>CM069868.1:17607741-18207741 GCA_036172795.1 Pelodytes ibericus | reverse complement strand
AATGAGAAGGGGTGTGGTCTAATGACATCAACACCCTATATCAGGTGTGCATAATTATTAGGCAACTTCCTTTCCTTTGGCAAAATGGGTCAAAAGAAGGACTTGACAGGCTCAGAAAAGTCAAAAATAGTGAGATATCTTGCAGAGGGATGCAGCACTCTTAAAATTGCAAAGCTTCTGAAGCGTGATCATCGAACAATCAAGCGTTTCATTCAAAATAGTCAACAGGGTCGCAAGAAGCGTGTGGAAAAACCAAGGCGCAAAATAACTGCCCATGAACTGAGAAAAGTCAAGCGTGCAGCTGCCACGATGCCACTTGCCACCAGTTTGGCCATATTTCAGAGCTGCAACATCACTGGAGTGCCCAAAAGCACAAGGTGTGCAATACTCAGAGACATGGCCAAGGTAAGAAAGGCTGAAAGACGACCACCACTGAACAAGGCACACAAGCTGAAACGTCAAGACTGGGCCAAGAAATATCTCAAGACTGATTTTTCTAAGGTTTTATGGACTGATGAAATGAGAGTGAGTCTTGATGGGCCAGATGGATGGGCCCGTGGCTGGATTGGTAAAGGGCAGAGAGCTCCAGTCCGACTCAGACGCCAGCAAGGTGGAGGTGGAGTACTGGTTTGGGCTGGTATCATCAAAGATGAGCTTGTGGGGCCTTTTCGGGTTGAGGATGGAGTCAAGCTCAACTCCCAGTCCTACTGCCAGTTCCTGGAAGACACCTTCTTCAAGCAGTGGTACAGGAAGAAGTCTGAATCCTTCAAGAAAAACATGATTTTCATGTAGGACAATGCTCCATCACACGCGTCCAAGTACTCCACAGCGTGGCTGGCAAGAAAGGGTATAAAAGAAGAAAATCTAATGACATGGCCTCCTTGTTCACCTGATCTGAACCCCATTGAGAACCTGTGGTCCATCATCAAATGTGAGATTTACAAGGAGGGAAAACAGTACACCTCTCTGAACAGTGTTTGGGAGGCTGTGGTTGCTGCTGCACGCAATGTTGATGGTGAACAGATCAAAACACTGACAGAATCCATGGATGGCAGGCTTTTGAGTGTCCTTGAAAAGAAAGGTGGCTATATTGGTCACTGATTTGTTTTTGTTTTGTTTTTGAATGTCAGAAATGTATATTTGTGAATGTTGAGATGTTATATTGGTTTCACTGGTAAAAATAAATAATTGAAATGGGTATATATTTGTTTTTTGTTAAGTTGCCTAATAATTATGCACAGTAATAGTCACCTGCACACACAGATATCCCCCTAAAATAGCTAAAACTAGAAACAAACTAAAAACTACTTCCAAAAATATTCAGCTTTGATATTAATGAGTTTTTTGGGTTCATTGAGAACATGGTTGTTGTTCAATAATAAAATTAATCCTCAAAAATACAACTTGCCTAATAATTCTGCACTCCCTGTATAATAATTATTTTCTTTTTGTCCAGCTAAGTTTCTCCAGCTTCCGTTCTCAATTCTATAGCACCTACATCCGACATCAATTAAATGCTTGTCTTACAAGTAAAACCAGTTGTTCTCTCCACTGTTCACTGCACAGTTTCTGCCAAAGATTGTTCTCTACTGAATGCCAATTGATAAGATTCAAGAAACCAACCCGTTGTCCATTCACAATGACAACCATTGTTTTTTTTAGTGAAGTTGTCTATCTTGGCTGATAGTAACCCTAATTAACCCTGTTATGGGAGTCTACAGCACAATTCATCATTGATCTCAGTCTCAGAACCATTCTGCTATAAAAACACAGACATCCGGAGGATGGGCAGGTCAACCTTGGGAATTCATTCCGCCAGCAGCTGAGCTTGGGAGGTGACACCATAGACCACTAAGTTACCTGTAATACCCTCGGCCCATAAATTGCCACTGCAGCCCCACCTTCTTTTTATTTTTGTTTTTTTTATTATAAATATACAAAAAGATAATCACATATTTATCATCCATAAAACAAAGGACACATGTCTTTAAATTTAAGTCATCAAAATAGTCTAAAGTTTGGTTTCAAATTTTCACAATGTTCACATAGCAAGAGAGGCAATTTTGTAGCTGATAGACTTAATTAGTCGTCATTGGTCCAATCATCGTCATATTCCAACATGCATAGAAATCCAAACCATCAGTGCATGCTCACATACCAACAAAATCAATACAATATAACATTGATGGAGTGGAGGCCAGTGAGAGACCACCGGTCTCCCCTCGCTGGGTAAAATAGAAAGAGGAAGGAAAGAAGGGAGACTCGAGAGGCCCAAAGTACCGGTCTACTTGAGCAAAAATTAAATGTCCAGGGACCAGAAATTTATTGAGGGGACGTAGAGAGGGACAGCCAGTTTCCCCATATATTATTGTAATCAGATAATCTCATATTATCGTAAAAGATTGCCTTTTCCATGGTGGCCTGATAGTTTATCTGGATCATAATATCGTTAAGGCTTGGGGTTGTGGTCTTTCTCCAGTGCCTCGATAGACAAAGCTTCGTTGCCATAAAGATATGTGTTAATAATATCATATGTGGTTTGGGAAGTCTTGGAAAATCGAGATGGAACAAAAATTTAGCTGCAGCCCCACCTTCTTCATGTGAAAGATTTACTCTTTTGATGCATGTTGAAAGAAGGCCTTTCTTCATGTACACAGTTTCAGTGGTCCCCGCAAGCACAGACGTCGTGCATCCAGGCTCCAAAGCCAACGTGAGGAATTATCACTCCAATGTCAAGAAACCAAAGTTCCAAAGTTCCAGCTTTGACTATGTGTGCTCCTTTATAGAGAGCACTGTTTGTACTCCAATACTGGCTATAATGTTTGTCTATTTGATGGATCTCTGGCAGTTTTGAGGGCCAAGCCATGCTGTGATGCTGCACCGCTAAACACAACCACAGCCACCTAGATAGAACGCAACCACAGCCACCTAGATATACATATATTTACTGTTTCCATGCTGAGTGTCTTAGTTGACAACTGCCTTCACATTTTTGTATCTTCAAACTCTTTGCTAACCTATCACAACATTCAAAACTCACCTTTTAAAAGAAGCATTCAATCACTCAATTAATACATAAGACAAATGAATACCTAATCCTGTCTATCTAGCTGATGGGTCTAGGACACATCCGCGCCGCATCTTCATCGCTGACAGTTCAGCGTGGCAGTTAGAACGCTGAATTGTCAGCAATGAAGAATAACGCGGCCGTTTAATGGCGGCCGCGGCTGTGTAAGAGCTGACAGTTCAGCGCTGAACTGTCAGCTCTTACAAATGTAAAAGTAAAACGAAAATACACCCCCCTAATAAATGATCCCCCCCAATACTAACACTAAACCCCAATACTAACACTAATACTAGCCCTAATACTAACCCACTAAACCCTAAAACTAACCCCGACCCATAATACTAAAATTAACCCCCTAATACTAACCCTAATACTAACCCCTGACCCCTAATACTAAAATTAACCCCCTAAACCCTAATACTAACAATAATACTAACACCTGAACCCTAATACTAACACCTGAACCCTAATACTAACCCCCTAAACCCTAATACTAACTCCTGAACCCTAATGCTAAAATTAACCCCCTAAACCCTAATACTAAAATTAACCCCCTAAACCCTAATTCTAACCCCCTAAACCCTAATTCTAACCACCCTTACTGAAATAAACTAAAATAGCTAAAATACTTACCTTTAGCGATAAAGTGTCCCGCGATGAAATCTCCAGCGACGATCTGTCTTGCTGTGCAGAGTCGGCGGTGAAGCGGCTGCGCGAAAGCAGCCACGATGAAGAGTCCCATCCCCTTAGCTGATATGGGCCCTTGTGCTACCCTCAACTCCAACCTTCTTTCCTGTCCTTTCTAAAAAGTCATGTACTGGAAAAGGGGGAAGTATTGGAGAGGCACACCATAAAATATAAAACATCTTTTAGAGTAATAGTGCATCACTCCAGGGGGAATGCCAATGGAGACCCCATATAAATCAGTCAACACAAATACAATGAGGAGCAGCACCCATAAAGGGCAGAGACAGTCTGTACAGGTGGAAGTGCACTCAATCTTTTCAGAGAGCCTTTCTCAAGGGCGACCTCATATAAAAAAATGTATTCCCCGTTTTTTCCCAATTACTTTTTGTGTGTGCTGCTCCTCATTGTATTTGTATTATGAACTCATGTACTCCCTTTAGATCAGAGATTCCCAACCTTTTTAGTTTCATTCCACAATCCACATATTCAGCCCTAGTGGCTTTATATTCATCAATTAAACCCTCTATCAAATGTATTAGGCATATGTGTTATTTATAGAACTGGTTAATAGCCAATAAATGATGGTGACTGGGACCTTTCCCTACAGTAGGGGATGTTCTCTGGATTAGGAGATTGTCAGAGCTTCCCCCGGTGTCATGATAGGCTGCAGTTTGATGAAGATTATAGATATGTAGACTTCAACTTGTGAATTAAAACAATAAGTTCATGCAAGAGCACCTGTGGCAATGAAGTCAGTGAGTCACTACAAGAGGTTCCAGACTATAACTCCCATGATCATTCACTCTGGGCTTAAAATAGATGGGGCTCAAGGAACCTGTTGTTTTTGGGAGATGCTGATTGGTTACCTATAGCATAGTTGCCAGCATCGGTCACGTTGCAGAAAGACCATGCAAAGTGGAGCCCAGCAGTATGTAGGATGGATATACACACAGACACAATCCAATTAATTAATCAGGAGATCTCATAGGACCTACCATGATTAATTAATTGGATTCTGTCTGTGCGTATATCCATCCTACATCCTGCCGGGCTGCACTTTGCATGCTCTGTCTGCAGCATGCGGAACAAATACAGTATGTGTCCCTGGAAACATGGCCGATGTTGGCAACTATGCTATAGACTTTATCAGTGACACCGAGGTCCCTTTTAAATTGGTTATAACCAATGTCTAGGCCTCTGGCCTTCACGCAATTAAAAAAAAAAATCTGTGTTGCACTGTGCTTCTTATCTCATGTTTCTGTACACAGAGCACACGTTCATTAAAGCTACAAGCAGAACGAGGTCTTGTAGTATCCGTTGTGCACGCCTCACTCGCTTTACTCCGACAGATGGAACAAGACAGTCTGCTGTTGCACTGATCTGGAAATGACACTATACTATAGATTTTAAGTGTCTCAAGCCAGGCAGTGGACAATGCTGCTCAATGCAATTGGATTGTTAATTCACAATACAAGCATTCACTGTTTTTTTTTTTTTTAACCAGTGCTCCTAAATGGCATTTGATAGTCAAATTAGTGTTGCTTGATGGGCAGTCAGCTGTTATGTTTTTTTTAAGGTTAATGGTATTATATTTGAAATGTTATATTTGCTAGAGACTCACATTATATTAATTCAGCTAATGGATACAAACCTACATAACCACTTATCTGCATAATACATTTGCATAGTGTCTATTCACTAAAATTTGACTTTGGAGGTCGACTTTCATTTTGAGGCTATTTCAAATTCGATACCTGAGTTTGACTAAGAAAAAATACCCAGGTTTGAATCTTCCCGAGGCGAAATGATTGAAGCTATTTTTGAGACTAAATCAAACTCATGTACCAAATTTTACTAAGTCTCAAAAACTGCTTTGATTATTTCACCTCCCATTACGTTCAATGGGCAAGATTCGAACCTGGGTATTTTTTTCCTAAGTTTCAATATTAAAGTTGACCTCCAAAGTTGAATAGGCCCACATGACTTTTGCAGGTATATGACAAAATCATTGTACAAGAGAATTATTAATAAGATAAATTATTCACATGTTTATAATTTAATTTTTGGAGGATTTCCTGGGTGCAGTGGTGAAATCTGTCTCTCTTGGTCTCTCTTCTTAAAATGTTTTCCCAATTAAAGGGACTTTCCTTTTTGTACGCTGGCTACGTGTGTTATACATGTGGAATGCACTTACTTTTAAAGTTCTTCTGCTGTTTTGCATTGAATATTATTCCACAGGAAACTCTATATTTGGTGACATCCAATCAGGAGTGGGCTCGGTGGAGCAATAAGAAAAACTTTATTTCACTTTATTAGCATTTTTTAGAAATTATTGAGGATAATCCTGAAAAATTAGATATGTTTATTTTTCTTGACTCTTTCAGTGGTTCTCAAACTTGTTTCGCCGTGTGGAACATTACGTCACACCCGTCCGTTAGGTGTTTATTCTCGTGGCACGCTCATGCCATCCAAAAACGCTGGTATAGAAAAATAACTGTTAAGAGTATGTTCTAATTATTATTATTTTTTTTTTTATTAGTTATATCATTTCTTCATTTTACATAAAATAGTTCAAGCGGTACAAAGTTTAAAGTGAATTAAATACAGTGCAGTATGTTGTATGCTACAAGCATGATATAATTTATATTACGTGTTCACTCGAAATCTGCAATATCTTGATAATAAAGATAAATTTCGTACAGCCATTCGCACATTCACATCGCATTCATACTATTCCTCGAGGTGAAAAATCGTCTACTGCGTAAGTCCAAATGAGCAACCAAAATGGGGCTATAGAAAACTTTCTTTATGGATATTACGCCTATATTCTCATACTGTGGGGGATAGTTTGTGTGGTATGTTCTAATTATTGATACACACCTTCTCGCGTGATCCCACAGATTAGTTTTCCATTAGAAAACAAGTTCCCCTTCTGATGGCAGCCCTGGTTACTATAAGAAGGTTCTTCTTGTTTGTTGTGTAGAACATGTTCAGCCGTATTTTTCTAACCTAACGAGCTGCGAAGTGTACTTACTATAGGTACACACTCTGTAAACGCTGAGCACTAGGCAACATTTTAACAAAAATTATTAGCACATATCCTAAATATACTCCATTCTGGGCTTGAATTATAGAAAGGCGCAAGTCTCCAAATTAAATGTTTTAGATAAGATGCCAAGTTGCCAAAAATGATATCTGGTTGAGCTCCAAAAGGGTGGTGCTACAGTTAAAACCAAGGGATGAAGACCTCTGTGTACAGTGAAGCAGTGCTTGTGTGTTTCTTTAAAATGATACAGGATTATATACCTAATTAATGTACAACCTTTAAAGGAATGCTGTCAATCTAAACATTGCTAATATTGTGACTGTAAAAAAATGATATACACATTGTTAGCAGAATTGAAAGCAAAAAAAAAGATAAAATATAATAATAATATTTCTCTTATTTTATGCATTTGCTTAAAATGTTGCAAAGAAAATGGATATATAATATTTCCTACTTGTTTATTCTCTATATTCACAGTATAATCAATGTTTGGGTAGACAAAGTCCCTTTAACACGCTTTGAGATCCATAGCCCAGGTGCAGCTCCAGTCAAAAGAGCCCACTAATGGGGGGCACTCATGGGTCTTAATAAATATCCAATGTCTTGACAATATTAAAATGCAAACTGTAGATAATTTCATGGAAGTATCCATGGGTTTTTAACAGGTCTTGATTAAGAATGTGCCTACTTGAGCCTAGACCAGTTCATCACTGGCTGGTTCTCTACCATTCATGAATTCCAGCCTTGGGATTATTCAGTAGACAATAGATTGTGGAGTAGACTACAGCTCTCCTCATGTAGATCCACCTGCGTGCTTATACTTGTGCTATGATTGTTTCACTCTTAGGACCACTGAAAGACAACTGGTTAAATACTGGCTCATTCTAGTAATGGAAAAACAAGGGCTGCCTTCAATGGAATAAAAGCGGCCTTCAATCTCACACCATTCCTCAAGCACTCAAGAGGAAACGGTGGGCGCCCCTAGGCCCAATGAGAATAGAACAAAGTATGATAGGGTAGAAACCGTACCGTAAGCAGGCCTATTAAAGTGGCACACACGAGAACTACTACTGCTATGCAAAAAGGCAAAATGGAAATTTATTATGATCCTAAAAAACAAGCCCACAAGGTAATAGCATATACATAATAATAAATAACACCAACAGAGTAAATATGAAAAGAAAACACACTGAATATGTAATCACAAAAAAAAAGGCAAGACAAATGATAGCAGCTGAATAGATAATGAGTAGATGAAAGACCGGTCAATCAACAATACCTGAAAGAGGAAAGGATGCAAAAAGACCCGGAAGAAGCTTTTTGGTGAAACGATCGTTGGTCTCGTTTTGTTCTTATTTAGTTTGTTCATTGGACTCTGCAAGCACTGTGTAAGGAGATCTTGTTCCTAGACACTACACTGCTGGATGATTATACTATTCGGTGTTCCACGTGTGCTCAATCCCGCGACGAATGGTTCATTCCAACCTCAGCCGAGGCGTTCTACATTCTAAAGGAGGAAGTCATAGCCCTGCTGCCACGGGCAGAGGGCTCTTTCTTGTCAACCTCAAATTTTTTATCATTGCTACGTTGGACGGGGTACCGGTGAGCCAAGTCTATACTAACGTGGATTTTCATCTTAAACTGCCGTTCTACCCGCATTCAATGGTGTCCCTGTGCCACTGTGTGTCCATCATATTGATAAGCTGCTTTTAACACTGTGCCGTCTGGATGTAGGATATTAGCCATAATACCTTTCTGCTGATTATTTTGGATGGACCTATTTATTGATTTCATATTCATCATTGCATTTATATTTTTCTGCTTTGCAAATAACTTTTTTTTTTTTTGCTTGCTACAGGTGGTTTATTTTGTCATCAGTGCACTACCACTACATTCTGAGTATACTTTTTTGTTTATTTTTGCTTTTTAAAATTTTTCTTTTTCTGCTTTTTTGCTGAGTGATGCCCTTCCGATAACGTAATTCACCTCTTTCCTCCAAGGGGTTCTTCTGTGTCCTCCTGGAACTTATTGTAATTCTTTTTTTTTTTTAATGATTTTCTTAATTATTCTGCACAAGATGTAGAAAAGGACCTACAAGGAGGTTGGCTGCATGTGTTTCCAAGGCACAATTTAAATTATTGCAATTTCTCACTTAGAAATATACCAGCGGATGTACAATGAAAATCTTAAGTATTCTGACCCTACTTTAATTAGGGAGGCATCCAATAATTTAAAGGGTTTGCTGAATTCTACAGGTACTTTTAAAAAACATATATATATATATATATATTCAACCGCAATCACAACACTTAGCAAAAAAATTCACATTCCATTGGAATTAGATACGTCGACATCAGCAGCCGATGCCATACTTTCTTGGTGTTCTGGACAAAAGGAAGTCTTCAAAAGATATACTAACCAACGATTGTCTACAGCCCCTGTCTACCAAGTTAGAAACAAAGTCAGGTTATCCACTAACGCTTTTCCATTATGTCAGTGGTCTAATGTTGCTATGAATTTACAACCGGGTCTAGGACACTTCTTCGCCGCATCTTCATCGCTGACAGTTCAGCGCGGCAGCTAGAACGCTGAACTGTCAGCAATGAAGAATAACGCGGCCGTTTCATCGCGGCCGCGGCTATGTAAGAGCTGACAGTTCAGCGCTGAACTGTCAGCTCTTACAAATGTAAAAGTAAAACAAAAATACCCCCCCTAATAAATGATTCCCAAAGCCAAATACTAAAAATTACCCCAATACTAAAAATAACCCCAATACTAAAATTAACCCCCGAACCCTAATACTAACCCCTAATACTAACCCCCTAAACCCTAATACTAACCCCAGACCCCTAATACTAACCCCCTAAACCCTAATACTAAAATTAACCCCTTAAACCCAAATACTAAAATTAACCCCCTAAACCCTAATTATAAACCCCTAAACCCTAATTATAAGCACCCTTAAACTAAAATAGGTAAAATACTTACCTTTAGCGATGAAATGTCCCGCAATGAAATCTCCAGCGACGATCTGTGTTGTGCTGCAGAGTCGGCGGTGAAGCGGCTGCGCGGAAGCAGCCGCGATGAAGATTCCCGTCCCCTTTACAACCACCATCCTCCTGAAGATTATAGCCTGTCTCCCACATAAATAGAGTAATAAAAAAATAACTAGTATTATTCTTTCTCCCAGTACTCTAGCGCCTTTTAGCACATGCTGTTCAAAATTAACCAAATCGGCAGCTGATATAATAGATGTTATTATTACCCAATCAATGGTTCTCATTTATTGATCTTGGAAGGATGAAGGACTTAGCTGGCCCTGCCAGAACTCGAGCCTACTACCTCCTACTCCGCTCTCTGAAAATTAGGAAAAGAATACAAGTCCAGGAAATTGTAGACTCCCACCTCTGCTTAGAGTTCCTGGAATATTTTGCAAACTGGTTATAGCAAGGGTAGTTATACTACAAAACCCCAAACCTCCTACCCCCACTTGTCATCTTTGAAAAAGTGATGCTTAGACTTCCAAACCGAAGATCTGCCTCTGCCTTTTATGTATAAGGTAGTAAGTAAATGAATAATTGATGTGATGAGACTAATTAATAACACTTTCTTATGATTGGGTGTGAAATTAGAAAATCTGTTACAAGGAGATCTACTTTTGGTTGGTTTCCCTGCAAATTCTACTAACTTCTGAATCCTCTTAAAGTTGCTCTTCTCGTTTGAGTTGTCCCAAATGGATGAGCCATTGTAAGACTCAATGATTTAATTAGACTCCTTCACATGTATCAATTAGTTAATGGGCTAAAGAAAAGGGTCAGGTTGTGGGAGACAGGTCGTTTGGAATCTGAAGGCTTCTCAAGAGCAAGAAGCTAAAGAATAGCAGCGGCAAGATCTGTAGTTAACCTCGCAAGTCCCGACTGTTCAATTAGCAGTTGAAGCCCTTAGTCCCCTTTCTTCCATATGGCTTGTAAAAAAAAAATCATATATCCCCTATACCAATCCCCAATAAATAATAATATAGAAAAAAAACATATTTACATCATATGCCACTGTTTTGTTTTCTTTTATATGATTGAATTCATTGCACATAAAAGGGAAAAAAATAGGTGTTTATCTCCAGCATCCATTTTGTAACAATCCTCTCTTACTGGCTCATGTGTATCATAGTGGGCAGGACTAGGTGGAGGTGTACACATTTCTCTACATGCCTTCCAACGCAAAGAGAGGAGATTGACCTGATCAAACAGGATCATAACTGGTCCACCTTGTGATGTAATAGTTACATTACCCTCCCATTCAATACAAGTCTACGATCAGAATTCTGACTTATAGACTGCATTCTGTGTCCCCAGCCCAAAAGTGAGATACTAGTGCTGTAAAGTCACTAGGGGGTGGCCCCCAAAAACACTATACTTCATAAAATGGCGGCGCCCAGTCACACTTGTTTAGTTACATAAGTTATTAAATACAGTCACATCAGAAAAGCAAAAGACATATCTGAAATCAACAATACAAAATAAAAAAAGAAGAACCTTTTTCATTTTTTGGTGGGAGTGTCCTGTTAAGTACAGAATGTAGGTTACACTAATAAATAAAAAAAAATGGAAGTCATATAAAAAAATGGAAGTCATATATTGTACTGACCATGTTAGTTATTTTGTACCTTGAATTGGGTCTAGGACCCATCGCTGACAGTTCATCGCTGACATCGCTGACAGTTCAGCGCGGCAGTTAGAAAGCTGAACTGTCAGCAATGAAGAATAACGCGGCCGTTTGATCGCGGATGCAGCTCTGTAAGAGCTGACAGTTCATCGCTGAACTGTCAGTTCTTACAAATGTAAACGTAAAAAGAAAATACCCCCCCCCAAAGTGCCCCCCCCCAACCCAATACTAAATATTAACCCCAAAACCCCAATACTAAAATTAACCCCCGAACCTTAATACTAACCCCCGACCCCTAATACTTACCCTCTAAACCCTAACACTAACCCCCGAACCCTAATACTAAAATTAACCCCCGAACCCTAATACTAACCCCCAACCCCTAATACTAACCCCCTAAAACCCTAATACTAATGGAGAGAAGTACATTTTGGCGTGTGGCTTCTTTAGTCTCATTAAGAGTCCTAAAAGTGAACAACAACAAAAAGAACCTAAATACAAATATTGCTTCTACAAAGCATGCCTAGTAAACAGTAATTTCGTAAATATTTGTTAATAATTGTTCTATAAATTGAGATGCTGATGAATCTCAATTGTGGTTGTGAAAATGGGGATTAGAAAAACATAAAAATATAGGTCAATTTAGGGAAAATGCTTTAAATTTGATTTACTGAGGCAGCCTGATTAAGAGAAAATTAAAAATGAACAGGCAAGATAATTAGAGGTCAACAGTAAATGACAAATCTCTGGTGACTGAGTTTGACGTAGAAAGAGCAATCATTAGTGGTGTTGTCGAATCAGAGATATTCTGGATGTTTTCTTCCCCTGTATTATTGTAGATACCAAGCTATGCTTTGCAACATGCTGCTACTCAGATGCTACTTTATAAATGAACCCTTTGTATGCTTAATTATTGAGCGGACGGTTCATGCTTGTACAATGTCCAAGTGCGAGGCAGGTGGAATAAGGAGGTGGCATCTGTCTAAATATTAAATGCCACGCTTCCCCCATCTGTTGTAATAACAGTGCTGGGTGGTGTGCTTGGCTTGCATTATCCCGATCGGCATAAAACAAGCCCTCCATATGCCATGCGTGATGCACGTGCCATTAAGGTGCCTCTGCCTTCAGTGCGTCTGCAGAGCAAGAGCGAAAGCAGCAGGGTTAAAGGTCAGGCACGTGGTAGGATCAGCAGGTGATAGTCAATACATGAGACACAGCTCAGCTGAACTGACCAATATTTTGAGTCTTGCGTGAGTCAGTGGCAGGATAATGCACTATGCCAGTTTTGAGGGGTGTCCCTCACAGGCCAGGCAAATAAGAAGATTTAGAGCACATGGCAATTCATCATCTATAATCCTGTCTTAGCCCAGTACAGCTTAGTGTTAGTTCTGACAGATGACGAGTGCATGACAGCTGGAGCATCTTATACAACCCTATACAATAAAATAAAAATTGAATTACTAACACACTTGTAGACATTTTTGTGTAAAAGTTGACCAATCTGTTCAGCACAGGCATGGCATGATTTGCAGGTTGTGATCAGGGAGAATCTCTAAAAGCATAGCAAACTGTGCTTATATATATAATTTTTTTTGTATTAGTTTGACTATTTTTAGTATGTTTACTGCCACTGAAATTTTTCTTTCAAATATTTATGGATTTTTTTTATTTTTAAATGCACCACTTTTTATCAACAACAGTTTCATTTATTGATTGATTATTTGAAATATTTGCTGATAGAAATATCAAGCAGTTTAAAGCAACACAATGAAAGTAGAATAATGTAAGACTGTAACATGATTCATATCACAATAATTTATTTTACCAAATAAAAATTGCAATAAAAAAATAAAAATAAAAGGAGAAATAAAGAGAGAAGATGGAGAGAGAACGTGTGGGAGTACCAAATATTAGGTCACACATAGGATTATCAGGTCTGGCTAGCTCAGTATCAGACCCAAATTAGAGCACTGATTAAAAATGTGCCAACATGTATCGGATCACCTCTCCCTAAATCGGATAGGGAGTTAGATGTGTGCCATAAATGCCACTAGTATAAGTGTCATGGGAAGAAGGTGGAAACATGCTGTGGCATATTTTCAAAAATCTTAACACAATGTATAGAATGTTAAATTAAATGTTTTTTAGCCTCTACTGTATAAATGAGTGCAATTGGTTTTTGGTGAAAGTTGTGCTTAGGTTTCTGACAGGCACATAGATCTAGAAGACATACTACACTGCACAATGGTTAAAATGACAAGAAGACTGTTTTATCCCCCTTTTTTACTGCCTGAGCTATATTCTCGTCTGCGTATGCTTTGGAAGCTCTTGTTACTTGCTTTGCCTATTTTTGCTAAGTCTTATAGATCTGTCTTTCTGTCTCACTTTGGAATTTTTTAAACCATATTCACTCGAATATAAGATGACCACCCAAACTTTGGATATTCTTTTAGGGAAAAAATGAAAAGCCTGAATATAAGACTACCCTATAGGAAAAAAGTTTAACTTGTATATATTCACATGTAAATTGCTTTTTCATATTTAATATTAATTAGGATAGAAAAAAATGCATTTCTTGTTTTTATATCCTTTTATTTGTCCATCTGCTACAGACAGAGCCAATGCATCGCCCCCACAGCCATCTGCCCACCAGACTTAGCCAATGCTGCCCCTACCCCCCAGATTTAACCAGTGCCGCCTCCCCCTACCTACCCAGCCTTAGCCAATGCTGCCTCTCCCAGCCTTAGCCAATGCTGCCTCTCTCCCTCCCTCCCCCAGACTTGCCCAATGCTGCCTCTCCCCCTCCCTTAAATTTGCCCAATGCAGCCTCTCCCCCAGATTTGCCCAATGGTACCTCTACCCCCTCCCTCCCCCAGATTTGCCCATTGCTGGCTTTAATGGGCATACTGTCTGTGGCATATTAATGAGCACACTGACTGTGGCATATTAATGGGCATTTTGACTGTGGCATTTTAATGTTTCAATCTTTATTCAAATTTACATTAATTTCTTTCCAATAATCTAAACAAACACATAAATATACATAGAAGTAATTCGGTAGGTCAAGATACGCATTTGTTAGCAAAAACAAAGATATTTTAGCATCAAGGTTGCTCCAGTGCATTTTTCAGTTTTAACACTTATGAGGGGGGCAAGAGGATGGGAGGGAGAAGGAGAAGAACTAGACATGGAAAGGAAAACTTAACCTCGGCTCCCCTGCCGCCTAAAGTGGCTCCCAAAATGCTCTCTCATACGCACCATCTCATCCACATTCGCGTCTTCATTCGCCCAACAGCCAACCTCTTGGGGTCTTGATCTTGACGGGGGGGGGGGGGGGAGGGGGCAGATAGTGTTCTATACTTAGCTAAAACCTGCGGGGGGGCGATGGCCGAATAGTGAGACAGAGGCGTCGGGAAATCTCCTCACAGGGGGTAAATAACCCCAGCAGAAGCCAGGGAGCGGGAATACGCCCTCAACCAGTGATAGAGATCAGTTTGCTAGCTCCAACCATTTTGACCAAATTCCCTCATAGGTTTCTTTACTAACTTTATTTTTATTTTTGGCCCTCAAGAGGAAATATTTTTCGGCCTCGGCCTGGAAGTTTATCTGCAACTTAATTTCGGGCCAGGACGGTATTTCTGACCTCCTCCAGTATCTTGATAGACATATTTTAAAAGCTACGAGAATATTGATACAGAGGGCCTTCCGGTTTTTATCAGTTTCCCGTAAATCTAAGTGGAACAAAAAGGCTTGTGGAGTAAGTTGCCCTTGATTAGGGGTCACCCCTTCTATTAAAGCAGATGCCTTCTGTCTTATCGCTGATAACTCGTTGCAATCCCACCATATATGGCGGTGCGATCCAATTGCCTGGTGGCAACGCCAACATAAATCGTTTGCGTTTACGTCAAATTTAGCCAGTCTTTTAGGAACTAGATACCATCTGTGAGTAAGTTTATAAAATTGCTCATGAATGTTGATACAGTGATTTGCTCCCCTAACTTCTTGCCAAACCTTGAACCATTCTTGGGGGGCAAATGACTTATCCAAATCGATCTCCCATTGCGTAATCGCCGACGACTTCCCAACCGTCACCCCCATGTCAAGAAATCGTCGGGATTTTGCTATTACGTTGCTGGTCCCCACCATAGTCAAGAAATTCTCCCAGTCCGACACATCCGTGGGAGGATGTTCCCCAAGAAAGGATCTGAGTCTAAGATAGTTATAAACTTCAATGCCTGGGAGGTTATATTTTTTAGTTAATATCTCAAAGGAGGTCAAGTTGTCATTTGTATATAAATCGCCCAATATGTTGATCCCAGCCTCCCTCCATCTCTGTAATTTGATATCCCTTATACATAGCAAGACTATCTGCAAAGGGGCAGCTTTTGATAATGTGTCTCTTATATTATGTGATCTCTTTAATTTATAAAATGAGTTCATTCCGTCTGTTATTGTCCTAAGCGGACAGTCCATATTTCGATAAAACTCGCGGGGTAACCAAAGGAGTAAGGCGGGGTCGTTACTTCCACATGCCATCTTTTCTAACCTGTACCAACCTGGGCCATATCTTTGGTTCTTCCACGCTAATACATGTGACAATTGACACGCCTCGTATGTTCTACGCAGGTCTGGGTATCCCAGTCCATCATATTGCAAGGCACGTTTAAGTGTCTGACTGGGAATGCGTGGCTTTTTAGATGCCCAAGCGAATTTTGAAAACATTAAGTCATATTCTCTCAAAATCTTAGTCGGAACTTTGTATGGTATGGTTCGCAATAGATATATAAGCTTCGGGAGAATGTAGGCTTTCAGTATGTTAATACGGCCTAACCAAGATGATTCCAATTTTGCACAATGTGAGATCTGTTTTTTTAGGTCTATAAGTAACAACTTATGGGTCACTGGGACAATTCTATCTAATTGCCTCAAAATTTTGATCCCTAGGTAATCTATTGTCTTACATATCGACCCTTCCCCGCCAAAAAGCCGCCTTATCTGACAGTTGGGTATTGGGAGATAGAGGGAGATAGACTGTGTTTTAAGGAGGTTGACCTTGTAGTTAGAATAGGAGCCATACAGCTCAAGGGCTTCCAGGAGTGCTGGTATCGAGGTTAGGGGATTCGACAAGGTCAGCAAGACGTCGTCTGCATAAAGTGTAATAAGATGTTCGTCCGAACCAATCGGGATCCCTTCCACGTCCTGTGAGTTTCTCAAATATTGGGCCAAGGGTTCAATGGTGAGTGCGTATAAAAGGGGCGCTAGCGGGCAACCCTGACTAGTTCCGTTGCGGATATCGAAAAACTCCGAAGCCAGGAAAGGACCCCTAATCCTGGCCCGTGGATCTGCATATAGTGACATTGTTGCGTTGTAAAACGAGCCCATAAATCCAAAAACTTGCCCAATGCTGCCTCTCCCCCTCCCTTAAATTTGCCCAATGCAGCCTCTCCCCCAGATTTGCCCAATGGTACCTCTACCCCCTCCCTCCCCCAGATTTGCCCATTGCTGGCTTTAATGGGCATACTGTCTGTGGCATATTAATGAGCACACTGACTGTGGCATATTAATGGGCATTTTGACTGTGGCATTTTAATGGGCATACTGTGTCTAGCATATTAATGAGCATACTGGTTGTGGCATATTAATGGGCATACTGACTATGACATATTAATGGAAAAGTTGGCTGTGGCATATTAAGTTTTGGATGTGCAATGTGGGTAATAGGGCAAGTCCTGGGGGGCAACAGCAAATCCTGGATGTGCCCTGGGGTGTATATAAATCATTGGCATTAAATACAAAGACCTGGATAAAATGACTTTGGGAGGGTAGGGGGGCGAGAGGGAGATATGGGGGGGGCACAGAATTTTTTCAGTGAGGGGCCCTGAAATTTCTTATTGTGGCCCTGTTGACAGTTGTACCGATGTGGGTTGAGGTGAGAGATTGTGCTCTTATAACACTTTATGTCTGTTCCTGGTCAATCAAACTGGATATTTTTTCTCCTTGTCTAACTAAATTCTGAAACGCAGTTATTTCCAGATGATCTAGAACACATTATTTTCAGCACACACTGGGAGTGTCTAGACCAGGGCTGAGCAGTATGTGGCCTACCAGCTGTTGCTGCTGAACTGCAAGTCACTTTAATGCGGAGGTAGCCAAAACGGTGCTCCGGCAGCCAAAAGGGTGTGGATAATTGTAGTCTGGCAACTGCTGGAAATCCTGATATTTTTCCCTCAAAGACTTGGATGGAATCTGGATGACAAAAACGGGATAGATAACACCGACCTAGTTTATCAAATGATAAATAAATGCATAGGAAAAACATGATCTCATCCTATCATCCTATGGTGACCTCATTATATTTCTGCAATTCAGGGACACAGTATGTCACAGATCAGATTACACACACTGGTGTCACCCTTTACAGATGAATTATATATTATTAGGAAGCTTTGAGAACCATGTTGATTTCATATTTAATAAAGTATTTATAATATACATATTATATTAATGAGCATACTGGCTGTGGCATTTTAATGGGAATGCTGTCTGTGGCATATTAATGGGAATGCTGTCTGTGGCATATTAATGGGCATACTGGATGTGGCATATTAATGGGCATACTGGATGTGGTATATTAATGAGCAAACTGACTATGGCATTTTAATGGGTATACTTTCTGTGGCATATTAATGGGCATTCTGGCTGTGGCATATTAATGAGCAAACTGGCTGTGGCATATTAATGAGCATAGTTACTGTGGCATATTAATGGGCATACTGTCTATGGTATTTTCATATTATTATATTTTATATTATTAGGTATATATAAGCTTTGAGAACCATGTCATTTTCAGATTTAATAAAGTATTTATATTATAGCTATTATAATAATATACACATAAATGTTTATATGTATATACACTACTGTACAAAAGGTTGGGGGTCACTTATGGCCTTGCCTATCATGAAAACACATCAAATGAGCTGCAAAATGAATAAGAGTACAGTCAAGATGTTGACAAGATTGGAAATAATGATTTTTAATTTAAATAATAATTGTCTCTTTCAAACTTTGCGTTTGTTGAAGGATCCTCCATTTGCCGCAATTACAGCCTTGTAGACCTCTGACATTCTAGTAAATTTGTTGAGGTAATCTGAAGGGATTTCACTCCATGCTTCCTGAAGCATCTATGGGCCATTGGATTGGCTTGATGGGCCCTTATTGCACACCATATGGTCATACTGCTACAACAGCTCAACAGGGTTGAGATCCCGTCACTGTGTTGGATACTTTATTTTAGACAGAATACCTGCTGACTGCTTCGTCCCTAAATGGTTCTTGGATAGTTGGCAGCTTTGTTTTGGGTCATTGTCCTGTTTAAATTGGCTCAAATTAAGTGCCATCCACTGGGTATGGTATGGCATTGCAGAATGGAGTGATAGTCTTCCCCCTTTGCAATCCCTTTTACCCTGTACAAATCTCCAACTTTACCACAGCATCTTCTCATCTGGTATGCATCTCACAAATGTTCTTCTTGGTGATCCAAACACCTCAAACTTTTTCCATAACACTTTTTTCCAATCTTCCCCTGTCCAGTGTCCATGTTGTTTTGCCCATCCTTATATTTTCTTTTTATTAGCCAGTCTGAGATATAACTTTTTCTTTGCCTAGAAGGCAAACATGCCAGAGTTACTTAGTCACAAACAGTTTTCCTATTGTTGTGTTTTGCGCGTGCTATTTAATGAAGCTGTCAGTTGAGGACCTGTGAGGCATTTGTTTCTCAACTAGACACTCTAATGAACTTGTCCTCTTGCTCAGTAGTGCACCAGGGCCTCCCACTCTTGTTTCTTATCTTGGCTAGAGCCACTTTGCACTATTCTGTGAAGGGACTTGTACAAAGTGTTGAACAAAATCTTCATTTCTTGGCAATTTCTAGCATGAAATAGCCTTAATTTCTCAGAACAAAGATAGACTGACCAGTTTCAGAATAAAGTTCTTTGTTTCTGAACTTTTGCACTAGTCTGTGAAGGGAGTTGTACACAGTTTTGTACACAATCTTTAGTTTCTTGGCAATTTCCCACATGAAATAGCCTTCATTTCTCAGAACAAAAATAGACTGACAAATTTCAGAACAAAGGTCTTTGTTTCTGATCCAAAAATCTAATCCACAAATGCTGATGCTCCAAATTGTATTGGTCTTTAATCAGCACAACAGTTATCAGCTGTGCTAACATAATTGCAGAAGGGTTAAAATGATAACTCGTTAGATAAACTTGGATTTATCTAACACAAAGTGCCACTGGAACACGGGAGTGAGGGCTCTGATAATGGGTCTCTGTACAACTATGTAGATATGTTTTAAAAACAAACATCGGCCACAATAGTTATTACAACATTAACAATATCTACATTGCATTCCTGGTCATTTGATGTTATTTTAATGGACAAAATTAGTTTTTCTTTAAAAAACAAGGACATTTCTAAGTGACAAATGGTTTTAATGGTATTGTATCTATAAATATATATTTCCCAAAACTTCCCAAGAATTTACCCTTGAAGGGTTGAACTTGATGGACTTAGGGCTCTTTTCAACCCAAATTACTATGTTACTATGATGAATCAGAGTATATGTGACGCTGTGTGTATGTGTCTGTACTAGTAAAGCGCACACACAAGGTGGAACACCTACACAGTGACACAAAGTCTCATACACACGGATGCATATAGTCCCATACACAAAGTTACGCACATACAGTCACACGGTCAGGCTCATGTTAAGTTCAGCGGAATAAGATAGGAGGTGGAGTAGTACGGTATAATTAGATAAATTCTTGACAGGCAGCGTAGAAGCAGTACGGTATAACAAGCCAGCGTATGGACAGGCAGCGTAGAAGCAGTACGGTATAACAAGCCAGCGTATGGACAGGCAGCGTAGAAGCAGTACGGTATAACTAGCCAGCGTATGGACAGGCAGCGTAGAAGCAGTACGGTATAACAAGCCAGCGTATGGACAGGCAGCGTAGAAGCAGTACGGTATAACTAGCCAACGTATGGACAGGCAGCGTAGAAGCAGTACGGTATAACTAGCCGGCGTATGGACAGGCAGCGTAGAAGCAGTACGGTATAACAAGCCAGCGTATGGACAGGCAGCGTAGAAGCAGTACGGTATAACTAGCCAGCGTATGGACAGGCAGCGTAGAAGCAGTACGGTATAACAAGCCAGCGTATGGACAGGCAGCGTAGAAGCAGTACGGTATAACAAGCCAGCGTATGGACAGGCAGCGTAGAAGCAGTACGGTATAACTAGCCAGCGTATGGACAGGCAGCGTAGAAGCAGTACGGTATAACAAGCCAGCGTATGGACAGGCAGCATAGAAGCAGTACGGTATAACAAGCCAGCGTATGGACAGGCAGCGTAGAAGCAGTACGGTATAACAAGCCAGCGTATGGACAGGCAGCGTAGAAGCAGTACGGTATAACTAGCCAACGTATGGACAGGCAGCGTAGAAGCAGTACGGTATAACTAGCCAGCGTATGGACAGGCAGCGTAGAAGCAGTACGGTATAACTAGCCAGCGTATGGACAGGCAGCGTAGAAGCAGTACGGTATAACTAGCCAGCGTATGGACAGGCAGCGTAGAAGCAGTACGGTATAACTAGCCAGCGTATGGACAGGCAGCGTAGAAGCACTACGGTATAACTAGCCAGCGTATGGACAGGCAGCATGGAAGCAGTACGGTATAACTAGCCAACGTATGGACAGGCAGCGTAGAAGCAGTACGGTATAACTAGCCAGCGTATGGACAGGCAGCGTAGAAGCAGTACGGTATAACTAGCCAGCGTATGGACAGGCAGCATGGAAGCAGTACGGTATAACAAGCCAGCGTATGGACAGGCAGCGTAGAAGCAGTACGGTATAACTAGCCAGCGTATGGACAGGCAGCGTAGAAGCAGTACGGTATAACTAGCCAGCGTATGGACAGGCAGCGTAGAAGCAGTACGGTATAACTAGCCAGCGTATGGACAGGCAGCATGGAAGCAGTACGGTATAACAAGCCAGCGTATGGACAGGCAGCGTAGAAGCAGTACGGTATAACTAGCCAGCGTATGGACAGGCAGCATGGAAGCAGTACGGTATAACAAGACAGCGTATGGACAGGCAGCGTAGAAGCAGTACGGTATAACAAGCCAGCGTATGGACAGGCAGCATGGAAGCAGTACGGTATAACTAGCCAGCGTATGGACAGGCAGCGTAGAAGCAGTACGGTATAACTAGCCAACGTATGGACAGGCAGCGTAGAAGCAGTACGGTATAACTAGCCAGCGTATGGACAGGCAGCGTAGAAGCAGTACGGTATAACAAGCCAGCGTATGGACAGGCAGCGTAGAAGCAGTACGGTATAACTAGCCAACGTATGGACAGGCAGCGTAGAAGCAGTACGGTATAACTAGCCAACGTATGGACAGGCAGCGTAGAAGCAGTACGGTATAACTAGCCAACGTATGGACAGGCAGCGTAGAAGCAGTACGGTATAACTAGCCAGCGTATGGACAGGCAGCGTAGAAGCAGTACGGTATAACAAGCCAGCGTATGGTCAGGCAGCGTAGAAGCAGTACGGTATAACAAGCCAACGTATGGACAGGCAGCGTAGAAGCAGTACGGTATAACTAGCCAACGTATGGACAGGCAGCGTAGAAGCAGTACGGTATAACTAGCCAGCGTATGGACAGGCAGCGTAGAAGCAGTACGGTATAACTAGCCAGCGTATGGACAGGCAGCGTGGAAGCAGTACGGTATAACAAGCCAACGTATGGACAGGCAGCGTAGAAGCAGTACGGTATAACAAGCCAGCGTATGGACAGGCAGCATGGAAGCAGTACGGTATAACTAGCCAGCGTATGGACAGGCAGCATGGAAGCAGTACGGTATAACTAGCCAACGTATGGACAGGCAGCATGGAAGCAGTACGGTATAACTAGCCAGCGTATGGACAGGCAGCATGGAAGCAGTACGGTATAACAAGCCAGCGTATGGACAGGCAGCGTAGAAGCAGTACGGCATAACAAGCCAGCGTATGGACAGGCAGCGTAGAAGCAGTACGGTATAACAAGCCAGCGTATGGACAGACAGCGTAGAAGCAGTACGGCATAACAAGCCAGCGTATGGACAGGCAGCGTAGAAGCAGTACGGTATAACTAGCCAGCGTATGGACAGGCAGCATGGAAGCAGTACGGTATAACTAGCCAGCGTATGGACAGGCAGCGTAGAAGCAGTACGGTACAATAAGCCAACGTATGGACAGGCAGCGTAGAAGCAGTACGGTATAACAAGCCAGCGTATGGACAGGCAGCGTAGAAGCAGTACGGTATAACAAGCCAGCGTATGGACAGGCAGCATGGAAGCAGTACGGTATAACAAGCCAGCGTATGGACAGGCAGCGTAGAAGCAGTACGGTATAACAAGCCAGCGTATGGACAGGCAGCATGGAAGCAGTACGGTATAACTAGCCAGCGTATGGACAGGCAGCGTAGAAGCAGTACGGTATAACTAGCCAGCGTATGGACAGGCAGCGTAGAAGCAGTACGGTATAACTAGCCAGCGTATGGACAGGCAGCGTAGAAGCAGTACGGTATAACTAGCCGGCGTATGGACAGGCAGCGTAGAAGCAGTACGGTATAACTAGCCGGCGTATGGACAGGCAGCGTAGAAGCAGTACGGTATAACAAGCCAGCATATGGACAGGCAGCGTAGAAGCAGTACGGTATAACAAGCCAGCGTATGGACAGGCAGCATGGAAGCAGTACGGTATAACAAGCCAGCGTATGGACAGGCAGCGTAGAAGCAGTACGGTATAACAAGCCAGCGTATGGACAGACAGCGTAGAAGCAGTACGGCATAACAAGCCAGCGTATGGACAGGCAGCGTAGAAGCAGTACGGTATAACTAGCCAGCGTATGGACAGGCAGCGTAGAAGCAGTACGGTATAACAAGCCAGCGTATGGACAGGCAGCGTAGAAGCAGTACGGTATAACTAGCCAGCGTATGGACAGGCAGCATGGAAGCAGTACGGTATAACTAGCCAGCGTATGGACAGGCAGCGTAGAAGCAGTACGGTACAATAAGCCAACGTATGGACAGGCAGCGTAGAAGCAGTACGGTATAACAAGCCAGCGTATGGACAGGCAGCGTAGAAGCAGTACGGTATAACAAGCCAGCGTATGGACAGGCAGCATGGAAGCAGTACGGTATAACAAGCCAGCGTATGGACAGGCAGCGTAGAAGCAGTACGGTATAACAAGCCAGCGTATGGACAGGCAGCATGGAAGCAGTACGGTATAACTAGCCAGCGTATGGACAGGCAGCGTAGAAGCAGTACGGTATAACTAGCCAGCGTATGGACAGGCAGCGTAGAAGCAGTACGGTATAACTAGCCAGCGTATGGACAGGCAGCGTAGAAGCAGTACGGTATAACTAGCCAACGTATGGACAGGCAGCGTAGAAGCAGTACGGTATAACTAGCCAACGTATGGACAGGCAGCGTAGAAGCAGTACGGTATAACTAGCCAACGTATGGACAGGCAGCGTAGAAGCAGTACGGTATAACTAGCCAGCGTATGGACAGGCAGCGTAGAAGCAGTACGGTATAACAAGCCAGCGTATGGACAGGCAGCGTAGAAGCAGTACGGTATAACAAGCCAACGTATGGACAGGCAGCGTAGAAGCAGTACGGTATAACTAGCCAACGTATGGACAGGCAGCGTAGAAGCAGTACGGTATAACTAGCCAGCGTATGGACAGGCAGCGTAGAAGCAGTACGGTATAACTAGCCAGCGTATGGACAGGCAGCATGGAAGCAGAACGGTATAACAAGCCAACGTATGGACAGGCAGCGTAGAAGCAGTACGGTATAACAAGCCAGCGTATGGACAGGCAGCATGGAAGCAGTACGGTATAACTAGCCAGCGTATGGACAGGCAGCATGGACGCAGTACGGTATAACTAGCCAACGTATGGACAGGCAGCATGGAAGCAGTACGGTATAACTAGCCAGCGTATGGACAGGCAGCATGGAAGCAGTACGGTATAACAAGCCAGCGTATGGACAGGCAGCGTAGAAGCAGTACGGTATAACAAGCCAGCGTATGGACAGGCAGCGTAGAAGCAGTACGGTATAACAAGCCAGCGTATGGACAGGCAGCATGGAAGCAGTACGGTATAACTAGCCAGCGTATGGACAGGCAGCATGGAAGCAGTACGGTATAACTAGCCAACGTATGGACAGGCAGCATGGAAGCAGTACGGTATAACTAGCCAGCGTATGGACAGGCAGCATGGAAGCAGTACGGTATAACAAGCCAACGTATGGACAGGCAGCGTAGAAGCAGTACGGTATAACAAGCCAGCGTATGGACAGGCAGCATGGAAGCAGTACGGTATAACTAGCCAGCGTATGGACAGGCAGCATGGAAGCAGTACGGTATAACTAGCCAACGTATGGACAGGCAGCATGGAAGCAGTACGGTATAACTAGCCAGCGTATGGACAGGCAGCATGGAAGCAGTACGGTATAACAAGCCAGCGTATGGACAGGCAGCGTAGAAGCAGTACGGCATAACAAGCCAGCGTATGGACAGGCAGCGTAGAAGCAGTACGGTATAACAAGCCAGCGTATGGACAGACAGCGTAGAAGCAGTACGGCATAACAAGCCAGCGTATGGACAGGCAGCGTAGAAGCAGTACGGTATAACAAGCCAGCGTATGGACAGGCAGCATGGAAGCAGTACGGTATAACTAGCCAGCGTATGGACAGGCAGCGTAGAAGCAGTACGGTATAACTAGCCAGCGTATGGACAGGCAGCGTAGAAGCAGTACGGTATAACTAGCCAGCGTATGGACAGGCAGCGTAGAAGCAGTACGGTATAACTAGCCAACGTATGGACAGGCAGCGTAGAAGCAGTACGGTATAACTAGCCAACGTATGGACAGGCAGCGTAGAAGCAGTACGGTATAACTAGCCAACGTATGGACAGGCAGCGTAGAAGCAGTACGGTATAACTAGCCAGCGTATGGACAGGCAGCGTAGAAGCAGTACGGTATAACTAGCCAACGTATGGACAGGCAGCGTAGAAGCAGTACGGTATAACTAGCCAGCATATGGACAGGC
Organism: Pelodytes ibericus; assembly: GCA_036172795.1. NCBI lineage: Eukaryota > Metazoa > Chordata > Amphibia > Anura > Pelodytidae > Pelodytes > Pelodytes ibericus. The sequence continues at coordinate 18,182,118 of CM069868.1, read as the reverse complement.
AGCGTAGAAGCAGTACGGTATAACAAGCCAGCGTATGGACAGGCAGCGTAGAAGCAGTACGGTATAACAAGCCAACGTATGGACAGGCAGCGTAGAAGCAGTACGGTATAACTAGCCAACGTATGGACAGGCAGCGTAGAAGCAGTACGGTATAACTAGCCAGCGTATGGACAGGCAGCGTAGAAGCAGTACGGTATAACTAGCCAGCGTATGGACAGGCAGCATGGAAGCAGAACGGTATAACAAGCCAACGTATGGACAGGCAGCGTAGAAGCAGTACGGTATAACAAGCCAGCGTATGGACAGGCAGCATGGAAGCAGTACGGTATAACTAGCCAGCGTATGGACAGGCAGCATGGAAGCAGTACGGTATAACTAGCCAACGTATGGACAGGCAGCATGGAAGCAGTACGGTATAACTAGCCAGCGTATGGACAGGCAGCATGGAAGCAGTACGGTATAACAAGCCAGCGTATGGACAGGCAGCGTAGAAGCAGTACGGTATAACTAGCCAGCGTATGGACAGGCAGCATGGAAGCAGTACGGTATAACAAGACAGCGTATGGACAGGCAGCGTAGAAGCAGTACGGTATAACAAGCCAGCGTATGGACAGGCAGCATGGAAGCAGTACGGTATAACTAGCCAGCGTATGGACAGGCAGCGTAGAAGCAGTACGGTATAACTAGCCAACGTATGGACAGGCAGCGTAGAAGCAGTACGGTATAACTAGCCAGCGTATGGACAGGCAGCGTAGAAGCAGTACGGTATAACAAGCCAGCGTATGGACAGGCAGCGTAGAAGCAGTACGGTATAACTAGCCAGCGTATGGACAGGCAGCGTAGAAGCAGTACGGTATAACAAGCCAGCGTATGGACAGGCAGCGTAGAAGCAGTACGGTATAACTAGCCAACGTATGGACAGGCAGCGTAGAAGCAGTACGGTATAACTAGCCAGCGTATGGACAGGCAGCGTAGAAGCAGTACGGTATAACAAGCCAGCGTATGGACAGGCAGCGTAGAAGCAGTACGGTATAACAAGCCAACGTATGGACAGGCAGCGTAGAAGCAGTACGGTATAACTAGCCAACGTATGGACAGGCAGCGTAGAAGCAGTACGGTATAACAAGCCAGCGTATGGACAGGCAGCGTAGAAGCAGTACGGTATAACAAGCCAGCGTATGGACAGGCAGCGTAGAAGCAGTACGGTATAACAAGCCAGCGTATGGACAGGCAGCGTAGAAGCAGTACGGTATAACTAGCCAACGTATGGACAGGCAGCGTAGAAGCAGTACGGTATAACTAGCCAGCGTATGGACAGGCAGCGTAGAAGCAGTACGGTATAACTAGCCAGCGTATGGACAGGCAGCGTAGAAGCAGTACGGTATAACTAGCCAGCGTATGGACAGGCAGCGTAGAAGCAGTACGGTATAACTAGCCAGCGTATGGACAGGCAGCGTAGAAGCACTACGGTATAACTAGCCAGCGTATGGACAGGCAGCGTAGAAGCAGTACGGTATAACTAGCCAGCGTATGGACAGGCAGCATGGAAGCAGTACGGTATAACTAGCCAACGTATGGACAGGCAGCGTAGAAGCAGTACGGTATAACTAGCCAGCGTATGGACAGGCAGCGTAGAAGCAGTACGGTATAACTAGCCAGCGTATGGACAGGCAGCATGGAAGCAGTACGGTATAACAAGCCAGCGTATGGACAGGCAGCGTAGAAGCAGTACGGTATAACTAGCCAGCGTATGGACAGGCAGCGTAGAAGCAGTACGGTATAACTAGCCAGCGTATGGACAGGCAGCGTAGAAGCAGTACGGTATAACTAGCCAGCGTATGGACAGGCAGCATGGAAGCAGTACGGTATAACAAGCCAGCGTATGGACAGGCAGCGTAGAAGCAGTACGGTATAACTAGCCAGCGTATGGACAGGCAGCATGGAAGCAGTACGGTATAACAAGACAGCGTATGGACAGGCAGCGTAGAAGCAGTACGGTATAACAAGCCAGCGTATGGACAGGCAGCATGGAAGCAGTACGGTATAACTAGCCAGCGTATGGACAGGCAGCGTAGAAGCAGTACGGTATAACTAGCCAACGTATGGACAGGCAGCGTAGAAGCAGTACGGTATAACTAGCCAGCGTATGGACAGGCAGCGTAGAAGCAGTACGGTATAACAAGCCAGCGTATGGACAGGCAGCGTAGAAGCAGTACGGTATAACTAGCCAACGTATGGACAGGCAGCGTAGAAGCAGTACGGTATAACTAGCCAACGTATGGACAGGCAGCGTAGAAGCAGTACGGTATAACTAGCCAACGTATGGACAGGCAGCGTAGAAGCAGTACGGTATAACTAGCCAGCGTATGGACAGGCAGCGTAGAAGCAGTACGGTATAACAAGCCAGCGTATGGACAGGCAGCGTAGAAGCAGTACGGTATAACAAGCCAACGTATGGACAGGCAGCGTAGAAGCAGTACGGTATAACTAGCCAACGTATGGACAGGCAGCGTAGAAGCAGTACGGTATAACTAGCCAGCGTATGGACAGGCAGCGTAGAAGCAGTACGGTATAACTAGCCAGCGTATGGACAGGCAGCATGGAAGCAGTACGGTATAACAAGCCAACGTATGGACAGGCAGCGTAGAAGCAGTACGGTATAACAAGCCAGCGTATGGACAGGCAGCATGGAAGCAGTACGGTATAACTAGCCAGCGTATGGACAGGCAGCATGGAAGCAGTACGGTATAACTAGCCAACGTATGGACAGGCAGCATGGAAGCAGTACGGTATAACTAGCCAGCGTATGGACAGGCAGCATGGAAGCAGTACGGTATAACAAGCCAGCGTATGGACAGGCAGCGTAGAAGCAGTACGGCATAACAAGCCAGCGTATGGACAGGCAGCGTAGAAGCAGTACGGTATAACAAGCCAGCGTATGGACAGACAGCGTAGAAGCAGTACGGCATAACAAGCCAGCGTATGGACAGGCAGCGTAGAAGCAGTACGGTATAACTAGCCAGCGTATGGACAGGCAGCATGGAAGCAGTACGGTATAACTAGCCAGCGTATGGACAGGCAGCGTAGAAGCAGTACGGTACAATAAGCCAACGTATGGACAGGCAGCGTAGAAGCAGTACGGTATAACAAGCCAGCGTATGGACAGGCAGCGTAGAAGCAGTACGGTATAACAAGCCAGCGTATGGACAGGCAGCATGGAAGCAGTACGGTATAACAAGCCAGCGTATGGACAGGCAGCGTAGAAGCAGTACGGTATAACAAGCCAGCGTATGGACAGGCAGCATGGAAGCAGTACGGTATAACTAGCCAGCGTATGGACAGGCAGCGTAGAAGCAGTACGGTATAACTAGCCAGCGTATGGACAGGCAGCGTAGAAGCAGTACGGTATAACTAGCCAGCGTATGGACAGGCAGCGTAGAAGCAGTACGGTATAACTAGCCGGCGTATGGACAGGCAGCGTAGAAGCAGTACGGTATAACTAGCCGGCGTATGGACAGGCAGCGTAGAAGCAGTACGGTATAACAAGCCAGCATATGGACAGGCAGCGTAGAAGCAGTACGGTATAACAAGCCAGCGTATGGACAGGCAGCATGGAAGCAGTACGGTATAACAAGCCAGCGTATGGACAGGCAGCGTAGAAGCAGTACGGTATAACAAGCCAGCGTATGGACAGACAGCGTAGAAGCAGTACGGCATAACAAGCCAGCGTATGGACAGGCAGCGTAGAAGCAGTACGGTATAACTAGCCAGCGTATGGACAGGCAGCGTAGAAGCAGTACGGTATAACAAGCCAGCGTATGGACAGGCAGCGTAGAAGCAGTACGGTATAACTAGCCAGCGTATGGACAGGCAGCATGGAAGCAGTACGGTATAACTAGCCAGCGTATGGACAGGCAGCGTAGAAGCAGTACGGTACAATAAGCCAACGTATGGACAGGCAGCGTAGAAGCAGTACGGTATAACAAGCCAGCGTATGGACAGGCAGCGTAGAAGCAGTACGGTATAACAAGCCAGCGTATGGACAGGCAGCATGGAAGCAGTACGGTATAACAAGCCAGCGTATGGACAGGCAGCGTAGAAGCAGTACGGTATAACAAGCCAGCGTATGGACAGGCAGCATGGAAGCAGTACGGTATAACTAGCCAGCGTATGGACAGGCAGCGTAGAAGCAGTACGGTATAACTAGCCAGCGTATGGACAGGCAGCGTAGAAGCAGTACGGTATAACTAGCCAGCGTATGGACAGGCAGCGTAGAAGCAGTACGGTATAACTAGCCAACGTATGGACAGGCAGCGTAGAAGCAGTACGGTATAACTAGCCAACGTATGGACAGGCAGCGTAGAAGCAGTACGGTATAACTAGCCAACGTATGGACAGGCAGCGTAGAAGCAGTACGGTATAACTAGCCAGCGTATGGACAGGCAGCGTAGAAGCAGTACGGTATAACAAGCCAGCGTATGGACAGGCAGCGTAGAAGCAGTACGGTATAACAAGCCAACGTATGGACAGGCAGCGTAGAAGCAGTACGGTATAACTAGCCAACGTATGGACAGGCAGCGTAGAAGCAGTACGGTATAACTAGCCAGCGTATGGACAGGCAGCGTAGAAGCAGTACGGTATAACTAGCCAGCGTATGGACAGGCAGCATGGAAGCAGAACGGTATAACAAGCCAACGTATGGACAGGCAGCGTAAAAGCAGTACGGTATAACAAGCCAGCGTATGGACAGGCAGCATGGAAGCAGTACGGTATAACTAGCCAGCGTATGGACAGGCAGCATGGAAGCAGTACGGTATAACTAGCCAACGTATGGACAGGCAGCATGGAAGCAGTACGGTATAACTAGCCAGCGTATGGACAGGCAGCATGGAAGCAGTACGGTATAACAAGCCAGCGTATGGACAGGCAGCGTAGAAGCAGTACGGTATAACTAGCCAGCGTATGGACAGGCAGCATGGAAGCAGTACGGTATAACAAGACAGCGTATGGACAGGCAGCGTAGAAGCAGTACGGTATAACAAGCCAGCGTATGGACAGGCAGCATGGAAGCAGTACGGTATAACTAGCCAGCGTATGGACAGGCAGCGTAGAAGCAGTACGGTATAACTAGCCAACGTATGGACAGGCAGCGTAGAAGCAGTACGGTATAACTAGCCAGCGTATGGACAGGCAGCGTAGAAGCAGTACGGTATAACAAGCCAGCGTATGGACAGGCAGCGTAGAAGCAGTACGGTATAACTAGCCAACGTATGGACAGGCAGCGTAGAAGCAGTACGGTATAACTAGCCAGCGTATGGACAGGCAGCGTAGAAGCAGTACGGTATAACTAGCCAGCGTATGGACAGGCAGCGTAGAAGCAGTACGGTATAACTAGCCAGCGTATGGACAGGCAGCGTAGAAGCAGTACGGTATAACTAGCCAGCGTATGGACAGGCAGCGTAGAAGCAGTACGGTATAACTAGCCAACGTATGGACAGGCAGCGTAGAAGCAGTACGGTATAACTAGCCAACGTATGGACAGGCAGCGTAGAAGCAGTACGGTATAACTAGCCAACGTATGGACAGGCAGCGTAGAAGCAGTACGGTATAACTAGCCAGCGTATGGACAGGCAGCGTAGAAGCAGTACGGTATAACAAGCCAGCGTATGGACAGGCAGCGTAGAAGCAGTACGGTATAACAAGCCAACGTATGGACAGGCAGCGTAGAAGCAGTACGGTATAACTAGCCAACGTATGGACAGGCAGCGTAGAAGCAGTACGGTATAACTAGCCAGCGTATGGACAGGCAGCGTAGAAGCAGTACGGTATAACTAGCCAGCGTATGGACAGGCAGCATGGAAGCAGAACGGTATAACAAGCCAACGTATGGACAGGCAGCGTAGAAGCAGTACGGTATAACAAGCCAGCGTATGGACAGGCAGCATGGAAGCAGTACGGTATAACTAGCCAGCGTATGGACAGGCAGCATGGAAGCAGTACGGTATAACTAGCCAACGTATGGACAGGCAGCATGGAAGCAGTACGGTATAACTAGCCAGCGTATGGACAGGCAGCATGGAAGCAGTACGGTATAACAAGCCAGCGTATGGACAGGCAGCGTAGAAGCAGTACGGTATAACTAGCCAGCGTATGGACAGGCAGCATGGAAGCAGTACGGTATAACAAGACAGCGTATGGACAGGCAGCGTAGAAGCAGTACGGTATAACAAGCCAGCGTATGGACAGGCAGCATGGAAGCAGTACGGTATAACTAGCCAGCGTATGGACAGGCAGCGTAGAAGCAGTACGGTATAACTAGCCAACGTATGGACAGGCAGCGTAGAAGCAGTACGGTATAACTAGCCAGCGTATGGACAGGCAGCGTAGAAGCAGTACGGTATAACAAGCCAGCGTATGGACAGGCAGCGTAGAAGCAGTACGGTATAACTAGCCAACGTATGGACAGGCAGCGTAGAAGCAGTACGGTATAACTAGCCAACGTATGGACAGGCAGCGTAGAAGCAGTACGGTATAACTAGCCAACGTATGGACAGGCAGCGTAGAAGCAGTACGGTATAACTAGCCAGCGTATGGACAGGCAGCGTAGAAGCAGTACGGTATAACAAGCCAGCGTATGGACAGGCAGCGTAGAAGCAGTACGGTATAACAAGCCAACGTATGGACAGGCAGCGTAGAAGCAGTACGGTATAACTAGCCAACGTATGGACAGGCAGCGTAGAAGCAGTACGGTATAACTAGCCAGCGTATGGACAGGCAGCGTAGAAGCAGTACGGTATAACTAGCCAGCGTATGGACAGGCAGCATGGAAGCAGTACGGTATAACAAGCCAACGTATGGACAGGCAGCGTAGAAGCAGTACGGTATAACAAGCCAGCGTATGGACAGGCAGCATGGAAGCAGTACGGTATAACTAGCCAGCGTATGGACAGGCAGCATGGAAGCAGTACGGTATAACTAGCCAACGTATGGACAGGCAGCATGGAAGCAGTACGGTATAACTAGCCAGCGTATGGACAGGCAGCATGGAAGCAGTACGGTATAACAAGCCAGCGTATGGACAGGCAGCGTAGAAGCAGTACGGCATAACAAGCCAGCGTATGGACAGGCAGCGTAGAAGCAGTACGGTATAACAAGCCAGCGTATGGACAGACAGCGTAGAAGCAGTACGGCATAACAAGCCAGCGTATGGACAGGCAGCGTAGAAGCAGTACGGTATAACTAGCCAGCGTATGGACAGGCAGCATGGAAGCAGTACGGTATAACTAGCCAGCGTATGGACAGGCAGCGTAGAAGCAGTACGGTACAATAAGCCAACGTATGGACAGGCAGCGTAGAAGCAGTACGGTATAACAAGCCAGCGTATGGACAGGCAGCGTAGAAGCAGTACGGTATAACAAGCCAGCGTATGGACAGGCAGCATGGAAGCAGTACGGTATAACAAGCCAGCGTATGGACAGGCAGCGTAGAAGCAGTACGGTATAACAAGCCAGCGTATGGACAGGCAGCATGGAAGCAGTACGGTATAACTAGCCAGCGTATGGACAGGCAGCGTAGAAGCAGTACGGTATAACTAGCCAGCGTATGGACAGGCAGCGTAGAAGCAGTACGGTATAACTAGCCAGCGTATGGACAGGCAGCGTAGAAGCAGTACGGTATAACTAGCCGGCGTATGGACAGGCAGCGTAGAAGCAGTACGGTATAACTAGCCGGCGTATGGACAGGCAGCGTAGAAGCAGTACGGTATAACAAGCCAGCATATGGACAGGCAGCGTAGAAGCAGTACGGTATAACAAGCCAGCGTATGGACAGGCAGCATGGAAGCAGTACGGTATAACAAGCCAGCGTATGGACAGGCAGCGTAGAAGCAGTACGGTATAACAAGCCAGCGTATGGACAGACAGCGTAGAAGCAGTACGGCATAACAAGCCAGCGTATGGACAGGCAGCGTAGAAGCAGTACGGTATAACTAGCCAGCGTATGGACAGGCAGCGTAGAAGCAGTACGGTATAACAAGCCAGCGTATGGACAGGCAGCGTAGAAGCAGTACGGTATAACTAGCCAGCGTATGGACAGGCAGCATGGAAGCAGTACGGTATAACTAGCCAGCGTATGGACAGGCAGCGTAGAAGCAGTACGGTATAACTAGCCAGCGTATGGACAGGCAGCGTAGAAGCAGTACGGTATAACTAGCCAACGTATGGACAGGCAGCGTAGAAGCAGTACGGTATAACTAGCCAACGTATGGACAGGCAGCGTAGAAGCAGTACGGTATAACTAGCCAACGTATGGACAGGCAGCGTAGAAGCAGTACGGTATAACTAGCCAGCGTATGGACAGGCAGCGTAGAAGCAGTACGGTATAACAAGCCAGCGTATGGACAGGCAGCGTAGAAGCAGTACGGTATAACAAGCCAACGTATGGACAGGCAGCGTAGAAGCAGTACGGTATAACTAGCCAACGTATGGACAGGCAGCGTAGAAGCAGTACGGTATAACTAGCCAGCGTATGGACAGGCAGCGTAGAAGCAGTACGGTATAACTAGCCAGCGTATGGACAGGCAGCATGGAAGCAGAACGGTATAACAAGCCAACGTATGGACAGGCAGCGTAGAAGCAGTACGGTATAACAAGCCAGCGTATGGACAGGCAGCATGGAAGCAGTACGGTATAACTAGCCAGCGTATGGACAGGCAGCATGGAAGCAGTACGGTATAACTAGCCAACGTATGGACAGGCAGCATGGAAGCAGTACGGTATAACTAGCCAGCGTATGGACAGGCAGCATGGAAGCAGTACGGTATAACAAGCCAGCGTATGGACAGGCAGCGTAGAAGCAGTACGGTATAACTAGCCAGCGTATGGACAGGCAGCATGGAAGCAGTACGGTATAACAAGACAGCGTATGGACAGGCAGCGTAGAAGCAGTACGGTATAACAAGCCAGCGTATGGACAGGCAGCATGGAAGCAGTACGGTATAACTAGCCAGCGTATGGACAGGCAGCGTAGAAGCAGTACGGTATAACTAGCCAACGTATGGACAGGCAGCGTAGAAGCAGTACGGTATAACTAGCCAGCGTATGGACAGGCAGCGTAGAAGCAGTACGGTATAACAAGCCAGCGTATGGACAGGCAGCGTAGAAGCAGTACGGTATAACTAGCCAACGTATGGACAGGCAGCGTAGAAGCAGTACGGTATAACTAGCCAGCGTATGGACAGGCAGCGTAGAAGCAGTACGGTATAACTAGCCAGCGTATGGACAGGCAGCGTAGAAGCAGTACGGTATAACTAGCCAGCGTATGGACAGGCAGCGTAGAAGCAGTACGGTATAACTAGCCAGCGTATGGACAGGCAGCGTAGAAGCAGTACGGTATAACTAGCCAACGTATGGACAGGCAGCGTAGAAGCAGTACGGTATAACTAGCCAACGTATGGACAGGCAGCGTAGAAGCAGTACGGTATAACTAGCCAACGTATGGACAGGCAGCGTAGAAGCAGTACGGTATAACTAGCCAGCGTATGGACAGGCAGCGTAGAAGCAGTACGGTATAACAAGCCAGCGTATGGACAGGCAGCGTAGAAGCAGTACGGTATAACAAGCCAACGTATGGACAGGCAGCGTAGAAGCAGTACGGTATAACTAGCCAACGTATGGACAGGCAGCGTAGAAGCAGTACGGTATAACTAGCCAGCGTATGGACAGGCAGCGTAGAAGCAGTACGGTATAACTAGCCAGCGTATGGACAGGCAGCATGGAAGCAGAACGGTATAACAAGCCAACGTATGGACAGGCAGCGTAGAAGCAGTACGGTATAACAAGCCAGCGTATGGACAGGCAGCATGGAAGCAGTACGGTATAACTAGCCAGCGTATGGACAGGCAGCATGGAAGCAGTACGGTATAACTAGCCAACGTATGGACAGGCAGCATGGAAGCAGTACGGTATAACTAGCCAGCGTATGGACAGGCAGCATGGAAGCAGTACGGTATAACAAGCCAGCGTATGGACAGGCAGCGTAGAAGCAGTACGGTATAACTAGCCAGCGTATGGACAGGCAGCATGGAAGCAGTACGGTATAACAAGACAGCGTATGGACAGGCAGCGTAGAAGCAGTACGGTATAACAAGCCAGCGTATGGACAGGCAGCATGGAAGCAGTACGGTATAACTAGCCAGCGTATGGACAGGCAGCGTAGAAGCAGTACGGTATAACTAGCCAACGTATGGACAGGCAGCGTAGAAGCAGTACGGTATAACTAGCCAGCGTATGGACAGGCAGCGTAGAAGCAGTACGGTATAACAAGCCAGCGTATGGACAGGCAGCGTAGAAGCAGTACGGTATAACTAGCCAACGTATGGACAGGCAGCGTAGAAGCAGTACGGTATAACTAGCCAACGTATGGACAGGCAGCGTAGAAGCAGTACGGTATAACTAGCCAACGTATGGACAGGCAGCGTAGAAGCAGTACGGTATAACTAGCCAGCGTATGGACAGGCAGCGTAGAAGCAGTACGGTATAACAAGCCAGCGTATGGACAGGCAGCGTAGAAGCAGTACGGTATAACAAGCCAACGTATGGACAGGCAGCGTAGAAGCAGTACGGTATAACTAGCCAACGTATGGACAGGCAGCGTAGAAGCAGTACGGTATAACTAGCCAGCGTATGGACAGGCAGCGTAGAAGCAGTACGGTATAACTAGCCAGCGTATGGACAGGCAGCATGGAAGCAGTACGGTATAACAAGCCAACGTATGGACAGGCAGCGTAGAAGCAGTACGGTATAACAAGCCAGCGTATGGACAGGCAGCATGGAAGCAGTACGGTATAACTAGCCAGCGTATGGACAGGCAGCATGGAAGCAGTACGGTATAACTAGCCAACGTATGGACAGGCAGCATGGAAGCAGTACGGTATAACTAGCCAGCGTATGGACAGGCAGCATGGAAGCAGTACGGTATAACAAGCCAGCGTATGGACAGGCAGCGTAGAAGCAGTACGGCATAACAAGCCAGCGTATGGACAGGCAGCGTAGAAGCAGTACGGTATAACAAGCCAGCGTATGGACAGACAGCGTAGAAGCAGTACGGCATAACAAGCCAGCGTATGGACAGGCAGCGTAGAAGCAGTACGGTATAACTAGCCAGCGTATGGACAGGCAGCATGGAAGCAGTACGGTATAACTAGCCAGCGTATGGACAGGCAGCGTAGAAGCAGTACGGTACAATAAGCCAACGTATGGACAGGCAGCGTAGAAGCAGTACGGTATAACAAGCCAGCGTATGGACAGGCAGCGTAGAAGCAGTACGGTATAACAAGCCAGCGTATGGACAGGCAGCATGGAAGCAGTACGGTATAACAAGCCAGCGTATGGACAGGCAGCGTAGAAGCAGTACGGTATAACAAGCCAGCGTATGGACAGGCAGCATGGAAGCAGTACGGTATAACTAGCCAGCGTATGGACAGGCAGCGTAGAAGCAGTACGGTATAACTAGCCAGCGTATGGACAGGCAGCGTAGAAGCAGTACGGTATAACTAGCCAGCGTATGGACAGGCAGCGTAGAAGCAGTACGGTATAACTAGCCGGCGTATGGACAGGCAGCGTAGAAGCAGTACGGTATAACTAGCCGGCGTATGGACAGGCAGCGTAGAAGCAGTACGGTATAACAAGCCAGCATATGGACAGGCAGCGTAGAAGCAGTACGGTATAACAAGCCAGCGTATGGACAGGCAGCATGGAAGCAGTACGGTATAACAAGCCAGCGTATGGACAGGCAGCGTAGAAGCAGTACGGTATAACAAGCCAGCGTATGGACAGACAGCGTAGAAGCAGTACGGCATAACAAGCCAGCGTATGGACAGGCAGCGTAGAAGCAGTACGGTATAACTAGCCAGCGTATGGACAGGCAGCGTAGAAGCAGTACGGTATAACAAGCCAGCGTATGGACAGGCAGCGTAGAAGCAGTACGGTATAACTAGCCAGCGTATGGACAGGCAGCATGGAAGCAGTACGGTATAACTAGCCAGCGTATGGACAGGCAGCGTAGAAGCAGTACGGTACAATAAGCCAACGTATGGACAGGCAGCGTAGAAGCAGTACGGTATAACAAGCCAGCGTATGGACAGGCAGCGTAGAAGCAGTACGGTATAACAAGCCAGCGTATGGACAGGCAGCATGGAAGCAGTACGGTATAACAAGCCAGCGTATGGACAGGCAGCGTAGAAGCAGTACGGTATACCAAGCCAGCGTATGGACAGGCAGCATGGAAGCAGTACGGTATAACTAGCCAGCGTATGGACAGGCAGCGTAGAAGCAGTACGGTATAACTAGCCAGCGTATGGACAGGCAGCGTAGAAGCAGTACGGTATAACTAGCCAGCGTATGGACAGGCAGCGTAGAAGCAGTACGGTATAACTAGCCAACGTATGGACAGGCAGCGTAGAAGCAGTACGGTATAACTAGCCAACGTATGGACAGGCAGCGTAGAAGCAGTACGGTATAACTAGCCAACGTATGGACAGGCAGCGTAGAAGCAGTACGGTATAACTAGCCAGCGTATGGACAGGCAGCGTAGAAGCAGTACGGTATAACAAGCCAGCGTATGGACAGGCAGCGTAGAAGCAGTACGGTATAACAAGCCAGCGTATGGACAGGCAGCGTAGAAGCAGTACGGTATAACAAGCCAGCGTATGGACAGGCAGCATGGAAGCAGTACGGTATAACAAGCCAGCGTATGGACAGGCAGCGTAGAAGCAGTACGGTATAACAAGCCAGCGTATGGACAGGCAGCATGGAAGCAGTACGGTATAACTAGCCAGCGTATGGACAGGCAGCGTAGAAGCAGTACGGTATAACTAGCCAGCGTATGGACAGGCAGCGTAGAAGCAGTACGGTATAACTAGCCAGCGTATGGACAGGCAGCGTAGAAGCAGTACGGTATAACTAGCCGGCGTATGGACAGGCAGCGTAGAAGCAGTACGGTATAACTAGCCGGCGTATGGACAGGCAGCGTAGAAGCAGTACGGTATAACAAGCCAGCATATGGACAGGCAGCGTAGAAGCAGTACGGTATAACAAGCCAGCGTATGGACAGGCAGCATGGAAGCAGTACGGTATAACAAGCCAGCGTATGGACAGGCAGCGTAGAAGCAGTACGGTATAACAAGCCAGCGTATGGACAGACAGCGTAGAAGCAGTACGGCATAACAAGCCAGCGTATGGACAGGCAGCGTAGAAGCAGTACGGTATAACTAGCCAGCGTATGGACAGGCAGCGTAGAAGCAGTACGGTATAACAAGCCAGCGTATGGACAGGCAGCGTAGAAGCAGTACGGTATAACTAGCCAGCGTATGGACAGGCAGCATGGAAGCAGTACGGTATAACTAGCCAGCGTATGGACAGGCAGCGTAGAAGCAGTACGGTACAATAAGCCAACGTATGGACAGGCAGCGTAGAAGCAGTACGGTATAACAAGCCAGCGTATGGACAGGCAGCGTAGAAGCAGTACGGTATAACAAGCCAGCGTATGGACAGGCAGCATGGAAGCAGTACGGTATAACAAGCCAGCGTATGGACAGGCAGCGTAGAAGCAGTACGGTATAACAAGCCAGCGTATGGACAGGCAGCATGGAAGCAGTACGGTATAACTAGCCAGCGTATGGACAGGCAGCGTAGAAGCAGTACGGTATAACTAGCCAGCGTATGGACAGGCAGCGTAGAAGCAGTACGGTATAACTAGCCAGCGTATGGACAGGCAGCGTAGAAGCAGTACGGTATAACTAGCCAACGTATGGACAGGCAGCGTAGAAGCAGTACGGTATAACTAGCCAACGTATGGACAGGCAGCGTAGAAGCAGTACGGTATAACTAGCCAACGTATGGACAGGCAGCGTAGAAGCAGTACGGTATAACTAGCCAGCGTATGGACAGGCAGCGTAGAAGCAGTACGGTATAACAAGCCAGCGTATGGACAGGCAGCGTAGAAGCAGTACGGTATAACAAGCCAACGTATGGACAGGCAGCGTAGAAGCAGTACGGTATAACTAGCCAACGTATGGACAGGCAGCGTAGAAGCAGTACGGTATAACTAGCCAGCGTATGGACAGGCAGCGTAGAAGCAGTACGGTATAACTAGCCAGCGTATGGACAGGCAGCATGGAAGCAGAACGGTATAACAAGCCAACGTATGGACAGGCAGCGTAGAAGCAGTACGGTATAACAAGCCAGCGTATGGACAGGCAGCATGGAAGCAGTACGGTATAACTAGCCAGCGTATGGACAGGCAGCATGGAAGCAGTACGGTATAACTAGCCAACGTATGGACAGGCAGCATGGAAGCAGTACGGTATAACTAGCCAGCGTATGGACAGGCAGCATGGAAGCAGTACGGTATAACAAGCCAGCGTATGGACAGGCAGCGTAGAAGCAGTACGGTATAACTAGCCAGCGTATGGACAGGCAGCATGGAAGCAGTACGGTATAACAAGACAGCGTATGGACAGGCAGCGTAGAAGCAGTACGGTATAACAAGCCAGCGTATGGACAGGCAGCATGGAAGCAGTACGGTATAACTAGCCAGCGTATGGACAGGCAGCGTAGAAGCAGTACGGTATAACTAGCCAACGTATGGACAGGCAGCGTAGAAGCAGTACGGTATAACTAGCCAGCGTATGGACAGGCAGCGTAGAAGCAGTACGGTATAACAAGCCAGCGTATGGACAGGCAGCGTAGAAGCAGTACGGTATAACTAGCCAACGTATGGACAGGCAGCGTAGAAGCAGTACGGTATAACTAGCCAGCGTATGGACAGGCAGCGTAGAAGCAGTACGGTATAACTAGCCAGCGTATGGACAGGCAGCGTAGAAGCAGTACGGTATAACTAGCCAGCGTATGGACAGGCAGCGTAGAAGCAGTACGGTATAACTAGCCAGCGTATGGACAGGCAGCGTAGAAGCAGTACGGTATAACTAGCCAACGTATGGACAGGCAGCGTAGAAGCAGTACGGTATAACTAGCCAACGTATGGACAGGCAGCGTAGAAGCAGTACGGTATAACTAGCCAACGTATGGACAGGCAGCGTAGAAGCAGTACGGTATAACTAGCCAGCGTATGGACAGGCAGCGTAGAAGCAGTACGGTATAACAAGCCAGCGTATGGACAGGCAGCGTAGAAGCAGTACGGTATAACAAGCCAACGTATGGACAGGCAGCGTAGAAGCAGTACGGTATAACTAGCCAACGTATGGACAGGCAGCGTAGAAGCAGTACGGTATAACTAGCCAGCGTATGGACAGGCAGCGTAGAAGCAGTACGGTATAACTAGCCAGCGTATGGACAGGCAGCATGGAAGCAGAACGGTATAACAAGCCAACGTATGGACAGGCAGCGTAGAAGCAGTACGGTATAACAAGCCAGCGTATGGACAGGCAGCATGGAAGCAGTACGGTATAACTAGCCAGCGTATGGACAGGCAGCATGGAAGCAGTACGGTATAACTAGCCAACGTATGGACAGGCAGCATGGAAGCAGTACGGTATAACTAGCCAGCGTATGGACAGGCAGCATGGAAGCAGTACGGTATAACAAGCCAGCGTATGGACAGGCAGCGTAGAAGCAGTACGGTATAACTAGCCAGCGTATGGACAGGCAGCATGGAAGCAGTACGGTATAACAAGACAGCGTATGGACAGGCAGCGTAGAAGCAGTACGGTATAACAAGCCAGCGTATGGACAGGCAGCATGGAAGCAGTACGGTATAACTAGCCAGCGTATGGACAGGCAGCGTAGAAGCAGTACGGTATAACTAGCCAACGTATGGACAGGCAGCGTAGAAGCAGTACGGTATAACTAGCCAGCGTATGGACAGGCAGCGTAGAAGCAGTACGGTATAACAAGCCAGCGTATGGACAGGCAGCGTAGAAGCAGTACGGTATAACTAGCCAACGTATGGACAGGCAGCGTAGAAGCAGTACGGTATAACTAGCCAACGTATGGACAGGCAGCGTAGAAGCAGTACGGTATAACTAGCCAACGTATGGACAGGCAGCGTAGAAGCAGTACGGTATAACTAGCCAGCGTATGGACAGGCAGCGTAGAAGCAGTACGGTATAACAAGCCAGCGTATGGACAGGCAGCGTAGAAGCAGTACGGTATAACAAGCCAACGTATGGACAGGCAGCGTAGAAGCAGTACGGTATAACTAGCCAACGTATGGACAGGCAGCGTAGAAGCAGTACGGTATAACTAGCCAGCGTATGGACAGGCAGCGTAGAAGCAGTACGGTATAACTAGCCAGCGTATGGACAGGCAGCATGGAAGCAGTACGGTATAACAAGCCAACGTATGGACAGGCAGCGTAGAAGCAGTACGGTATAACAAGCCAGCGTATGGACAGGCAGCATGGAAGCAGTACGGTATAACTAGCCAGCGTATGGACAGGCAGCATGGAAGCAGTACGGTATAACTAGCCAACGTATGGACAGGCAGCATGGAAGCAGTACGGTATAACTAGCCAGCGTATGGACAGGCAGCATGGAAGCAGTACGGTATAACAAGCCAGCGTATGGACAGGCAGCGTAGAAGCAGTACGGCATAACAAGCCAGCGTATGGACAGGCAGCGTAGAAGCAGTACGGTATAACAAGCCAGCGTATGGACAGACAGCGTAGAAGCAGTACGGCATAACAAGCCAGCGTATGGACAGGCAGCGTAGAAGCAGTACGGTATAACTAGCCAGCGTATGGACAGGCAGCATGGAAGCAGTACGGTATAACTAGCCAGCGTATGGACAGGCAGCGTAGAAGCAGTACGGTACAATAAGCCAACGTATGGACAGGCAGCGTAGAAGCAGTACGGTATAACAAGCCAGCGTATGGACAGGCAGCGTAGAAGCAGTACGGTATAACAAGCCAGCGTATGGACAGGCAGCATGGAAGCAGTACGGTATAACAAGCCAGCGTATGGACAGGCAGCGTAGAAGCAGTACGGTATAACAAGCCAGCGTATGGACAGGCAGCATGGAAGCAGTACGGTATAACTAGCCAGCGTATGGACAGGCAGCGTAGAAGCAGTACGGTATAACTAGCCAGCGTATGGACAGGCAGCGTAGAAGCAGTACGGTATAACTAGCCAGCGTATGGACAGGCAGCGTAGAAGCAGTACGGTATAACTAGCCGGCGTATGGACAGGCAGCGTAGAAGCAGTACGGTATAACTAGCCGGCGTATGGACAGGCAGCGTAGAAGCAGTACGGTATAACAAGCCAGCATATGGACAGGCAGCGTAGAAGCAGTACGGTATAACAAGCCAGCGTATGGACAGGCAGCATGGAAGCAGTACGGTATAACAAGCCAGCGTATGGACAGGCAGCGTAGAAGCAGTACGGTATAACAAGCCAGCGTATGGACAGACAGCGTAGAAGCAGTACGGCATAACAAGCCAGCGTATGGACAGGCAGCGTAGAAGCAGTACGGTATAACTAGCCAGCGTATGGACAGGCAGCGTAGAAGCAGTACGGTATAACAAGCCAGCGTATGGACAGGCAGCGTAGAAGCAGTACGGTATAACTAGCCAGCGTATGGACAGGCAGCATGGAAGCAGTACGGTATAACTAGCCAGCGTATGGACAGGCAGCGTAGAAGCAGTACGGTACAATAAGCCAACGTATGGACAGGCAGCGTAGAAGCAGTACGGTATAACAAGCCAGCGTATGGACAGGCAGCGTAGAAGCAGTACGGTATAACAAGCCAGCGTATGGACAGGCAGCATGGAAGCAGTACGGTATAACAAGCCAGCGTATGGACAGGCAGCGTAGAAGCAGTACGGTATACCAAGCCAGCGTATGGACAGGCAGCATGGAAGCAGTACGGTATAACTAGCCAGCGTATGGACAGGCAGCGTAGAAGCAGTACGGTATAACTAGCCAGCGTATGGACAGGCAGCGTAGAAGCAGTACGGTATAACTAGCCAGCGTATGGACAGGCAGCGTAGAAGCAGTACGGTATAACTAGCCAACGTATGGACAGGCAGCGTAGAAGCAGTACGGTATAACTAGCCAACGTATGGACAGGCAGCGTAGAAGCAGTACGGTATAACTAGCCAACGTATGGACAGGCAGCGTAGAAGCAGTACGGTATAACTAGCCAGCGTATGGACAGGCAGCGTAGAAGCAGTACGGTATAACAAGCCAGCGTATGGACAGGCAGCGTAGAAGCAGTACGGTATAACAAGCCAACGTATGGACAGGCAGCGTAGAAGCAGTACGGTATAACTAGCCAACGTATGGACAGGCAGCGTAGAAGCAGTACGGTATAACTAGCCAGCGTATGGACAGGCAGCGTAGAAGCAGTACGGTATAACTAGCCAGCGTATGGACAGGCAGCATGGAAGCAGTACGGTATAACAAGCCAACGTATGGACAGGCAGCGTAGAAGCAGTACGGTATAACAAGCCAGCGTATGGACAGGCAGCATGGAAGCAGTACGGTATAACTAGCCAGCGTATGGACAGGCAGCATGGAAGCAGTACGGTATAACTAGCCAACGTATGGACAGGCAGCATGGAAGCAGTACGGTATAACTAGCCAGCATATGGACAGGCAGCATGGAAGCAGTACGGTATAACAAGCCAGCGTATGGACAGGCAGCGTAGAAGCAGTACGGCATAACAAGCCAGCGTATGGACAGGCAGCGTAGAAGCAGTACGATATAACAAGCCAGCGTATGGACAGACAGCGTAGAAGCAGTACGGCATAACAAGCCAGCGTATGGACAGGCAGCGTAGAAGCAGTACGGTATAACTAGCCAGCGTATGGACAGGCAGCATGGAAGCAGTACGGTATAACTAGCCAGCGTATGGACAGGCAGCGTAGAAGCAGTACGGTACAATAAGCCAACGTATGGACAGGCAGCGTAGAAGCAGTACGGTATAACAAGCCAGCGTATGGACAGGCAGCGTAGAAGCAGTACGGTATAACAAGCCAGCGTATGGACAGGCAGCATGGAAGCAGTACGGTATAACAAGCCAGCGTATGGACAGGCAGCGTAGAAGCAGTACGGTATAACAAGCCAGCGTATGGACAGGCAGCATGGAAGCAGTACGGTATAACTAGCCAGCGTATGGACAGGCAGCGTAGAAGCAGTACGGTATAACTAGCCAGCGTATGGACAGGCAGCGTAGAAGCAGTACGGTATAACTAGCCAGCGTATGGACAGGCAGCGTAGAAGCAGTACGGTATAACTAGCCGGCGTATGGACAGGCAGCGTAGAAGCAGTACGGTATAACTAGCCGGCGTATGGACAGGCAGCGTAGAAGCAGTACGGTATAACAAGCCAGCATATGGACAGGCAGCGTAGAAGCAGTACGGTATAACAAGCCAGCGTATGGACAGGCAGCATGGAAGCAGTACGGTATAACAAGCCAGCGTATGGACAGGCAGCGTAGAAGCAGTACGGTATAACAAGACAGCGTATGGACAGACAGCGTAGAAGCAGTACGGCATAACAAGCCAGCGTATGGACAGGCAGCGTAGAAGCAGTACGGTATAACTAGCCAGCGTATGGACAGGCAGCGTAGAAGCAGTACGGTATAACAAGCCAGCGTATGGACAGGCAGCGTAGAAGCAGTACGGTATAACTAGCCAGCGTATGGACAGGCAGCATGGAAGCAGTACGGTATAACTAGCCAGCGTATGGACAGGCAGCGTAGAAGCAGTACGGTACAATAAGCCAACGTATGGACAGGCAGCGTAGAAGCAGTACGGTATAACAAGCCAGCGTATGGACAGGCAGCGTAGAAGCAGTACGGTATAACAAGCCAGCGTATGGACAGGCAGCATGGAAGCAGTACGGTATAACAAGCCAGCGTATGGACAGGCAGCGTAGAAGCAGTACGGTATAACAAGCCAGCGTATGGACAGGCAGCATGGAAGCAGTACGGTATAACTAGCCAGCGTATGGACAGGCAGCGTAGAAGCAGTACGGTATAACTAGCCAGCGTATGGACAGGCAGCGTAGAAGCAGTACGGTATAACTAGCCGGCGTATGGACAGGCAGCGTAGAAGCAGTACGGTATAACAAGCCAGCGTATGGACAGGCAGCGTAGAAGCAGTACGGTGTAACTAGCCAGCATATGGACAGGCAGCGTAGAAGCAGTACGGTGTAACAAGCCAGCGTATGGACAGGCAGCGTAGAAGCAGTACGGTATAACTAGCCAGCGTATGGACAGGCAGCGTAGAAGCAGTACGGTATAACTAGCCGGCGTATGGACAGGCAGCGTAGAAGCAGTACGGTATAACAAGCCAGCGTATGGACAGGCAGCGTAGAAGCAGTACGGTGTAACTAGCCAGCATATGGACAGGCAGCGTAGAAGCAGTACGGTGTAACAAGCCAGCGTATGGACAGGCAGCGTAGAAGCAGTACGGTATAACTAGCCAGCGTATGGACAGGCAGCGTAGAAGCAGTACGGTATAACTAGCCAGCGTATGGACAGGCAGCGTAGAAGCAGTACGGTATAACTAGCCAGCATATGGACAGGCAGCGTAGAAGCAGTACGGTGTAACAAGCCAGCGTATGGACAGGCAGCGTAGAAGCAGTACGGTATAACTAGCCAGCGTATGGACAGGCAGCGTAGAAGCAGTACGGTATAACTAGCCAGCGTATGTACAGGCAGCGTAGAAGCAGTACGGTATAACTAGCCAGCGTATGGACAGGCAGCGTAGAAGCAGTACGGTATAACTAGCCAGCGTATGGACAGGCAGCGTAGAAGCAGTACGGTATAACAAGACAGCGTATGGACAGGCAGCGTAGAAGCAGTACGGTATAACTAGCCAGCGTATGGACAGGCAGCGTAGAAGCAGTACGGTATAACAAGCCAGCGTATGGACAGGCAGCGTAGAAGCAGTACGGTATAACTAGCCAGCGTATGGACAGGCAGCGTAGAAGCAGTACGGTATAACTAGCCAGCATATGGACAGGCAGCGTAGAAGCAGTACGGTATAACAAGCCAGCGTATGGACAGGCAGCGTAGAAGCAGTACGGTACAACTAGCCAGCGTATGGACAGGCAGCGTAGAAGCAGTACGGTATAACAAGCCAGCGTATGGACAGGTAGCGTAGAAGCAGTACGGTATAACAAGCCAGCGTATGGACAGGCAGCGTAGAAGCAGTACGGTACAAGAAGCCAGCGTATGGACAGGCAGCGTAGAAGCAGTACGGTACAACAAGCCAGCGTATGGACAGGCAGCGTAGAAGCAGTACGGTACAATAAGCCAGCGTATGGACAGGCAGCGTAGAAGCAGTACGGTGCAACAAGCCAGCGTATGGACAGGCAGCGTAGAAGCAGTACGGTACAACAAGCCAGCGTATGGACAGGCAGCGTAGAAGCAGTACGGTATAACAAGCCAGCGTATGGACAGGCAGCGTAGAAGCAGTACGGTATAACTAGCCAGCGTATGGACAGGCAGCGTAGAAGCAGTACGGTATAACAAGCCAGCGTATGGACAGGCAGCGTAGAAGCAGTACGGTACAACAAGCCAGCGTATGGACAGGCAGCGTAGAAGCAGTATGGTATAACAAGCCGGCGTATGGACAGGCAGCGTAGAAGCAGTGAAGTATCCCTTTTTATTTTTTTTCAGCATCATTGGCTGCCCATAAAAATAATTTGTCAATGTATTGTTATTAGTAGAACACTTTGTAAATAAAATAAATAACGGAATCAGTAATTTTCGACAAAAAAAGACTGGTAGCCATTATGATGCATCACAGTTGCTGCCTGGCCTTCGAGAGAGATACGCTGCCAAATACTTGCTTTCTTCTTTATAAGCCAGGTGTTCCTGAATGAACCTGGTGACACTAGAGAGGCGCTACCCAACCCTGGGGGATGTGTGATAGCACCACAAGTTTATTGTTAATATACTTTATTGTTCCAGCAACAGACTCCTAATCAGAGGGGAAAAAATAAGGGAAAAGAGAGAACAGAAGTACCTAAAGCATTGTTCGAGGTTATCTATTCAGTCCCTGAGTGACGAGCCTATAGAACATGAGACCTTGATAAAAATTGTAAGGAGAGTGTGATGTTAAAGGGGTTGGAAACCAGCACCATACCTGGGTTTGCCTCCTTTCCTTCAGAAAAATACTGGCTATTCAGTTGTTTCCATAGGCAACTTGCCAGTAAAATAATGGCTAGGTGCCAACCCTATCTATCCCTGAACTGAAAAGTACCCTGGGGCAGCACTTTTTCTGACCATGGCCCATTGTACATGACCCATTTAGGGATTTCCATCATGGCCACCCAAAATACTCGATTAATGGTGCAGGGGAAGTGTGTCATCACACTGTTGAAGGGAAGGTGTCACAGTGGCTGTACCTGTGAGTGACCCATGTCATATATCAAAGTGCTCCCAAAAGCATTGTCTATAGCAGCAGATTGCAAAGCATAAACTCTGCAGCCCCCAGTCTATGCTGACATCACATTAACCTATTAGACAGCCTTGGGTACCCTAGCACCAAAAAAAAAAAAAAAGTCTCATTTTAATTCATACAGCTATTCAATACTTTGGGTATAGATTAAATAATAAATCAGTTCCAATAAGTTACTTTGGCTGACGAAGTTTGTTTTTTTTCTTTGTTTTTTTTTTTCTTTCTTTTAATGAACTGGTTCCAAATGTGACAGCATTCATGAAAAGATTAATTACCAGGAGTAAAGAAGGAACAATGCCAGGATTTGATAGGATTTGTACGAGAACCCAAGACCCCACTGTGCTTCTCGGTCCATAACACGCAGCCCTGATCTGGTCTATTGTTTTTTCCCCGTCGAAACAACAGACTTCAGCTGATGATCCAAACGGTATTTAAATTGAATTTGTGTAAGTAAAACAGCACAAACCATTGGAAATAATCACTTTCAGATAAACCTGTCGAGAAATGCAGTATCAGATAAATAGTTCACAGCAAATGTTATAGTTGGTTCAAAATTCCAAGCCAGGATTCTGGGGAGTAGGTTCATAATGATACATGTTGTGTAATTGTGGAGTAAGACTAGTTATTTTTGCACGTGGAACTAAGTATAAATGACACAGTAATAGGAATAGATTGAGAAAATTAGCATGCGTGTTTGACTAATGTGTCAAAATAAACAGGAACAGTCAATTACACATAGAATGGAGCACAGAAAAATGGGTTACAAGTAAGAGGTAATTGGCCCACCGAGCCTACTTATTTCACACAGGATAAATTTAGTATCAAAGTCCAACCCGGTGCAGTTGACGCAATGGAATGATAGAATCATGATGTCAAGGAGGGAAAAGTAAAATGTTGCTGTGCTAAGTATCTCGCAGGCTCAAATACTATAAATGTATAATATGGTGCCAACCAAACAGGTGTGAGCATGCTGCAAGTACAGTGTAATTGGCTATACAATGTGTACAAAAAAAACACTGTCTACACTTTTCACCCTAATCAAGCTGACAACATAGTAATAAGTAAGCGTCCTTATTCCTAACAATATTTGGGGACAATAGGAGCTAGATGGGTTTGACCAGAGGTTATTTAATGGGTGATATAGTTGGATCAATAGTAAGCTTCTTTATTCCTAACAGTATTTGGGGACAGTAGGAGCTCAGTGTTTGGCTAGAGGGTGTTTTAGTAGCATGAATATTAAGCTTCCTTAAAGAGGTGCAAATGGGAAAAGGTGAAGAGGTTGGAGGAGAGCCTTGGTCCACTTGAGAAACATAGCAGTCGAGAAGGGTAGTATTAGTTATTGAAACAGGAAAAGAAACGGGCTCCAAAACTTGCTGGCAAGTAGAAAATAAATTCAGGTAGAGAATGACTTGAGTGCTCAGAATATACGCTGACATATGTGCAAATCATCGAAGAAAGAAAAAAAATGGTACTTGAGGAAGGCAATGCAGGGAGGGGCTCAGAAATGGAGAGCTTTGTGGGTTAAAGATAACATTTTACATTTTATAATAGAGCAGACAGGAAATCAGTGGATGGCTTTGCAGAGTGGAGCAGCCAAAGTTGATTGATGAGTGAGAAAGATGAGCCTGGCAGCCGCATTTTGAATATATTACAGGAGGGGAAGAACCAGAAGAAGGTCAGTCAGGAAAGTATTACAGTAGTCGAGACAAGAGATCACAAGAAAATGCACTAGGAGTTTGGCAGCCTCTTTGCTGAGTAATGGGCAAATGAGCTCAATGTTTGTTAGGTGCAAATGACAGGATTAGGCCAGTGACTGAACATGAGGGATGAAGGAGAGAGCCGGGTCAAAGACAACCCCAAGACATCAGACTCTATCAGTAGGTTCAGTTGTAGCATCTTCAACAGTAATAGTGAAGTCAAGTACTGAGATGGAGCTCCTTACAGAACACCAACAGAGAGTGGAACAGGCAAGGATGTTGTAGCAGCAAGCAGCACGGAGAAGGAAACCTCAGATAGATATGACTCAGTCCAAAAGACAGCCATGCTACCTATGTCCATTGAGGCTAATCTGCTAAGAAGCAGGCAGTGGTCAACAGTGCCGAAGGCAGCAGGGAGATCTAAGAGGATCACTACAAAGACATAAATCATTTTAAACTTTAGCAAGGGCTGTTTTAGTACGATGTAAAAGGTCTAAAATCCGACTGAAGAAGGTCAAGGTGGTCATTAGTGGACAGAAAGTCAGCTAGGCGCAAGTACATAGTCATCTACAATAACTTGGACTTAAAGGGGAGAAGGGATATTGGACAGTACTTTGATGGAAGTGTGGGATTTAAGGAAGATTTTTTCAGTATAGGTATGATTTGTCCATGTTTGAAGGTCGACGGTGCAATTACAGAGGACAGAGAGAGGTTGATGAGGTGGGTTAGGGTTGGACAGAGTAGAGGGGATAGAAAGTGTACAAGGGGAAACAGGGTGGGGTCTAGCACGCAAGTAGTAGGTCTTGAAGTGGAGAGTAGAATATCTATCTACCTCTTTCTCAGTTACAGGTGAGTAGATATACATAGTGGGTTTGGGAGAAGGAAAAGAGGGTTGACACAATATAAACCGATTTGTACTGAAATGTATTCAGGTAGGGCAAGTTAAAAACCAATGAATTCTGGCTAATTAATATCCCTGAATACAGGTCCAAATTGGCTGTTTTGGCCATTTGGAAACCGAAGAATCATGAAAATTTAGCTATGAAAAACCATAGATTTTTCGGTTACCCAAATGCACCCAAATCACCCCCGAGCCCACTCTGAATTCTGGAAACGTACACAAAATTTTAGTTGGAGAATTGAATAGAAAAGTGTAGAAGAATTACAGTGAACATATTTTGAACAGAGAATATTTGTGTAGAATTAAAATATATTAATGAATATACTATAATAGTATATTTACATTAAGATAAGCATTTTAAAATTTGAATACAAATTTATTTTAAATTATTTTATGTTCATTTACTTTATGTTTATGTATTTAATTAATGTATCATGTTTTTTTTTTTTAATTTTTAATGATTTTTATTTTATTACATTTTGGGCCATTTCTGAAGTCTGTGGGGAGAACCGAGGCTGCCACTTCATATTGGTGCCTTTGGGCTTATTTCGGTGCGGAACCTGCTATGATTTCAGTATTCAGAGACACATCAGAGCTATCTGAGTAGCTTGAAATTCGGGTATTTTTGTGCCACTGATGTGATCCGAGTATGTCCACAATTCGGAGGCATCATTTGGGGTTTGATGAGAGGGTTGATATTAGGGTTGAAAAGTAGTGTTGCTCCGACTGATAGAGAGCGAAGTTGAGGGAGCACAGCATGTATTGATAATGAAGAAATTAATTTGTGTCCAGAGGTAAATATGTGTAATTAACCAAGCAAGTTTCTTAATTAAGTGAATAGACGCTCAAATTCCATGATATTCTTTCGGGTAGATGGTGGGGTCTGCTGCTCATGCTCCTGCTAAAAACTCCTCCTAAAATGCCCCCAGCAACTTTTAATACAATTTACAATGACCGGTTGACCAGTCTTCAAATAACAAGTCGGCAAGCAATGCACCTGGTTTTCAAGAACACCAAAGACTATCAAACTTGGGAGCCAACTTGGGTCACTCCTCTGAGTGTCATCAAGACACATTTCAGAAATAACCTTAAAAAAATGGTGACACAACCAAATCTAATAATGGATCCCCTCACTTCCCCCCCAAAAGGGGGGGGGGGCATTACATTAACCATAGAGTACCCGATGTATTATACATCTTAATTTCTATTCGTGGATCTGTTGTAAATAAAATAAAAGTCACTCCCGCATTCCTCTAGCAAACAAAATTAAAATGGGATTAGACTGGCAAACTAAACCAACAGCCATTCCTTTTGTACATCGTGTGCGGATTGTAGACGGACTTTACATCCGAAAAGGCTGCCATTTAAAGCCATGCAGGCAGTTTACATAATACATAAACATAGGGTATCTGTTTCACACGGTAATAGTGACTGTTTAATTTGAAGACGGTTACAATAGTCCTAAATCCGCACAGTCTCCAGGATTAATTATGGACACTAGACAGCAATCCTGAGCCTTTCAACTACATGAAACTCTTGGATAAGGCTGGTAGCATGGGATCAAACAGATACAGCTTTTGTGTTTAAAAAAAAACAGCTATCTCTTCTCCAGATCTATAAATCATCCCGTTAAAACTGAGCCACTTATTTTAACAAGGTCAGTAATTAGGTTAAAGGGAATGGCTCAAATACGCCCCACGATTCGTGTCCTCGGAGTGTTTCCCTGAGCCCTGGCAATCACTGGTGTCTCAGTGACTGATTCGTACATGCAAAGGATGGGAAAGAAAAGATATGCCAAGGAATAAATAAGGCTGGATGCTACGCTATTCCAGCTGAATTTTACCAATTCTTTGTAAAAAGGAAATAATTGAAATGAGCAGAGATTGGAAGGAAGGCCGTGCACATACTTTGTAGGTCTGTTTATAAACCCTATTTTTTTCTAACATATTAATCAATCATTAAACTATGTGTAGCCCATGATCACAGGTCTAATAAGCATGCGTTAAATGCATGTTCTTTCTACAATCATTTACATTTAAGGATGTGTCCTTAAACTAAAGGATGGAGAATAATTTTGGGGCTCAAATCCCTTAGAAACACTCAAATTGTACTGCCCCTTTATTGAATACACTAAGCTCTATCCAAAATACCTTCATATCTTATAATATTAAGCCACTGACTGTACTGGAAACATGGCGTTCAAACACTCCTTGCTCTCTTACAGTGGCGGACCTCTCCACAGACAATTCCTGAATAGGTTGGACTTTCTTATTTCCTATTCCTGTTTCTCTTTTCTTCCCATTTTCCCTATGTTCTTCTGTCATTCATTGTTCCTCCAGACCCGAGAAATAGGCAAAAAAACATTTGACAGTTGATACTTACTGGACTTTGCTATGGAGAATAATCTTGCCATGGACATTGGTGTCTTTTATGGACTCTTTGCCTATCTCTGTTTTCTATCTTCTCCTTTCTACACCAGGCACTCACACTCCATCATCTTTGGGAAAGTTCCACACAGCTGTTGACATCTCCATAGCCCATGCTCCATAGCTGTCTCCAAGTTTCTCTCCCTTAGTTCTCACATAATAGACTACTTCTCCCTCTTAGCATCAGTCCGTTGATCTTGTCTTCTCCTTTCACTTTAAAGTCTTTACATTGAATGGTCTACTCATGCAGCTACGATTTTAAGATCTGAAATCATGGGGGAGAACACCGCAGAATGTTGTGCTACTCAAGTAGCTCCGATGCGGTTCCGACTACGTCTACAATTCAGAAATCATAGGCTATCCCACACCGATATTTACCGACACCGAAAGCATCTGGAATAAAGCTGAAAGGCACCAAACCAAAATGGCAGCATGGTAGCCTCGGTTCTCCCCATAAAGGGAGGACTTTGGCCCATTTCGGGAGGACCTTGGCTATTACGAGTATAGCCGAAGTTGTCCCTCCCGAAGTGGCCTGAAGTGTAATAAAATAAAAATCATTAAAAAAATGTATTTAAAAAATAACATTATACATTAATTAAATACATAAAAATAAAGCAAATGAACATTGATTAATAGAACATGTTTATTAAAATGTAAAAATGCTTACCTTAATGTAAATATACTATTACCATCCATATCATTAATATATTGTAACGGTATATAAATATTGCTGTGTTTAAAATATGTTTACTTTAATTCTTCAATTCAATAAGGAGGTATTCGGCTATAGGCGAAATTGCCAAAGTCCTTCCCGAAATGGACCAAATGGTAGTGTGGAAGATAAAATTTCCCTGGAAGCCATTTTGTATCTTGGAAGCCATTTTGTCCTACTGACTCCATTTTGTATGCCTTCATCCATGTTTGTCCTCTGTGACACCCAAAGAGAGTGAGAGGTTTATGTGGCAATTGAGGGGGATGTACAAGTGAGTTCTGCTTCTGGTGTTGGGATATTTCACAGGAAACCAGGCTTGCTCAACTAGGTCTAAGAAATACAGGATGTAGCAAGGGTACAACCGCAAGGATCAGCTGGTCTTTCTAGATTATTCCAGTAAGTTAAACTGGCAAACATTGTGGTTTTATTAAGAAATACGTGGCACTGCGACAAATTATAACCAATCATATGCTTCTATTAGCCATGCCTTATGAAATTATGCTGTTCTGTTTTACTATAAAGATGTGTGTTAAAAAGGGTGCGGCAGAGCAGTCTGTGCAGACGCTACCCTACGTATATACGTTTGTATTAAACTTCAACGCTTATTCAACTCAAGAATCTGGGCCTGGTCTCATTTCTTTGCCTCTTCATTTCTATGTGAAGTATCAGAGGAGAAATTGACCATTCACAGTTGGGGGCTCGTCCGGGATCCCAACATCTCGGAACCAGGATCCAGCTGGTGCAGACCTACCCTCTTCTACCTAACACTGAACGTTCATCTGATATAGGTAAGGCACCTTTTCTAAATGCCTATAGTATAATCATTGGATAGAAGAGACGGGGGTCGGCCACTGGTTGCCTATCTGAGTGACGGGATCCATAGAGTTGAGTAAGTGTGTGTAAGTAAATATTGTATTGTTTATAGAAGAGGAATAAAGCCAGGTTGGTATCCCCATTTGTGTGGCTTATAGAGGAATATAGCCGTATCCTCACTTGTGTTGTTGATAGGAGTAAAGCCAGGTTGGTATCCTCATTTGTAATAAATAAATAAAAATAACACAATACATTAATTAAATACATAACAATAAAGTAAATGAACATAAAATAAACTTGAATATTTTTTTATCAAAATGTAAAAAAGCTTATATTAAATGTAAATATACTATTATATCATATCAATCAGCAGAATGTGTGCAGCACTCAAAAAAAAAAGACATACACAAACATGAGCATTCTAAAACAAAAATGTGTAATTCTTTATTACTCAAAATAAGAGTATCGTCAAACTATTGAAAAATAAAATAGTCCCACAGGGAAAAAAATATGTCAAAAAAACGATATGTAGTAATGTACTAGTCAAATGAAAAAAGGAACTGAAAAAATGAACACAGAAAAAAAGCTGTGTAGTACCAGAAATGTGACTGATAAAATAAATGCCTGCCTAGGACCAATGGATAGAGCACTATCCAGCACACACTGCCCATAGAAATAATAAAAGTAAAGGTCATACTAACTTGGACCCACGTCACACGTTAAAGCCCTGGTATCGTGGTAAGGGGACAACAGCATATATTGTGATTTTCACTGCCCACCCTCATGGCAGTCAAAGGGTAGTTTTTATTACAGGTTATGGGGCTGGGTCTAGGACACTTCCGTGCCGTATCTTCATCGCTGACAGTTCAGCGCGGCAGATAGAACGATGAACTGTCAGCAATGAAGAATAACGCGGCCGTTTCATCGCGGACGCGGCTATGTAAGAGCTGACAGTTCAGCGCTGAACTGTCAGCTCTTACAAATGTACAAGTAAAAAGAAAATAACCCCCCCTAATAAATGATTCCCAGACCCCAATACTAACACTAAACACTAAACCCCAATACTAACACTAAAATTAACCCCAATACAAAAATGAACCCCCTAAACCCTAATACTAACCCCCGAGCCCTAATACTAACCCTAATACTAACCCTAATACTAACCCCCGACCCCTAATACTAACCCCCGAGCCCTAATACTAAAATGAACCCCCTAAACCCTAATACTAACCCTAATACTAACCCCCGACCCCTAATACTAACCCCCGAGCCCTAGTACTAAAATTAACCCCCTGAACCCTAATACTAACCCTAATACTAACCCTAATTCTAACCCCCGACCCCTAATACTAAAATTAACCCCCTAATACTAAGCCTAATACTAACCCTAATTCTAACCCCCGACCCCTAATACTAAAATTAACCCCCTAAACCCTAATTCTAATCCCCTAAACCCTAATTCTATCCAAAGTAAAATAGCAAAATACTTACCTTTAGCGATGAATTGTCCCGCGATTAAATCTCCCGCGACGATCTGTCTTGCTGTGTAGAGTAGGCGGTGAAGCGGCTGCGCGGAAGCAGCCGCGATGAAGAGTCCCATCCCCTATGGGGCTATATATGATTGCCTACCATACCTAGGCAAGGTAGTAGTACGGGGAAGGTAGGTAGGGGTTATAAAGATTTTTTTGCCAGTTTTTGTGGTAATTACAGATTTGGTAATTCTCCATTGAAAGAATGGAGGATTGTAACAAGCACGGTAATGATAAACCCCAGACATTGAATCAACAATACCCATTAATTTACTGCCAATTACCGACACTTTTTGTAACAACTGGGGCCATAAAATCCAGGCCAATATGCCTTGGGTAGCTCTGAAACAGGATCACTGCTTATTTCATTA
This sequence comes from Pelodytes ibericus, assembly GCA_036172795.1. Taxonomy (NCBI): domain Eukaryota; kingdom Metazoa; phylum Chordata; class Amphibia; order Anura; family Pelodytidae; genus Pelodytes; species Pelodytes ibericus. The sequence continues at coordinate 18,151,240 of CM069868.1, read as the reverse complement.
CCCAGAATCCTTTGCATCACTGACATCATTGTGATATAATTAGCATTTAACAAATACACAGCCTTACAAACATTTTCTAGTTTGAAGATGTGTGAAGAACAGCACATTTGTGACACAGTAGTACATACACTACACTAGTGAAGCAGCATATCTTGTAATACTGCTGGTAATTCAGCTTCATTTCTTCTGATCAGGGAAAAAAAAAGAACACTTTGTTTATACGATAGTCTTGCATTAAAACTTAAATGAATAACCTACCAGGTTACAGTTGCTGTGATGGATTCCCTTTGCTCTAATCTCACAGTTTTTCACCTAATTAATTTCTCCCTTCTCTGCACCAATGTTCCATGAGTATATCTTATTTGGAAGAGATTAAGAGCCATACACTTCATTAGCAAGGTGTAAATTATAAGAGAGGCCTTCTCCATCCACCTGCTTAATTGGGTTAATGACATGTCTCCATGGGCCTCCAGTAATACTGCAATCTATTTTGTTCTCTGTAGATTCTACATCTCTACAGCATCGGAGTACCAAAAACAATTGCACACAAGGGTATACATCGGAAATCTTGTTGAATGCGGCAACAGTTGACAGTAACATAATGCAGAATTATGGTGTGAATGAGACATCACCAGGCAGAGCCTCACAAGCAACGCTATAAAAAATAACTTTTACAGGGTTTTACTAAAACCATTGCTATGTCTGAGTATAAATGGACCAGTCATACAAGATGATGATGCTAATACATGTATTATATATTTAATATAAATGGATTATTTTTGCTCAGCAGTGCAGGGACATCCCGGGCAAAAATAGTTCCTCTGGATTAATAGACAAGTTAGAGACTTGTATGGCTTGATTGGAAATCACTCTGGTTAGTGAATAGATATCAATATATGTTGTGCTTCTCTAGCATTTTGTAACTTTGTAATGACTTCTGTCTTGCTAATTTGTATGATGGTTGTTGCAATATGTAGGATAAAATGATTAACTATTTCCCTGTTGATACAATACGATTTCATCAATGAAAAGCAATGTTGATGGATGAAAGTGTAAGAGTTAAGATGCAAACATATCATATACATAATGGCAGCAGATTAAGAACCAGCTGGTTCATCAGATCAATATTTCAGATTGATTAGTACTTCTTGTCTTGTACATTTGCCTAACGTTCCTAAATTCAGTGATCACTTCTTCAACAAATGTGCGATCGTTGAGCCATGCCTCCAAGCGTATTATCGAGAACCAGTGTTTTAAAACATTGAGTCATAAAGACATAAGTCCTTAGATTCCCTACAAGGATTAAAGCGATGTAGATGCCTGATGGACAACAAAAGGACACTCTGAGTTTTGAAGGTTCCAATCTTTGACATTGGAAGACAGTCGAGGCCAATCCGGGACAAAGTCAATCCTTTTGGTTGCCTGGTCTCTTAGTGGCAGAACCTCATTCCGTGCCCAGTAACCTAACTGTGAAGTCTACTTTAGTTACATAAGGAGGTAAAAGAAAGTTATTTCTTTTTATGTGATTTGATTTACAAGAAAAAATATGGATCACACCAACGTGGCACTTAGGTAATATCTGACTTGTTCTTGGCAAGACTGCTAAGATGTGGGTTTGAAATCCCATTCTGCTCTGTAGCAGCCATCATACAGTGTTGTCATCTGAAAGGAATGGCTTTGTACATACAAGCAGAATCCACAAAAAATAGAGAGATGCAGTCTCATAAGAAAATGCCCGAGAATATTCCTCCTGTTCTTCCGGGTGCCTCTGCTGGTGCGGCCAACACCCATTAAATGAAACAAACTATCCAGGAAGCATAAAAAACGGCACTCATAACGGTAAATAGTAGTGTAGTTTAATGAGTCTTCACATATACACAGCAAAAAATGGGAAAAAGACAAACCAAAAAGTAAGCCAGCATGACGCGTTTCGCGCTGAAAGCGCTTAATCATATGCTAACATCACGAAAAAGTGCACTCATTTAAATAATGAATGGATTCAAATCACGTGAAATACAGGGGTGTGGCCAAATATTCCATTTGAATCCATTTATTATTTAAATGAGTGCACTTTTTTTCGTGATGTTAGCATATGAGTAAGCGCTTTCAGCGCGAAACGCGTTATGCTGGCTTCATTTTTGGTTTGTCTTTTTCCCATTTTTTTGCTGTGTAAATGTGAAGACTCATTAAACTACACTACTATTTACCGTTATCCGTGAGTGCCGGTTTTTCTGCTTCCTGGATCGTTTGTTTGTACATACAAGTTCTGGTCTGGATTACATCACGGACAACCCTATGTAAAGTGACTACAGATATTCCCAACCTGAGCTTTTTTTTTTTTTTTTTATTACCATAGCTCCTAAACTTTGTAGAGTAGGCAACGAGTGGACAGTCTACATCTCAAATAAGGCTGGATATTGCAAAAATAAAAGGAATTTGACCACAAGTGTAAGAAGATTCATGAAATTGAGGATTTCTAGCAGCAACCCTCACACTTATCCCCTCCCACAACACCTTTAAAAAAAAGTGGTCCTTTAGTTTTTATGGGGCTTCTAGCCAGGCACAAACTAACCTAAATAATACAACATGATGTCTGTTGACTAAGAGCTATATGAGTGGTTGATGTGAGGTGTTCCCCAGCTCATTGCACATGTAAGTGTAATTTATATACCTCAAAACATTAAATGCATTTATAGCCTAACAAAAGGCATATTTCCCTTCCTGCCCTATACACCTTTAGGGAGCACAGTGGTTACAAATTACTGTTCAATCAATTACTCACTGAGGTATGGGACATAGCCTCTAATTAAAGCCCCAAAGACATGTACTCTGAGGATCCAGAAGTAGCTTCTACAGTTGGGAAAACCTAATGCTGCAACAGGAGAAAACAATAAATAATTAATTTTTAAGGACAGTCACATAAAAAAAAATAATAACTCCAACAAGTGTAATGGAGAAAGATAATGAGAGTTGACAAATACACATAGGGCTAATTATTGTGGTAGTTAATGTGACGTATCAGAGCTGAGATACCAAATGAAATCTATGTAAATAGGAGTCAGTTCTGCAGAAGATGGATTTGCCTGTTAAGGTAAAAAGGTTCCATTAACATTAATGGAATGTTTGTTCATTTATATACACATTGCTCATGATTAAGTCATGTGCTGGAACCTTTTCTTGTATTTTCGTATAAATGGCACTATCACTGTCTACCTAATAAATAATTTGTTTATGTAAGAATTTATCCAGTATTATAAATTTCCTGTACAAAAATAAATTCCACTGCTTTTGCGCCCTGTAAGCCAGAGCCGTAGCCCTATTCTAGGGTAAGAATAGAAATTTGGACTCACCTCAATATAGTTTTATAGCAGTTTTCAGAACGATGCAGAAAAGGTTCACAAATAACCAAAAATAAATAATAAAATATCTGGCTGTTTGGTGGTAATTAACGACATGGGAGAACATTAACAACTAATCATTTATAGCTACTATCAATATAACGCTAGATAGATAATGACAGTTTTATAACATAGCTTCAGTCTGTATATAGGTATATAGCGTAGTTTCCATTGGTATGTATGTAGTTAGCCAGTAAATGAAGATAATTCAATATTATGGTAAGAGAAGTGTTTATCAGTTTATAGTTGCCAATACACAAGTGGCAGAACAGAATACCCCCTATAAATATCAAAAATTAAATGTGTACGCCACTGAAACAAACCTAAGACCCTGTGCATGTAGTGCCCCTTATTTACGCAATCCAAAGGCAGTCTCTCAGAGTTTCAAAGTCACATGATACACCCCCCCCCCCCCTCAACTATATACACCTGAGACTAGTGCCTCAGTCACCACAGTCATAGAAACATAGAATGTGTCGGCAGATAAGAACCATTCGGTCCATCTAGTCTGCCCAACTTTTTTTGAGTACTTTTGTTAGTCCCCCGTCACAACACCCTCGTTCCTCTCAATCACACTTTTATGAAGTCAGAGTTGTCTGTTAAACATAGGCCATGCTGATTGGATGATTTCAGTTTATGGAACCATGTACTCAAGAAAGAAACACATAGAATGTGCTTGATGTAGTTGGCCATTGAGTTCTCATCAGTTGGATCCCTTACAGACGAGTTTAGCAGTGTTTCAGAGTTTTAGGAAGAGCATTATACTTTTGGAACTACTGTTATCTTCCTGTTAGTCTTCCTAACTTTAGGAGCTGGAAAGTATTGGAATAGCAATAGAGAGATCTGTTGGTCTATTCCTGAGCCCAACCTTTCTACTGAATAGAAGGTTCTACTATAGAGACTCTTCGATCTCGACAACTTTTTGGCTTACTCGTTCTCAGAGTGTGCCAATGTGCTCCAATTTGGCCCCTGCCAAAGTTGACTAAGTTAGGACGCCATAAAGCTTAGGATCATTTTATTTGTCGCTAAATTATTTTGAGGAATAGTGGAGAGCAAAGTTAAAGTACTTGTGAATTTAACCGAGTGGAATCATACTGAGGGGCCTGTGTAAAAACTCAGGAAAAGTGTCAGGAAGGGTAAAAAAAAAAAAAAAGTGCAATCACAGTTTGTATAATAGCAATTGCGACTTTTTACAAAAGTTTTTTTTTTTTTTAAATCCTGTTTGTGGGGAGTCTGATTAATACATAGGCACACACGCTGATGGTGCCAGTTTATACCTGACCTCCTATGTCTCAAAAATGTAACAATTAATTTAATCATACGCAATTTTTATTTTCATTATTTGCCTTAATAATGTAAACTGACCTTCAATACATCCTATTATTTTATTTTTTGTATTATTGGTTGAATTCAGTAAATATGTATTTAATAAACGAGAGCGTTGTTCTTGCTTACACAAGTTTTGTTTGGATATTTAGTCATAGATTCTACTGTTAAAAAATGTATTATATACTGTATTATATATTATACTAGTATTGTGCTTTAGATTATATGTGTGTGAAATTATACCGTGAAGTTTGTGTATTGTGGAAAAAAATAGTTTCATTGAAAAGCTATACTATTATTATTTATTTACACCAAATTAGATTTTTCACTGTGCTATAAACTCCTTATTTACTACATTTGCATTTTAGTATGTAATCATTAAAGTTGGTTTCATGGGGTTGACTCGTGATTGCCAAAAGCCAATGCCCCTACAGAAACATGTTTGAAATATTGTTATCTGACCTGTTGGGATAATTGGACGCTCAGGCATAGATGTGGCACATTGTCTGGTGTATGAAAACACAATGTACAGTGTCCAGTTACATATTCATACAGTCGTGTTGGTTGTCCATCCTGGGCATACTGGTTTGTATTTCTTATGCCTTTTTGTTTATGGCTGTAATGTAATGTGCACAACACTGAGGGGTCTACTCACTAAAAGGTGAGTTGAGGTGAGAAGGGTAAGAGTTGAAGTGAGATGAACGTTTCAGCTCACCATTTTAACTGTATATTGTGCAGACACAAACCTGTTGAGTTTTCTCCGCTAAGTAAACTCACCAGGATTGTCCCCACAATGTATAGATAAATTTCATCTCACCCCAAGTCACCTCATCTCACCTAAACTCACATGTAACTCATATTTTATTGAATAGAATCTTGAGTGAATAATATAATAAATTATTAGAATATGTATATCAACACCCTCAAATGAAAAAAAAAACAAGGATCTATTCATTAAAGAGTGAACTCTACTATTTTGGACTGATTTGTATAATCGTACATTCAACACGGTTCACTGTTTAGTCAGTATGTATGTATTGCTGTTGAGCATGGTTGGCCTAGAGCTTGCAAGAACGATGGCTCAGCTATCAAATTCCAGTATTGCCTTCAGTGTCATTGTGGGGTTGGGGCAGAGCCTACTTGCCCCTGGAGAACATCCATAAGCTAAATGTCACGTCCAAAGTAGAGACCTTATTGAGTAAACAGACGACTGAAATGTCAGAGGTTGGAGACATATGCAACCACCTTTCCGCACTGGGTTGAAACCCAGGAGCTGGGCTCTTTCAGTAAAGCCAAGGACAATGTTGCAGCATGACTACAGAGAGATCAGTGTGAAGACACTGAAGTTTATCAGGCAGCACACAAGTAAAGGTGAACAAAGCCAGATCTGCTGCTAGAATAAAAGCAGCACAAAACAAAAGCACACGAAACAACACATTAAAAAAACTTACCTAACAAAGCACTTGGAATGGTAGCAAGACATTCCATAGAGTCTTAACTAGAGTAGAGAAGATAGGACACGCCCATGAGGATCTGGGAGGACATGTTTGAGCGACTCCACCACCTCATGAGAAGACAGTGACATGGTGACAACAAGACCACCAGCTCCACTGCCTAGTAACTCATAAGTAAGAAGGCCCTGAATGGACATACTATTTCTCGACTAGCGCATTGTCCCACTGGGGAAGCACCAAAATGGCAGAGGGAACCAGCAGATAAGGACCTTAATGACTATATCTATTGGATCATAGGAAATACATATAATGCATTTCTAAAATGAGGTATAATCTTATCTATAACATCTCATTGCGTGGCACAATATTTATAAACTGGCTTAGTCTGCTGCCATAATAATTACGGTAATAAAGGTTTACTAACAAGGCATATCATTGTACCAGTTGTCTTTGAGTAGATGACATTGAAATCTGAAATTATTATTTTTGATTTGGGCTTTAGCTTCATACACTTGCCTTAATGACTTGGCTTTGAACAATCTCTGCTTTCTGATAACTGAAACAAGAGAGGAGATGCTCGCACCTGCCCAAGTTAAGTCACCTGCCTAAGGCCTCGCACTCACGGGGGCCTCGCGGCTGCCTAACTCACCTTATTACCTTTGATGTAACAGGGAGCTTAACGATGCCGTTAAGCGCCCTTTTACACTAACCTGGGACGTTTCCTCCGCGCAGCTTCAATAAAGTTTAAAAAAAAAAAAAACGCGACCGGAACTTCCTTCCTCCATGCAGGAGAGAAGATGCACGGAGGAAACAACGGAGAGCAGCATGGAGGTAAGTACTAGGGAAGGGGGGAGGAGGGTGTCACAAACGAGCAAAGCCTGGCATAATGAGTGGCTAAATATTGTCCCAGTGTGGGGCAAAATCCTGGCATAATGAGGTGAGGGGCAAAATCCTGGCATAGTGAGAGGCTAAATCCTGGCATTGTGAGGGGCAATATCCTGGCATACAGTGGCAAAATCCTGGCATATTGAGAGACAAAATTCTGGCATTGTGAGGGGCAATATTCTGGCATAATGAGGGGCAAAATCCTGGAACAGAGTGGCAAAATCCTGGCATAGTGAGAGGCTAAATCCTGGCATTTTGAGGGGCAAAATAGTGGCATTATGAGGGGCAATATCCTGGCATACAGTGGCAAAATCCTGGCATATTGAGAGGCAAAATTCTAGGATTTGTGAGGGGCAAAATTGAGGCATAATGAGGGGCAAAATCCTGTCACAGAGTGGCAAAATCCTGGCATATCAAGGGGCAAAATCCTGGCATAAAGTGGCAAAATTCTGGCATATTGAGGGGCAAAATCCTGGCAGATTGAGTGGCACGATCCTGGCATAGAGTGGCAAAATCCTGGCATATTGAGTGGCAAAATCCTGGCATATTGAATGGCTAAATCACAGTGCATCCGGTGCTGTGAGGAAGAACAAAGTGCCAATCTTCTAGCACAACGTGGTCTGTGAGACCACTTTCAACATTGAGCACCTTTCCATCTGGCTGAGTGTTTCTGTTAGTGTGTGATTGTGTGCTTTCTGAGTGTGTCTGTGAGTTAGTGTGTGCTGGCTGAGTGTATCTGGGAGTGTGTGCTGGCTGAGTGTGATTGTGTGCTGACTGAGTGTGTCTGTGAGTCAGTGTGTGCTGGCTGAGTGTATCTGTGAGTGTGTGCTGGCTGAGTGTGATTGTGTGCTGACTGAGTGTGTCTGTGAGTCAGTGTGTGCTCACTGAGTGTGTCTATGAATGACTGTGTGATATGTGTTAGTGTTCACATTTAGGACACAGCAATAACAATGTGAGTTAGTGGGCCGCACACAATTTTATCTATACCAAATGTTTATAGATGTTTGTAGAATAATTAGGAGACAAATAAAATTCTAGGAGCTGTTCTTTTCTAGAAGCTGGGATTTGAGTCTGATCTTGAAATATGCTATTTCTACAGTTCATTTTTATTATCACTTGCATATATTTTATTTAATAATGTGTGTCCGTGAGGGCCTCATGTTCGACTTTCGCCTAAGGCCCCACAAAGTCTAGAGCCGCCTCTGACAGTATCAATGAGTGATACTCTGCTAGCTACAGATGAAGCAGAGGTAGCGAGCAGTAGTTTCCATTGGGAGCGGTTGGCTGAAGATCCTTCACATCCAAATGCTCATGGACTGAGAGGAGCAAAGCCACCCAATACAAGTCTTCAGTCCTCTGTCTGTATCAAGCTGCTGAAGATTCCCTCATTAGAGTTGTCCTCCTGTTTAGAAACATGTTCTAAACTACCGGTAATACAGAGTTACTGACCCATCTTACCACTGCACCAACCAGGCAGCATAGGCCCATGCAAGCCCTGCCACCACTACACCTAAAGAACCCACGCACTGATCTATTAAAGGATAAAACACATGTAAGTACATGTCTATAACTAAAGCCATAAACAGATACTTTCAGGTTAATAAAGATTTCCCTTTAAGTGAATCATGCCCGAATTATCTGGCTATAGTTACAAATGTATATTATTACCTAATATGTAAAACCTGATCTATTAGACACATGATCTAGTATGGAGATGTTTGTTTGGAGGATTTCCCAGTTTACACTATGAATACAGCAAAGAATCATACGGTGCAATGTGTTGGCTTGGGATACGGTTTTAAATCCCTCGGTGGCCCACTGTAATAGCAAGGTGACATTCATTAAATGTGTTTGTTTTGACTCTTTAGTCACTGCATTAGCATCATAATCAAGGAATGTTTGGGTATTGGGTCATTTCACCACCCAACAAGGATAGACAGATATACAGTGGTTGCCAAGCATTTTAAGCATGCATGGGTAAGCATAAGGCAATCCGGAACCAAGAATAATCCAGAGACCAAAGAAGGTATGAAGATTTTACAACAGGTAGAAATATGGTCAGACGAGCTGGGCAAGAATAGTTCTTACCTGCCAAAAACATATTCTATGTTTCTATGTTCCATCTATCCCCACCCTTCTTTATTCCAATAGAACCTAAATTTGATTACACAATCCCTTAAAAATACTGGTTACTATTGGTGTCGCATATTATGACTATTGTTACGCATATCAAACCCCACCACAGTGAACCAAAAAAATAATAATTAGAAGCATTTCTTTGCACCATAATAAACAAATAATATAACACCCAGTCTTCTGTGATTGTTAAAATTATTTACAAAACTGTGGGGCTTACACTGTCGGTAGGAATCAGTAGTTTTAAAGTGATTGTCTAATAATAGTTAAGTTTGAGTACACGGAAGTAGGATTATCTTAAGTGCTGGATAGTAAGGGTTTCACTATCTGTTCTACGTTCCCTGTTTTCCTTGAATTTACACATTCATTCTAGGAATTTTGCATTGCAGTATCTATGCTGACATTGCTGTATTTACGTGGTGTGTTGTGTATCTCTATAGTTAGAGACATCTGGCATCTAATGACTCTCTAATATTAATCATACCAGCGCAATGTCTTACAGCATACACCCCAGCCGGTTCCTTGAGATTAAGACTGGTGTGTCCACCCTAGTAGGATGCTAGATAGGATGGCTGGTGGTCGTATTGTTGTGGGGATTTCCATAAATCCCTGGAAGATGGGGTGGTAAAAGTGCCGCAGCCTTACAGAGAGGGAGCACACATTACTAGTACCCAGGATGTCAAAACGAGTAACAATATAAAAACCATAGAAATACATTGTCATCCTCGACAAGTCATTATTTATCTGACATCTCTTTATGGCCTAGGCCAGTGATGGAGAACATTTTGGAACCTCAGTGACCGGTCTTCTGCAGGAAGCCAAGATGAAGCACTTAAAGTGCCCTCGCCTTCAGACTTAAAATAACCTGCTGGGATGGCAACCCTTGTCTTAGAACATAAAATTTACTGGGTCCGATAAATAATTGATGGTGATACTGTAGGCACAGGCTGAGTGCCATCTCAGAATTCTCTGGGTGCCACTTCTAGCACATGTGCCATAGGTGTGCTATTACTGGCCTAGTCTGTGTCCCTCCTGATGTTTCTGGACTATAACTACCACCTGTGGCACATGTGCCATAGGTTCACCATCACTGCCTTAGGCTGTGGTCCTCCATGTGTCTGTGGACTATAACTACCATATAACTACAATTCTCCAACATTCTAGAACGCTGGGGGAAGGGGGGGAATAAAGGGATGTGTAGTTAGCCGCAGCTGGAGAGCTGAGGTGGGATACCTTGTCTATATGGTGTTTTCTGCTAGTTGCAATCTTTTTTTGGGCTGCTGCTTCCTGCATCACACAAAGCTTGAAGTCTAGCTGATCCTCCAAGAACTTCAGAAATATCCCCAGCTCTCTGTGATACGGTTAAAAGCAGTGCAGATCAGATGGCATGTTTTGCAAAACTATAGCATCAAGAACTAACAAAAAAGCTAAGCAGAAATAAAATACATTTTGTTTTACAGAAGTAGAAAATACAGATTGCTAATTGCCGTTTCTTTCATCAACCATTAATAGTCTGTGTGCTCGACGAGGGATCCAGGGTATGCCCCACATGCTTCATAGTAAACTTATATTTGTGTGCCACAAATTTTAACTAAATTGCCCAAAGTGCCATGGGCTTTGGTATTCCTAATCATGGACCCTGGTGTTCATGTACGGACGATTCATCTACCCCTGCTCTGATTCTGCGTTATATGGCTAAACATTATAATCACATCCTGTATTATTATGGGGGGGGGGGGGGGGGGCATATCTTACTATTAAATATAGACATTTATGGGAAAATGTATGCTGCAGGGTTGCATTAAAATAATTTCTTCCCAGCAGGATGCATCTTTTATTAGCATCCCTGGGTAAGGAGAGATTTGCTTAAGAGCAGTCAGTTTGAGCTTAATTCATGTTCGTAGAATGGTAGGAATCTAAAAGCATCAAATAACAGAGTTCTAGTGTGTACAGAACGAAACAAAATAAAGTCCAACAAATAATTATGTTCCCCATTCCTATCCTATCTAATTCCCTCTAATTCCATGAGCACAGGTAGCAATATTGGTGACTTAGTGACATTAAAAGAACGGTCTGGTAACCAAAATGCATCTTACAAATATTAATGCATATTAATGGGCTTTCAAAATACTTTAAAATGCATGTTTTACATTTTGCATTCCTTAAAATATAAAATATTTACATCTAGAAGAAATTGTGAAATTACAGCAGTTTGCAAGAAGCCAGGAATGCCCACACTGGCTGATTAAAAGTCCATTTCCTTCTTTTGTTTTTGCTGTAGGAACCAATGAGAATTATGTCATTCAATTTAATATCTCTATGTTGATGTCATCAGACAATGTGTTGCACTGTTAAGAGATCCTAATATGTACAAGAACAAGTTTATCACAGTCCACACAATGTATTTTATTCCAGGAGCACAGGAAGTGACTAAATGAAACAAAGCGTTATATCCTCAGTGTCTATATAATCAGTGCTGCCGCACCTGCAGTAACCATGCAAAGTAATCACTAGGGAGGGCTTGAGTCAAATATTAAAAATGTGATTTATGCAGAATGCCTGGATCAAATCACACAGGGAAGAAAAAACTGTGCACTATACAAGCAGTGAGCTTCATCTTACACCAAAGTAAGTTCGGGGGCTAGACTGTCCCTTTAACATATGTGGTGGTGAGAAGGTCCTGAATAGCTGTACTATTGTATGTGTGTTTGGAGAACTCACATAGTTGATCGCCAAACAGGCTTACACATATTAGCATTCCAGGTGCTCCTCAGCACAAAGATGTAAGCAACCACCCTTTGTGGTCTTGGTGGAGGTAAGGCTGGGCCTAAGCAAAAGAAATTAAAATTTTGGAAGACAGTGAACAGAACGCTACCAGAGTTGCTTTTATCTCTTCAGCAACACTGTAAATATGAAAACTGCTTCATCTGATGTTTTATTGTTGTTTTGTGGTTATTTTAGTGTGCACAAGGGGCATATTGCATCATATTATGGTTTCGCACACTGGAATGCTAGCAGTATTCAATTCAGGGGATGAAATTCTTGGTTCTTTTCTTACCCTTTAGCAGTAATACGGGTGTATGTAATTCCATGGTCACCATTAGGGTTGGGGTCACCATCTACACATTGATGTATATAAATTAATCCTCAGGAGCCACATCAACTTTAAATGGAATACCGTTTTGATCAGAAGTTACTTTAATTCTCTACGTTTCCTATACAAGAGAAGCAAACTAAATATTGGTTTGAGTTCTGACGATGTTACAGTTTTATAATTAGGAGAACCAATTGTACACAATATTTATTACATGAAAAATATAAATATAGAAGGTAAATAGTGGCAAGAATATCTGTACAAAATATGTACTGATCTCATCCTGCAAACACAAAGATTAAGCTCTTCATGATAGTACACATGAACCATTGACACAGTGAAACCTCCAAACATTTCCCCCTGGAGAATCCGGATGCCTGGGGCCAACAAAGCTGTCAACTCTACTGAGCATGTGCACAAGCAATCTCCGGTGTCTCCGCAGGATTGTGGTCCCGAATCCCGTTGTCCCATTCAACTGAAAAGCAGGACAGAGTTAGAGCCCAGCTGGACAGACCCGCGCAAAGCGGGACAGTTGTGGGGCATGCACGGTACATTAGTTTTAGTTGCTATTAACTCAACAAAGAACAAAATGTACCATATCAATTTGCTCTAGCAGAAAAATACATATTCATACAAAATGTATTGTATTTAACAGGGGTTGAGGATGACTGACTACATCTAAGATGAAAACCCTTGCTCATCTACTGAATATAAAGTTGGATTTGAAGTATTCTTTTACTGGTGCCTCAGTACATTTCCATGATTGTATTTGTTTGTGCTGTTTGCTCCAGTTATGTATTTGTTTTGAGAGATATTTAGTTTGAGAGTCAGGGGCTATTTTGTAGAGCTGATATTTATTTAAAAATTGGGCAAAACATGTATAGCCTATTTTTCTCTTAATAGTTGAACTTTATTGCAACATCAACTACAGTGTTATTCTTTATAATAAATCAGTTTTTATAAATTAATAGTACCGTTTTACGCTGTTGTTTTGGTCCATATTGACGCACTATACTACAGATCCTATGATGGGAAGCTGCTGGAAGTTCTTTTTGGTGGTTTTTGAAGCCACTTCTATCTCTACTAAATATCCATAGACACCCCAGTTGCGAAGATAACTCTATAGGATGGCCTGGGGTAACATGAGTTATGCACCACGTGCCAATTAGATTAAAAAAAAGACTATTGTATACTGTACTGAATTAATGATACCATTCCATCGCAGAGTATTAGGTTAGTTCCTGTATTTAAGTTTGTATGTATATGTTCCTTTACCCTCTTTCCCTGAAGAACTTGAGGATTACAGCTCGTCTGTCCCCCCCATATACCATTCCTGATTCCCCTTTAAAAGCATCTGAGGATCCCAGCTCCTCACTTCGTCCTTTATGTTGTCCTGTGTTATATATGTGCCTGTGTATGTCTCTTTAGTTCTGTAGCATTGTTTTATGCATTTACCCTGTTCGTGCATGCTTTAGTTCTGCATTTGCTCATTAGTCTGTCCTGTAGCCCTGCACTCTGCATTTCAGTCATCTTGTTTCTGCTCTGTCTGTATTCATTTCTGCTCTGTTTGGTTTATTCTGTCTCAGCATGCAGATATCCTGCTGTCCTGTCAAGGTTGTGTCCCATGCCTGGTCCAGGATGTCTGGAGGGCATCTTCAGCTTCAGTTCGTGTCTACACTGGATGTAGCAGCTGCTTCCATAGGGCGCTGGAATGTGGCTGAACCAACCAGGATCCTCAAGCTTCTGGGCAAGTACGGTTACACTGCGCCAGGTCCTATGTTTCCGCTCCTGCCAATGAGCTCATGAACATGGGCGCTCAGGGTCTTCTGTTATTTGGACCCCGTGCATGGCAGGATTCTGCTGTTCCTATCTTGTGGAGTTCCTGATTGTCATCCCGGGACAGTTTTACAGTAGTATCCATCACATAAACTATCATAAACTTGGTCACATAATGAATGTTATGTAAACTAAGATCTCTACTTGTTTATGTTTGTCCGACATAGAATGGTTCCTCTAGGCCAGTGGTGGCATCTGAATGGCACAATAATACTGGCATCTTAATGGAACAATATTACTGGCATCTTAATGGCATAATAATACTGGAATTTAAATGGCACAATATTACTGGCATCTGAATGGCCCAATAATACTGGCATATTAATGGGCAAATTGTCTGTAGCATATTAATTGCAAAATAATACTGGCATATTAATGGGCACACTGTTGCATATTTAATGGACAATCCGTGGCATATTTTAATAGGCAAATTGGCTGTTGCATAAGTTAATGACAAAATGACTGTGGCATGTTAATTGGTACCTGACAGTGACATATTTTAATTGGCAAAGTGATGCTGTGGCATGTTCTGTGGGGCAAAATAACATGTACTATGGGGGAAAGTGTTCTGTGTATATAGATATTTATTGTTTTAGAATTGTACAATTGTCACCTTGCGGGGCTCCCGTGTGTCGCATGATTAATGGCAGTCCCATGTGTGGCATATTTATTGTGCCCCATGTGTGGCATAATTATGGGGCGCTTGTGTGTGGCATAATTATGGGGCACTTGTGGGTGGCATAACTATGGGGCGCTTCTGTGTGGCATAACTATGGGGCACTTGTGGGTGGCATAACTAAGGGGCTCCTGTGTGTGTGGCATAATCAATTGGGCCCCGACGTGAGGCAAATTAATTGGACTCTAGTGTTGCATAATTTATGGGGCTCTGGTGTAGCATATTTTATGGGGCTCTTGTGTGTGGCATAGTTATGGAGCTCCTGTGTGTGGCATAGTTATGGAGCTCCTGTGTGTGGCATAGTTATGGAGCTCCTGTGTGTGGCATAGTTATGGAGCTCCTGTGTGTGGCATAGTTAATGCGTTCATGTGTGGGGCATAATTTGTGGGACTCCTGTATGTGGTTTATTTTGTGGGGCTCCTGTATGGCATATTTAATGGGCCATCCAACTGGCATTACTAAGGAATCTATTTGGCATGGTTTTGAGGAAAACACCATCTGTCTGTCTATCCTCTCTGTGTCCTGTCTGTCAGTATATCTGTCTATCAATCTCTATACCCTATCTGTCAGTATGTAGGTCTGGCAAAGTCTGTGATGGTCCATGGAACATCATAAACAATGTTGGTGCCTACCCTGCCCTTGTCCACAATGGCCTCTCTTCCAGTAGACACTGTGGAGGCCTCTAGGACAGGTGGAAGCCGTTAACAACCACTTAAAGGGACTAATCATTGCTTATATTGTTCATGGGAAATGTGTAATTTGAGTATCAAGCCAAAAGATGATGTCATAAGTAGGAGACAACACAGACACTTTTAAGACTTATATTTTTCTTATTGTATGTATTTGCTATAATTCTGCTACCATAATCACTTTTTATTTTCTCCATTCCTATTATAAGCAATGTTTAGGTTGACAGAGTTCCTTTAATTCCCTCATATGGTAGCGCCACCACTGGCTATGGTAACAAATAGTAAATCTCATGTTTAATAAATGAATTTAGGAACTGATACAATAGGTATAGTAATTATTTTTTGAATTAAACGCATTGTTTGGCTTTTAAAATATCAGAAATGAAGAGAAAGAGAGGTTGAGAGAACACTACACATCATTTATTGTACAGAATTGTTGAGATGATGTATATATTGAACAATTCTACCCAAAGTGAGGTGGGGGAATGGGAAGGGGGTGGGGGGGGTGGCTGGTTGGCGAGGCCTCTCTGAGGCTGATTGACAGGAAGCCAGCTGTGACCAGCTGTGGCGAAGCTTTGAAGAAAGAAATGTCGTTTCAGAAAACAAAAAGTATATATAATATGAGAAAAAAAAAATGTTGATCAAGGGCATATTGTCCTTCAAGGATTGGAGCAAGACACCTGCTGATTTAAAATAAGTATTGAGTGGGGGGGGGGGGGGGGGAGAGAAACTAAATAGACAGTTTTGCCAGTCTTGACCAAGCACCCGGCCGACTATCAGAAGGATCCTTGTCAGTTAATCCAGCTCAGAACTGGATTAACTTTTCAAAGAAATACAAATTTCTGCAAGACTGTGCAAGTATGTGTTCAAGTCAGGCAGAGACCTTTATTTTAATGAACTAAAATGAACTTAAGAATGGATACGTTATATATATACGTATCAGGGTTGTTTTGTTTTGTTTTTATAAATTTTAAAGAGTTGACAAGTGATCATTTGGAAGTTTGGGGGTGACTAAGATAAGGTCAAATCTATGATACATGTAGCATTTAGACTTAATTTAGTCTTAAAGAGACACTGCCACTGAAACATTGTATGTATTGTGAATATAGGGCTATACAAAATATGATCTACACAATATTTTAAAAAAAATTCCATAGATTAAGTGAAATAAGTGTTATTAATCTACCAGTGGTGGGTTTGATTTATGACATCAGCTTGCTGCCTGATACACAAATTAACTACTTCAATGGAAAATGTGTAATTTGCATATAAGGTCAAAGCATGATGTCATGAACAGGAGACACCAGAACCCATTTGTTTCTCTTAATCTATATATTTGCAAGAAATTTTGTTAACACAGAATATAGATTATAATCTATATTTTAGGATTTAAGATCCTTCTCCTATAAGAAATGTCTCTGTACACAAGCAAACATATTTACTCACTTTACTGACCAGTTTGCTTTATAATGCATGTATTACACTACATAAAACACCTACTGAATGTAAGATCTATGATTAGCTATATAGGCTGTTGTACCTAAGAATGGACTTTTAGCCTTTAAATTGGTTTACTTTATCTGTATTGAGCTGATAATAGAAATTAAATCTGTCTCTGATTAAAATTAATAAAGGATTTATAAAGTACTCTTCGTTTCAACTCTTGCTCCCTTGGTAAGGAGGTAATGTGGGCTATATTGCAACAAAATAAAATCCTGTGTATTTGTTGCAAAATCAAAAGTGTTAGATTTTTTTTTCAGTAGTATTTCCCCCCTCTTGGGTTGTTTAACAACAAGTATAGAACACAATAAAGGAGATTTAGTGAAATCATTCATTAGAAAGCAATTAAATCAATCATCACTGAGTCACAGCAATTAATGCATGATGATGGTATATCATTACTAAATAAACTCCTTTGAAGTTTGTATTTTATGATACAATGTGTATTAGCTGTGATAAGACTAGATTGTAACATTGAATATACAGACCTATTTATAAACCAGCATAACAAATTGTATACATGCAGTCAGTCTTTTATGGAAAGATAATGGAATATATGATAAAACTATGAATATTAATTTTCTGAAACTATAATGAAACAAAAAAAAAAAAAAAAAAACAATCAGTCTTACACTAAGTCAAAACAAACATCACTATACAAATTGCACTGTTTCCAATATTTAAATATCTCTAGCAGAAGAAAAGTCAATGCGGAGCATTTAAATATTTAAAGATCTACTTAACTGAGCCATAAATACTTCTTATTATTGTTATTATTTTAATTTCCTTTAACAACCTTGAGTAACACATATTCTTACAAAGTAGACCAGTTCTTTGAATTAATGTCACTTATTTTAAATATATATCAGTTTGGCAAAGAATAATAATAATAAAAAAAAACTGAATTGTATTCAAAGCAAAACATTATTGTTCTCTCACAAATAAGGTGTCTTTTGTTGCAAACATATTTATTATGCTTATTTGAGCTGAAAGTAATTATTTCCTGTGGTTAATAAAGTATATTGAAAAATAGAATGCCTTAAAGATTCCATTGGTTTAGTGACTGCCATCTAATGAAAGTGGAATTAATCTGGGGACCGGTGAGAGGTTCTATTAAAACCCCTCCTTGTCTATTAAGTACATTTTGTATTTTAATACCCTGGAGTTTGTCAGCCTTTACAGAAAGAAGAAGAAAAAAAATACAACACACAAAGCTTGTGTCTACACTGCTGTATATTGTTGCACGTTTTGTACAGAAATATTTACAACAATGATGGCTAGAAGCTCTCGGCACTCTAGCTGTTGCGGACTGAAAATCCCATGATGCTCAGCCAACAAGTGGACTGATACCATTTAGCGAGTGGGAGGGGTTATCTTGTCATGACGTGGGTCTTATGGTTTGTTGCGTCAATGCAGCATAATAGTGATTCTAATAATAATGATGATGATAAGGAATTGAAAGGAAAGAATAATGTAAACATTTAAACATTTTGTAAGAATAGAAATACAATAATGATCACGAATTTAGAATTTTCTTTAGATAGCAGTGTCCAAAATGAGAAAGAAAGATTGATGTATCTGTGGAACGAGATGTGACACAAATATATATATACACACACACACACACATACACATGTGTGTATATATATATTTGTGTATATATACATATATACACACACACATACATACATGTGTGTATATATATATATATATATATAAATATATGTACACACACATATATATATGTTTATATCTATCTATATATACACGCACACACGTGTGTGTGTGTGTGTGTGTGTGTGTATATATATATATATATATATATATATATATATATATATATATATATATATATATATATATATATATATATAGACAGAGAGGGAGATACAAACACGTGTGTGTGTAAATATATATATATATATATATATATATATATATATATATATATATATATATTTACACACACACATTCATACATACATACATACATACATACATACATACATATACACACACGTATAAAGAGAGCGAGAGAGAGATACAAAAACACATTTGTGTGTGTATAATATATACACATACGTTTTTATATGTATAAAACAGTATTTGTAATACATATATAACGGATAGTTTTATTATATAAAATGTAGCTGTATTTTTTTCCTAGCTGAAGATTGCTTGGCCGTTACCCATCCCAGGAGCTGGGGTGACAGAGATTGCCATTGTGTTGTAATTGTCCTGGATGCACACCTGGGGTGCTGGAGTACTATTTGGGAAGTGTCTTTACCTAGCGGGATGGCTACTTGCAAACACAAAAATAAGAGATGCGGGGGTGTACATATATATATGTGTATTTGTACATATATATATATATGTGTGTATTTGTGTATATATATAAATAAACTCGCCGTGTTTTATAGCGGGCAGACACACATTAAAGGGAATAAAGCCAGCCCTGGCAATGTATGAGGGCCTGTGTGTGTTACTGCTTTTATTTCACACACACAAAAAAAAAAAAAAAGAATTTACAAGTTTTGAGAAGAGGAAGATTAGTCGCCCAAATTGTCATATTAATGTTATTGCTGCAATAATCTATGATAAAATACAGTGTAGTGACTGATCCCTGGTTATACAGCCGGATGCATAGGTTCTCAGCTATATGTTGTAACCAGTTTGACGTATAATATCTCTGCAGATCGCTTGTGTTTGCGGCTCTTAAGCTCATCATTATTGTATTCAGTGCAAATCAGTCACTTGTTCAACAACATTTGATCCAAAGACTGACAATGATTCATACCTGTGGAAAAGGATCGACATTTCCCACACAAAGACTCGGGATCACACACGTGTAACAGCCACTTAGCAGACTGTCTGATTGTTTAACTTTGCAGGGAAATCTCAGTTTACAGTGCGAGCTGTAATCACTGTTAAAGGGCCACGGTCACCTAAATGACATTAACAGTGCAGTGTATTAAATAAAGAATAATAAAATATATAGATATATAATGCATATCTTATCTGTCACCTATTTAGGTGAAAAAATCACTTCTAACATACAGGTAGCCTGCTTTTATGACGTCATCTTGTGAGCTACCACCGTTACCATATGCAAATGAAGAACAATCAATTTGCATATGGTGCCCGAGATGCAGCCTAAGCACATTCATTTTAACACACTTTTCCCGTATTATGTTCTTTAGCTTTGCAATTCTGTCCTAATGTCTAACTCTTGTGTCTGATCCACACGCCCACCATAATTACTATTTAGATGACAGGGTCCCTTTGAGCTCAACACCTGTTCTAAGTCCGTTATGCTCGATCTTTGTGTCCAGTGAAATCAAATCTAGCTCTATCAGGGTCCATGGACTTGAGGAATGTATTAAAGTGACAGGATATAATATTCCATGTGTAACCTTGCCTTCCCAGGCCCGAGTTTACCTATAAATAAATCATGTACCAGGTTACAAGATGTACCTATGATTTAGTCATACATGTGCTAGTAAACACATATGCATTCGCCTGCACCTTACTTTCCATGGGGAGATTAATACATTCTAAACAAAGCATACACATCAATAAAGGAGTTCCTTAGCCATTATTGTAATATGGTTGCTGTGGACCACATTTCCCATGATGCTAGTTTGCCAGAGGTTAGTCGTCACTGTAATATGGTGGCTATGGACCCTATTTCACATGATGCTAGTGTGCCAGAGGTTAGCCATTATTGTAATATGGTCGCTGTGGACCACATTTCACATGATGCTAGTCTGCCAGAGGTTAGCCATTACTGTTTAGGGTTACTGTAGGACTTGCACTTATTTTGTGCCCCCTCCCCACAATACCAAAGATATAACTATTTTTTTTTTTTTTCACAGCTCCCTCTGCTATTTTCCTTGCAAAACATATGGCATCCGCAAACCCACAATGCAGCAAATAAGTAGATAAGATTAAGATGTATTTATTTATTTATTCCCCTCCTTCTTTTCAAGCATATGATGTTTGCTGTAAACCTTTTTTTAAACCAACAGAACAGAGAGTGGAGTCTGGCTGTATTCCCAGGAAGAATGGCCCTTTAAGACCATTAGCCCATAAGAACCAAGCTTTGATAAGCTGATAATCATGGATCTGCGCCTCTCCCCCCAATACATTAGACATTACTGTTAAGATTATTTTATCATACTTCCATTAGGAGTTTGTGATCCCATATCAAAGCATCCGAGAGCCATTTTAATATAAGGAGATTTTTTTTTATTAATGGTTCTTGAGACTAAAAGTTTAAAATTGACTTTATATTATCTTAACAGTGGCATTCCCCTTCTTTGGACAGTATAGATAATCTAACACATTTTAAATCAGATCAGGAAGTTGGGGTATTTTCTACCGTCCCAGCTAATACCCTTTCTATTTGTTAGATGCTAAATGCTTTCACCAAATAACTCAATTAATTTTAAAGTGTGAATTTGTAAAATCAATTAATTCTTTAGATTATTAAAGTTCGGATGTCTGCATCGTTTTCTAATTGGACTGAAAATATAGCTGGGACACTAAATATACAATGTGTTTCTTTAATACACCGAGTGAAAGACTGTAGAGAAATGTCTATAAAACACATTGAATTAAATAAGTTCTGAGAATAAATCGAATAAATATTAATATATTCAATTCATAATACCCGAATAATAAATAGGAACCTCTATAAACGAGAGGCAGTTGGCTTGATGTCTTATCATATACAATCGTGGACATTGATATAGAATTTGTGCACAATATTGTATGATTTATTATTTCGATTCAATTAAGTGCATGAAGGGTTAAAATTATTTTTTACTTAATTCGAAAAATCGTTTTTTGTTTTGTTTTGTTTTTTAGGTTTAACCCTCAAACAGTGTGTTTAATATACCTGTTACCCATGTAGTTGATCTTTTTGGAGACAATCAAATTTGAAAAAAAAAAATAATAATAATTTCACTTTAGTATTAACGAAATTTTGAAAGAAAATTATTCTTCAGCCATAACAAATATTTGTTTTGTTTACGTGATATGTAACCTATGTATATAGGGTTAAACTGCTATAAATACACAACACAGAGAAACTTTCGGATAAAGATGTATTGTGCCCCGAATCTTCCCTCCTTTCTCCATAGTAAAACTAATAGAAAGTTAACGATTATTCCTTATTCTTTTCTCATATGTGTTTATATTCCCTTCTATTTTTATGTGAACACAATAATTGGATAAACTCAGATGGTTCGAGTCTGATCTCCTTAGACCTCGTCTGACAGAGTGTAAATTAGAACCGCAGGAGTATTACACTACTGGAATGGGGAGCCTTAATAGCCTCAAAAAGGACAGAATTTCGGAGCTTTTCTCCCTTTATGTGGCGTTTTTGTGCCCTAAAAGCGGCCTTTATTCACATGTGTTTCACAGAAATAACCTTAATTAACAAAAAATAACTGATTTATTTTTAAACCCTATAGGCTTAAATAAGTTGTTCCTGATACTGACAAATGACGTTTTATTGTACACAAGGAATTAGTTACACACAGCACACACTATATATATACACCCTGCAGATAAAGTACATACACATACTATATATACAAACACACCGTACATATATATATATATATATATACACACACAAACACACCGCACATAAAGTACATTCACACTATATATTCAAACACTAAATATACACACTACACATACGTATTATATATACACACACACTGCACACACACACTATATATATATATATATATATATATATATATATATATATATATATATATATATATATATATATATATATATATATATTTATATATATATATATATATATTTATATATATATATATAAACACACCGCACATTAAGTACATTCGTACTATGTTTACAAACACCGCAGATAAAGTGCATACACACTATATATACACACACTAAATATACACACTAAACATACATACTATATATACAAATACCGCAGATAAAGTACGTACACAATATATATCCAAACAAACTATATATACATACACACACCGCACATTCATGCTATATATATACACACACAAACACCGCACAGACACACTATATATACACACACCGCAAATTATGCACATACTATATTTACATACACATGTACACCACACATACACACTATGTATACATACACACACCGCACATACACGCTATATATATACACACACAAACACACACACCGCACAGACACACTATATATACACACCACAAAATATGCACATACTATATTTACATACACATGTACACCACACATACACACTATATATACATACACACACCGCACATACACGCTATCTATACACACAAACACACACACCGCACAGACACGCTATATATTCACACACCGCAAATGATGCACATACTCACTATATTTACATACACACTGTATATACATACACACTATATATACATACACACCACACATACACGCTATAGTATATATACACAAACACACACCGCACAGACACATTATAAATACACACACACCGCAAATTATTCACATACTATATTTACATACAGCGCGCATACACACTATGTATACACAACGCATCCTTATTACTTTAATATGTAATTACCTGTCATTTCGTATAATATATATTATAAATGTAGCGTTTTAAATATTTTTTCGTATGTGAGAATAATTTAAATGGGTATATCTACCAAGGTACATCCACGTGTGTGTGCATGGTATAATATATACTTGTGTGTTTATAAATATATACGCCACGACAGATAGAATATACTGATATGTGATGTCATGGTGGCAGGTTACTCTTGTGAGTTACTAGTTCATTGAATATCAGATAATAAACACTCAGCTGCTGTTGACATGTTCTCACACCTTACTCGCTGCTAAACGCAAGAGAAGAGCACAATACGGTTCCCTTTAAAAGAAGACAATAGAGTGAGAGCATAGTGCAGTACTTGGCTGGTATCCACCTCCTGAGCTCCTGGTCTTCTCATTGATCCTCTACATCGTTTCCAACCTCTCAACTGAACTAAAACCAGGGTACAACTGTTTTCGTCTCCGGATCTATTCCACACACAATGTGTTTGTTTTTATTGTGTTAGTTTAGTTCAGTGAGAAACTATTCTTTGCATGTTCCAGACTAGATTAGCGCAGGACAGATATATATATATTTTTTTTAACTCTCTTTATTAATTGTAAGTGGAATATGGACAAATGGGTGTCAGACCTGTAACGTTCCCTTTGTAGAATCGGAACATATTTGGTACTCATTGCGTTACAAAAAGTAAAACAGCATTTTGATGTCGGAAAGCAAAATCAGCGATCCCCCCTTTAATTGAAACACAGATCATAATTATTTGCTGCACCTGTCATATACAAGGCGATGGATTGATCCCCCTCCCCCCAAACAGTTTGTTTGGAGAGTTTATCGATTGGACACTCTTCTGAAAAGTGGACTTTTAATTTGTATTTTTTTTTTGTTTATTTTTTTAATTCAGCTTGGATATAGAAGAACAGAGAATATGTCGAAACCCCCCATTCGACCCAACGAACGTGCCCAATTCATTTTTCTTTTTTTAAAGAAAATGTTCCTTAGTTGGCCTTATCTTAAATCTATGATAGCCTTATAGCTATCCCAGGTGTGCTAATACTGCTTCACTATATAATATATATATATATATATATATATATATATATATATATATATATATATATATATATATATATTATTTTTTTAATTAGATGTATGACAACCTGCCATGTAGAAATAAAAGGTGATGTAGATATTGACCAGAGTACAAATATGATCATTAATCGGTGACAATGAAATGCCATTGTAAGTAAGATAATAGACGGGAATGAAAGTGTTAATTAACCTTAGTACACTGATTTCCTCTAAAATGACACTTTACAACACACCTATATTACATTTGTGCAGCTACATCGCGACGCACTGCGCTCTTAAAAGGCGGAGTATTAATTTTCTCAATATATCTGAACTGATTTATTGTCATGAAATTAAGATTTAAAAAGTTAATTGAAAAAAAATATATATATTTTTATGCGCACTTAGAACAAGAAATAGGATCTTCCCAATTTATCACGGGACTAGCACGGGAGAACTAAAAAGATAAAATCAGGATCCACTGGATTAGGATAAATGTATGAGCAGACTGTAAATATAGACTTTGAATTTCAGGATTGCATCTAGCCCCAGACAAGCGAACATGTGTTCAAAATTGTTTTCCCTCTAGAGATCATTCTGACTGTTGTAACGCGTTACATGACCTTTCATCGCGTCAAGAAGACTGTATATACTATTTTATTTTGGTCTCACTGCTGTGGAAAGCGGTGCTTTGTAATTAGAAATGTTGTTTTAGCATTATTTTATTAACTTGGTCTTGAAAGCTTGCAATCAAACACTTTTAGCCAATAAACTGTATCATTTTAACTCTACTAGTTTCCTAAATCTCGGTGTATTATATATATTTTTAAAACACCCCTGATTAGTTTTGTTATCTATACACTGTCGTTCTTAATACGTGTATGCACTTGTTGAATATAAAATTTAGCACTGTGTTAGATAGGATCAGTTTCTCTCTTCCTTGAAAAGTCGTAAACGCATCGGGGAAAAGAGGTACATTACAAGAAATGGTTAAATGGTTAAAAAGAGGTATGAGCTTAAAGTTTGAGAAGCTGGGCAACAAAACAAAAAATATTTTTCTTTTTACTGGTTAAAACATTGAGGGATTTATTGGGGGGGGGGGGAGAGAGCTTCACGCACACACATAGTATTTTTTTCAATAATTAAATTGTATAGGTAGGTGGGAAACTAAACCCTGTTTAAAGGTTCTTTTGAGTGGGGGTGAGGGGGGGGGGGTGAGAAAAGAAAGTGGAACATTTGTTAAAGGCGCCTTATGTTCAGCACTTTAAATTACAGGTTTGCAACTTTCTAAAATATTCTTTTGTTCCTGCATTAATTCTGCTTCACTTGTCTTACTGATTTCCCCCCCCCCCCCCCCCCCCCTCCTCTCCTTCCCCCTTTCAAATTGAACGCTCTGCGGACATGGAAATGCCACTAGTGCAAACAAAAAACAAACAAAAACAAAATATATATATATAGATAGATAAGAACAGGAAAAACCAAGAAAATACCAGTCCTGTTGGAATCTACTCGTTATTTAAGATATGCAAAGAAACGGGACATTTAACCCTTGGTGTGGACAGGGATAAAAGTTTTACATTGCACAAGCCTTTAGAGTCAGTGTTAAAAAAAATAAAATTACATCCACCCGATTCTTCTAAGCCAACAAAATCTTAAAGAAAAAAATTAAAATATTTATATTCACATATAAAAACGAATACAAAATTAAGTTGAAAAATCTAGGTGAACTGTACATAAAATGTTAAACCCTTCTTCCACTTGTGTATTTTTTTTTTTTTTTTAAATAAGTGTATATGTACAAATAAAAATAAACCTACAGCACTGTTTCTGCAATACACAGCCTCCCCTCAAAAAAAAAAAACTTTAATAAATCCTCCCCCTTCCAATTTTAAATCCACAACTTGCAATGCAATGAAAAGTTTTAAGACACGACTTTTGTGCTAGACTCAGTTTAATATAATTATACAGATGTGCCAGATCCAGTAAAATAAAAAATAGAAAATAAATGCCTATCTGAATTCACATATGCGAAGCATAAACAGCCAACTGATTTCGTTGTTGTAATGCAAGATCAGGTATTTAAAAATATAAACAAACAGTCTCTGTAATGGGTTATAGTGTCCATGGAATATGTCTTTCTCCAGATCTGCTTTGTTTTTAGGTTTCTGGGGCAGGTTCTGACAGTAAATCTAGGGTTCACAGTAGTTCCTTGTTGGTAGGGGGGAAAAAAACTGAAAGGTGCACATTTTGAATGTAACATAAAAAGGGCACTGATTTGATCTGAATGGAGAAACTCTGAATTATTATTTATAAAAAGAAAATCCCCATACTGCGGTTGTGTTCACAGTTGCATACAATACAGGAGATCACAGTTTTGAAGTCTAGCACAGATTTAAAAAAAAAAAAAAAAAAAATTAAAAAAAAAAAATACCAAAACACAGATTTACCATTTATAGAAGACACACACTGATTGTCTTTTAAAAACTACATATCGACTTCTTATAAACATTTTTTTTTTCGTTTTAAATAAAGTAGTGCATCTAGGACCGATCAAGTCACGCAGTGTCCTCAGTGCCCATAAGCAGTCACGAGCTGAACTCTCTAAAAGTAGAAAGAATTGGCCAATCCATTGGGTTTATCCAAAAGTAGGCTAACACTGGGCACCTCTTGGTGCAGATTACCCCTCCCCCGAGCTTATAGATTTTGTCTGACTGCCTGAGATAGAATGGTCTCCTTGATTCATTAAAAATAAAAATAAAACTTGCATCCAACATTTGCTAAAAACTAAGATCACAACTGTATCTGGTCATCTGATAAATATAGGTCCTTTTTTTCCGCAACATGTGAAGTTTTTTCTTCTTCTTCTTTTTTTCCCCCTCCAAGAGCCACTCCAAATCAAAAGGGGGGGGGGGGTTGGATAATATTCAATAAAATGTCTTTTTCTTTATTATTTAGGTTTATGTTTTGTTTCCCCCCCCCCATCCCCATTTTCTTCAACCAAGATCTGTGAATGTGCAAGGATGACGTCACATGATGTCATCACGCTGGTCTTCACAATACCTGGAACTTCCAAGAGGACGTCTGGTCCTTATAATCCAAACAATCAGCGTTGAAGTTTAGCTTCCAGGAAGCGGTTTGGTCTTTGTAATCCAAGCAATCAGCAGTAGTGTTAAACCCCAAACTTGAGGCTCCATAGGCCTGGCTAGACAGGGAAGCTGGAGACTGGTTGAGATGACTGGTCACTGCATTGGTGCCCATTGGGCTGAGGGTTGCTCCAGGCCCAGGTAGCTGATGGTGCATTGGGGTTAAGTAAGATCCACAGTCCATTCCCCCAAAGTAGGATGTTGAGCCTGCATATCCTTGGCTGTAGCCTGAAGCCTGGGTGTAGGTCATAGGATAGGACCTTTGCATGCAAGATGATGATGTAGATAGGGGATCAGATAGGGGGGAGATGGATGCTGGACTCCAGATGGACACTGGAGCAGTACTGCTAGAGATCACTGGTACAGAAGTACTGCAAGGAGGTGTGAACTGCCCACTTGTGCCGCTCTCTGAGCTGACTTCTCTGGCTGGAGAAGGCTTCTTTTTAGCAGGCCTCACTTTGTTTTGGCCCCCATTTTGCTGCTGCTGTTGTTGCTGGCGGCATTTTGCTCTGCGATTTTTGAACCACACCTAGAAAAAAAATCAGGGAGAGAGAAAGAAAAAAAAAAAAAAAAAAAAGTAATTAAAATGTCTCACCTGGGGGCAAAGGAGCATGTAAATACTGCAACGTTTTCTTAATACGGTCTGCAGATTAACTGTGCAAGTGAGTTTGAAAATCCCCCATCTGGTACCTACAAAGTTTATACAAACAGATATCCCCCCCCCCCCCCCCCCCACACAAATGAAGCAGTAATAAGCCAGGGGGGGGGGGGGGGGGGGAACACAACAACATCTCAGAGTGGCTTGATATGAGGTGCAAGTTATGTACAAAGTTTATTATAGCAGTGATCTAGTGCATAAGGAGATCTTACCTGAACTCGAGATTCTGGGAGATTGATCTTTAAAGCCACCTCTTCCCTCATAAAGATGTCAGGGTAACGTGTTTTGGCAAATAGCGCTTCTAGGACATCTAGTTGGGCTCGGGTAAAAGTAGTTCTCTCCCTCCTCTGCTTCCTGGGTGTAGCTGAAAACATAACTATTGATCATTGGATTGGTCTGAATTATTGCAAGAATTGGTGCAAAGCATGCATAGGATACAGACTGGTAAGAGGGTATGTAAAATTACAAGGCTGCAGTAATAGCAAAACAAACACTATGTTGCTTATTAAAGTAACTAACAGAGAACAGTGATAGCAAGCCTTAGGCACTCTACAATTCCTGGGATGTTAAACTGGCTGAGTATCCTGGGAATTATAGTGCTAAAAAAGTATTACTTTACTGAGAGGGTAGTGGATATATGGAATAGCCTTCCAGCGGATGAGTTTAAGCATTCATTGGAATAGGCACAAGGCTATCGTAGATATAAGATAAGACCAGGGACTAATAAAAGATTAGTCTAGATAGACTGAATGGTTCTTATATGCGGACACATTCTATGTAAAAATCTTTGTAACTCTTAATTAAAAATTAATAATTAAAAACCACGCAAAGTTATAATAAATATTAAAAACTTACACTAAAGAAGACAAAAACGATTGTTTTTAAAAACCCAGATCTATTAAACGCTCCTCAAACTATTGAAAACACAAATAATAATAAATAATACAATTTAAAAAAAAACCCCACCTACACACCAAAGCGTGAGCAGAACCCATTATTACATTAATTAACAACAAAAAGCAATCTTAACTCTTTTAGCAGCAACACCCACATTAGATACAAATTAGTAAATCAGTGGAACCCGGTCATTTAGCAAACAGGGTTGTAGTAAAAAAGCACCTCATTCTATAAACGGAAACTATAGTAAATGAAATAAAAAAAATAATTCAGAACACCTACTGGTAATAAAAAAATAATAATAAAAAACGATAAGACATAGTGGGAAAAGTACATTCAGAAAGGGTTTGTAATAAATCTATAAAGAGTTCAGCTAAATTAGGCTTTACTTACCAGGATATCCTACCGATGGATGTAATAAATCCATCCCGGAGGTAGTAAGGCTCAATCCGTTGACTGCATAAGGTGGTTGCTTTAGATAAGACATCATGCTAATGTTGAAGTGTGGTGAGCAAATGGTGAAGCTGTCTGGAATCGTGGTTGCAAAATAAAACTCCTTTCTAGTTCTAGTCCTCCTCCCAAAAAAATATGAATCAGTTGTCTGGAAGGCAAAGGAAAAACAATGCTGATTTAATCACTGAAGGTTTCAAATTCTTATTATTTTTCTTTGATGACTTGCAGCTCTAGTGAGGTTCACTTGCTAACGTCCTCTCTCTTAAAGGACTCTAAAGTTCCCCCCTCCCCAGTTGCCCTGTGGACCAAGGGGATGCTGACTAGATAAACGTGTCCCAAACAGTAAAAAAAAAAAAAGTTACACCCCATAAATACAACACGCCTCCTAGTGCAACAAAAAAACACTCATTTGCATAGGATCCATTGGTTGGCAGTAGCTAATTGTCTCAAACAAACCTTGATTGGAACCATTTAAAAAGACAAAGAACTCATTGGTTAAATAAATAGTGAGACAGACAAAGCAGTATAGTGAAAAAAACAAAGAACTAGCAATGGGATGCAATCTCACCCCTGTCTTGTTAGCCATTAAAAGAGAGAGGGGAGAAAAATAATCAGTAATTGTAATTATTCTTTAAGTTGATTTTGTTAGTCTAATATTGAGAAGCTGGGATCTTGCAGTTATATATATATATACATATATAAAAACTTCTGTGTTGTATACTTCTTGTTTGATGGACCTCGAATTAGTACCACTGTAATTAGATTTATAAAAAGGTAAGTCACTGGTTTATTGAACTCTCAGTGTGTTGATTATATAACAAAAAAAAGGACAAAGTTAAACAAACAAGTCACTACCTTCTAATTAAAAAAAACAAATGAAAGATCTCAGACAAGATTCAAATTCCTCACCTGAATGGGTACACTGTAAGGTGTAAAGGCATTGTGAGTTTATTAACTCATTTAAACCTCCGTAAATAAACAAAAAGCGCTACTACATTACTGAATACACAACATTTGCTACACCACAAAAAAAGTCATATAGTTAAAATAATATTCTGCAAACACCCCAGATGAGTTGAAATTATAACGATCGAAATTGCAAACAAAACAGAGCGTGCTTTAGCTAATATAAATATTAGAAGACTATTTTGAACACTAAGCTTTTATATATTTTTATTGCAATTTGAAAACTATTCTCGCAAGAGAACAAGTGTTTCCACATAATTCATTATGTAACTTAATCGTTGTATGGATCCAACACTCCAAATTACTAGACGAAATTTAGTTTTTTTTTCATGGTAATGAGCATTCTTTTTTTTAAAAGTAGTATCTAGCTATGGTGTTTACAGAACAAAAAAAAGCGACATAATTTATTGATTTATCGGCTGTGAATATAATGTCATACCAAGAATGGAAGTTATTGTAATTTATAATTAAGGGCAAAGTTTACAAATAATACATTTTAATTGAAAACAGGGGATCAAATTTATGTTGCTTCATATTACAACATATTCTTGTTTAACTGTGTTTTATTTTGTTTTGTACTGTAAATGAGTTATACACCTTTTGAGGTGAAAGTTAACTTTAATATTTGATTACAAGGTTTATATAACCAGAGGGGTACTTGTGTTATTTAAAAAAAGTTAATTCAAAAATATGATATATAAATTGTTGAATAGTTTATATTTTCGCTTGATACCTACATTTTAATGTTAATTAAATACCATTTTCCGTTTTCTTGATTTCTCATAAATACACTTCAATTAAACTAAAATCATTCCAAAAACGGTGATAAATATATGAACTTTTTTTTTAAACGAAATTAATTTTCATTGATCTGGATTTCTTTTTTTTTTAACCTCCTTTGATTTATATATATATAATTTAAACACACACACAGAATCCTGTAAAGTTGTTTTTTGTTTTTTTTTACAAACTTAAAGGTTCAAAAATAATTTGAATTTCCCTTGTATTAATTTAAGAACATTTTAGAGAGTTCTAAACAACTGTCCTAAGCCTCAAGCTGACACCAGGAAATTCTACCAGTTGCTCCGCGTTCGTGCAATAATAATTACCTTGTCCAAGAATTAATTATAATAAATGTTTTCTTGATAAATTAACGCGATAATCTGAGTGGCACAAGGATCCTAATTGGAGGACGCCTTACAGAACTCTGGATAGCAGTTGTGCTGATTAATTTTATGCATGATGAGTATAAGACAAAACCCGTATACACTACCACTGCCTAGCTGCTTATAATCAACCCCCCCCCCCCAAAAAAAAAAATGGGTGTTAGTCTACAGTGAAAGTTTGGGGCCTTAAGGCTGCTGGGAGGGGGGGTAAAGAATTTGTAACTAGGACATAATCATTTTGTCATCTGTGTTGTTAATAATTACATTTCCCAATAAGCATTATACAAACGTTAATTGGTGTCATTGTTAGCTGTTATCTTTACGTTAAAATGACCATTTGGGCCCCTATTAATACTAATTAATGAGCCCAAACGTCATTTAACGTACACATGCCTCTATTCAAATTCCAAGCCGGGACAATGGAAGGATTTTTGATTACACAGATGGCCTTTTAACATAATTATATCAAGTTAATAATATTTATACTCCTCAGTTGCATACTCAATCAGATCCTGTTTTAGCTAATTTAAGAAAACATTATTATCATCTTCATTATTATTAATATATTATTTAATATCATTCACCTTACTAGTGAACATTTATTTTGAAACAATCAAAAATGCTAAATGCTAATAACCTATGCACATGATTTCAGTACAGTCATATACTATTTGTTCCCTTTAGATAAAGTATATGCAAAATTAATAAAATATTAGCTTTCACTAATTATTTCTAATGTTTGACAATTTGTTAAAAAGCCTATAATAACATGTATGTTATTTTAACACACAGTAACATTGTACAAAGCCCAGTGTGTAATTATTTGTTGTTCAATTAAATCATAACATCTGCTCTCTCCAATAACATCTGTCAGTAGAACACACAATGTATAAGTCTTTGGTGGAATAATTCAAACCTAGCCTTGTACAAATCAAACATCTTAGACATTGTATATTGCACTGCCTCTGAGCGAGTTTGTACCCTGGATCCATCCTCTGGACAAAGCTATGTTTTCAAAATGACTTTCTTTAGTTCGCCCTATTGATTGGAGTCTGGGGAGAAATCTGTTTGTCAATAAGTTTGAAAGCTAGAGATTTAATTCCACTTATTTATTTATTTTTTGATCAAAATTATTGGTTTCTCAACATGATTTTGATAAGTACTTTTTCTCCCCACTACCGCCCCCCCCCCCTCCATTATGATCTTGGAAAAAAAAAATCACTAGCCGCCCCCCCTCCCCCTCTTTGCACATTGAAAAGAGGGAGAAAAAAAACTAGGGAAGAGTCAACCCGCCTCCCCAATTATCTGGTTTACTCTGTTTGTGTTTTGAGTGAATGGAGAGCCGGAATTTAGTAAGCCCCCCCCCCCCCAAAAAAAAAAATCGAATTATTAATATACAATATTAACACAAATTTACATTTGGAACCATCTTTAAATACCTTTTGGAAAGGCAAAAAAAAAACAATAAAACAGACATATTTTGCTCAAATATTCGCCTATTTATTTTGGAACTGGCTACACTGTGATCACATTATTTCGCGAATTAAAATCACGAATAACAATGCAGAATACAGCTTTTAAAACCAAAAAGGATCTAAAGTGAGACATGATTTGGTCTAAAAAACCAGGTGATAAATAAGTCGATAAAATAAAAATTCTTATTAGAACGATGGTAGAATTAGGAGCTAGACTTACCTCTTATAGAATTGTTCCAAAATGATGTATAGACACAATAAGATTATCCTCTATCCTGAAACAGATTCAAAGAAGTTGATTATAAACTCTGTCTTCTCTCTCTCCAACCTTCCTGGTGTAAAGTAGAGTCTTGGAAGACGGGTTATCCTTCTTCAGACACATACAAAGGGGGCTTGGGGGGAGGATCTTGTGTATATCTTCTCTAACAGTGGAGACTGGCTTGGAGCTGGAGGTCTGTCCCTCTCTCCTGAACATTTGCAGAGCTGGTGACTCTGGCAACTTTTTGACGCAAAATCTCCAGCCAATGAATGGCAGAACGAACATGATTGACACTTTAAAACCACAGGGAAAAATAATAAATAAACAGGACAGGGGGAGGGAAACACGCCACTCCTGAGCCAGAAGGACAATCAGGAAACAAACACAGTCTCATTTGACACTATGTATACTAACATATATGTTTATATATTCAAATTGTGTGTGTTTTTCAAAAAAAATTTTTTATTAAACGTGTATATTATGTTACATTAACTACAGATTTTGTTTCTTTTTTTTTTTTTCCAATAAAACTCCATATTAAAAAATATCTAAATCACAGGAGAAATATTATTTTATTTCCTTGGATTGATGAATCTTGTTGATCGCTACTAAGATATTTGTGGAGAGTTGTATATACAGGACAGGTTATATCATGGGTATAGTTCTATATCAAACCCCTGTATACTGGTAAAGAGAACATTTGTGGCACTATAGATAATACAGCCTGGTTTGATCTTTCTATCGGTACAGTACTACTCTTACCATGTTTGTGTGTCTGTAACGCCAACAGACACAGTGGCGTTGTAGAACAGTCCAATCGATTATAATGGTTATAGAAAGGGAAAGAGAAGGTGACATATTTTGCAGTGTTAATTCGTCCCACCATTAAGATGCACACTATACATGTGCAACATTTTTGGTCGCAGAGCGAGGTATGGCTTCACCTACTTCCAGTGTACAATGCAGTCAGGGAGGGGTGCACAGTGGATGAGAGAGGGAACAATTAAAAAAAAAATGGGCGCAGTAGCTATAGAGCACATACATGCTTTGCAGATTATATAGAATATATAGATCTGGTATTCAGGGTTAACTATAGTCAACTTTTCCACAATAGCAGAAAGGAGCCTCATTGCTCCCAGCCAAGAGAATTATAATATAATATAATAATAATAAAGTCCAGCATTAGTCCCCTTCTGATCACTGGATGTTAATGAATTTCCAAACGCACAAAGAAGAATTTAGACGGTTATAACACCCAGGACAGAGATGACTGAGCACTGAAGCTCTGGTCGTTGTGGAGTGCAATCCCCATGACGCTCAGCCGCCTCCATAGTTGGCTGAGCAACATGGGGTTTGTAGTCCCCGAACTGTCAGCGTCCCAAATTTTAGCCATCACAGACATAAAAGTAACGAGTAACAAATATGTAATTTAATTATTATTATTTTTTTTTTTAAACCAAAATTGCTAGGATCTAACCTTGTCCGCTAACACTTGTATCTTTACAATGAATAGACTCGGCTGGGTGTTCTTAATTAATATACAGCCATTTACAACAATGATTTTACATTCCTTTTCTATTACTGTTGAAAAAAAAAAAAAACAAGAATAGTCTTTACAATTTAATAACACAAAATAAATCTAACTATTTAAAAGACAAAACTTTGTTTAAAATTTATGGATCTTTAAAAAAAAAAAGCAAGAAAAGTAAGTCTACAGTTTCTATTTATTTGTGATGATTTTATGCGTGTTTTATAAGTTTCATGCGTGTTCCATTTCTTTTTTTTTTTTTATATATATATATATTTGGAAATGTAATTCATTATTGTGCAAACATAAAGCATTATGTTGCCCTGATTTCCGTAAAACATTGGTAGAGTAATCCAAAAAAATTCTATTATTTTCTACCCATCAAAATGATACTGTTTTTGATTGGTACAATGTTTATGTAATATTTGTTATTGTTTTTTTGTTTTTGTTTTGTTTTTTTGTACCATTTATATTTGAAAGGTTACACTTTTACAGCAAGAATTCTAAAATCAGACACATATTCAAAATAAGACATAATAAATATAAACCAAGAGGAATCCAACTTAGACATCCAAACCCCCCAATATTGAAACCATGGCTTGGTGTATGCTTTTAGAAGACTGACAGTGCTAGTGGTGTTTAGGAGCACAGAGATCATCTGTAGACTAGATTTCTCCTGCCAGTCTGATAATAAGTTGGGGGTTTTACATGGATTCTAATACAAGTTGCAGGAATTGACAGTTACCGAAATAAACAAGGCACTCTCATCCACTTTACATGTCTAAAGTCATACTGCTAGGATTCTGTCATGGTTTGGTAAATGTACCCCTTTAAGAGGCTTTAATAAATCCTAAGAACACACCTTCAGCCAGATTTGAATATAGATTTAGGTTTTAAAACCCAGATGCTGGGAACACTGTTTTATCAAAGAGAATTTCTCTATAGCTGGAGCATGGTATTGGAATGACTGCAGAGATCAGAAAGAATGGGGGGGGGGGGGGGCGTGGGGAAAAGTCTGGTCTTCCAAAGGAATTGTGTACTGCTGTTTTTCATTTTGGGTATTTTTTTGATTCCTTGAAGCTCCTTCGGACCATGCCAAGGAAGAAGGGGGAAAAAAAAAAAAAATAAAAAAAAAAAAGTTCTTTTGAATTAATCTGCATCTTTAAAGAAACCTCTTCGCCTGTGTTCTTCAATATCTTTTCTTGAGGACTTTTTCAGACCACTTTCCAAGAGTACAGTATGTTGGGACATTTTATTTGGCTAGTTATGATTTAAGTTTAAACCCAATTCAGGCACCTTTTGTAGAAAAAAAAAAAATCCGTACTTTGTTATAGATTGTATTTTATTGTTCTAGTGCAAATATTTTCTGATACACTGTGACTTTAAATCCTCTAAATGCATGTACAATAGATACTGGGGAAAAGAAACGATGTATTTTTGTATGGCGTGTGGTTCAGGGGTGATGGCGTGGGTTTGTAGACTGTTCTCTAGTTAACGACATGTACTTAAAATGTATACAATCTATAAAGTGTACCGAATAATAGTCGAAAGGCGCTGTACACTACATTTTTGAAGGGGGGGGGGGGGGGAGGGTTGAATACGATCTACAGTTTTGAGTAGTTGATCTACTCGTGCAATCAGAAGACGATAATTGCAGGCTTGCTTTCTGAGCTGAAAAAAAAAAATTAAAATTCCCCACAAAATAATGAACTAGGTGCTTACAGGGGGTATATACTTATATATATATATATATATTTTTTTAGAAAATAGGAATATCAAAACGGCTTATTTAGTAAATATTTGTAATTAATGGTTTCAGAAATCATCTAAATATTAGGATCTATGTATTAATCTAACAATGACACATATTAAGGGGAGGTACACGACTCTTAATTGCGTGAGATGCACCATATCTGCACGTGTGTGTGTCATTAAATACATCCAACTCGTTATATCCATACTGCAGATATAAATTGCACTCTAAAGAGCTGTTCTTTGTTTGTTTTTAATAAATCCAAACAATAACAGTCATAACAGTGCACATATTACAGCCATTGCAATGAAAAAATGTATGTATGTGTGTGTGTGTGTGTATGTGTGTATATGTATGTATGTATCTGTATATATATACACACACACACACACACACACACACACACACACAATATATTATATATATAATCTGCAGTACTATGGGATACCGTTTATCTATCAGTTATACCAACTTTAAAGAGATCGATAGAACATGATCCTAGTGGATTAAATATAGATTCCCAGGCTAGTCAATGTACTATGTGTGTATTTCGTTTATCCAATAAATAATTTACAAATAAAGTTTGGATTCTAAGAAATAAAATACCCGACCTACACCAAATTGTATTGTAACTGCACTTTAATAGCCATAATATAAAACGAGTGCATCATAGCATAATAATAATAATCATTAGAAACTTTACAAAAAAAAAGTCCTATGCACATCACATAGTTTGTCAGCGAAGGGGTAACAAATATATAACAAAACAAGTCCATATTCATGTATTAGAACTTGGAAATTAGAATAAGTAGAAAAAAAGGTACTTTAAATGTAAATCAATCAGCTACAAGGTTAATAGGGTATTATCTTGATTTTTAGATTCCTTTATAAGTGCTCTATTAATATTAAAAAGAGCAGAAGAAAATCACCCCCCACATATATACATAGACATAAATATAACTCTAACTTTATTACAAATGTGACTGCTGAGCTAAATTAAATTTTTAGTAGGAAAAAAAGCAACAATTCAACTGATGTGGTAGGAGAGATGACATTCACACAGATAATGAATCAAGCTGGTGTTATTACTTGTAATATTGTACATGGATTTGGTTGTAAAGTATCCCTGCATAACTAGAAAGTTGTCTGTACTGTGTAGTATAATGTATGCATGTATGTTTATATTATGCATGTGTGTGTAAATATTAACCCTGTCACAAAATAAGGGTAGTATAGTATATATCTTTTTTTTTTTTTGTTTTTTTTTTGTTTTACTGTAATGGGTTTTACTACTAAATAAACTCCAACATGCAGCAATGTTTGAAAAACTAAAAATCCCAAAAAAACAAACATTTTTTTTTAATCTTCACTGCTTAATCAACTTAGTCATTTTTAATATCTGGATATTTAAAAAAAATAAAATAAAAAATCGAACTTTGACTGTTTTATTGTTAAAAAAATAACCCAAGTTAACTCTTGCAGTGCCAGAGTAGAAGTAGTGGATGTCCATGTGGTCTTGGGATTGACCTAGATATACAGGCAGCTGAGAGTAATGATAATACCAGTGTCACAAAAAATAAAAATAAAATAACAATAACAAAAAAAAAATATCAACATACAGTTAGTGGCTTAAATTGGTGTGTGTGTGTGTGTGTGTGTGTGTGTGTGTGAAGCTCTGTGTGAGAAAATACAGAATACATTAGAAATGTGCTTTTATAATCTTTTAAAATAAACCAGCAGGTACAAATCTCCATTTGTGGATTCAGCAAAAATATAACCCACTGTACAGAAAACCATTTCTTCTCACACAGACCAGCGAAGTGTCCCAGAGAGAATAGACATCATGTGATCACAAGTTCCCAGAATGGGTCATGGCTTTCAGGAGGTTATTTTGGAAAAATATATATATTTTTTTATTATTTATTAAACATACTGCAAAAAAAAAAAAAAAAAAAAGTCAAGTCATCCAGATACTGTCATTATTTACTAATGCAGTTCTAACATCTGACATTGTGGTTCAAAATACCAGAGAGCAAGTAATGATTCAGTTACTCTCATGCAGGTTCTTATTTTGGGGTCACTGAGCCCAGGGGTGGTCTTGTGAAAAAAAAAGGAGCACTGCATTTTCTGAGATTGTCATGAGAATTTGGTGTGTTTTTGACTTTCTATACTAAATAACAAGAAATCAGGGTGATGGAGAGGTTTGTACTATGGCTTTAATGTTTAGAAAGCTTGCATTGGTGACTATATCATGGGGTTTTAATCAGTTTCTGTTGCAGTTTAATATACAAGTCTATTACTGTGGTGAGCACCATCATAAACTACATTGGAATATTATTGATTTTTTTTTTTTTTTTAAAGTGCCTGTGTCTTTTGTATAGCTGAGCAAATCAGTACACAAAACAGGCAAAACGAACAGTTTGAAGCACAAACCAACAAAGACAGATAGACAATCCAGTGTACTGGATCTTCTAATCTCGTGGGGGGCTTTTATTTCGGCTATACAAGATGTCTGTATGTTTTAAGGTAGTCCCTCACCTAA
Source organism: Pelodytes ibericus (assembly GCA_036172795.1). NCBI lineage: Eukaryota > Metazoa > Chordata > Amphibia > Anura > Pelodytidae > Pelodytes > Pelodytes ibericus. The sequence goes on along the minus strand of CM069868.1, from coordinate 18,111,733 downwards.
ACTGTTTGCAATGTGAACCTAGGGAATAATAAAATAAAAAAAATCTGTACATTTGGGTTACCAGAACTGCAAGCAAATGCTTTTTATTTTAAATAGACAAATGTGTATTGAATGCATCTTTGCTGTCTCCTGTTGATGATGTCACTTTTGGCATGGTATGCAGATGAATCGGTACAGTGGAGACTTTCTCTGACTTTCTCTAGATCTATGCATTTGCTTGCAATCCTACAAAACACGCACTGTATGACATTGTAATGCTTTGTATTCACAGTATATATGTAAGAGTATCTAGCTGGCGGGCCACCTTAATGTCTTATGGGGAGATCTAAGGAATGAATAAGAAACACTAATATTAATTAATATTTAATTTTTTGAAGATTGATTGTAATACAAACCTTGAGCACTAGTTCCCTTTGTATACTCCGAGGACATTTTGTGTCAGGGTACACTGAACTTTAAAGAGTCTAAACAGAGCACTGCAGGGAATTGAGATGGCAATTGCAAACATAAGACCAAAGCAGTTGAGTTGGAAACAAATTCTCCAGCGCAGCTGAAATCTTCAGCTACTTTGGCCTAGAGTTTAAAATTCTCATCTCAGTTACCTGCAGTTCTCTCTTTACGGAGTAGACCCTTAAGGGTTGTATGTAGACAGCAGATTGGGTGCAAAGTTCCAAAAGTGAAGTAGTTTGTCTACTAGTCTACTGACTGCTCCTCTGTTTGACCTTTTCATTAGTACTGCTCTTTATACGTAATTGCTAATGTCTTCAACCTTGCAAAACGGAGTATTGGTTATAATTACTATAGCCTTTTTATTACTCCCTCATTCTGGTCAATAACAGGAATTTACAGTTCACAAGGCACTAGAGCAGTGCTTCTCAAACCTGTCCTCCGGACCCCCCAACGGTCCAGGGTTTAGGGATGACCCAGTTGAATTTAAATAAGAATATGTTGAACACCTGGTATGGTTGCTTAAATGTTAGGGAACCATACCAGGTGTACATATACTTATTTAAACCCAACTGGTTAATCCCTAAATCCTGGACCGTTGGGGGGTCCTGAGGACAGGTTTGAGAAGCACTGCACTAGAGAGTTAATAATGGAGACTGGGAGGCAGATTTCCTAAATTATTTTATTGGTTGCACTATTTCTTGGTGCCCATCTTCTGCCGTCCAGCCTTTTCTTACAACTATAATTCTAATCATTTTCTGCCAGCCTGATTGGGGAATTTGCAATATTTTCCTTCATTGTCTGGAAGGTCATACACTGTGTAGAGGATCTGTACTAAGCCCAGAAAAGTTAAACTTGAGGACACTGTATCTCTTGCAAAATTATGACAGAGACGACCCGTGACAGTGCTTCTGGGGAATTTCAAACTTTAGGCCAATGTAGTCGAGTTGGAAAAATTCTCCAATGCAGCTGAATGGAAGAATTTTTCTAACTCTGCAGCTTTGGCCTTAAGTTTGACATTCATGACCCTTAAAACTTGCTCAGAGAACTGCCTGCTTATAAACTGATAAATATGACCCTTGCTGTGAAAATGTAACCCTACAACAGGTGAGATGGCTCAGTAGACTTATGCAATCAATCCTCTGGGTTTTCAGGGTCAAGATCAGTCTTTCCGCCTCCTGAGTTCAAGAAAATTAGTAACTATAAAACAATTTGAGAAATCAAATCCAGGATAAAATACAAAAAAGTTGCTTTATGTATAGCCCCACGCATTTCACTCGTATCTAGCGTTTACTCATAGGCATATGTTATACAGCAATGCACCAATATGAATGGGGGTTAACAATATAATTACTACCATGAAGTTGTGCAACAGCCACAGGACATACTGAAAAATGAGAAACTGAATGTATTTTCCTGAAAAAATGAGTTGATATATCCATACTTTGCATTGATATATAGTAACCATCTAGTTGCAGTCCTGCATTCCGAATGAATCCTATTTCTCTTTCATTGCTTGAATGCAATTCTCTGAGAATACTTCTAAATTTTATATATATATATATATATATATATATATATATATATATATATATATATATATATATATACATATATATATATATATATATATATATATAAATTTTAGCACTTCATGCAACTTTACGGTTTGGCTAATGTTTAATTAATGATATGGAATATGTTATTTTAGGCAATTAAAAAACCCCAGAAAGTTATATTAGTTTATCATACTCCTGCGTGTATGTAATGTATGTGTGTGTGTGTTTATGGTGTCAATAAAAGTCCCCTATGTGGGACTGAAACACTGATCTTTGTAAAATAAATCTCTGATTCTTCATGATATCAAGTCTCTCTCTTTGATATATGTGTATTAGTGCCAACTTACACTGAAGCTCTGGCCATTTAACTATTTCACTGTATGAATAAGGTTACAGCTGTACATTAACACAAATTAATGGCACCCCTGGTTGGTCCAAGGAACAGCCTGCCTGCGTTTTTCTAGTTTGAATGGTGCGCGAGGGGTTAAAAGTGCTTTGAGTTTTATTTTCGTTCACAGCCAATGCGTTCAATGTCCTTTTTACTTGAAATTGTAATGCTCCTAAGGGCACAAGAGTTAGTTAGAATGGATTACCATATCCTCCTTGCAATAGATGGTCAATAATAATTCACCACGTATCTGTTTACATAGGCATTTGATTAATCCACACGCATCATCCTATTATAGGCTCACTTTCAAGGTTCTGTTTTCACCCAATATTTATTAAATGATATAGAAATTCTCTTATGTGTGTCTTCATTCCGCTAGTGATGTACCTTGAATCCCAATGGGAGAAATCTATTAGGTATATAATATTGTCTTTCTGTTGTATCACAGTAGTCGTTCTGTTTCTTCAATACTTCGTGCTATATTTTGAAAATGCTGGCGGACGAAGGTACTCCAGCACTACAGCGGCAGATACCCTTCAGATATTAAACATTTACATTGACAGGCGGTGTCTATCTTTACATGATTCCTTTTAAATTGATCATCCAACCAAATGACACCCGATCTTTATCTCCTCGCCACTGACTGATTCCCTTATCTGCTCTGTGCTTCTGTGCTGCAGACTTCATCCACCTTGCCATGTGGGTCCAGGCAATGAATTCAACTTTCAGGGAAAGATAAAATAGAGCAGATATGGGATTGCGAATAAACAGCAGGGTTTTTGGCTACCACCAGTCCTGATTTTAACCCAAAAGAATAAACAGTCATAACAGTCTGGATCTTAAAGGACAAAATGTCTGCAAACAATGCATTCATGTTTGAAAGATTGCATCAAGTGTAGACATTTTAAACAGAAATGCTTTAATGAAAGAATACAAATACCTGTAATGAGTCTTTTTAGTTCCATACAGCATTATCAGGGGGCGGCCATGTTAGAATCTTTGGTCAGAGCTTGCTTGGTTAGACCCAAGATTCCGAAAAATTTGTCAGCCCCACAGCCATCTAAAATGCCTACACTTAAAAATACGTTTAAAAAAAAAAAAGTTTATGTTCTCATATGATAATGTCCGACGCGTTTAGCATTAACAAGGATTGTATGGAGCTGCTGGATCAAAATATTCTTAAGAATATTTTTAAGAATTAATGTTTGATGATAACATAGAATCAATACAAAACACAAAGTGTAGACTGCTGCGCCTGTATGTAAACGGGTATGCAGCACTCGGGCACCGCTAGTGTCTCACTTCTAGCAAAATAAATACAATACAAAGAAAAACGTGACCAGTGCGCTTCAACCAACACTACACACACTTATATTTACCCTTAGAACAAGTATGTATCTTGCAGTGTTGTACAAAGGGAATATGAAAAATAAAAGAATAAAACACACAATAGTGTAATATATCAAAGAAAAAGTGAAATAAAGTGAATGAATTGTGCCAAGTGGCCACTCACATTCGTCTGAGCAACTACTTGCTCAGGGATATCAGCATAAGGGAGCCCAGGGAAAGGGTTAATGATGTTCCGTTACTTCATCCATGAAGACTCCACAAAACACATGAGGAAGAAGGAAGGCAAGGATATTAATGAACACTGTTTAATATGTAATACAAATAAAACATAGAATTCTTACAGTTAAAATCTGAAGAGTCCTCAATTTCATTAAAAGCAGTAAAAATGGTAAAAATCCTTGAAAAAGAGTCCAGTGTTGCACATCCCTTGTTTCCTATAGCACACACGTGTGCTATAGGAAACAAGGGATGTGCAACACTGGACTCTTTTTCAAGGATTTTTACCATTTTTACTGCTTTTAATGAAATTGAGGACTCTTCAGATTTTAACTGTAAGAATTCTATGTTTTATTTGTATTACATATTAAACAGTGTTCATTAATATCCTTGCCTTCCTTCTTCCTCATGTTTTTTGTGGAGTCTTCATGGATGAAGTAACGGAACATCATTAACCCTTTCCCTGGGCTCCCTTATGCTGATATCCCTGAGCAAGTAGTTGCTCAGACGAATGTGAGTGGCCACTTGGCACAATTCATTCACTTTATTTCACTTTTTCTTTGATATATTACACTATTGTGTGTTTTATTCTTTTATTTTTCATATTCCCTTTGTACAACACTGCAAGATACATACTTGTTCTAAGGGTAAATATAAGTGTGTGTAGTGTTGGTTGAAGCGCACTGGTCACGTTTTTCTTTGTATGATAACATAGAATGTCATTGTGTTTCCAGAGGATAAAAAGTTGCCCTTAAAGATGTAAATATATTTTTTTTTTTAACTTAATAACTTTTAGGGTGAGAAATAAAAAAAACAAACAAAAACAAAACAAGTTCCACAGGGTTCTTGTAAATGGGGGGATATTTAAAAGACTCTGCTCATTATATGTAGACATATCCTGTATGTTTGGCTTTGTGCAAGCTACGACCTCCACCACTCTTAGAAATGACTCATATGGGTTAAGGTCAAATCTGATCAAATAATAGTAGAGATGGGTAATAATGCGCCTGTATGTGTGTATGTTTGTGTGTGTGTGTGTATGTGTGTGTGTGTGTGTGTGTGTGTGTCTATATATATATATATATATTACTACCATTCAAAAGTTTTGGATTTCTTAGAAATCTTCTTGTTTTCATTACAACTATACATCAATTGAATTGCAAAATGAATAGGAAATACATTGTAACATGTGCTCGACGTTTCAGTCCGAATCTCGTAGTCTTGATAAAGGTCCGAGATTCGGACCGAAAATTCGACCACATGTTACAATGTATTTGAGTACTATTACATGGTAATCGACTATAAAGACCATCATCTCTTCAATTGAAAAGACCTGTGTGTGCGTGTATTTTTTCTTGTTTTGGACTGGTATATATATATATATATATATAATTTACATACTGCTTATACCATTTTTGCAGCTCTACAAGCCATTGTTGCACTTATGCATTTAATTATGTACCGTTATAATTATCAGTCTTCATTGAAACCCTGATCTATGGAAAGGGTTTTTCTCTGTGGATTTCCAAATTCCCAAATGACTCTGTAAGCTCCCACCTCAAGACGACTAATTAGTGAGGCCACTTTTCAGGTTTGTTTACGTCAGAAGTTAATGTCTGACTTCAGACAAGTGCAAACTACCATGTACGTATAAAACGGCAAGTTACAATTACTGGGGAAACCATTATTGATCATTACATTTTGATTATATACTTTTAAAAGGAAACCCAAGATTGTGATGTGTAGATACAATCTCATTGTCCAGCCCCGTCTGCCTATAACTGAAGAGTCGTGTTACTCATTTGTTCTTCAGGATAGTCTCATGCCAACCCCAAGAATCACTGAATACCTTTAAATTGTTATCCCCTAATTCCAGGCATCTATTGTAAAAAAATAAAAAAATAAATTCACATTTCCCCTCCGTCTTTAACCCCCTAACATCAATTTGTGGCTTTTTTCCTGTGGCCAAGGGATCAAAAGGCCATTTTACTATTATTTTAGTAATTTACATGGAGCTGGATTCCCATCATCTTGTTGTACATATAGTATATTGATTACTCTGCACTGTCTATGACTGTGTTAATAATTGTCGTAGGCAAGGATTAGAGGTCTGTAAACTTTAGACACGACATGAATAATCTATTTGCTAATGCATCGATCTTCATCATGAAGCCACCGTACCAGCTCGTGTTGATATTCAGCATGGTTGATTCAGGACAAATGAACAATTTTGAACTGATGATTCTGATGTGAAAATGGGAGAATTGTCTGTTGGGTTTGCCAGATGTTTGCCAGATGTTTGCCAGACTTCATTGACATGAAAAACCAAGCTTACTTTCCATGTTTCCAATGCATGTAAAGGAGATTTGGTATGACTAAAGGTCTAGCTTAACTTGGACACCAAGTCAAAGATCTGGCAGGCTTTAGCCACATGCCACATACACCTATCCAAAAAAGAGTCTTGCTTTGATGGTGCAGTGTATGTATGACCCACATGGGTCACACCATTTAGAAAAACCAGAACAGGCAATGTATCTATAGAAGGAGACTAGCACCTGTGTCTGACAATCTGTAAAGGTCTATAGTATTCATATATATGGATGTATACTCTGTGTGTCTATAGAACTGTGTATGAATGGGACATCCGTTGTGTATCTGAACCAAATATAATTCACTTTACAATAAACAAAAGGTCCTTAATGGGTTTAGTCAACTCTTCCAGGGACATGGGAAGTCGCTTGGCGGATGTCCTTGAATTATCTATCACATAGTCCAGTAAATGCCCACCATGAACAATGCTGGGGCCCAACCCTGGTAATAGCACGATCATAGTTGTAAAAGTGGAGTATTAGAAGTTTAGTGTAAGTCATCGCTGGTGCAATTAAACAAAGAGAATAGAAGGAAGAAAAAGGGGGGAAATAAGCTTCTACCAGAACCAATGAGCAGTTCCCTGTGCTCTAATAGTGGAGTACCGAAAATGGAGACTGATTGCTGTGAGCGGTCAATCAATTGTATTATGTAAGATAAAAGCAACACAATATAAGATATGGGTACGCTCCGTACAAGCTGTCAGGTTTGTACATGTACTTGGACACTGAGAATACCCATTACATCTTTTAATTATGTGTTTTATATTGTTTTATCTTATATCATGTATATTATTTATTAAAATGGATTGTCTGCTAATCAACATGGATCTTAATCTCACTGAGCACTCACACCAGTCCTTCTTTGTAAAAGTGGAATATGTTGGGTGAAAACTAGTCCATTCCATCTGCATGTCCACTGGAATTGTGACCTAAAACAATCCATCTTTCATTACCATGAAACGCGTCGAGCCTTCAAGGCTTTTCTACTCATTGGCATTACAATTTTGTTCTCCGAGTTACTGAATGTGAATGAGTGGTATCTAATGTGGGGAGAGAGGTGGGCAGTTTGCCATTAGGGGCGATACAGAAAATACACCAGTAAGGATCCTACCGGTCCTGGGGTCATCCTAGCCCTAGCACAGACACCCTTAAGTATGAAAATATATTTACAAGCAAAAAACCTTTCACCTTATATTTAGGCCTTTTTCTTATTTAACAGATTAAGAGTTTGAGGGAGGGTTGCCTTATAATTATGGCACTGTCCTAAGTGGTAATTTTAACCTTAGAGATACTGCACCTTGCTCCCACTCCTTTCATCTAAATCGGATTGTTTGGTACCCAAAAGAATCTCAGTAGAACATTGACTTTTTTTAAATTTAATTTTATTGTACTGTTGGTCATTATATAATTATTCTGTAACATTTTTATTTCTTTTCATTCAGAAACCCTACACATACTGTTGACTTTGAATAAAGAAATACATCACTGGAAGGAATAAATGAAATAAGCATATAATAAAATTGTAGACCACACATTTCCCTTCTGCCATATGGTTTCCCCATAGGACCCTGCAAAAATAATTAAACCACTCAAGGAATATATAATACACTTAAAATTAAGAACGACAGATCTAGCATTTCCTCTTTCTTTGCTTTCTTTCATCCTTACCGCAAATTCTCTCTGTAAATTAATCTCTCCCTGAAAAATAACGTTTGCCCTCACGCATGCTGGCACTTTGTGTTTCATTACCGCTGATAACACAGCAATGCAAATTTCTCAACTTGCCCAAGCTTGCTAAAACATTGCAAGTTTGAGTAACATAGACATGTAAGTACCTAACTACTAAGCCTACTTATGAGACATAATAATAAAAAAAAAATCCCTTAGGTGTTTCATATTATATTTTACCATGGTTAATTAATTCACTACCCTTTAAAAATACAAAAATACAAGTAAAATATGTATTTAATACTTTTATTTTCAAATCTAAAAAAAGAAAAAGGAAAATTTTAATATGCTCTTTCCTCATGCCCGTTCCTGTCTCCTTCGCTCTTTATCTCTCTCTCTAGGTATCCAAAGACTTTATGTAATATACTGTTTGTGGGTTGATGTATATTCTGTGTGTATATGTGCTCTCTCTCTCTCTCTCTCTCTCTCTCTCTCTCTCTCTCTCTCTCTCTCTCATCTCTATCACTATCATATCTCCATCTCTATCATCTCTATCTCTATCATCTCCATCTCCATCATCTCTATCTCTATCATCTCCATCTCTATCATCTCTATCTCTATCATCCCTATCTCTATCTCTATCATCCCTATCTATATCATCTCTATCTCTATCATCCCTATCTCTACCATCTCCATTTCTATCTCTATAATCTCTATCTCTATCATCTCAATCTCTATCTCTATCATCTCTATCTCTATCTCTATCATCCCTATCTCTATCTCTATAATCTCTATCTCTATCATCTCAATCTCTATCTCTATCATCTCTATCATCCCTATCTCTATCTCTATCATCCCTATCTCTATCATCTCCATCTCCATCATCTCTATCTCTATCATCTCCATCTCTATCATCTCTATCTCTATCATCCCTATCTCTATCTCTATCATCCCTATCTATATCATCTCTATCTCTATCATCCCTATCTCTACCATCTCCATTTCTATCTCTATAATCTCTATCTCTATCATCTCAATCTCTATCTCTATCATCTCTATCTCTATCTCTATCATCCCTATCTCTATCTCTATAATCTCTATCTCTATCATCTCAATCTCTATCTCTATCATCTCTATCATCCCTATCTCTATCTCTATCATCCCTATCTCTATCATCTCTATCATCCCGATCTCTACCATCTCCATTTCTATCTCTATAATCTCTATCTCTATCATCTCAATCTCTATCTCTATCATCTCTATCTCTATCTCTATCATCCCTATCTCTATCTCTATAATCTCTATCTCTATCATCTCAATCTCTATCTCTATCATCTCTATCATCCCTATCTCTATCTCTATCATCCCTATCTCTATCATCTCTATCATCCCTATCTCTACCATCTCCATTGCTATCTCTATCATCTCTATCTCTATCATCTCTATCATCTCTATCTCTATAGGCCTCTACAAATATTTACATTTGCTTGACCAATTTAGTTTGTTTTCAGCTGCACCAGTTAATTCCTTTCTGCCAAAATAACCCATGTATATTGACTATTAATGCTCCCCAGGGAGTTTGTTAATACATTTTTGATTTTCACAGTATATCTGAGCTTTTTGATTTGACTTACAGTGATCACATGTGTGGAATTCATTGGCTGTTGCTGGCGTCTTGACATCTGCTATGCTGTTTACCTGTTTACCACAGGTGACATTCATACTCACATAGGTCTTTTTTCCAACCTAAACTAAGTCCATCAAGTTCAACCCTTGTACCTACCAGTCTGCCTACTTTTGATCCAAAAGAAAGTAGAAATCTCTAATTAAAGATCTCTTGTTCTTTGTACCTTTGTACTGGAGAGTTCTTTATATTGACCCTGTATATGTTTATATAACCTAAGTTCTCTTGATAACTATCGTCCACTCCTCTTCTTAATTTTGTAGCCTAATTTAAGGACTGGGGCCCAGAATTGCACATAAATATTGTGGGTGCAGCTACTAGGCAAAAAAAGTCATAAAAATGTTGCTCAACCTAAGACATACAAATAGTAAACTGAAAGAGAGAAAAGAAAACAGTTTAAAACAGCACTTTTTTTTTTAAGCAAGCATAGAAGCCATGCATAAACCCTTGAGAACCACATGTGGATCATGGGTCACCAGTTGGTAATGAATGATCTAGACAATATTTACCATTTCTGGAAAAACGTAGCCTTTACTTCTAGTAGTATTTTGTGTTCTTTTGTGCAATAAACATATACACACAAAATAAATAAACACAATGTAATTTATACATCCAATTAAGGTCACTCGCATAAATGTAGCATACTAGAACCCTAGTTTGCTTTTTACTTATTAACCAAAGGCAAGAAGAGAAAATGGTGTCTTTTGGATGTAGTTTCATAGCAGTCATTTTGGAGAAAAAAGAAAACTGATGCATACATCACTAGAACCTACCTTGCACTCTCAGCTAGCTGGGAGGCTCATTTCTACTATGTCTTGGTGGCTGCTCCCTGGTGATCAGTGGTGTTGATGGAGCGGTAAGTCTTTGCCTCTTGCTGGCATAGACATGCTCCTGTTCCTGCAGCCACTAACTGCCAGATGCTGGGCTGGGATACATCGATATGGCTTCATATCCCAACACTCAAGAGCAGGCCAGAAGGGACAGAGACCTGCAGCTCTATTGCACTGTAGGGCATCAGTTTAATTATTTAGTGATCATCTGAGGCTTGTGACTCAGTCACCCACCCTCATTACTGCTCTGACTTTTGTGTTGCCATTTTGTCCATTTTACAGCCCTGTGGGATATATTGGCGCTTTATACATCAACTAACTTTCTGCCACATAAAGCATCTGCATACAAGTAATTAGGACTCCCTGACACAGTCACGTTACAGAAGGTTCATTTTGTGCAATCCCTCTTCCAAGCATTGATACATCATTTTAATTTTTCTAGTCATACATTGCAGTGTGTGGTTCTAATGTCCATCCTGTAGACCCCCCAAAATCTTCCTTCTTTGTCCTTTTCTTATCTCAGAAATATGCATATGCCAGGCCGTGAGATCCTGTATGAAAGCCATTTGAAAGAAGCTAGAAGCGACTCCAAAATTCGCCAGTACAACTATCCCACTTGCCAAGAAGGCAGATGCTACTTTATATATATAAAAAAAAAAAGATAAAAAACCGCAAGCCTCTTACTCAGCTTGATATGTGTTCTGTGATTCTGGTCCAAAAGATTGTGGAAGGTGGGATACAAAATAAGGCACTTTAGATAGATAGAGCTACATCCTCTAATTAAACAGTTTTAATTTAGTTTTTTCTCTTTTAAAGTGAGATATAAAAACAAAATCAGTTTATTCTCTGATGCATGAAATTCATACAAAAGTTGTCTTTAAGAATTATTTGACAAAAGAATGCCTGCTTTTAAAGGAATAGTTGGCTCAGAAACTGGGCTAAACTACATTTAGGGACAATATAGGGAGAGAGTAGGGTAAAAAGCAAGGCCACGGAGGGATAGGTCAAAGTAGGGTAAGATAGAGAGTCTTGTTTTCGAGTTAGTAATAGGGTTATGGTAGGGTCCACAAACGGAAAGCATAGGGATAGGGTTAGGGGAATAAAGGAGAAGATAGGAAAACACTTTTTTGTTGTTGTTGACATGTTTAGATATATGTTGGTATTATTGTGGGATTTATTATTTGATTGGAACGTGTTGATTACTGTAAACCTTAGGCATGAATGTTTCATTCAATTTGTAAATTCTGTCATAATTCCAAGAAGAAATAAAGTTTAAAAAAAACAAAACCTAAATGCACAACTGCAAACCTCCCAACATTACCCCCCCCCTCCCCCCAAAACCGGCAAATTGGGATGTCGGGTGTCAAACACTAGCCAGGATCACTACTGCGCATGCGCACAGTGATGCACACGAGCGGTAAGCATTCTCTGGTGTCTGGGACACCGAATAATGTGATCCTGAGTCCCGCTGTCCCACTGAGCTCCACCTCTGGCGCGAAAAATGGGATAGGGGTAGATCTCGGCGGTGCAGACCTACCAAATCAGGACTGTCCATGTCGTTGTCCATCCCTGCACAATGTATAGTAAAACTGGGCAGATATCTTCGCCTCACTTCCTCTTGCCTGCAACTCCCCTCTTAGTGAATAGCCCCAAGAGTCTATAAAAAAGTATGAGCCTGTTCCTGTGATAATCATACATCAGAATTAAACTGGCTGTGATGGACACAGCTATGACTTTTTCAAGTTAACAAAGAGGTTAATGACAAATATAATTGTGAATGACTTTATGGAAGGACACTTGTACACATGCAAATCATTAAAATGGATCTGTGGCATTTACACAAAGGAAATATTCCTTTGGGAAATCAGGTAAATCAGGAACGCTTGTATTGATTGGTCTGTCACTTAACCAAATCCTTTAAAAAAACAGACCTCAAAGACAGTACGCTGCTGTACTTTCTATGACTATTGAATGTAAACTGCTTTTAATTAAATTCAAAATGGGGAAAAAAATCCTTTTTTGTTTTTATAACAGAGAATAAAGAGAAATGGATCAAACTATGGTACATAATAACTTGGGATGCTAAAATGAAATAGTAGAAGGCTCTCCAAAAGTCAAGTTAAAAAATATAGTTCTATTTTGCAGCAAAGTTAAAAGTGTACAAGGACCAAAATGGGGGAAAGGGAGTTACACTGTTGCTCATCTCTTGCTTTTTGTGCATCAGGCAACTAATCACAGGTCAGGGATCAACAAATATTTGTCAGCTTTACACACAAATGGACCAATTTAGGAGCCAGCCTCGTCATCTCACTGACTTAACTCTGCCAGTAGTGTAGCTGGAGGGGGGGGGGGGCAGCTGGGATAGTTTGCCCTCGGGCGGCACCTTTTTTGGAGGGTGGCCCCTACAGATCATCGCAGGAACCTGCAGCAGGAGTCCACTTTGAGTGTAAAAAGACATGGAAATGTAGCTAATGCTCAAAAATATATAGCTGATGGTTACTAAAATGCGGCATGTCCGACCTTCCGGGTTGGGACGTGCCTCCCTGATGTCACACGTTACTTTGCAAAGTCTCTCCCGATATTTTGGCTCAACCTCTAGCTATGCCAATGTCTATTGCTAAAAGATCTCATTCGGCCCTGCAGAATGCATGGTTAAATCTTTAAGTACTGAGATAATGTTCGTCGAAGCTCATTGCACCCTGCACCACACTTTTAAGGGACTACTCCAAAAAAAAAATAAAAAAAAAAATTGCAGGGAATTGAGACAGGAATTTCAAATGTAAGGCCAAAGTAGCCAAGTTAAAAAAATTATCCCATTCAGCTGCATTGGAGTTTTTTTTTTCAACTCGGCTACTTTGATCTGGCGTTTGAAATTCCCATTAGCATTCCCGCCAATTCTCTCTTTATCTAGTAGACTATTATGTGAATGGCTCCCGTAGACGTGGGAAAAACACCTCTTGTATTTTTCCAGATGAGCCAAATCTGAAAGGACAAATAACTAACTAATACCGAAGCGCAAGTAAAACATTAGTGGTTCCTAGTGCGAGGATGAACCGACATGTACTTTTTTATAACCTCTGTTCTGGATCAGCCGCGAGACACAGCAGAGAGTAAACCCGCGCGTATCTCTTGAGATACGCCTCAGGCTTGCCTTGAAAAACATTTCATTGTCCTTTTAATTTTGTAGGGAATCTTCCTTCAGTTTTAATCTCCAAATTCCACGAGTGATTCTTGAGTCAACTACAACCCCTGTGAAGTTGTCTTCAACTAACCAGACCCTTGGGAGCAAAATCTTATCCCAGGCACTTAGGACAGTAAAAAGCCACATACTACCATTTTTTTTTTATTTTTTAGCATCAGCAGGGCAATGCAGTGATTAAAATGGAAAATAAAAAAGTTGTCCAGTGATGGACAGCATAGGATCTTTTGTAAGGCTCAGAAAATAATGATACCCGTGAACATTATTTGTTCTTATGGATTTTAGCTTTAGTTTCTTATTGGCTCCCTGGTGCATCACATTGTGATTCAAAGTGTGTGTATGTTGTAGTGATATAAGTAACTGAGCAACGATTAAGGGCACTGGAACTAAAAAGGTTCTGTCACCTAAACATTATTTATCCTGTGCTTGTCTTTCTAATCCACAATCTAAAATGATATACATGTTTGTATTGTATGAATTGTAAGCAAATGAAAATAAAAACATGGTTACATGTGTCTGTGTCTGTCTCCTGCTTATGACATCACCTCGTGGCTTGACATGCAAATCACACATTTCCCAATGAAAGTAATAGTTCAGTTGCATATGAAACCACAAATGATAACATAAACCGGACACGCCACAGATGCATTTAAAACATATTTCAATGTATGCCTTTTTATACATAGAGGGTAACCGTCGGCAACAAAATAACATGTTTAATTATTGCATGAATTGTAGTCACTTTTAATTTGAAATGCTTTAATGAAAGAAAACAAATGACGTATCTTATCGAGACCTCATCTCATTGTCGGACATGTTGTTTAGAATCTTGGGTTAGACCTTCCTTCACCATTGGGTCAGATGACCCACCTGATGCAAGATTCCTAACAATATGTCTGCTCCCTGTAAGAACTATTTGAGGCAAATAGGGCACAATTAGGTACTTGTAATCTTTCATTAAAGCCACACATTTTAATGCAATCTATCAATTGAACATAAATTAATGTTCTGCTACAATTGTCCTTCAAGAGTCTCCCAGCATATGAGCTAAAATATCTCTCACCAAAGAGTCCACACCTTTTGCCATCCTTGTAGCTCTGCCTACTATTCAGTTAGGAGAGTCAGGAAACAGAGGGAATAACACTGAAAAGGTTAGAAACACATGGCACTTGAGTCAATTGTGTTAAATATTCTAAGTCTGTAAAAAAGAGCTTGAGAACATGGAAGGCTGGTGTCACTTAGGCTATAAAAACATTATGTAATAAAGATTCTAGAGTTCTCAACTGACCTTCGATGCCAACTGTAAAGCTCTGTTTAGTGTACATAGGAGCACCTGTTTACAAGGGAACTGTATAATAAACTCAGACAGTGCATCGAAGGACCGAGAGACTCTCTCTCTCTCATTATTCTTGGCCCACTGCCTTTCAAAACACTGCAGGCATTTGCACATATCCTCAAAGCACACACCTTGTCAGCTGTGCTTAATTTGCTTTTACTTAGTATAAACCAGGCTGTCATATCTACAATGAACACTAACCTTATCCACACAGTGCCCTGGTTTCTCATTGTTCAACCTACAATCAAAAGGGACCCAAAGGGTTATTACACCTCCCTCTTTAAAAATGAATAAGGAAAAATATAATATAACCCCCCCATTCCTCATCTGACAGCTTGGATTATTATTAGTGCTATCATTTATTTATATAGCACCTACAAAATTCACCTAAATAGACAGTATTACACTACGTATTATGATAGAGACAGACCTATTATAGATTCCCCAGTGGGAGTCCCACATATTAATTGTCATTATGATTAACATTTTAAAGATCTCTTTTAGTTCTTTGTATACTAGTTTGTGCATAAATAGTTTTGTTTAAAGAGATAAATAATTATCAAAGGTGACAGCACCGACCCCCCTCTGCTCTGTTACACACCTACATGGTAGGTCATAAATCCTTAAAGAGGCCATCAATAATTCATTGACCTCATGCGAAGACTGGGAGTCACACAGTGTTACCTAGGAACAAGCGGTCTCAATGCCTTTAGAACAAGACAAAAATGCATCCATTTTGTTCGTTCCCCCCCCCGTGTCTTTAAGTATTGCCGGTGAGGCCAAGTCCATCCAGCATGAGGGTCAGCTGACTTTGCTCATAGAGTACGTTTCTACGATCCTTTTTATGTATAACTCAACAGCCACACAGAACTGAAGTAGCAAATCTAGCCCATGTTCCAGTATTCCAATGACCTTTACCGTGCTCAGGGAAAGGCAGAACAGATGAAAGAGTCACAGTTAACAAACGCTCTTGAAATGTTTTGTGAGTGAGACAATATGCGTCCCTCTTCCTTTCAGCATCTATCTCAGAAGGCCTGCATGGCACCATGGAAGATCAGGAGAATGAACCATTCATTCAGCTAAACTCTACGAGAATAAAGGGACATAACCAAAAAATAAATAATGCTGGAGTTGGTGACTCAAAACCGTCCGCATAGGCATTACCTTTCAGTTGACTACAGGGAATAGCAACCAAAATATGGCGAATCCTGGGCATACTGCTTTTTGCGCCAGGTGGCTGTCAAGGCATGACTCAGAGGAAGGCTCGATACATTATATTTTTCACCACCAGTGATGTTGGCCACATCCAAGTCTATATCCTACCTATCATCTCTAATCTGTGTTTTCTACTTGCATTAATTTCCCCAATTACTCCCATGTTTTATCGTAATTTTTTTTTATCATCAAGTCCAGAATTATAGAATGTAACACTCTCTTAATAATGATCTAATGATTCTCCGCACACGTAGAGGCACATAGCGCCAACACAGCCCATGTATAAAAAAATTGCACTTTGACAGTTGCCGGGTGTCCTCCACCAAATCCGCTTTTGGAGGAGGCACAGGTGTTTCCTCAAAGTATCAGAATGCATTAAAAAGGTTTAATTGCTTCCATACACTAACAATATTATGAATGCATAAATAATTTAGACACTGAGACAAGTGGAAAAACCTGGGTTGAGTAACGAAAATTCCGACACCAAGTTAGATATGTATTTTTATTTGGTGGAGAATGCACATATAACACAATTAACAATGACTGCTAAACAGCCTCCAATGCTGAGCACACAAATATATATAGTGGAGATTTGTTGTTTGTTTCACATATAGAAGTAGCAGGTGCCCCCCCAAAAAATAAAGAATGGACTCTTGTATAGGAGCCAACCACTGATCCTATGTTTGTACACATAAATCCAATTCCTTAACTTGAAGCTTGATTCCCCTTTACAAAAAACCCCCCAGCACAACGGGTTAATTAGAAGCAGGAGAGAAAGGTGAGCAGTTAAAAGCAGTATTTAATGTGTAAAGTAATAAAAGCCATATCTGCTTACATGTAATAAATTGTGTCTCAAGGAAGGTGGTCCAGCATCGTAAGGAGCTCGTTGTTCCCGTGTGATGCTGATGCTACTCCGTCGCACTTCAGGGTTTCAGCTCCACGATGATTCGGCGGCTGTCCTGCACTACGCGTTTCACCGGAAACACCTTGTTCTTTGACACCTGAGACCTCTATACGTGAAACTATCTGCACTATGTATATCTGTTCTTCTATTACATTTGCCAACACTGAATTGGGCTGAAGAACTCTCTTGCAATAGAAGTTCTGAAGGTAAGTACCCTCCGGGAGTTGTTTAGCATTTTTTTTCTTTCTCTACTTTGAAATATTAGACTTTTTTTTATCCCTTCTCGATACTTTGCTGAGCGCCAGGTTTACACATACCTCCCTTTGGTGCTTGTTGTCTGATCACCTGTAACAGACAGGGTA
This sequence comes from Pelodytes ibericus, assembly GCA_036172795.1. Taxonomy (NCBI): domain Eukaryota; kingdom Metazoa; phylum Chordata; class Amphibia; order Anura; family Pelodytidae; genus Pelodytes; species Pelodytes ibericus. The sequence continues at coordinate 18,094,206 of CM069868.1, read as the reverse complement.
CTGGTCTTTGATACATTCTCTACACTGAGCTATTAACTAGTATTGCCATTGCAATTTAAGCTTGAAGTACTTCTACAAATACTCCACATTCCACCTTTTATTCTTACCGAATCTCTGAAGAATAAGCATTTCATCAATTAGGATGGAATGACGGCAATCTCTAGTTTGTTTGGGGATTTCTAACATGAGGTTTTTTCGGGGGCTTTTCGTCCCTAATTACTGAGCCACTAATAACTTAGTAATAATAACCTGCTTTTAGAGTCAAGGATCTGTCTATGTGGAGAGCACAGGAGAGGCATAAAAGACCGAAAGGCTATTTTAAGACAGTGTCAATGTTTTCAATAACCTTGTAAGCACATAGCAACACAAATGTTTACAACTCCTAGGGATACTAGTCTTCAAAGGATAAATCTATGTATAATTCTAAATGACCCACTCCCAAAAGGAAAGGGGATGTTTCTATACTGAGTATGTGTCATTGGAAACATCCATTTAAATTATTCAGTATACAACAGGCCATAATAGTTTATTAGCAAATATTTAACAATACTGTCAATACCTAAAGGAACCTGTTGTATCTTCCCCATTAGTGTGGAGGGCGGCACCAAAATGCACCTTCGCCTGTTTAGACAAAAATCCTTGCACCGGCCCTGAGGGGTGAGGGCTGCTATAGGGAGCTCTCTCCCTAGCACCTCCTGCTCCTCGAGATGCGGCCCATAGATGAGTGCCTGCGGTGACCGCACCTCTTTGCAATACTGAGCATAGCGCGACAGGTGCAAGCCCCGCCCCCATCGCGCTGTGAGATTGGCTGAGCACCGGATATCACCGGTAGAAGATTATTAACAGGGTGGACAGAGCTTATAGTGAAGAGACAATTAAACTGTATTAGACCTTATAACAAAGGGTTAGAGCACAAGGACTGTGTAAAAATATATACATTTTAATATACACATAAACATTACATATACAGGGTAATACACATATACAGAAAGAATGACTCCAGGCAGAGAGTATGTAAAATGCCTATAGGAGTGGAAAGTAAGTCTCTCAGCAAAATGAATGTGCAAAATTGAGAGACAAATCAATGTAACAAAATATATCAGGGCAAGTAAAACATTGAGTTGCCACTGGAAACAATCCCCTAGGGGAGGCGCATGTACAGAAAAATAAATATACAGATAATTAAAAAGCAGGTTAAAAACATTATCACTCTAATCTTCCTCAGCCTAAAAATCGGGGGTGTTCTGCAGCTGCAGACACTGTCGGAAATGTCCTCCTCCCTGCAAATAAACGTAACTTAGCAGGGAGGGGGTCCAACAGTATAAGGTTTTTTTTGTTTTGGTACAAAAAATAAATAGAAGAAATGTGTGTAAGTGTCTGCGTGTAAGTGTGACTGTGTGTGGGTGTCTCAATCTGTGTAGGTGTGTGTTAGGGGGTTTGCTTAAGTGTATGTGTGTGTGTCAGGGTGTTTGCGTAAGTGTATGTGTGTGGGTGTGTCAGGGTGTCTGTGTGTGTGAAAAAGAGAGAGAGAAATGGTGTGCGTGAGAAAGAGAGAGAGATGGTTTGTGTGCGATAGAGAGAGAGATGGTGTGTGAGAGAGAAAGGGAGAGAGAGAGAAGTGTGTGTATGAGAGAGAGAGAGATAGAGAGATGGTGTGTCTGTGAGAGAGAGAGAGAGAGAGAGAGAGAGAGAGGTGGTGTGTGAGAGAAAGAGAGAGGGAAATTGTGTGTGTGAGAATGAGAGAGAGAGGTGGTGTGTGTGAGAAAGAGAGATGGTGTGTGTGTGTGTGAGAGAGAGAAGGTGTGTGTGTGAGAGAGATAGATGGAGTGTGTGTGTGTATATATGTGTGAGAGAGACCGAGTGTGTGTGGCAGAGCTCATCGGGGCTCTAGCCCTAGATCATTTGGAGACCTAGCAACACACCTGCAGGACTGATTTAATCTAAAGACACATTTAAGATGTTTAGTAAAATTATCGCTGTAATTCAAGGAATACATCAGAATAACTGCAGAAGCAATGATGCATGAGCAGAGAAGCTTTGGTTGCAATCCTGCAAAGATTTGTTTGGTTAACTTACAACAGCACGGACAGAATAATTATATCAATCATCACGATATGTGGGAAAAGATTAGAGGACAGACAAGATACAAGAGAAAAAAATGTACCAATTGAAAATTTCTCATATACTGCATTTGATGATGTAAGAAACTGTAAAAAAAATTAAATATGTAGTTTTTTTGGAAGTTTTGCAGCCATTTGCAAATCACTATTATTTATGTGTTTTGTTAATAGTCATCAGTTACAGACTGCAAAAAACCTAAAGACCCATCTCTTTTATCAGGTGTTTAGTCAGCTCATCTGACCATCAGAAAGTCTTAACGTTTATGTCTGTTTATATAATTGTAAAGGGCTTTGAGTCTCACAGAGAGAAAAGCTCTACAAAAATGACAAATGTTTAAGTATAATCATTTGTCATAGGGAAATTGAGTTTTGATCACATAAACGATATGATCTGAAGACCTCTGGATTTAAATAACATTTCTAGCCACAATACACATGGAGGTATCTTCTTAAAAAAATCCTATCATGTTCATCATCATAATGAAGTTCATTATAAGTTGTTTATGCAATGTCCTTCCTCTTTGGACATCGTGATCAGGGCCGGCCTTAAGTGTTCCGGCTCCGTGTGCGGGCTTCCCCTGTGGCGCCCCCCGTCTCTTTAACCCCCCCCATGTATGTATCTCTCTCCCTTCCCATGTTTGTCCCTTTCCTCTTCATTGCCATGTCTGTCTCTCTCTAACTCCCCCATACCTGTTCTCTTTCTCCATTCTCTCTCTCCCTCTGTTCTCTCTCTCTCCTCCCCTTCCTCTGTTCTGTCTCTCTCTCCCCTTCCCCCTTTTCAGTCTCTCTCTCCCCCTGTTCTGTCTCTCTCTCCCCCTCTCCCTGTTCTGTCTCTCTCTCCCCTCCCCCTGTTCTGTCTCTCTCCCACCCTCCCCCTGTTCTGTCTCTCCTCCCCTCTTCCTTTGCTGCAAAAGGAGATACAGGGAGGGGAGCGTCTGCTTCACTGGGAGCCACGGGCAGCAAGAGAAAGTGCTGCTCGGCTCCCCATGCTTAATGCAGGCATGGGGAGCGCGAGCAGCATTTTCTCTTGCTGCCCGTGGCTCCCCGTGAAGCAACCGGTTAGCTCCGCTCCCTCCCCCGGACCTAAAAGAGCTTGCCGAGCAGAGGACTGGTGTGGGGGATCTTTTGATCTCCCCAATCCAGTGCCTCTATCGGCTTTGTTTTTTTTTCTTCGCACAGGTCGCACACCCCTAAGGCCGGCCCTGATCGTGATCACAACAGATTATTATCTACAGTAGATGACTCTACGGAGACTCCTGATTGCCATACATCTTCATTTTACCAGGGCTACAATAATTAAAACTATTTTAACCAAGAATTTAAAACAAATAAACTGTATTTTGTTATGGATGGGAACCAAATAAAGTATACTTTTAATAAAAGTGTCTATTTTCTCAATAATCTTGAGCTAAACACTGATCAGCCATATGACCACCTGCCTAATATTTTGTAGGACCCCTTTTGACGCCAAAACAGTCGTGACCTGTCGAGGCATGGACTCCACTAGACCTCTGAAGGTGTTCTGTGGAATCTGCATATATTAATGAGCCCTGCCACGAAGCAAAAATGGTCCAGGAATGGTTTGATGAACACAACAACGAGTTCAACTTGTTGACTTGGCCAATGCCATCAGGGACTACCGTTTCTATGAGGGGGTGTACATGGAAATGCGTTGTGCATGATGTCATGCTGTCTGTTGGGGTAAAACCTGTAGCAACCGAATAGATTTGTACTCTTTTGTAAACGCCATGGAAGGTCTAAAGCAACCTACATCCCTCCTGATATTGAATTTCCGATATTCCTCTGCCAGCCTCTTAGCTGCAAGAGCATTATGGGAGACAACTTGCAGATATGGGTCTATTTCCTAAAATTTTTCTTTTTTCTTTTGATGTCGACTTTCATTTTGAGACTAAATCAATTTCAGCACCCCGAGATTAACTTAGAAAACAAAACCCATGTTCGAAACTTCCCCATTGAAAGTAATGGGAGGCAAAATGATCAAAGCTATTTTTGAGACTAAGTCAAACTTGGGTGACCTCCAAAGTCGAATTTTAGTGAATAGAACCCAAAAGGGTGAAAATATGAACTCTTCTTTCTTGTACAGTACTGATGCACAAACCCTAATTTTCCATTTTCCTGGCAATTTGTTATATACTACATATGATAAAAAAAACTTTTTCAATTTTTATTGAGATCATTATTACAGCGTCAGCACCTTGCTTGCCATTTTATTATAAAAGAAAAGGTTGCAACCTACCGGTATGTATCTTACAGACCTCCTCGCATAATGAATACCCTTCCACAAACCCTTGAACCATGTATCAGTTTAAAATCTCCGATAACATTACCTCTTCGTATCTAAAATCATAATGCAACTGAAGAAACGTTTAATTTTAATTCCTTTCAATAGGAGTATAAATATTTTTTGTTCTGCTAACCTACTGTTATATGCACCCCAAATATATGCAAGGGGGAATCTATGGCTTTTGTGTATGTTTTAATTCCTGCTTCACCTTATAGCAGTGATAGCAAGCTTTGGCACTGCACAGGTTCAAGAATTCTATACCCCATATCCCATGATGCTCATCAGTCATAAGATTGACTTAACATCATGGGATATATAGTTTGAAAACATCTGCAGTGCCAAGGTTAGCCATCTCTCCCATATAACATTCTCAAGACCATTAACATTTAATGTTAATGTTTCTCAGAAAAATGCATCAGACATTTTTTGGGCATAATAATAGTCCAAAAGAAAACAAAAAATACACTATATTTACAATATTATGGTGCTGTTCTGTATCTAAATCACACACAACATCTGTTATGGTGGAGTAAAAAAAAAAAATAGAAACCACCCCTTCCCCCTACTGTATAAAGGGGATATTGAAGCAAAAAGGATATTATTTACATTTCCTTACCCACAATCCATTGCAGTATTGTATAATAAGGATTTCTGGGGGGGGGGGGGGGGGGAAGTCTGGGGGGGGGGGAAGTCTGGCGACTTCTCTGGGATGTGTGAATATGTTTAATAATTCTGTATTTTGCAGTAATTAACAATGTTACTCTACTAGACAAAGTTTTAAAATGTCCATAGATTGTGTGATCTACACGTTGGGAAAAGTGACCCAATACTTAACAACTAGGTATCTATGTTAAATGAGAAACATGACTGAGAAGCAGCAGGGAAGTCTTTGCCTAAATTAAGTAGCTATACCCCCCCAGGTTATCACAAACAATGGATTAAGCGTGGACCACCCTCTGCAATGTGGAAAGTACATGGTTGGGTAGGCAAGAAGAGTAGGGGGATGATTGTCCCAGTGGTTTTTCTTAATTTGAGAAACAGTTTTTTTTTGATGGGTAATTCCATCTTTGGCCACATTTATAACAGAATTTTAATAAGCTTTCTGTGCTGTGCTGACAGGGCTGTCCCTGTAAACTGTGTGTGGAGCCAAAATGTGTACTGCAATTATTATAGTTAATATATTGCTTTATTATAGGGATTGATCAAATGTTCCTACTCCATTGTCTCCAAGGAAGTTGTCAGTCTTCCCCTAAACTCTTACACATAGTGCATACCAAGTGAATAAGTATATATAGAAATAAAACAAAATCCTCCCACTGATTATTATTGTATTACACAGGTTTTACCCAAAGTAAGGTCTAGTGGACCAGAAATTTTTAAAAAATATCATAGCCTAAATACTATAGAAGAGAAATGACTGACATTGACTTACAGCTTACAAAAAAACAAAACATTCTACAGTAATGGTCTAAAAAAAAGGAAGAGTGTAGACATTTATACTCAAGAAAGGTATTTAGATACGGCAGACGACGACATCAGTCTGCAAGATTAAAGACAGTTATTTTGAAAGCAAAATTCTCCTTTTTCTGTTTAGCAATTCCAGTGAAGTTTATAAAAAAATGTAATATACAGTGTAAAACAAACACCACATGAAAAAAAATCAGAGGGTAACATTTTGACAGAAAACAAACAAAGTAAATAAGAATAACAAAAACACACTAATATCCATTGAATCCAGGGTGTTGACCTTGACCGAGCAGAAGTGGAGCATCGTTGGAAGAATATGTACAGGGGTGTGCACGGCGCATATACAGTTGGTGTAAGCATTGATTTTCTGTTATTTGTTGCATTGTGACTCTTACAGATCAAGTAGGTTGCAAACTACAGTATGTGAGGCAATTGTTCCCTGTGAGCAAATAAAAGCAGTGGGCAGTCAGCTCATCACTGTGGAGTTTGAAGCCGCTGCAAACACAATCCTCTACAGTTCATCTACAAAGTTAAGAAAAAAAATCTGGCACGCAAATGTTTAACTGTTTTACTGCTAAATCTAAACTCCTTTACATTGAATGGCAAAGTGAAGTGCTCAATCAATTCAATTAGGAGTGGCAAAAGGCCCTGGCCTAGGATTAAGCACCTCAACGAGAAACGCGCAGGGCAGCTAGAAAACATTGCCATTCTGGCTATCAGCTATACATTTACATTTTTTTGATTTTTTTGCATGCAGTATTTCAGTAAGACAAATATGTATATATTTTACTGAGTTCCTGACCTGTTTTTGGAATTAAACAGCCCTGGAGCACCATGGAGAGCACATCACACTTTGGACAATGTAATACGTCTGTCTATGTTAATCTCTAAAGTAATATCCTTATGTGATCATATATAGCTCATAGTATACTCATTTTAAGTTGGGTCTGCTGGCGGTCTTTTAGCATACCTTTCTACAGGATTTTTTTTTAATGTTCAAGTGCAATGCCCCACCTGCCCAACTTTTTTTTTACTTCCACCCCTGGGTTTGACAAGTGGACTTGGCATACCAGGAAAGGGGAGGCATGTATTATCCATGGAGCCAATACTTCCCTAATGTGTTTGTCCTAATCATGCTTTTGCTAGGGCTGTTTGGAATTACGGATTAAAGAAACAGAGACCATATCATTACTCAGCAGGAAAGCCTGGGAATCAGGTCTGGGGTGCCTACATCTGGGTCAGGCTGCACATTGTGTTTCCAGAACATTTATAGTGTTCTGTGGTAAGAATGGGAAATATAACACAATTTACCTGTTCTAGGTCCTCATCTAACTAAAGGGTAGACTATCTTCATCCCTGGCAACATCTCAAAAGTGTCGGGGTTACATGACATTGTGTGACCTCATGATACAACCTGCCCGACAGAGGTACTATGTGTCTTCAGCTCTCTACATCTTGCGCATATGTGATAGACATAAAAAATTTGAACGCAATGCTGCTGAACAGGCCAAATTTGATGGTACAGGACCCAAAATTACATCTTTAAATGTAAGTCTTCAGGTTCTGGCACATCACCTACTACTATACCTACTGTCTGTAGCTGGCTCCCAGGACGAAAAGGTGTGAGGTAAAAAAAGGCGTGAAGACACATGATACTGAGTGACATAACTTGACGTTCCGTAACCCCGAGCGATTGAGCTCCATCTTTCCCGGTACAGATACCCAGTGTCTGAAGCTCAGTTCTCCGCTTTTAGATTGTGTATGTCTACTAGACAGTTTAAACGCAACCATGTGTGTGGAGAGTGCTAATGCTGAGGCAGTATTAATGACGGAACAGGGCTCCCCCCCAAAAAAAAAATTGGACTTTTTTTTGGCACATTCGAGACTGTCGCAACAATGCGCCACCTCTGAGAAAATATCTGATCATTAAACGTGTTTGTTGTCCTTTGGTGGTTAAATCTTTCCTGGTGAAATACACTGAATAGATAGACGAAAACCAGTGGTGAAGATTATACACTTTCCACAGATAAATAAGTTTCAGTTGCAATAAATGAAATCGTAAATCTTTCCTGACAGATGCTAGTTGTGTAATTGCCCATCACAGCAAGGAATCACAGATTGCCTTTAGACATATTTTTTTTATTTATTGTGCGTGTGCTTCTCTCTTCAGAAAGCTGTACTTAGGTTTTCAATCCTGTGCGGGATAAGAGGTCCTTTTTTTATTAAATAAATTGAATATTATAGCATGTCTTTTATATTCATACATGTCACATTTGTTTGGTAAGCTTGTTAAAGGTATTCTTTCATCCAAACATTATTTATACTGTGAGCACAGAGAAAAAAATACAATCGTGTGGCTTGAAATGCAAATGATGTCAAGTCACAAGGTGATGTCATACACTGGAGACACCACAGACCAAAACTCAGCCAACACAACATACCCATCATTGTTTATTCTCTACATTCACAAAGCATTGATTAGGTGCTGTAGCTTTTTAAACATAATTTAAAGGACAACTGTCGGCAAAAAAAAAACAGTGTTTAATTCAAAGATTACATAAAGCGTAGACATTTTGAATAGAAATGCTTTAATAAAAGAATAGAAATAAAGCAACTTATTCAGCACTCTCCACTTGTAAAGAAATATTACGGGGCGGACGTCTGGAGTCAGATCTTAATTCATCTGACCCAAGATTCTAAATAACATGTCTGCCCCCTGGTAGTGCTATACAAGCTTAATAAGGGGTTTTAATTATATTTTTTCATTAAAGCATTTCTATTTAAAACACTACACTTGATGCAATCTTTCAATTAAACAGAGCTTAATTTTTGCTGACAATTGTCCTGTAACAAGGTTACTGTTTTAATGAAACAGAGCACAGAGGGCTATGTATGTTAGAATAGGTATTAATATTTATTTAGTGCTCATGATCTAAGTAGACATTGCCATTTGGAGTCAAGTAGGATTTTCCCCCCCTTGAAAGCAGAATTCGAAATAAGGCTTTAATTGCTTTCTTTTGGATCAACAATGGGAAACAAGGAATGGGAAAAGAGCTGAACTTTTTCAACCCAAGCAACCATGTAAGTGTGTAACTATGTAACATGCAAAAAAGGCAATGCAATTTTAATAGCATAACATGATTTCTCTGTTCATCTCGTTGTATTAAATGAAAATATAATTTGGCTATTGAACGTTCACCATTTGGTATGTGTAACGAAGGTTGAGCCTTTTTAGAATTCCCAGCACTTTGGCGCTGCCTGCATCTGTGCCGTAGTTATACATAACCCCTATGTGTTTCAACAGAGAATGGTCGACTCAGTGATATTAAGAAAAGGGTGTGAGTAATAGCGCTCCCCGCGGGCAAAATGCAGCCTATTTGACCGCAAGCTGCGACCCACCTATGTTACAGCCCTTATGCAGACTTAGCGCGTTTCATAACTGTGACAATGCGTTTCATGCTTCTAAAAATGCTTACTCAATACATTTTCACAATTCTTTCTACAAGCCAGCGGTGTGCCAAGTTTATACCTCGGAACTTTGGATCTGTAGAGTGGCTGCTTTAATGCCACTGAACTATTGATCATCTGCCCAATCTCACTATGATGGAGCTTTGTTTGGTCCCTGGATGTGATGTGCGTTCCCCAGCAGTCTTGGAGCCGAGTAATTATATAAGTGACTTAACCTTATTCTCGTTATTCCTATAAATGTATGCTTTTGTTTGAATAAAGTTTGGAACTACTTTTACTGCTAAATAACCCAAAAATTTTTACGCCTTGCAAGCTATTCTTCATTCCTGTAAATATAAAAAATAATTGCGGCATTTCGGATGGCGCTGCCCACTTCAGAAAAAAAAATTGTATGCCCCTGGCATAGAAAAAGGAGATATAAGCTAATTTACTAATTTAAAGTGACACATTTATAAAAATAATTAAATAAAATGATTGTTTCAATTGAGATCACTGCCTTGGGCATTTATAAAAAACAGGACAGACTATTAAACAAATAACATGATCGCTGTTTTACGCATAGTTATTTTGTATTCAAAATTTAAAAAAACAAATATAACATTATTTGTTTTAATATTTTAATTTCTCTAGTAAAAATGATTGCCAACAATACATATTTCCATGGTATTTATTTTGCTAAAAAAAATAAATAAAAAAAAATAATAAAAAAGAAACTAATAAATAATAAAAAAAAAACAAAAGTATGAAACAAAGTTGTGCACTACTTACTATTTTGCCAGAAATTTAATAACATGAATAATGTTTGGCTAGCCAGTTTACTTCTCTCAGTGTTTAAGCCAGCTATCCACCCCCACTGACAGTAATGTTGCCCATCATTGCCTCCCTGACTCCTCCCATGCAATTAGGCAAAGTCAACACAGCAATCATTTAGAATAGCCTAAGGTACCTGCAGTTATCAACAGTAGATATTCACAGACTGGGTTAACATGCTCTGCTTGTTTAGTGCTTCAGTAGCTCAATTAAGGAAGCAATTTTTTTGCAAACAACACAGATGGATTTGATAACACTTAAACATCCCTAAGTCACCAAAAACATAAAAAAAAAAAACTAGCAGCAAAAATATATAAGGCAGCTTGCAGTTACCATGCCTACCGAACCCCATGTTCAAGAATGTGCTGGCTACCACACAAGACTCAATGAAAAAGATGAAGGGAATGTGCAAGCACTAGTGCTTTGGCAGAGGTAGTGGGGAATCTGAGACATGGGGCGGCTGACATTAAGCAACCTCGGTGTATTTCATTTGCAAGCATGCCAGTTTGATGGCATTTGCCAGACACTGTGGAATTTGGAGATCTTGGGATCTGAAATAATAAAATAAAGTGAAAAATAATAAAAAAAAAATACTCAAGCCAGTTTAAAATGTATATTAGGAATATACAAGGGAGGAGCGTGTTGGAATTTTTTTTTTTTTAAGATCAAAGGGATTTTCTGTGTACTGTATATAATTATGTATATAATTCATAAAAATCTAAAGCAATGTTTGTATTCACTACATGTTAATATTAGTAATACAATATTTGGTAAGGAGAGATTAGCAAAACTATAAAACATAACTATCCATGTGTGTTTGCTCATGGATGTACTATATACTCATATCAAAATAGCATATACTTGAATTAGTCCCTGGCCTTATCTTATATATAGGATAGCCTGATGCCTATACTATGCTCAATGAAACTACTTCACTGTATTAATCTTTACCACAGCTGCTGAACGCTATTCCATGCATCCACTACTCTCTCTACTGATACTTTTAAACCTTAGTTTAAAACTATGTCCTCTTGTTGTGTTAGTTTTTCTTCTTTTAATTATACTTTCCTCCTTTACAGTGTTGATTCTCTTTATGTATTTAAATGTTTCTATTATATCCTCCCTATCTTATCTTTCTTATAGGCTATACAAGTTTTTTATATCTTGGAATCCATAAACCAGTTTAGTAGCCCTTCTCTGAACTCTCTCCAAAGTATCAATATCCTTCTGGAGATACGGCCTCCAGTACTGCGTACAATACTCCAAGTGAGGTCTCACCAGTGCTCTGTACAGTGGCATGAGCACTTCCCTCTTCCTACTTCTAGTACCTCTCCCTATAACATGCCCAATATATACAGTGGAAAGGACTCATACAAACATTATATTATTATTATCATTAATACAATTGTCAAAAAATTCTGCACCATACGTACTGTATTGCCTTAATCCTAAAACACAGTTTTTTTTCCAGTTGTCTTTCTGAAAAGGCGGAAGTGAAGGAATTGGCGGAAACAAAGAGTGATGGACATGGTGGCGTGTTGCCAGGAGCAGTTGATGTGTTGGAGAGTTGGCTTCCAAGATATGATTATATTCCGTATCGTGTTAAGAGCCAAATGAATTACCAGTACCTGTCATTATCGTATCCTGGCCTATAAACATCAAGCTACATGATATTCAATAAAACTTAGTACATATGGTTCCATTGCACCCTTTGTTCTGTGATTTGAGAAAAAAAGCCCTCATCCCATTTTGTGTCTATACTCACATTTTTCTTGCCTAGGTAGCATCAGCGCATTAGGAGTGGGGCTAATAGAGAAAAATTACCAATTTTGGTAACAGAGAATGCCTCACCTCAAGTGTAGCGTTAATTTTCAAGAGAAAAAGAGGAAAATTAGAAAATAAGTATAGAAGTATCTAATGGCCCATAGACATCATAAAATCCAAAGTAACACGAATGAGATCCTATTATGTCTGTTCTATAGCTGAGAGGATGTACAACAGTATATGAAGCCAATCTGCAGCAATATATGTATTCTCCTCTGGGCTCTTTTCCCACAGGAGAAACACTATTTGGTGCTGGTTACTGCTGCAGATTGGCTTTATATACAGAGAGATTATACATCCACTGCTGCAGATTGGCCCCATATACAGGTTATGCATTCGCTGCTGCAGATTGGCTTCACATATAGAAAAAAAGCCTTTTAAGGGAAATTAAGGTCCGTCTTAGAATCGATGGAGGAAATACGGTACCTGGAAGGGATTTTAATGAAGATTTCCATCTTAGAACTTGAATTCATCTTCCTTAAATTGTAACCTTTCAAGTTTTTTTTTTTATTATTCATGTTGCAGTTACTCTCTGGAGACGGAGAGGTTAAACTTGACTGTTCAAATCTGCCGTGCTTCCAATGATCTGACTTTGTTTCAATTCAAATAAATACAAATGTTGGAGTCCTGTACAAATAAAGCAAATATTATGACACACATATGGATTGTACACATGTGAGCAAGAAAGAATGTTATGGAAAAAAAAACCTAACAAAAATAAAATCCTGCCACTGCGACCATTTGGCAACGATCTGTGGATTGGATCCTACTGGCATATCAGTAGTAGCTGTTGTCATTATTTGCTGTCCCATTATTACGTCGAATGTGTTTAGTATACACATAAAATCAAACAAACAGAAACGACATTCTATCCATGGGCCTAAAAAAAAAAAACTGGTCTGTATTAGTGACAAATGTTTGTAGGATAAACTCTTAGCTCACAAGTGGTGCTGTTGTATCGATTGTTTCTTTCAATGCGCTTCTTGAGAGAGCTTAACATCTTTCTACAGACATAACTCCGCCACACTGAGAAATCATTACAGACAAGCTTTGAAAATGTAGTGCGACTGAATATTACACGTTGAATCACATCTTCTTTTCATTTCAGAGCATATTACATGTTCGAATCTTTAACTGTAAAAGAGAAGCACTGATTCATAATGCATAGGGCTGGTAAAAAAAAAAAAGAGGACATCTGTTTATTGTATATTATTTTATTTAAATAAATAAAAAAAAATTAAATTTTTTTTAATTTTTAAATGCCAAGGAGGATCTTTAAAATATAATTAAACAAGTCAATTAATTTACAAACTTAACATGTATTTAATGCATTACCATACTACTGGACTAAAAAATGTTGTGACATTTAGTTAAAAATAGCTTAATATATATATATTCTCAAGAATTGTAAAAGATTAAGCAATTTGAATTAAACATTTTGAGCCATTAACATTTTGTAACAGATTCCTTGGAAATTCCTTGGAAATTAAATATTGATGCTCTTTTCAATGTCTTGGTTAAATGTATCTATGGTCATTTAATACCACAGAGACTAGTAGCAAAGTTTGAGTCAAAAACCATTGATAAGTGATAACTTAAAATCATTGAATAGAGTCCAGTATCTCTGCACGGTCGTTGCATATCATGAACTATATAACAATATTTTTCTTAACTGATTAGTCAACATTAATCAATTAATTAATAATCACAGATATGGGTCCATTCACTAAAATTCGACTTTGGAATTTCAAATCTTCCCCACACTCTTTTATTCAGACTCTCTGTATGCTTCACTCTTTTTTCATCTATGCCCCACCTATAAAGCAATTTTAGAGATAACTCAGTTGGCCAATACTCTACTACAGCACCTGTTTACACCTCAGGTATGCAGGTTCTAATCTTGACAAGGCCAACTCTGCAACTTCAGCCTTCTAAGGTCGATAAATGAGTATCATTGGATAAAATCTATAATCCAGCTGCTGATTGGGCGAACTCTAAAAATGTGTTTTAAATCTGAAATACAGGGTTGCTGAACATGTAAAGCCATCCATGAATGTGTGCAGAGGCAATGACCAAATGCTTACATTTTAATTTTTAGAGCTGATTGTGCATGCTTGCTTATTATCCTTTTCTTCGGTTTTGTTCTTCATTAAATTGATCTGATGTGTTACTTTTTGTAGGAGATAGAGCATTTCCTAAAATAAAAGAGTTAAACAGATAAAAAGTTAAATATATATTAAAGAAAATAAGTTGGTAGCGGTTCCTTCCTATAATTATAAAAGACACAATACAGTACAAAATAGTCAGTACCAAACATTCAGTCTTTGGCAGGTGCTGGGCAATCATTTTACACCATTGAGATGATCTCTATTGCACATAGAAGCGTTAGATAAATCAAAGATACCCCAACTCTGCCAGGAAAAGACACACCACTGGATCCAAGCTCATGTGCTCCTGATTTAAGTCCCAGATTAAAGTTGTGATTACTGGGAGACTATAGTAAAAATCTGGAAGTCTCCACGGATAGCGAAACACAAATTGGCAGGGGGAACTTGTCTCTGTCAGGAGGGGACTGTGAATTTAACCAGTTCAGTGGAATCATCTACATCGCAGATATTTTGGAGAAATTGACACGTAAATAAATGTCCGTGCAGATCTCCATCCACATTTTATTATCTGTAGGAATAAATAATACAAACACAACAAGAGCTAAAGGGAAGAATGGGTTAAAGTGAGGCTTAAACAAACAATAACACATAATAATGTAAGGAAACCAAAATGCAATAGTATTTTTCGGGAAAAAAAAAATCTACATATAAATATTAAATGAAAATGTTTTGCAGGTGTCTTTGGTTCCTACAAAATTAAGCATTTGTGAAGACGGTAGCATTTTGAACTTAGGGTCATGTATGAATCCTTTTTAAGCCTACAGGATTGTCAATTGTAATCCATGGATTTAAATGAGGTTTATACAGGTTAAAGGCTTTAAATGGAACCTTTAATACTCTACCTGCACAAAGTAGCATGTGAACTTTTACTTCTAATCATTTCTCTGCCACAGGTGTCTGCAAAGCGTTTCCCTTCGCCACAAAGGATTATTATTTAATTAACATACAAATGCTAATTATTTACGCTTTTAGCAGCATAAGTGTGTCTATAAATACGCAGTATATAATTGTATGATCGTTGGAAGCTGATAATCAGAAGTGAATTACATTCAGAAATTGAAACTCGAAAACGAAATGGTCACTCAAAGCATGGAGATTTTGGCATGAAGACCAAGTTAGTTAAGGCTCCCTCCAGACTAAAAAAAACAAAACCTTGGACTAATAAATGTGTATCAAAGCTGACATTTTAAAAATAATTTTTGCAAGTTTTTTCTCCAGAAGATTGATCCAGTGCAACATCAAAAAAATAAGGTATCTGCATCTTGTTGCAGCCAATCAACAGAAAGATAAAAACTTTCCAGGAAAGGGTTAAAGCATCTTAACATGTATAGCTTGGAGGAAAGACCTAACAGGGGGGATATGATAGAAACATTTAAATACATAAAGGGAATCAACGCAGTAAAGGAAGAGAGTATATTTAAAAGAAGAAAAACTACCACAACTAGAGGACATAGTCTTAAATTAGAGGGGCAACGATTTAAAAGTAATATCAGAAAGTATAACTTTACTGAGAGGTTAGTGGATGTATGGAATAGCCTTCCAGCAGAAGTGGTAGAGGTAAACACAGTCAAGGATTTTTAGCATGCGTGGGATAGACACAAGGCTATCCTAGCTATAAGACCGGGAACGGGGGCTAATAAAAGTAATTAGAAAATTGGCCAGACTAGATGGACCGAATGGTTCTTATCTGCCGACACATTCTATGTTTCTATGATAGCTGGGAATGGTGAAACATTTGTTATTCAGCTAGGCTTCATTTGGGACCTTGTTTAATTTTTCCTTGTTTTTTACTAAGAATGTTTTCGATTGGAAGCCTACTTTTGTTCTTTTCAGCCCCACATTTTTCGGATTTTTCACCTGCGCAAGTTAAAATATTTTCTCATTTACAATAATTTGAGAAAACGAAGTTTATGTTGGTACTCATGGTCCTAAATAATGCAGGCTTGCTCCTGTGTTCCTCCTTGGCACGGGTTCAAAAAGTCCAAAAAATAGCGACTTGAGTAGGAGTCTTGAGCGCACTTGTTACTTTTTTTCCCTATTGTTTGTCGACCTGCAATATGTGCTATATTGTATACTTTTTTTTCTCACAAGCTGGTATGTCCAGAAAAATACCTTCAAGTGCTTTT
Organism: Pelodytes ibericus; assembly: GCA_036172795.1. Lineage (NCBI taxonomy): Eukaryota > Metazoa > Chordata > Amphibia > Anura > Pelodytidae > Pelodytes > Pelodytes ibericus. Next base: position 18,077,918 of record CM069868.1, on the reverse strand, counting down.
AATGGGACCGAGCCAGTGCAGTTCTTGCAATCGAATTACAGATTCTCATTTTCTCTGGAATGGAAATCCATCCCACTGTAAAATATTAAATTCTACGGCAAGCTTTACCCTTTGAGCGTCATGTTGCGATGTCATGTTTCACTCTCCTTGGCACTCAAAGGATTAATTACAGGACAGAAAAGTAGAATACTTTGGCAACTAAGCGGTTACATGGAAAGAGGTTTTCTGATGCACCACACATTTTTTTTTCAACCGCCTCATTGCTAATGGTCAACTAAACTTTTTTTTATTTTGGGGGGGGGGGCAATTTCTGACAGTTGTGTGGGCAATGCAATCATAAAGATGCCCGACGGAGAACTGTGCGCGCGATTGGGTGCATCCGCATGCTCAATCGAGGCTTCCACAGAATCATGGGAAATGTATTGATTCTGTTGTATTTAACAAGACTCAACCGCACAGTTGACCATCGGGCCTCTTCAGAATTGCATTGCCTACACAGGCTGTGTCAGCAATGTAAATCGGACTCCACATTCGGCCCCTTGGTTCGTTTGTGTCGGCGACACAACTAAGACAGAGGGTCAGGATTGAAAGTAGGAGGGGCTGGGGACTTTATTAATCAAATAAAGTATAAAGCAAGTCCCCCCCCCCAAAAAATAAATAAGTTCAGTTAAGTACATTTTTGACTCAGTGTTAGAAAAGCTTAAGTTTAGTTTTATTTAAGACATAAAACACAGTTTTAATATGTGGACGTGGGCACATTTTTGAAACCAATTTTACTTTTCCTTTTATAAATATTAGTTTTATATCTATACAAAATCATCGTAACAGCGTTTTCGCAGGCATTTAACTGGGATTTAATTAATGTGTAATCATTGCGGCTTAATTAGCTATGAAAAAAAAAACTGGTTGATGTTCAACATCGTAGTAAAGCCACATAACAAGTAGGCTCTACATTATATTACAGCCAGTATTACTTTCTACACAATGCTGGTGTCCTCTATATGCGCGGACTCACATTTACGCCATATAACCAATGCTATCTATCGGTGATATATCTCACTTCTTTAGTACATGTGGAAAGTCCCATCTTCAAGTCAAGTCAAGATCCATGTAATCTATAAGTTACCACCATTATCACGGGCTTTATGACATTATACAGGCATGGTTTTAAAGAAACATTTACAACTCCATAGATACAGCACACAGTAATGTGTGTAGACACCATTAGGAAGCCATAGTGGTTTGTTTACAGGTAGCATTACATCATCCTTGACAACTTAACTACCTGAAATAATGCCACAATAATACAGAAAAAACAAGATGAAAATTAGCTGGGTAATATGATCTGTGTGGGAACTACAAGGCATTCCTTCATATTCGACTGCAATTGGAGCTTAGAAAGGCTTTAAATACTCTGAAGTCTTCTGCAAAACTCTTCGCACATTTAGAGTGAAGGGGAAAACCCCCCCACTGTTGTTATATTCGCGTTGTCTTATTCAAGCAATGTTCTTATGATACGATGCAATTGACATTGTCATTTCCGGATGAAGCCATAAACACCTATAGATACCTCATTGAAACTTAAATTCTTTACATTATGCTACTGTAACAATAACAACTCGTGCTGTCTCCTGGTGGGACTCAAAGCGCTCTTTAGCGCACTCTCTCTTGGAATTAACCGAACTGGCAGGTGGATAATAGATGTTATTATTACACACCTAATTGATGGTACTCATTTATTGACCTCGTAAGGATGAAGGGCTGAGTTGACTCTGTCAGGATCGGAACTTGCAAACCTTGAAGAGGCTCTGGAGTCAGGGAATTTACCAACTGAGCTATCTCACCGTTTGTAGTGTGTATCTACTACGACCCTGGTTTTTATGTGTAATTAGGAATTTTGATGCACAGTTCTAAAATCGGAGCAATCAGCAGTAACATTCCATTGGTTTTCATGATCATTGTTCCACATTCTATTGGATTTCATGATCATTGTTCCAGAACTGACCTTTATACCTAAACTCCTTTAATTCTGAAAGAGTTACTATATGCTGTGAAAGCCATATTAGTAAGAGCCTCGTGCCCTGTATGGGCTGCTGCTGCCTTGGATTATGCTTCCGTGGTAAGCATTCATTTCAAGATGTGCCATAGTGTCAGGTAGCTTGACCAGTCAAGCTTGGCCCTTCTCACTAATTGCCATATAAAGTGAAAAGTAGACGCAACGTCAGTTGGTTATGTAAAGAATGCCAGATGACTGAGAATTGGGATTTAAAAATAAATAAAAATATTACATTACATGGCTTCAAGAATTGTAACACACCAACGCCATTGGATTATAGTCTACAAAGAGGAGAATAATTTAATAAATTATTTAGCGGATCAGATGAGTTAATTCTTAAGTTTGTCCCCCACAGACCGTTACAATGGAGCAGCTTAGTTTTAAAGAAGAGCCAAAAAGAAAACAGTAATATACTAGAGGTCAACAGAATATGACATTAATGAAATCAAAATAATATTTTTGATGATGCCAAAAATGTCATTCCTCCGATGTGCACAACTAGAAGAAGCAAAACCCCTGTGTAGAACACAACATTGTCACCTGTCCCCATCCAAATTACTGTACAGCCCAATGGTTTCCAAAGGAGGCATTTTCAGTAATATTTACTAGGCGGTCATACCACAGCCTTCTCTGTTTTGGGTAGGTAGAAAATATAATATAAAAGCATCTGACATAAAATCTTTCGTTGTCTTGTGACTAAGACACAGCCTGTGAAGTGTCACTGCTATGTTTTAGTCTAATGCTACTTCTGTCTTTTATCCTTTTTAATTAGAAAGCAAATTCTCAGACCGCCGGGCCTAATCCTTACACAGTGGAACAAAGCCCAGCAAAGTCTTTGAACACTGCTCAGCCGGGCAGCACAAGCCCTGTTGGCAGTAGGGACAGGAGTCTGACCCTCATCTTAATGATTCTCTTATAGCTGCTGATGCTCCCTGCCTACAGAACCCTGTCTGTTGTTCTTCTGTTTAGAATAGGAAGACAAAAGGGTGAACAATATGAGAAACCTAGAGGATTGGCTAGGTGGGATTTCGGGGAGCTACCAATGGATTGGAAAAAAGTAAATGAACTTTCACTGGAATGGACACAGTGGGGAAAATTGGATCACCAGATTATGTCTTTAGGTTCAAGAAATTTCTTCATCCCTCACTAGATCTTTTCACGAACAATACGACTTTTAAACAATTGTTGCATTTCCAATTACTACAGAAGTGTTCAAACAAACACCAAACCCCCTACTACATAAAAAAAATGTGCTCATATTTTAAACGTGTGAGTTTCGAATCATGACGTAAAGCTGGGGGTCACGTTTCTGACTTATCATATCTTTTTTTTTTTAGAGATTTACACCTATCAATAACATTTGGAAGTGGTTTGAACCTTTGTGACACTCTTAGCGTTTGCATGTTCTACAAGAGTACTAACCCCATATATAGACATAATCAATAATAACCGCAGGCTGAAGGATATAAACTTATATCAGCTGCTCTCACATATGTAAATGGACAAATTTAATACAATTTTAAGAAACTTTTATTGAGTGCGAGAAATTTTAGTTTTTTCCTATGTTTCACTGAGTTTCCGATAAGCTCTACAAGACTATAGCTTATTTTCTTTACATTGTTAATTAAAAACGTCTGATTTACAATCTAGTCATTTTATAAAATATTAATTCACCCAGTGTGAGCTGTAGATGTCATAGGTGACTGGTAATGAAGTATGTTCACACAAAGAGTTAGCTCCAAAACTAGCTCAAAGTTCAATGCGATAGGAACAGGAGAGAATTTCCCACCGGAAATGTCCCACGCAAACATTATTCCCATCTTAAAGAGCAACAGGGACCCCACCCAGATAGGAAACTATAGGCCCATCTCCCTATTAAATGGGGATATTAAAATTTCCGCTGCCATTATAGCGAGAAGATTGAAGACAATTATGCCTCATCTGATTAATAGAGACCAGGTCGGCTTTGTGGCCGGCAGATCGGCTATAAATAATATCCGGGAGATAAATAGATTCTCAAAGATCTCAAATTATAAATTGAATGTCAGTAAGAGCGGGGTCATCATAATGAACCTACCTCTTGCAGATACTCAATATATCAAGAACACCTACGACTTCAAATGGATCCAGAGAGAAACAACATATCTGGGCATAGTAATCACTCCTAACCCCCGGGATCTTATAGAAATCAATTATAGAAACCTGCTATCCCAGACGAGCGACTCTCTAAAGACATGGAGCAATATAGAAGTATCTTGGTGGGGGAAGACTGAATATCATAAGATCATATATTCTGCCTAAATGGATATATCTATTTAGATCTGTTCCCCTTTCTTTTCCTTCAACATTGATGAGAGAAATGCAGACATTATTCATTAATTACATCTGGGGCAGTAAAACACCCTGTATAGCCCAAAAGACTTAAAAAAAAAAAATTAGTCAAGGTGGTATCGGACTCCCAGACATCCAAATTTATCACGATGCAGCGCTTATACAGGGAGTGCAGAATTATTAGGCAAATGAGTATTTTGACCACATCATCCTCTTTATGCATGTTGTCTTACTCCAAGCTGTATAGGCTCGAAAGCCTACTACCAATTAAGCATATTAGGTGATGTGCATCTCTGTAATGAGAAGGGGTGTGGTCTAATGACATCAACACCCTATATCAGGTGTGCATAATTATTAGGCAACTTCCTTTCCTTTGGCAAAATGGGTCAAAAGAAGGACTTGACAGGCTCAGAAAAGTCAAAAATAGTGAGATATCTTGCAGAGGGATGCAGCACTCTTAAAATTGCAAAGCTTCTGAAGCGTGATCATCGAACAATCAAGCGTTTCATTCAAAATAGTCAACAGGGTCGCAAGAAGCGTGTGGAAAAATCAAGGTGCAAAATAACTGCCCATGAACTGAGAAAAGTCAAGCGTGCAGCTGCCACGATGCCACTTGCCACCAGTTTGGCCATATTTCAGAGCTGCAACATCACTGGAGTGCCCAAAAGCACAAGGTGTGCAATACACAGAGACATGGCCAAGGTAAGAAAGGCTGAAAGACGACCACCACTGAACAAGACACACAAGCTGAAACGTCAAGACTGGGCCAAGAAATATCTCAAGACTGATTTTTCTAAGGTTTTATGGACTGATGAAATGAGAGTGAGTCTTGATGGGCCAGATGGATGGGCCCGTGGCTGGATTGGTAAAGGGCAGAGAGCTCCAGTCCGACTCAGACGCCAGCAAGGTGGAGGTGGAGTACTGGTTTGGGCTGGTATCATCAAAGATGAGCTTGTGGGGCCTTTTCGGGTTGAGGATGGAGTCAAGCTCAACTCCCAGTCCTACTGCCAGTTCCTGGAAGACACCTTCTTCAAGCAGTGGTACAGGAAGAAGTCTGCATCCTTCAAGAAAAACATGATTTTCATGCAGGACAATGCTCCATCACACGCGTCCAAGTACTCCACAGCGTGGCTGGCAAGAAAGGGTATAAAAGAAGAAAATCTAATGACATGGCCTCCTTGTTCACCTGATCTGAACCCCATTGAGAACCTGTGGTCCATCATCAAATGTGAGATTTACAAGGAGGGAAAACAGTACACCTCTCTGAACAGTGTCTGGGAGGCTGTGGTTGCTGCTGCACGCAATGTTGATGGTGAACAGATCAAAACACTGACAGAATCCATGGATGGCAGGCTTTTGAGTGTCCTTGCAAAGAAAGGTGGCTATATTGGTCACTGATTTGTTTTTGTTTTGTTTTTGAATGTCAGAAATGTATATTTGTAAATGTTGAGATGTTATATTGGCTTCACTGGTAAAAATAAATAATTGAAATGGGTATATATTTGTTTTTTGTTAAGTTGCCTTATAATTATGCACAGTAATAGTCACCTGCACACACAGATATCCCCCTAAAATAGCTAAAACTAAAAACAAACTAAAAACTACTTCCAAAAATATTCAGCTTTGATATTAATGAGTTTTTTGGGTTCATTGAGAACATGGTTGTTGTTCAATAATAAAATGAATCCTCAAAAATACAACTTGCCTAATAATTCTGCACTCCCTGTATGGCACATCTCAAAGTGGTTACAAGAGGAGAATAGCCAGGAAGACTGGTATATATATGAGTCTAAGCTACTAAATCTCTCTGATCTAAGCCTAATACTATCACTAGATAAGAGAGCAGAAGGAACTCTATCCCAGAGATATAAAGGAAATCTAATTCTTTCTGGCTTGTATAAATAAAAGGGGGAAAAATATAAAACTGCATCCTGTGCTCTGTGTGTACCACTTTAAATATGTATTAATATACAACTGCATCCTGTGCTGTGTGTGTACCACTTTAAATATGTATTAATATACAACTGCATCCTCTGCTCTGTGTGTACCACTTTAAATATGTATTAATATACAAATGCATCCTGTGCTCTGTGTTAACCACTTTAAATATGTATTAATATACAACTGCATCCTGTGCTGTGTGTGTACCACTTTAAATATGTGTTAATATACAACTGCATCCTCTGCTCTGTGTGTACCACTTTAAATATGTATTAATATACAACTGCATCCTGTGCTGTGTGTGTACCACTTTAAATATGTATTAATATACAACTGCATCCTGTGCTCTGTGTGTACCACTTTATATATGTATTAATATACAACTGCATCCTGTGCTCTGTGTGTACCACTTTAAAAATGTATTAATATACAACTGCATCCTGTGCTCTGTGTGTACCACTTTAAATATGTGAAAATATACAATTGCATCCTGTGCTCTGTGTGTACCATTTTAAATATGTATTAATATACAACTGCGTCATGTGCTGTGTGTGTACCACTTTAAATATGTATTAATATACAACTGCATCCTCTGCTCTGTGTGTACCACTTTAAAAAAATTAAGAAATTATATAGTTCGCACAAACAGTCACAGAGGAACCTGAAATGATCTTCAAGAATGGACAGATCACATGAAGAGCCAATCATGTGCCATGTGAGGACCAGACTATTAGTAATTTCAAGATTTTTTTTGTCTGGATTATAAAAAGTTAAGAACCTTTCCAAACTCCAAATCTTATTCTCCTAACCAAACTAAATAGGAGACCTCAGAATACCCCCTTCAGTTGCACCTGTAGCCCATTGCTTTTTCTTTCCCTAATCATAAGCACAAATTATGTCCAAGATCTAATTAGTAATATACAGTAGCATTTTGAAGAATTGTATTACACATAGGTGGCCACATTTTATTTCTGTTATTTAGGGACATAGAATGTAGCAGATGAGATTACACACAGAAGTGTATATTGTTTATATCATTACTAGACATGAGCAGTTTCAGAGAAGTAACCTCTCTATTACCAGACATGAGCAGTTTCAGAGAAGTAACCTCTCTATTACCAGACATGAGCAGTTTTTCAAAAATGAACCCCTCTATTACCAGATATGAGTAGTTTCAGAGAATTAATCCCTCTATTACCAGACAGAAGCAGTTTCAAAGAATTAACCCTTCTGTTACCAGTACCTAAAATAAATTAAATAAAAATAGTGCCTTACCTCTAAGTTGCCCAGGGAGGGGGGTATGACATCGTAAAAATATTTAGATGGTCCAGGGTCCTTTGGGTTAGTCCCTGACCCCATTAATATTAGGGGTGGCTGGGGGCTCTTTGACCAGTCCCTGGCTCCATTCATACCAGGGATCTGGGGGTACTTGGCCAGCCACAGACACCATTACAAACAGGGAGATTGGAATCCCTTTCTGCCAGTCCCCAGCCCCATTCATTGCAAGGGGGGGAGGGGGAGGCCTGGGGCACTTATACCCGTTTACTACACAATATGTAGTTGAAAAAAGGTTCCATAAAATTGCCATCAATTTATGTTACTTAAAAAAAAAAAAAAAAAAAATTAATCAAAATATGAATTAGACCACAGTTCAGGAAATATTTTTTCACATATTTTAGCTTGAAGGACAGTTTAATAAAATAAAAAAATAAAATAAAAAAAACAAGGTATTAATACTTTTGGAAAAAAAAAAACCTGAAATATTTTATTGTCATCTGTGCCTACAAGGGATGTGCAATGTAATGCCTACTCGGACGGCTACAAACTGACAGTGTACATTTATTTGTTGTAAGGATTATTCCATTTTCCTCTTCAAATCAGTATCTTGTTACATTATTTGCCCATGCAATAAAATAGCTGATATTTCTGTTATTGCTGCGATTTATACACGTTATCTGATTGTCGTCTAATATGTTCTGCTGTGAATTCAATTATGAAAGTTACACATTGGCCAAATTGAAACATTTTTCGATGACATGAATGCTGCTTCGTAATACATAACAGACAATTCCAAAAAGTAAAAAAAAATAATATTGAAAATGTATTGTCTATAAAATCTATCAATTAATACTTAATATTTAGTTAAAATATGTTTTTTTTCTTTAAAAAAAACCCTTTTAATTTTATCATGGGAAAATAAAAATATAAAAAACATACATTTGTGAATAAATAATTAACCACTACCCTCTCAACCTGTCCTGTATACCCAAGATTATAAAACTTGATACAAATTGATCCAAATTAATAAAAATTGATACAAGATACACTGTAAGGCCCGCAGAGAGTCTGAAATAATATAGATTAAAACAAATTGTCTCTACTAATTCTTAAACAAAAAAACAACAATAAAAGGGTGTTTAATGAATTCATGAGGTTATGGTAAGCACGTTTGTAATACGTCACTTACATATTCTTCGCAGTTAAAGAATTTTTATTGGAGCCCTCTTGGTTAAAGAATGTTACCACAATATGTGAGCATTCACAAGCATTATAGTTTTTACAACAGTGAGTTATTATTCCCTTAAATTCCCATTTTATTTGATTTGCTAATTAAAAAATATAAATTTAATTAGATATCTTCATCTCTCTCTCTTCTTTCCTCTTTTTTTTTTTCCCTTCTTCTTTCTACCCTGGAGTGTATATGATCAAAGAAAACATTCCTTTCTGTCTTTTACACTTACTGGACCTGACTCCCAATAGAGGGATAATAAGAACTCACTAAACTGTTGCCATTTTGCAACATCTGCTGTAATTCCCCTAAATCCAGATTTGTCTGACACACAGAGACTGCTCTACCATCATTGCCAGAGTACACTGCAGTTGCCTCCAGCCCAAGGGTTGCAGCTTCAGGCAATGGTAACACAAAGAGAGAGGGAGGAGGGAAGCTTTGCCTACGGCAAAACACTTGTAACAGACCATTCTTCATCTGGCTAATTTAATTCTTTCCGTAAAAAAGGTACCAAAAAAAAAAACAAAAAACATATGCATTATGCCTTTGTTTAACGTCTAGAGCTGCTCATAGGCAAATGACCTGAACTGAGTGTTCAAAACCAAAAGTCGCGATTAATTATTGCTAAGCAGTTCTGATAGCAAGAAAGAAGAATGGCGGTGCTAATCCCTGACCCTCTCTTAAATTCTTAAAATAGCCCAAAACACTGATGACAGGAGGGACAACAGAAAGCTCTGTGATATAAATGATTTGTCTCTACATCTTGTGTTAGACCTAAAAAAAAAGCCTAAGGATAAAATGTGTATTTAAAACAAAACTGTTTGGCCAAAAAATAATAATAATTGGGTTATGTCTAACTAAAAGAGTGAGATCAAACATAGATGTTCAACAGAAATGCTTTAATGAAATAATAAAAATAAAGTACCTTGTTAAGCTATTTTTGATCAGGGTGTAGACATGTTTGTAATCTTGAGTCAGATCTTCCTTCATCATGCCATTGTACAGAGCACTGGCGAGACCTCACTTGGAGTATTGTACGCAGCACTGGAGACCGTATCTCCAGAAGGATATTGATACTTTGGAGAGAGTTCAGAGATGGGCTACTAAACTGGTTCATGGGTTGAACCATAAAACTTACCAGGAAAGGTTAAAGCATCTTAACATGTATAGCTTGGAGGAAAGACGTAACAGGGGGGATATGATAGAAACATTTAAATGCATAAAAGGAATCAACACATTAAAGGAATAGAGTATATTTAAAAGAAGATAAACTACCCCAACTAGAGGACATAGTCTTAAATTAGAGGGGCAACGATTTAAAAGTAATATCAGGAAGTATTACTTTACTGAGAGGGTAGTGGATGTATGGAATAGCCTTCCAGTGGAAGTGGTAGAGGTAAACACAGTGAAGGAGTTTAAGCATGCGTGGGATAGACACAAGGCTATCCTAGATATAAAATAGGAACTGGGGACTAATAAAAGTATTTAGAAAATTGGGCAGACTAGATGGACCGAATGGTTCTTATCTTCCGACATTCTCTGTTTCTATGTTTCTATGTTAATATGAGAGTGATTGGACTAAAGATTCCAAACAACATGTCTGCCCCCAATAGTTCCCCAGTGAGCAAGGAGGTCTCAGTAATGTGATTTATTTGTATTCTTCCATTAAAGTGTTTCTATTTAAAACATCTACACAGTATTTTAATGAAACATAATTTTTTTTTTTTTTTTTTACCAATTATTATTTATTATTGAATAGTTCCTAAAACTGTGTTGCTCTAGTGATTATCTTGTTAGAAGAAAAATACTTGATGTTTTGACTTAATTTTATTGTCACTGACTAGCCAGTGTTTACATTTGGGCTTAAAAAGAAGCATGTTTGAAATATCCTGTCACTTTCCAAAATAGTTCTGGAACTTGGTTATTACAATTTTCTCCAATTATTATGCCTCAATAGTATTTAATTGACAGAAATAATGGGACTGAAACCTATGGTACATGAAAAAGCTAATTTGCTCCCCTTAACATACTCTTGCTGTGCACAATGTGATGCTGTGTGATTGAGGAACACATAGTCCCCTCCTATCCAGGGTCCTATACATGGAACAGGAAAGAAGGTTCAATGTTGTTGGAGAAGAGAGGGTGCTGTAATAGAGAAGGTTCTGTGATGGTGAGCACGGAGCAGAGAGGTTGGGAAAGACTAATGGTGGAGAGGGGAGAAGGAATGGGGAAGGCGAAGTTTGGGAAGGGGAAGGTGAAGTTTGAGAAAGAGAAGAATGAGGATCCAATACTTTGAAAACTGTGATGCTTGAAAAAGAGGGTCTTTTGATGGTTGGGGGGAGAGGATCTTGCAAAGGTGGTGGTGAGATATTTTGCGGGGGGGGGGGGGGGGAATGGTATTGTGATAATTGTGGAGTGTGTCAGGTTGGGGTTAGATCAACAGTGATGGCTGACCCATTGCATTTTGGGACCGCAGTTTTCAATAGCTGGTGTGTAAAATCACTATCTTAATTTATTCCTGCCTTAATTCAGTGATAAATTGCCTTTAACACCATATATATATATATATATATATATATATATATATATAGCTATTGTGCTAAATAGTTCCCATAATACACAATACACAATACACATAATAACAGCAATTTTTCTGTTCAGCATCTTAGGTACTGCATATTGAGTACTGTTGATCACATTAGATGGGTTTCCAAATTATTACCTAGCTTTTCAATTTTTACGTTTCTCTTAATCAGTTCTGGTTTAACCAATTGTTCTGGTCAACAGATCCCATAATACTCAGCCAACCTTGTGATTTCCTGAGCATCACATAAGCTGTAGTCAACACCTCTCTCAAACGCAGAAGAATTTTTAGTACAGTCAATGTGCCGCATTCCCCTCCGTTCTGTGTTTCTTTCGGTGTTTTGTTTGGTCCGAACATTTTTGGGAATCACACTCCTAGGACTAGTGTGAATCTGCGACGACGGAATGGAGATTATTGTCCACAAACAGAGGTTAATGTCAGCCGAGCATCAACTCTCCCCAACATGTAGCGGAAAAAGAGTTGGCGTTTCGTTATTCCTTACACCATGGATTTGAGACTATTGATATTTCTGTCCCTTAGAGAGACTTTCATCAAGATAAAAGATCTTGTCAATGTTGAGGATTGAAATGTCAATATGCTCCTGTTGATGCTGTAGGTAATAAATGACCATTTAAAAAGTAATGTAAGTTCAACCACTTTATATAATATATATTATGGATTTTGTATGGGGGAAGGTGAGCGGTTGTTTCTGAGCGTCAAATACCTTAGTCAATCAGTCACTAAAGGCACAACATTTTCCCGGTGGTTTTTGATTGTACCTGCCACTATATTGGCAAATTAAAATCACCGATTAACTGAAACTGGCTTGTTTGGACTCATCTCTCCCACGCAACTTTTTTTTCACTTTGTTTATTTTGGAGCTTAGAGTGCCCCATGCGTTGTAGAGACCTTTTGGGCCAGCACTGCGCTTGAACAGTCTGATAGAGGTTTGTGGAGGTACTGACTTGGATAATTATACCAGACCAGGCATTTAATTTATTTTCATGGTGCATACTCAAACTGGTAATTGTTGTATTACAGTAATAACTGAGTGCCAATACTTTCAAAACCAGGAGAGAAAACTAGCTATTTTGGAAGCCCCTATTCTGTAATAATTATTCAACATAATCAGACATAATTGTTAAGTCTGTAAGTCTACAGTAAGTAACTATATTACTTATAAAGTTTAGTGACCCTTTAACATGATATGAAAGGAAGCCAAAGTGATATAATTAAAACTGACTAATCCACTTTAACAAGGTGATTTGAAAACTGCCCTCTTACAGTATTATTTTTTCATTTGCAAACAAAACATTTATTTTCTTCTCATATGGTATTTTAATACTCTAAGAACTCGTATCAGCGGAAGAGTTAAACAAACAAACTGCATGGACATTACAAAGCTTACCAAATATCTTGAAAAGATAGTCACTAATTTGGCTGTGCAACCCTTCCCCTCTTGTAAGTGTCCTTCAAGCAGTTACCCGGACCCCCTGAATGACTGCTCTGTAGATGTATTGCAAAAAAAAAAAAAAGGGATAAAAGCTACTGTCAGATTGATTAAGTGAAAGCTCATTAGTGGAGGCAACGAGAGGATGGAAAAAAACTGCATATGCATGTACAAATGAGTCTGATGTCGCTAACTTGTGAAAGAGACCAAACAGAGCTTAGACCTAAGGCTTCAAGTAAGAAGAAGGAGGGTTGTATGGAGGAATGTTTGCATTATTACAAAGCAGGCTGTTATTTCCGCTCTCTTTATGGTTTTACAGAAGCAATTTTAACATGTATAGCTTGGAGGAAAGACGTAATAGAAACATTTAAATACATAAAGGGAATCAACACAGTAAAGGAAGAGAGTATATTTAAAAGAAGAAAAACTACCACAACTAGAGGACATGGTCTTAAATTAGAGGGGCAATGATTTAAAAGTAATATCAGGAAGTATTACTTTACTGAGAGGGTAGTGGATGTATGGAATAGTCTTCCAGCAGAAGTGGTAGAGGTAAACACAGTCAAGGATTTTAAGTATGTGTGGGATAGACACAAGGCTATCCTAGATATAAGATAGGTAACTGGGGGCTAACAAAAGTATTTAGAAAATTGGGCAGACTTGATGGGCCACATGGTTCTTATCTGCCGACACATTCTATGTTTGTATGTTTCTAATTCTAATTGCTTTCATATTTATATATATGAAATGATACACTTTCATAATAGTATAAAATAAAATAATTCTGAAACTGACTATTTTGAAGGATCACTCTTGAAAATGACTTACCTCTTAAATGTTTGTTAAAGTTTAATGTTTATAAAAATGGATTCATTTGGCGGTGTCATGATGTAGCTTGAACACCTTCGTGGAAGTGAGGTGTGTCCACCTTGAGAAGATGGAAGCTACACACTCGGGTCCCATTTTGGACACAACCTTGCAGGACCCTGGCAGACTAGCGGACTTCACAACTGAAGGACGAATAAGAGCACTACGTGACATAATATCAGTCCGGCCACTGACACTGATGGACCACTTTCATTACAAACAATTCAACAGTTTCATTAACCATCGTCCGTTGTCCCACCACCTTCACAGATCCACAACTGACTTCGAGAATTTATGCACTGGAAACGATATACCTCCACACAGCAAATCCATTCTTTATAATTTACTACTCACATCAACCATGCCCACCCTCCCGAGGTTCGTTGGGAACTGGGAAAACCTACTCCAAATCTCACTAAGCAAACCCCAATGGGAGAAGATTTTCACCCTCACACACAAATCCTCTACAGATAATAAGATGCAAGAAATGTCCTATAAATTGTTATCGGGATGGTACAGAACTCCCACTTTGCTCCATCGAATTTTCCCCGACAAACCCAATCTTTGCTGGAGGTATGGCACGGCGCAGGGGTCATTATTACACATCTGGTGGGAATGCCCCACAATAATCCCTTTTTGGAAGCAAATTCAAGCATGTCTCCCACAATTCACTGATGACCCCCCGTGCTTCACCCCAGCTGCATATCTACTCCACCACACAAAACAGCCTATACCCACATACAAGAAATAAGTTCTGAAACATTTATTGAATGCCGCTAAAGCACTAATCCCTCTCCATTGGGGCCTACCCACCCCCCCGTCCTTCCAAGAATGGATCCAAGCAGTAGAAAAGATACGCACAATGGAGGAGCTGTCTTCTTCGGTGGACGATAAATCCGACAAATATATCAATGTGTGGTTTTACTGGCTCCAGTTCCTGAAACACCGCAAGACTACCTCGCCCGCCTTACTCAGCTGAGCGCACGTGTCGACAGGTGTGGGTTCGCTCTAGATTTTTTCATTTCTCATGCACGTTCCCCTCGTTCCCAATCTGATCCCAAATCCCACATATTGTTTATTTCCCCGCCCAAACTCCATGATATCCCCTAACCTAATCTATTCTCCCCCCACCCCATGACTCAATGCGGGTTTTTTCCCCAAACGTACTTTATGACTTAAATTGTTTTTTTTTTCTAGAATTTTAAAGGTTTTTCCTGATGACACTACACTACACACCCTATGTTATGTTTGTCAAGATATCTTACCCAAATGCTTGTATATAAGATATTATATTGTATGTGAGGTATCACTCAGAACCCTGTAAAACCGTTATTTATTGAGCTATTTCAATGGGGGTATTACTCGCCTGCTGCGTCAGGAGGAACCCACATTTCATGTTGCTGTTCCCCTACCCCCCCCCACCCTTCCTATATATCTTACTGTATCCCACCTTCACCCCCCACCCATAAAAATGTTCAATAAACATTGATTTACAGAGAAGATGGAAGCTTGAGTTCAATGCTTCATGGAGCCTGG
The DNA here is from genome assembly GCA_036172795.1 of Pelodytes ibericus. Taxonomy (NCBI): domain Eukaryota; kingdom Metazoa; phylum Chordata; class Amphibia; order Anura; family Pelodytidae; genus Pelodytes; species Pelodytes ibericus. Next base: position 18,062,644 of record CM069868.1, on the reverse strand, counting down.
ACGGAACTCTGCTGACTTTGTTCCCTCTGCTTGGAAGTCCACACCAATACCTATTTACAATAACATGCTTACCTGGGATGAGCAGATAAATCTTTACCTCCATATTTGACATTTGGATTCGTTCGGAGTGTGAATTATTTACTAAACTTGAGGTTTATCCGGATATTAGTTGACGAAGTAACACACAGCGACCTGTGAAAGATCAGCGGCACCTTAGTCTACTAGTGTCTCACACAAGAGAACATAGAAAATAGCAGAAAAAGTAGACCAAGTGAGCTAAAAATATACACCGATGCAAAATATAAAATGTAAAAATTTTGCTTCTGTTTATTTGGTATGAAACAGTCCTCAATGTATCAACATATACAAGGAAAGGAAAAGAATAAAAAAAATCACATGGGACAATATTTTGTGCAAAATAGGTGGCGATGTTGTAAAAGGCGAAGGAATACTTTTTTCAACTAATGAGCATAATGGCGACCCTTTGGGTGTCTGTTTTCACTTCCCATGTCCTCAGAATAAAGCAGGAGAGGGTAAAAGAGTTTAAAGACAGCAATTTATTACAATAAAAAAAAAAATAACATAAGTTCTTACATATAAAATGAAATCAGTGAGTCCCACTGGAATCCTCTGATTTGCTAGGAGTCCTTATTCCACACAAGGCGTTTCACCAGTGTTGGCTTCATCAAGGTGTAGATCTTTGATCCTTTTAAGCACCAACTTCTGCCGGGTTTTTTTTCTTTCAAATTGCGGAGTTGTGATGTCTCTGGATATCAATTGCAGTACCTGGGCTGAATTAGTTCATGAACATATAGGCAAACTCCTTTCTACTTGTTCTCCTTCCATTTTCAATGTTTTATACACCTGGGTCTCAGTTAATTGATCTCACACTGATTTTCTAAGATGTCGGCTTATTCTAATCAACTAAGATTCTGGCGTCCATACTGAGCCACACGGCCGATGAAGAGATGATGATTTGGAGGGATTTAACCCTTCTTTGTATGTTGGGGCTGCTTAAAAGGTTTTTCTCTAGAGCATACTGGAAAACTTGGTGTACATGCAAGGCGTTGTATGCAGGAAACATATCAATTTTGATCTAAGGTACTGCGAAAGGTACAGCTGAGCTGAACACTTTTCTTTTTAAAAACAAAATATTCTTTGCTGCCAAGTTCAGAGCCCATAACTATTTAATTGATATGTGGTTACTCAGTTTTAATGTCCATTTGAGGGGTGGCTCATATGTGAGACTTCTCACCCTCCTCAATGAGATGAATGGGAGTTGAAATGACTGGGTTTCCTCCCATGATAATCGTAACATCTAATCGGCGTTCTTGGCAAAATAGTTTTTACACCTACAATAAAGTTTATACTTTTATAACTTATGGACTCCACTGTATAACTTTAGATTCACTGTCTCGATGCCCAGGTAGTGTGCGCTACCAACCTGATCAATGCTTGCATGTTATGAAGTGTTAGACTTTCCTGGCAGATATCATCAGCCACTTGGAGCTATTCTGTTCCATCTTCCCTCTGGATACATTTTTTTTCTCCATAATTACTATTGTATTTTATTATATCAGGGCACATATTGCCCAGACTAATGGAACTTTTATAGCTTGGTTGATCCAGACATATACACGTATTTTTGTGGATAGTTGAGTCCACTCCCTTGGTTCTCCGCTGATATATGCATATGGGTTATGCTGCTCAAATGAATTAGCTGAGAACTGACACTGCTTGTTTCTCCTGTTATAAAAGTCCAACAGAAAGATCTAAACACGGATTCTGTTTTATATTGTTCGGCCTTTTGGAGGAATTCCAGTAATGTGCTATACGTTTGATCTCGCATATTTAATACAATAATTATTATCAATTTTCTCTCCTGAAGCTTCCACCATTGCTCGCTAGGCGAGAGGTCGCCTAGCAAATAAGTCATGCATTCCGCGGGTGAAGATAGTATGTTTTACTCATCCAATTCTATTACACAATCGACGCTTGCTCTCTAACCCTACATTCTGTAAGAAAAAATTATAGTGAATTTTGAACAAAAAAAACCTTATAGTCATCAAGAGAGAAATGTCACAAATTCATCCTTGCTTGTCCTGTAATACTGAGAATAATATTTTGTCTCACCAATTTAGCAATCCTGGAGGTTCATCTCCCCTCATCTCACCTGCAAGTCACCTTTTTGTGAATAGCCATGATTGTGTTTATTTTATGAAGACTTTATAGTTCCCGTGAAGTCTTAGCTACTTAGAAGTGAACCTTTTCACTTAAATAATGTTCTTTTTTCTACCACAGGTTATACAAGGAGAAGCATCAAGATCTCCTGGTACCATAGGAATACTAATGAAAGTACCAACCTTCAGAACTTCTTCTATGGCCTATGATTAAACAGTGACTAAATCTGAAACATGTTTCTATTCTCTCCTCAGTGAAGTTCCTTTTGTTCCTGCTAACTTATGCCAACTTGGAATTTATATTTTCAATAGTGATTTCATAAAAATGTATATTTTCAATAGTGATTTCATAAAAGTGCTTTTTTTAATACAAATAAATGTCTGGTGACAGCCTGAGAACATCTGCTTATTCTTGTTTGTATCTTGTATATTCTTGTACTCCAGTACTGCTTTCAATGTTATGCAGCTAGGATGGACTCTACATTGTTTTCTCCACAATGAATGAATATCGATACATTTATGGTTTTGCGCTATATTTCAATCTCCATACATATATGTTATACGACTAGAAGGTCAATATATATGGATCTTATGGAGAACATTAATCCTCCAATCATTTTTGTCATTGGGGCCTGATTAGATGTTTGTTTGTGAATGCCTATAAGCTTTATAGATTTTTAAATCCACTTTTATAAGCACTATGATCTGTTATTATTCTGTGTCACCCTGTAGTGCACTCTGTTCTCCTGTGTTGGAATATATTAAGAAGGTAAGGAACATACTCTATAATCTTTCGACTATTAATTGTAGGAAAAAAAAAGGTTTATGGAATTATCCACCATCTATATATGAAATATACACAGGAATTCTACATCATCCAGTATATATATATATATGTGCATAAATCAATGCTGCACCTTCTGTAACTCACTGATTGCAAATTTGACTAATTGCAGCCAAAGGATTAACTCCAGGAAAGACATGTTTACCTTTTTTTTCCCGTGGTAACCTAATATGGAAGGTGACTCACAATTTAAAGGTTACATCTCCAGAAGAATCCTAGGTGAAGGAAAAAAATAATGGAAGTAATTATAGTCAACAGACTTTGCAAAAGCACGCAATATGAGTCATGAGCTGCAGGGGCTGGGAGATTGGAAGAGATCATGTATGAAAAGGGGAGCTATTTAGTTACATTTGTATTTTTGAAAAAGTAAAACCTTACCATATTTACGATTTGAATGTTGAGCACAGAGAAAAAGAAGAGCAAGCAAACACACACATTACTATTATTATTTAATGCAAACTAAAGTATGCAGAGGAGTGAAAAGTCTGGAGGGGCATAGAGGAGGGCTGTAGGGTCTATGAGAGGGTAATTGGACTGTAATTAGTCAGAGAGAGGATAGATTCTTCATGAGGCCTAATTGTTCTGATTCAAGACCACTGTCCCGCTGCCCCCAATTTTCATTCTCTGGTTTTCCAGACACTAGAGTTTGAATTCCGCACATGACACTCCCCCCACCTAAACCTTTCCCCACCGGCATTCCTCATTACTGTAGGCAATGTTGGGAGGTATGAATGTTTGGGGTGGAGTTAGTCGATAAATGGTTTTATATACAAGCGGAGGGAATTTAAAGCTCAGTGATGAGAAGTGAAATAGGCAAATTTCTAGAACTGGATACAAAGAAAGTTACATTGCTAATATGGGCATGTTATTGTTAGCATCCTGGTCCTTCACTCTAGAGAGAGAGTCTTGCTCAATGGAAGCTTACCTTTGGGTCATGGAGGAATTTATGCGAAACGTGTCTAAACATTTAAAGGTATTCATTTAAAATACTGTAAAATGGATTACATCTGTCTGTCATGTCACCTATTTATTATATTCCCCATGTGGCTTACATGCAAATGATCTATTTTCAATGGGCAATATGCATCATACCACAAGGTGATGGGATTAGCAGAGACACCACAATACTTAAAACATATTTTCTCTTGAGTTCCTTTTTGTAACCAATACATAGAGAGTAGACAACTGTATTAGTCAGAAAACTATTAAGAATGCAATTTGACCTATATAACTCTGATGTACATTTAGGCTGTACAGAAACACACACCTAGATGAAGTGCGTCCTTATTTAGGTGAAACTTGTTTGATCCTGGAGGGCTGAATGTTTTTATTTTGAAGATGAACGTGTTTTTTTTGTGATCTTTTAGTTTTACAAATGAGGAGTTTTAAGTTAAGGATTGTTTCATTTATACCAATGTTTGTATGTGATATTTACATGTGATTTAAGTAAGCTCTGGATGCAGTCTGAAGAAGTACAATCTGAAAAAATTCCCAAGTGTTGCATTAACTTGGTTGAATAGATGGACTAGACTAAAATATAGGAGAGATGGCCTATCACCATGTAATAGTAGAACTCTTCCCGTCCTAGATATAATAGTGTCATGCAATCCAACATGACTACCTCGAGCTGGGAGCTACTCCAGTCCATGGACAGTGAAGCTGAATCCACGGTGACTTCGTATCTTATCCGAAAAGAGCTGGATCATTCACCCATAACTCCTCCCCTCATATCTGATTGGTCGCTCTCGAGCCAGATCCTTGTTGACTCCAAAGTCAAGTGGCTAGATAACTGATTTAACGTTAATGTTTTTAAGTTTTCTATTGTTTAATCAGGTGTTATCTGATTGAACGCGGTTGTATATTTGTTCTGTGAAATCTCCAAATAAATATTCTCTGTCTGCCTTTCAACTGATCGGTATCCTGAGTGATTCTTTCACGAACTTATAGCGAAGGGTTCCAGAGGTGTATATCTGTTCCAGCTATTCCAAGCAGAGCATCTTCCCATAACTAACAGAGGGTCTACTACGTCCGGTAGACAGCTCGTTACAAATACGTACTAAAGAAATGAATCAATGAAATGGGAGGAGCCCTAAAATCACAAGGAACAAATTGTTTTTGCCAGGACTTCAGGGCATCAAAATAACTTATTCCCTTAAAGGTGAAATGATTAAACAAAATTTATACTGACCACAACAATACTAAAAATATTTTGCTTCTGTGGCTGAATCAGATTTTATCTTGGTTTTCTAGAATCCCAAGTAAAACCCATTAAAGCAATGACATTTATATTCTTGCTAAAAAAAAAAAAAAGCAGATCTGCATAAACACTGCAAGAAATGAATGAGATTATAAGCAAATTATATACCATATCCGAATATCTAATTTCATGAAGTCATTGACAAGTAAGAAAAATAAAAATCATATCAAATTCTGATTTATAAGGATAAATATGCTATCAAAAGAGAGCTATATCCTTAAAAACCAATAATAAACGATTATGAGTACACTGAATTATAAAGAGACACACATAATTCCCCCCAAATCTCTGGCTCCAAAAGGGTTAAGAAATAGAATTAAAAAAAAAAAAGAAATAGAATAACTGATTTAATATCACAGTGAGTAGCATAGAATCTTTAAAAAGCCCATTATGTTATACAAACTATCAAAAGAGCCACAGTGGATTCACACTACAACATCCCTTAATAGAGGCCAAGGCAGCAAACTGGCCACAATAACTTCTCGCAGCAAAGACAGAACATAAATCCAGCTCATTATTATTCTATGATGGTCATGTAAGAGATTAATGACAATGTCACCTGCAATGGCTACAAGGGACCTGTTCATTAACAGCATGCTCTACAAGTGAGATACCAGGCAGCATATTTAAGTCCAAGGGCAAATAATGCTTCTGTAATTTATTCCTTATTTATAGAAGGACACACAGTGACACTTCTTTTTTAAATGTAATTTCAGGGCCCCACTGGGAGCAGTGAGCATGTGGTTTGCTGCTACTCAGTAGTGATTTTTTTTTTTTCAGTCAAGGGGTGATCTGCAGACACAAATAATAATTCTACAAAATCTACTTATGTGTCTGTTTGTTTGTGCATTGTTCTATCTATCTATATATCCATCTTTCTTTCTTTTTTGCCTCTCTCTCTAGCTCTCTATTTATCCCTTTCATCTTTTCTATTTCTCTTTTCCTCATTCACTTCAACTCTCTCTATCTTTCTATTTACCTCTTTATTTTTCCTTTTTTCCTTCCTTCCTTCCTCCCTCTTTCTTTGTTTGTTTGTTTGTCTCTCTCTCTCTCTCTCTCTCTCTCTCTCTCTCTCTCTCTCTCTCTCTCCAGCTCTTTCTCGCTATATGTTTGTGTATCTGCCTATCAAATCAAATTAATTCAGACTGTCAACATTTTTTTTATGAAAGCCTAATAGTATACCATTCCAAAAGCCCATCGAAATAATTAACTAGGGCCAAAGAAACCAAAATTAAAAAATTGTTGTCATACTTTCAATGTCAGCATTTGATCCAACTGGTGTAGAGTAGAGTCTGCCAAAACAATCAGGCCCTGTTGTTAGAAGGGGCACATTATAACCCAATGAGTAGAGTGAACAGTCCAATGGGCAAAGTGTGCAAAAAAAAAAAAAATCTCAATTAGTTGTCTTTATTTAGTGAACAACATGGGGCCCAGGACTCTACTATAGAATTATTGCAGGAGAACTGGGCCTCTTTGCTGGCTTATTAGCAGTTTCACAGGCCAGCCCCACTACTTATGGAAGTCTGTTGCCTGCTAGAACTGTTCGGAAGACCCCTTTGTCCTTTTGTCACAAATAGCCAGCAGGCTGCTCCATTTTTAAGGCATTCTGGGTTACTTTCCGTCTACACGCTCTCTCGATTTAAAGAGTCCCTTCTGAGCTGTGCACAGGAAAACAAAAACTATCTAATGAAACTTTTTTAAAAACAAATCTGTAAGAAAAACAAATATGAAAAAAAAAAAAAAGAATAAAAAAACGTTTCTTAATGTAGCTGATGGTAAAAGTGATCTATATGAACATAAATCATGCAAACAGAAGATTTTTAACAGAAGGCTAAACCCAAATCTAGTTAAAAACACAAAATAAATCTGAGGTTGTGGAATAAGGCATGCTAAGTGTTAAAATGACTTTATTCCGAGAATGAGGGTATTTATTGCTAGAGGGAAAATGCTATCATTTACTAAATTAACAAGTTGTCTTATCAACCGCCATAAGCATTTGAAGTATAATTAATTTTGTACTGATCAATAGACCTGAATGAGGCATTGATTTCTGGAGTTTTTTAAGGTTCAGGGTTAAATTACCTTCAGTTTCTTACACAAAAGAAAAGCACAATGCTTTTTTTTTCTAAAAATGTTTATTACAATTGTACTTTTTCCCTCATTGAGGTGTAGTTAGCATATATTTTGGTCTCCAGTATTTCCACCATTTTATAAACGTATTTCTAGACAGAAAATAAATTTTTCAGTATTATGGATGGAACATCTTAATCATGAAATGTATTCCATTACAGGATTTATCAATTCAAACACACATTTCTGAATTTCAATAAAAATAAGCCCTTTCTTACGCTCCTCATGGCTAGTTGTTTGGCAATATGTTTAATATATTATATATACAAATATTGTTTTAATCTGTATTCTAGCCTGAAACATGCATAGAATTATGGAAATAGTTCGAATTTGCTTAGATTTATATTTGTTGAGATATTACATTTATATAACCAAATATTTATAGCATTTTTTTACTATTTATTTTTTTCAATTAAAATAATCTCATTGAAATAAACTGAGGAAAAAAAAGGATACATCTTTGATCCAAATTTATAGAATTTTATCAACATTTTGGAAATGTTTTATTATTTAACTTTATCAGTCTGTCAGAGGAGTGAGAAATATTAATATATGGGCCACATGCAGGCCCGGACTGGCCATCGGGCACACCGGGCAAATGCCCGGTGGGCCGCGGTGGCCATGCTCCGAGGCCGGCAGGGGAGGTCCCAGAATCTCCCCTGCCGGTTTATGTCTTTTGACATCAAAAGATCTCCCTCACCGGCCCACATGCTGTCAAATCCGGCCGCCAGCGGGGAGAGAGGGAGGGAGACTGAAAAGAGGACCCAGCGGAGCTCTAACTTGCAGCTCCACCGGGTTCCTCTCGCGAGATCCGGAGCATTGCCATGGCAACGACCGGATCTCGCGAGAGTTCACTCACCACGAGGGAACATTGCCACCGCCAGTCCCAGGTACCAGCGTGCCGGTCCCCCCCTCCCAGGCTAAAGGTAAGAAAGGAGTGATGGGTGTGAGAGTGCTGTGTGTGAGTGCTGTGTGTGATGGGTGTGAGAGTGCTGTGTGTGAGTGCTGTGTGTGATGGGTGTGAGAGTGCTGTATAAATGTTAGAATGGATTGTGTGTGTGTGTGTGTGTAGGGGGGGTAGGTAAATAAACAAATAAAATAACAGGCATTATGTCCCCATAATGCCTGTTATTTTATTTGTTTATTTACCCCCCCCCCTACACACACACACACACACACACACACACAATCCATTCTAACATTTATACAGCACTCTCACACCCATCACACACAGCACTCTCACACCCATCACACACAGCACTCTCACACCCAGCACTCTCACACCCAGCACTCTCACACACACAGCAATCTCACCCATCACACACAGCACTCTCACACCCAGCACCCTCACACACACAGCACCCTCACACACAGCGCTCTCACACACAGCACTCTCACACCCAGCACTCTCACCCATCACACACAGCATTCTCACACAGAGCACTCTCACACACACAGCACTCTCACACCCAGCACTCACACCCATCACACACAGCATTCTCACACACACAGCACTCTCACACACAGCACTCTCACACCCAGCACTCTCACCCATCACACAGAGCACTCTCACACACACAGCACTCTCACACACACAGCACTCTCACACCCAGCACTCACACCCATCACACACAGCATTCTCACACAGAGCACTCTCACACCCATCACACACAGCATTCTCACACCCATCACACACAGCATTCTCACACCCATCACACACAGCACTCTCACACACATCATACACAGCACTCACACACATCACTCTCACACACATCACTCTCACACACCATCACTCTCACACACCGCCCCCCTCACACACCGCCACCCCTTCACACACCGCCCCCCCTCTCACACACCGCCCCCCTCATCACACCGCCCCCTCACACACACATACTGCACCCCTCACATACACACAGAACCCCCCAACACACTGCACAACAGACATACACAATACTTACATATATATATATATATACACACAGCACCCCTCACACACATACTGCACCCCTAAACACATTACATTCCAGACACACACTAGATCCCTTACCCAACTCTGGATCATCTACACACATACACACACTAGATCCCTATATACACTCTTAAACCGTTATAAACACACACTCACTAGATCTCCTATACACATTCTGGGTCCTTCAAACACACACTAGACTCATATATATATATGTATATATACACACACTAGATTCCTTGTAAGCAAACACATACTACACCCCTAAACACACACTACATCTATATATATATTCACACACACACACTATAGCCTGTATGCACACACTTGCTATATCCCCTATACACACATTCTCTACAGCCCCTAGCCACATATGCATCACATTACACCACAAACACAACACAACTAAAACCGAACCTTATTACACAATACCACACCACAATCAGCTCACTCTACACACACGCAATCCCACAAGCAGGCTCCAAACACATGCTCAATACTCTTTCCTGGCATTTTTGTCTCCTGGTATCCATTTATAGAGACACCAGAGACAAGTTGCAAGGAAGCACAGTGCAAGCATGTTATTACATTTGTTTCTATGTTTAACATATGAACCTTACATTGATGAGTGGTGCATATATGTGTTCCAACAAACTGTTTTCTTGATTTTAACCTAACCATGAATATATTTACTTCACCTGTGGGAAATTACAATAATAGGTGTGTTTGAGAAAATTTCCAAGAAAGCTATGTCAACAAAAAAGATATTCTGTGTAATTGAAAGATTGCACCAAGTGCAAGCATTTTAACTAGAAATGCATTACTGAAAGAATACAAATAAAGTACCTTAGTGAGCCCCACTTCTGTTCTATAGCGCCATCAGGGGTGCAGACATCTTGGGTCAAATCTTCCTTCATCTTACACCATGTGACCCAAGATTCTAAACAAGACGTCTGCCCCGATAGAGCTATACAGAGCTAAGAGGGCTCAATAAGGTGCTTTATTTGTATTCTTTCATTAAAGCATTTCTATTTTAAATGCCCAGACTGGGGTGCAATATTTCAATTAAACCTAATTTTATTTTTTTGGTCCCCTTTGTCCTCTGATACCTTATTTTTGCGATTACATTTTCAGTTCACTGTAGGGGGAAAAAAAATGGACAACTTTTGCAAGAATCTCAATCCCCAAAGCTGCATAGGAGATTGTCTATGTGGTATAGGCCTCGAACAATTCAAACAAAATTACATGCAGTGGGCAAGAGATTATAAGGTCTACTCAATAAAGAGGACATTGCAGGGAATTAAGATGGGATTTTCAAACTGTAGGCCAATGAAGCCGAGTTGGAACAATTCTGTAATCCAGCTACTTTGGTCTTAAGTTTGAAATTCCCCACTCAGTCATTGATTGAAATATTGGGGGTTCTTTATAAACAAATGATGGTGCCACCTGCATTCGCACCAATGTTTAACGCAGACTCCTGACAGACGTCGGCCCTTCTGGATGGCGCCAATACTCAGTGTGCCTGTGCAGTGTATATATTTAAAGAAACAGACAAAATCCCTCCCCCCCCCCCCCTGCCCACTGTAAAGTGTCAGTAATAATAACAAATGTGTAATTACTGTTATACATAACAGATGGTTTATTAGACGTATTTTTTTTTCACTTCCAACACTTTGCAGTGCGGGAGTTTTTATAAATATCCCCATAGTTTAATCAGTTGACACTATGGCTTGTTTTATTAAGTGTCTAGTAAACAGTTTTCTTGCTCTGTTTTACCCTCTCTGACTATATCGATAAAATGTATAATGATAAACAGAGATGAAACACAGGTGATTCCTTTCTGCTCATATTTGGCCTAGTTTTGTTACCAAACCATAATTACATACCCTTTAATTATATGGCCCAACCTTTACCCTACAAGTCATGGCTTTCACTCACCACATAGCTGAAATACTTCTCACTCTGGAGGACGGACAGAATGGAGCCGGAGACCTGCGCATTCAGATTTCTCTTTCCTGCTTCTGCTCCAATCTTATATAATGTGACATAATGTCTGGTGCCCTCAGCTTGAAGTGGAGCTTGTGGAACAGACAGCAGGGAATAGAGATCTGTGCCACGGGGGGAATAGAGATCTGTGCCACGGGGGGAATAGAGATCTGTGCCACGGGGGGAATAGAGATCTGTGCCACGGGGGGAATAGAGATCTGTGCCATGGGGAGAATAGAGATCTGTGCCATGGGGGGAATAGAAATCTGTGCCACGGGGGGAATAGAGATCTGTGTCATGGGGGGAATAGAGATCTGTGCCACGGGGGGGAATAGAGATCTGTGCCACGGGGGGAATAGAGATCTGTGCCACGGGGGGAATAGAGATCTGTGCCACGGGGGGAATTGAGATCTGTGCCACGGGGGGAATAGAGATCTGTGCCACGGGGGGAATAGAGATCTGTGCCACGGGGGGAATTGAGATCTGTGCCACGGGGGGAATAGAGATCTGTGCCACGGGGGGAATAGAGATCTGTGCCACGGGGGGAATAGAGATCTGTGCCACGGGGGGAATAGAGATCTGTGCCATGGGGGGGAATAGAGATCTGTGCCACGGGGGGAATAGAGATCTGTGCCACGGGGTCAATATATCTTCTTCTCCGCTCTGTTAGACCACCAGGTTTATGTTGTTTATGTACATTTCAGATTATTTGTAAGCCTATTCTAGTGCATAGTTTCAAGCCATATAAGAAATAGTAATAATATACATATGTATATCAATAATAACAGTTGCCAATATATATACTCAGTTGTTACCGTTATTAAAATGGTATACATTTCTGAACCAGAGTAGTAATGTAGAAAGCAATGGAGGCTATGCATAAATCTGTTTTCCTGACTCCTTTATTCAGGTTTTTTGCTCTTGTGTCTGTATGGTATGTATACGTTTGTCAGAATAGGTTTTATACATAAGAAACACAAAGGGGTAAAACTGTCACATTTTTGTTGTCTCACCTTGTGACTTTTTGTTCAGTGCAGATACCGCCAGACTAGGAGGGCCAGAGAATTGTAGCCCAATAAAGTGATCTAAAATTGGAGCAATGGAACAACTCACCATGTTTGTCCTAGCACAACAAGTATTTAAACTGGTGAGATGAAATATTCATCTCGCCTCAACTCACCTGCAACTCACCTTTTAGTGAATAGCCCCCACAGTCTATGACCAAATTCTTAAACAATAATTACATTTTTTTTTTGGGATCAGCCAGTGCACAGTGGCTTATTTCTCTGGAGGCAACAATTTTATACCTAGAATTAGATGAGAATTATGATGGATTTGCACTTCCCCTTTACGCATGACCCCCATTAATGTCTTGTTTTACACCGTGAGGTTGAGATATACAAGGCACTTCTGAGGCCAAAAATCCACCTGGAATACGTTAACCTTAGCACCCAGTGGGATTTTGCTGCAGGTGGCCACCATTACTATTTCATATTTCTACATAACTTTATACATAACTTACAAACCCTATTCTGACGCGAGCAAGGCAGATAGTATAGCCATATCTGATCACCATTATACATGGGGGGGGGGGGGGGGGGGGGGGCTATTTGTTTAGAATTAGCTATAATAAAAAGAATAATATAGGGTGTTTGGCTAACATGTTTATAAAAGTCACAATATAAATCACAGAACAGCAGGCTTAATCTTTTGAGTCAGGATTCCCCGGTGGTCTTTACCAAGGTCCCGTTGAGAGAAAGAATTGGACCAACATTTTTTTTAAAATGTGTAGCCTGTCTATTAATTACACCCATCTTCTTTGTGGCAGTCTGCTTCCCGTGTAAATACTGCTGAATAATGTTAAATGCTTTTGTGAGGCCACTGCTAGTCAGCTGCCACTTATATGCATTTTGAGTTGAATTCGCTGTGCGCAAAGTGAAAGGATGTCTGGATTTAAGCTATTTACCAACTGGGTCAAAGCTGTAGATTGGCAGTCACAAAAAAATAAAGAACCATGTAACTGTACAACAAACACATACAAAGCGGACCGCCATTTTAAGAATTATTAACCGGTGTACAAAACTCTCCCACTGTATGTCCCTTTTTTTGTTGTTGTTGCAAATCCACGGCGATAATTTAAACTTGAATAGGCGACACTATTAAAAATAAAATCTGCTGCAGGTCAGACAAGGCTGCGACAAATCTCTATTCAGCTCCCATTTTATCCCCCCCCCCCCCCCCCCCTCCCCGTCTTCCTACCAACCTCGGTTATTGGAGAGAAGATTTGCAAATGTCAGCAGATAACATGGGGGGCAGAAGAAAAAAATACATCATCTAGCCTCGTAATAAAACATAAAAATAAATACATCTGCTTTTAACAGTTATAGCTCTCACAGTGAGACCCTCTTTTAATCTGCTCCAGGCTGGCTACCCCTTAATAGCATCACGATCTACCTAGTCTAGCATTAGCCTTAAGAAACTCTTCCTTTTCTCATGTATATTACAGCCCAATGAGTGCTTAATAAGTGCCTATATATGACAGGGGGAAACATCTGATTGCATTGTTAAGTCTACAAAAACAGCAGAGAAGGCAAAGTCGCAATTTAATTACCATCACAATGCAATCAAGTACAACAACCCTAGCTGCAAACCTATTAAAGCTAGAAGGCCTCAACAGGTCAGCCACAGCACTGATAACCTTTTCCAGCAGACTGACAAATACATGTACAATTGCTTTATCTAATTAAAAGCTCAGGGAGGTGTAGAAAAATACCAGCACATTGACTCTGGCAAATGAGTACTCCCTCCAGCTGCTGGATCTACAATATGGTACTGCTGTTTGCTCTGGAAGGAAACTGACTCACTTAACATTTCAATAGGTTAATCAATTAACAATTAAATGGAGAAATTGGTTAACTCTGAAAACAATTAACATGACACTCCATTAAATAGGCTCTCTAATTGCTCCAGCTGTGAGCGCAAATTAAAAATGTTTTTTTGTTTTTTTTTAAAGTCCATTTTTAAATATATTTTTGTTGTCAAAATGGTTATAAATACAAGCTATTTTGCTCTTTTTTTTTTTTCTTTCTTGATGTAAGTGTGTTTCTTTGTGTTAGCATAATATAGATTAGTGTGTAATATGCTTTGGGCCGTACTGAATTTTTTTTTATGTGTAAATGTGTTAATTCATTCGACCAGTGAAGATCTTTTATTGATGGTAAGTGGAATATATCTGTGTGTTGCGTACCAATTATAGAAATAGTTTTAAAGGGACTGTATCACCTAAACATAGCTTATACTTTTATACGCACAGACACAATCCAATTAATTAATCAGGGTGGAGATCTCATAGGACCTACCATGATTAATTAATTGGATTGTGTCTGTGCGTATATCCATCCTACAGTGCCCGGCTGCACTTTGCATGCTCTTTCTGCAGCATGTGGAACAAATATGTGTCCCTGGAAACATGGCCAATGTTGGCAACTATGCCTAAATTAGGAGAAAAGCATGTTTAAAATAAGTCTGTGGAGTCTTCTGTTGATGACATCACCAGTGGCGTAATATACTATTTACAAATTATCCACTGGAACCAGTTAATTTGCATATCAAGTTACAGGTGATGTCATAAATAGGAGACTTCTCAGACACATTTACAACACTTTGTTCTCCTAATTTAGCATAGTTGCCAACATCGGCCATGTTTCCAGGGACACATATTTGTTCCACATGCTGCAGACAGAGCATGCAAAGTGCAGCCCGGCAGTATGTAGGATGGATATACGCACAGACACAATGCAATTAATTAATCATGGTAGGTTCTATGAGATCTCCAGCCTGATTAATTAATTGGATTGTGTCTGTGCGGATATCCATCTTACATACTGCCGGGCCGCACTTTGCATGTTTTTTTCTGCAGAATGTGGAACAAATATGTGTCCCTGGAAACATGTACTCGGAATGTTGATGTCCCCTCTAGTGTTGAGCGAACCCGAACCACACTGTCCGGGTTCGTACCGAACATTACGGTGTTTGGACCCCAGACCCGAACACGGACATTCCACTGTATGTTCGTGTTGGAGTTCGGGGTTCGGCTATAAACCGAAAGTCTATAAACTGAAAGACATTCGGTTTATAGACTTTCGGTTTATAGAAAGCCAATAGCATTACATGTATTCCATAAACCGAAAGACATTCGGTTTATAGACTTTCGGTTTATAGAATACATGTAATGCTATTGCTATTCTATAAACCGAAATAGAGTCCCCATTCATACGAATAGGTCAATTGACCTATTCGTATGAATGGGGACTCTATTTCGGTTTATAGAATAGCAATAGCATTACATGTATTCCATCTGAGAGTCAAATAGAACAGTCCAATACTGTGTTAACAGCGCACTTTGAAAAATTCTGGCTACCTCCTCCTCCTCCTCCTCCAGTGCCGCTTCCACCTACACTGCCACGGTCACCGCCTCCTCAACCTATGGGTCACTTAGTATAAACTGAAAGAGAATACCCTGCACTCCAACCCTCTCTCACATGGATAATTCTGTTGATCCTCCTGGCAGCCATGCTTTAGATTTATGTTCTTCCAAAACTAAAATCAAAGATTCCATCTAGTGCTATTTTATGGCTCAGCTGTATTTTTCATTTGTATGTATTTTGTGTTATTTGAAGTTATTTCCCTATCCATATTTGTTTGCAGGGCACTTGTCCTACTCTTACCCACATTTTACTTCCTTATGCAGCCCTCTAGCCCTTTCCAGGACTTTTTTAGAGGCATTTTAGTGGCCAAAAGTTCGGGTCCCCATTGACTTCAATGGGGTTCGGGTTCAGGGTCACGTTCGGCGTCAAGTTCGAGCCCGAACCCGGACTTTTTTCCGAAGTTCGGCCGAACCCGCCGAACCCGAACATCCAGGTGTCCGCTCAACTCTAGTCCCCTCCATTTTGTACTGGCCTTGGATGAACTTTATATGATGACATGAAATGTGATACCCATGTGCAAATAATATTCCCCATGACAATCACTGCTATGATTATTTAATTAAAGTGCATTATTACTGTTGTGTGTGACTGCATCCTTTCACATGTATCCAATAAATAATGTCACAGTTAGCAACATCACTAAATATCCAGCTGTGATGCAGAATGCATGTGAGAGCTCCCAGAGTCCTTCAGTCACACACAGAGAAGTTTATGAATAAATATTCCCCCCCCCCCCCACAATGGAATTGGGTAGTTAACAAAAAAGGCTGTTTGATATTTACAACAGCGATTGTGCTTTTTGAATATATCCTGACACTTTTGCTCAGAAGTTCAGGAATGGTGACCGGAACTCAAACTCATTCATTCGTAAACCCCAATGCTTTCTGCATTATAGGTTCCTGGAAGTGTACGTAGTTCTTAACAGTAATACCCTTCTACAGTGGACAGACTCAGTATAAATTGATTTGGCCCAAAATGGATTCGGATCAGGCAACGTAGCCGAATTTGAGAAATCTCCGAAATGGAGCTTAATATCCCTGAATTCAGGTCTGAAGCAGCTATTCGGGCGGTTCATAAAGCCAAGCATCAGAAGCATTTTCGCCATTAAGACCATAGAATTGTAGCTGACCAATATGTGCCGATCACCCTTGAACACGATCTGAATTTGGGAAACAAAGGCGTAATTCACCCATTTCATAGAAACTTAGAAACATAGAATGTGTCGGCAGATAAGAACCATTCGGTCCATCTAGTCTGCCCAAATTTAAATTCTCCACATTTCAGTTGGAGAATTCAACTTTAAAGCCAGCTATCACATGAATACATCCCTACATATATTCCCTAATATCATTTCTGATACAAATATCCATAATTACAATATTTGCTCAAATGGTGATATTTGGACATTTTTGGAACTACCTGAAATAATGCACCGGCGGATCAGCACAAGTCAGGTGAGGTGACGTTCCATCAAATGCGCTAGTGTGCTGCTTCTACCACCTTCATTGCTGAATATATGGAACTATGGCCATGTCAAAAAAAAAAACACCTCACAAAAAGTGTTAAGAAGCAAAATACATCTGCAGCACAGATACCAATATGTAACCACAATGAAAGGGAAGGAGTAATGTAGAATGATTCAGCACTGGAAATAAAAGGGTACCATGGACTGTGGAAGTGTGTGGTATTTTAATTCAATTACTAATTTACTCCATTAGTAAAATACAATTGTTAATTAAAAGTATTAATTTAAATGTATATTTACAAACCCAGGGCAGGGAGTGGGCAGTGAGATGAGTGAAGTTGCAGAGTGAGTACAACTGGGTGGTAGGAGTGGTAAGTAACCAAGGGTTCCATGACTACTACCAAGATGTAACATTGGGATTTACTTATCAGTCTCTAATGATGAGGAGGTGGATATCCTGGGCAACTGTGCAGTCATCTTGGTATCATCATCCCTCCTCACCAGACTGAGGTACGCTCTATGTGGGCACACTGCATGTCCAATTTAGCGTGCTTGTATCTCAAAATCAGGTTACTATGACAAGTTTCTTGAGATTTGGGACAAATGGTTATTGAAATACCCTATGCAAACCCAGGGTTGGCTATTGGCTGCTAGGTAAACATGGTGACCTGATTTAAGCCCCACAGTGTGACGTTGTTTGTCTATACATGTGGGTATGTTGGGGATGGGTTAACAAGAATAAATTAATACCTATCGTAAATGCAAAAAAATAATAAAAATAAAAAATATATTAATGCTATATATTATAAGACTATATGTAACATTTACAATGTTTATTTAAATGTTTATTTACTTTTTAAAATATGTTTTTGTGTTTTATTAATATTTTTTATTTACTTTTACTTTATCATAGTTTTTATTGATTTTGTTTTACTTTGACCCATTTTGGAAAAGAAAGTCCTCCCATTGATTTCTATAGCTATACCTCTTGACAGTGCATTGAAAAGAGCTGAAATCACCTCCATATAAGCCTAGAAGGAGTTCAGCTTTTGAAAAGTTGGCATGCAAATCAGTCACAATGGCCGAATCAGGATCATTTCAATGTTTCCCGATTAGCCCGAATATAGGGGCCATTTGAATCCAATTTCCCTGAAAAAAATTGGAGCTACCTAAGTAGCTCCAATTTTGGAGCTATTGTTAGAAAATCTCTATTGTCTCTTAGTGCTGGATGTGCTAGGATAGTATCATCTAATAAGATATCCCAGTCTGTTTGTTTCAACAGATTGTTGTTCATGATCAAATGTATCTTCTTGTGTTCGTACACAAACCCATTATGCCAAACCTACACATTTTTGAGCCTCATTACTTGGGATTAAGGGATCGTTGGACACGAAAAAAAATTGTGCAAACTTGTTTGCAGGCCTTGTTTTGGAGACCTTTGATGAGTCAACACTCTAGGAATGCGAACCTAACAGTTGACGTGAGACATTCTAGAATTTTTTCAGAATGACCAGTTTGCTCTCTGACCAGAAATGAGGTCACCGCTAGATTCTCTTCTTTAGAACATAACCAGTTTGCCTTAAACAATGAATTGACTTACAGTGAGAATCAAGGCCAGTGCAAGGATTATTCCTCGCCTTCCTCCCATGTCTGTGGTCTTTCCTCCCTTCCCTCCTTCACTCCCATGTGTGTGGTCTGTCACTCGCATTTTTGCAAATGTGGCACTGAGGGAGGGAGACGGACCTCACCGGGCATGAGGTGAAGATCCACCCCCTCCTTCTATCGGAACGCGCTTTTTTTTAACTGGAGAGCAGCGGGCAGTACAAGCGCACACAGAGCTCAGACAGTGCTGCTCCCGCTCCCCACGTAGAGTGATGATTCACAGCTTTGTATTTCCGATGCCCTGAATGATCAGTGCGCGAGCAGCACTGTCTGAGCTCTGTAGAGCTAGTTCTGCCAGCTGCTCCCCAGTTAAAAACACACACTCCGATCAAAGGACGGGATGGACCTTCACCTCGTCCCCGGTGAGGTCTGCCTCCCTCCCTCAGTGCCACATTGTGTCTGAAAAATAAGAGACCGCGGGCGCCCCTTGCAAAAATGCGCCCTAGGCTGTTGCCTACTTCACCTATAGGAGGCCCCGGCCCTGGTGCGAACTCTACAAGCTGGTAAAGGCTGCATATTTCAGAACTAAGCTGCTTCCACTTATTGTCAACATCCAGTTTTTTTTTTTACATGGTCTATTACGTTAATCCATAAGAAAACAACGAAAAAGAGTTGTGCTAGAAAACACACTTATATTACACTATATCTATAGCAACAGGAAAAACAAGTGCCTTGCGTTCCAGCCAAGCAACTAAATCTATTGTTGATTATGTCACATTTCTGCTGTGTTGGGCAATGTTTTAAGTATGTTGTTTGTCCAACATTATCCGTGTTACCCAGGGAGCAGAACCATCAGGTCTGTGTTTGACCTTCGGGAACTTGTGATGTGTGAATCAAAGCAAACAAAAGACACCTGCTGGCATTTTATTATTGTTTTTTTTTTTGATAACCTGTTGGAAGGCTGTCCACAAATGACTGTGTCCAACCAGAGAGAAATTAATAACTTCATCTGTCTGTGAATCTCACCATTAAAAAGAAATCGACATGGATTTGTTCACAAACCAAAATGTACCTACCTCTAAGAAGATTCCCAGTTGAGTTTCTAAACAGATAATAAGGGGCTGTAGGATCAGCCAGTCCCCCAAACGATTCCTAACACAACCTCATAGTATAGTTATTATTTTTGGAGCTATGGCACTATTGAGCGAGGTACAGCAAAATCCCATCATTTCTGTTATACTCAGTCATTAGGAGCAGTAGATAAATCATGGAAACTTCTTAATTATCATTTTTTACTTTTTCTTTTTTTTGCTCATGGGTTGGGTGGGATTATTCTTCTTTGTAGGCATATGTTCTAAAATTTATAATACATGTTTAGTCATCATTATGGCTTGTGTGGTGTTTTTGTGCAAGCCATGGTTCTTAACCAGGCACGCTCTTTCTCAATGAATGCTAGAATCTGATCATGCATTGAGCCCTTGGTTGCTCAGGAAAGGCACCTGATATGAAGTGTGTTCCTGGTATAAAACATCTACTCATTGACCCTACTATTCCTGCAATACATCTTCACTAAGAGTCACTTTATTGTTGTCAACAATGTTAGTCACAGATCTCATTATAACATGCAGGATGTCTTAACCTATTGATCTCTACATTGAGAACCCAATCTATAGACTCAGCTGAGCAAACCATCATCATTTGACAGCTTCTAACTATGCTGACCTAATGGGGGTAAAGCAAGGCCTAGTTTAAAGGAAAACTAATTGTTTTATTAATTTCTTGAAGTTGGGCCTATTTCCTATGGAGGATCCTGATTATTTCGGTTCAATTTTGGATTATTTTCGGTATTTGTGGGCTATTTTTATTTTTTGGTGAGAAATCTCCCATGGGATAAAATAGGGATTTTGAGGCTGCAATTTTGAGCGCATTCGGTTTTGGCAGATATTGGTGTGGAATCGGCTATGATTTCTGAATTGTGAACGTGTTTGTAGATACCAATGTGCCCAGAATCACTCAGCGATTCATAGGCTCCATTTTGAGTCAGATTATAGTTGCACATTATGTCCCAATACTTATCTTGGTCATACTTCCTAGTTCAATAACATCACATTGCTCCACTTTGCAGAAGCACCTTTCAACAATGATACAAAGCAGAGAGAAATGCCCTTTCATATATATATATTTTGGGGGGAGTTATAAAGAATATCATTTAAAGTGTAGGATTATAATGTAAAGCTTCCTTTCCTTCTACTCTGAACATCGAATGGCCATTTACTGTAACCACATAAACATTTTCACAGTGAAACTGTAGGCAAAGCATGAACTTATGTTTAATTGAAAGATTGCATCAAATGTAGGGATTTTACCTACTTAAAGCCACGAAACGCGTCAGGTGGATTTCCAAGCACAATATGCTTTTAACATTTGGACTGAGTGATTTTATTATGTTATCAGCTCTTTTCTGAATTAATTTAAGGATATCTTCACGTCCACTTTCGTGTTTAGGGTACCTACCTAGTTAAGGGTCGGTGAAATGTGAAAACAGAGGTCACTCAATGCCCTAGCAGTGAGAGAGCTCCAGCAAAACATCATGGCTACCACTCAGAGGATAAAATGGCATGTACCTTCTCACATCCTATATAAAAAGTAAAACAAAGATAAAATACCTATTCTTGATATAATCTTTCAATCAAACATACGTTCATGTTTTGCCTACAGATGTCCTTTAATGATTTCAGCAAACATATTTTTATTGTGTGAATTAAACTTTGTAACTTTTCTGTAAATGGAAGAGTAACTTACCAGAAATGATCAGGGGAGGTTACATCTCGACTACTGAGCTTCTATTAGGCTTGCTCTCTGTGATGCCGACTGTTGACAGGACCCATATGACTGTGTGTTAGCCTTTTCAATGGGTGATCCAATCTTGGCTGGCAAACGTCCTCTTAATTATAGAGCTGCGCATTTTGTTTATACTAATACAGGGATTAAGAAGCTATATTAATACTGTTTGACATTGGCAGTGGCAAATAATGGAAACATGTCATTTACCTATTTCTGTGTGTTAAAAAAACAGCACATTTTAGCTTTCTAGGTGGTTTGGGAGATTTGCAGGGAAACAGCAAATGCTTCTGCAGGGTATAATTACATGCATTTTCTAAATCCGTGGAATATTCTTTGGAGTATAAATCTGAAAAATAAACCTTTGTTCTTTGGTGGAAGAATAAAATCCATAGTTAACCCATTTTGCCAGTTGGCAAGTCTTAAACGCATACTGAGCACACGTGGAAGCTAAATTACCAAGACTATTGCTGTTCCTATCAATGGCTTAAGAACTCTGCACTTAACTATAATCAATCCACTACTCTAATATGTAGCCAGCCCTGTTCTTGTTTGACTACAGCTAACATTAGCTGCCGGAGTATTATAAGGGTTATAGTCCATCAACTATTGTTGTTGGTTAGTCTTTCTGATTTTTTTCCCCCTCAGCTCGGATAGCTCAAGGTTCATAGAAGTTATAGGTCAAAATTAGGAGGGTGTCCAGAACCAAAACTTGCTGATACAATTATTTCCTTTGTAGACAAATAGTTCCACAAATGTGTTGGTACAGATTAGTTGTGAGCGTGTACAGTTGTCTTAATCCCCCCCAAAATACCCCATTTAAATACAGCTCTAGAAATAGGAATTAGCAGGTGGTTAAATTACCTGACAATTCCTCATCTTTCAAAGATTTTTTTTTTTTAAAGGTGAGTGTTTTCATTATGTCTATCCTTATCCATTCCAAAATATGACACAAGTTCACAGGATTGTTTCATCTGAATAACAAAGAAAGAAGAATGGACCATTCCTTAGCAGCAAGTTCTCAGTTCTTACATCAATGACTGCTTATAACGTCTTAAATCCTAGAAAGAGTGCGGAGGGTTCTGTGTGGTTCCTAATGGACTGCTCCGATGTCTTAAATAATAATAATTAAAATATTATTTATGATATGGTCGGTCACTTAAAACACTTAAAACACAAAAGACATAATTAAATTCTCTTATTACGTTATTGATCCAGAGAAAGGACAACCAAACACACACAGCAAATCCAAACAATAAATCTCAGATCGGATGTTAAAAGAAGTTCCTGTTCCTATTTAATGTTCGTTGGCTTAAATTATTTAGTGGGAAAGGTAGCCAACCCTATTTGGAGTCATCGATCACACATGAGAAAAGAGTTTGTGGGGGTTTGTTTTTGGAAAATGGTGATATATTTTATGGGTAAAATAAGTTCTCAGAGAATACAGACAAATAAAACATGGTATTGGCTTAGTTTCAAAGAAACATAGAAACATAGAATGTGTCGGCAGATAAGAACCATTCGGTCCATCTAGTCTGGTTCATCTTGTACCATCATCAGAAATGCATTGTGGGTCTTACAGTTTGTCACAAATTATAGTGGGATACTTCAGGTAGATGGATGTTTTGTAGCATCTTGATTTCTCTTTACATTAAGACAACAAATTAAGTGAATTAAATGTGATACATATAATAATTAATATTGAATTAAGCAACTGCTAGTAACTTACCTACAGAATGCATTTGGACATGAAAGATAGGTAGGTATTTACATGTTGTTTTCTTTGATAGTTTGCCAAGAACACACTATAGTATAGATGGGACTATATCCACCCCTTAAATAATACTATCTCACCCTCTTATTAGTAATGTGACCTTTGAGGGAGGGGTGAAGAGCAGTGAGTCTAACTTGCCCAGCACTGTTCCAACCACTTGGTTTGGCCATGCCCATCCTTGGAACAGCCCAGGCATGGTGAGAAGTTGTCATCCCACTTCCCCTGCTTCTCAGAGGAAGTTGGTCGCAGGTGTATGCTGCCCCCACCGTCTCACATTAGTATGCCTCTGGCGTGAGTTGACAAACTGCAGGAGGGGTAATAGGAACATTTAGGGAAGGAGCTAGTCAAGCAGAGTTTCAGTTAGGAGACTTATGACATAGGCATAGGACGGCACCTGCCTATGATGGCCTTGATGGGAACCCAGCAATTAAAATTTGTATCTAATTTGAAGATTTCTATCTTGTTTGTATTCTCTTCACCACTTTAAAATGCTCTTTTCAGTCTTACCTTGTTTATTAATGTAAATGACAAAGGATGATGTTGAAGGAGACTCCAGGGAGAGCTCATTGAAGATGCCTTTTCATAATTTGGCACCTAAGCTATTTATTTTACTAAGGAATGGAAGGAACATATCCATACTAGACACATCAGAATTTAACAAAAGACTGAAATATCAGATGGCAAAACTTAAGCATGTTGCTACAACACTGGTTAAAATACAATTCAGTTTAAAGTAGACAATCTAATACAACAAAGTAACAATGACAAACCTAAGTCATATTTCTCCATTCAGTGTCAGCTTTCCTTCAAAATGTTAAAAATAGAAAGTTTTACAAGTCTATTTACTAGAAAAAAAAATGTAAAACAATCTGGATCATGTCTAAAAACAAGTCTCAAGTACACGAACACCCCATGACTAAATATTTCCGATGTAATTAAAATCGTTTTATATAACTATACACAGCAAAGGAGAATTAATGTTCTATTTGTCATTTAAACACTTTTTTTTTTATTTTTTGTCAGAATCAAACTAATCTTTATTTTCCATGCTCTAATGTCTGGTTGTTGAAATCCTCAGCTGTGATGAATTAAGCTACTTATTAATCTAATTATCGCACATTCATCGTAGGAACTCTCATGTGACTTGAAAAGGCTATTCAACCTTTCCCTCCCTTTCTACAGAGGGCTCAACCTTCCACCAATTAAGATCATTCTAAAGTAATACTGGAAATAAAAAGCTTTCATTAATTACTCAATGGAACAATGCGTACAGAGAACATTGAAATACTTGGGGAGAATTCCTTTGATAAGTTGTTCAATACCCGAGTTTTGGAGAAGACCCAAAGATACTATTTCCCCTCACTGTCTTGGGCGTATAAATTAGTTAATGGGTATTCCTAAAAATACATACAAAAGTCTACTCAATAAAGAGAAAATTGCAGGGAACCGAGACGGGAATTTCAAAGGCCAAACTACACTGGCCTAAACTTTGAAATTCCCAGCCCAGTTCCCTGCAAGTCTCTCTTTATTGAGTAGACCATCCATCAATGATATACTGTATTGATATTATACAGTCATTTGCTCGTTCTTATGCAAACAAAATGTATTTATTTTATGGAGGTTAAGAATAAAAGGACAACTGTTGACAAGAAATGAGTTTAATTGAAAGATTGCATCAAATGTAGGTTTTCTTTAAATAGAAATACTTTAATACAAATAAAGGAACTTACTGAGCCCTCTATGCTCTGTTTTGCTCCATCAAACTTAAAACATTATACTTCCTGCACATAAAACATTAAACGTGGTCCAAGGATAATTACAATATTGAGAAGATACCTATCCACACAGCATCCTCTTAAAGACACCACTGATGAAGATAAAGATTTGCAACAAGTTGTCCCAGTTGAACATTATCTGAAAACACTGTCAATAATATTATCATACTAATACCTTTTGCTAACAATTTAGTTAAAAAAAAAAGTATTTAAAATATATCAATGGTGATCTACCATTTAGGGCTACTAAACTGGTTCATGGGTTGAAGGATAAAACTTACCAGGAAAGGTTAAAGCATCTTAACATGTATAGCTTGGAGGAAAGACGTAACAGGGGGGATATGATAGAAACATTTAAATACATAAAGGGAATCAACACAGTAAAGGAAAAGATTATATTTAAAAGAAGAAAAACTACCACAACTAGAGGACATAGTCTTAAATTAGAGGGGCAACAATTTAAAAGTAATATCAGGAAGTATTACTTTACTGAGAGGGTAGTGGATGTATGGAATAGCCTTCCAGCAGAAGTGGTAGAGGTAAACACAGTCAAGGATTTTAATCATGCGTGGGATAGACACAAGGCTATCCTAGCTATAAGACCGGGAATGGGGGACTAATAAAAGTATTCAAAAAAATTGGGCAGACTAGATGGACTGAATGGTTCTTATCTGCCGACACATTCTATGTTTCTATCTAAGCACCCACTGCTTAGCTCACCATTAGGGCCATCCAAATTAATTTAAAATATTGGCAAATAGAAAATCAGCCATATCAAATGTGCTTAATGTGTGAGATTTATTTTTTAACTCATTATTTATTTTTACTATTATTTTTTTCATTTGATTTTAGCTTCTGAAAAGTGGTAGAAACTCCCAGCGCTTCTAGACATCTATTCACTGAACTGACCCTCCTCGTTTTACATCAGAGGCTCATTTAAAGCTTGGATTACATTATATCTATTTATTCATCATGCATTGCCATTCATTTTCTTAAAATATTTATTCCGAGAAATAATGAACGGCTTTGCACATATTACAAGAGTCAAAGAATGTCACCAATTTAAATTACATAAGAAATATAAACTACTGAAATTATTAAAAGATAACACCTATATGTGTCTGAAGTATGACCCATCTCTCAATTATAATGTGTTCCTAATACTTCTCTCCAATTGGTTTTCTAGTTCCTCCGGGAATGGGAAACATTAGTTCATTGTCACATTGTTTAATGAATGTTTTAGTTACAACCTAAATAGAGTTCATTTATATTTAAATTACAGCTTCTCCTGATTTGTATGCAAGCTACCTGTGTTTGAGAATGCTGCTACTGTTTGTCTGCAATGTAACAAATTAATTTAATTTCCATACAAATATCGCAAAGAACAAGCGAAGGGACAGGTACCATACACACAGAAATAAACAAACTTAATTTAACAAAGAAAAATAAAGCTAAAAAAAAAAAAAAAAGAAAATAAGCCTAGGTGCAATAGTATGAAAAAAATAAAAAAAATTTCAGCAATATGGCGTTTCTATAACATTTAAATAGTTAGATGCCAAATGGTGTAGTGTATAGATAATACAAAACAATATTTTGATTTTGAATTATAATGTTATGGATCTTCCAACATAAAAGAGCTTCATGTGACTGATTTACAGAATACTTCCCATGTTACCCATCTTTTCCTATTTTCGATTTTGACTGCCCCGGGAACGTTTCTGAAATGACCAATCTATAAAGGGCATAGTTGCCAACATTGACCATGTTTCCAGGGACACATAATTGTTCCACCTGCTGCAGAAAGAGCATGCAAAGTGCAGCCCAGCGGTATGTAGGATGGATATACGCACAGACACAATCCAATTAATTTCTCAGGTTGGAGTTCTCATAGGATATCCTACATACTGCCAGGCTGCACTTTGCATGCTCTTTCTGCAGCATGTGGGACAAATATGTGTCCCTGGAAACCTGTCCAATGTTGGCAACTATGAAAGGGATGTATCACTAAGCTCACTGAGGAATGTTTTTATGGAACTCACAAATTGCGATAGAATTCTTTGCAATAGACTCGATATTTGATCCTGATTTGAGCATCCAGTTGACCGGAGCAGCGTGGACTTGGCTTGGAGAGGAGAATCACTACAGCAAGCTTGGTATTCCATTTCTTTCTAGTACAGGAGAGCTTTGAATGCATTTTGCATTAGACAGAGCAAACGCCAAAATTGCTACACCATCCTGCCAAGTTCAGCTGCAAAGTGTTGCCAAGAAAATTTGCCAAATTGATAATTATTGTTTTTTTTTTCTTTCATGACCTTGGGTGTACTAGGCTTAAATCAGCAACTGATGAGTAAACCTTGTGGTCTCAGAATGGGCTATGAGTATAGAGGAGATCTGATACTCAGATAAGCCTTCATGTGATAAGGCTGCTGGCAGACATTTTGAAGCATTATTCCTATATCACTGGAAGATGAGGCACCATATCAGTGGAAGATGAGGCACCAAATCATTGGAAGATGAGGCACCATATCACTGGAAGATGAGGCACCATGTCACTGGAAGATGAAGATGATGCACCATATCACTGGAAGATGAGGCACCATATCACTGGAAGATGATGCACCATATCACTGGAAGATGATGCACCATATCACTGGAAGATGATGCACCATATCACTGGAAGATGATGCACCATATCACTGGAAGATGATGCACCATATCACTGGAAGATTATGCACCACATCAGTGGAAGATGAGGCACCATATCACTGGAAGATGATGCACCATATCACTGGAAGATGAGGCACCATATCACTGGAAGATGATGAACCATATCAGTGGAAGATGAGGCACCATATCACTGGAAGATGATGCACCATATCACTGGAAGATGAAGCACCATATCACTGGAAGATGAGGCACCATATCACTGGAAGATGATGCACCATATCACTGGAAGATGATGCACCATATCACTGGAAGATGAAGATGATGCACCATATCACTGGAAGATGATGCACCATATCACTGGAAGATGAAGATGATGCACCATATCACTGGAAGATGATGCACCATATCACTGGAAGATGATGCACCATATCACTGGAAGATGATGCACCATATCACTGGAAGATGATGCACCATATCACTGGAAGATTATGCACCACATCAGTGGAAGATGAGGCACCATATCACTGGAAGATGATGCACCATATCACTGGAAGATGATGCACCATATCACTGGAAGATGAAGCACCATATCACTGGAAGATGAGGCACCATATCACTGGAAGATGATGCACCATATCACTGGAAGATGATGCACCATATCACTGGAAGATGATGCACCATATCACTGGAAGATGATGCACCATATCACTGGAAGATGAAGATGATGCACCATATCACTGGAAGATGATGCACCATATCACTGGAAGATGATGCACCATATCACTGGAAGATGAAGATGATGCACCATATCACTGGAAGATGATGCACCATATCACTGGAAGATGATGCACCATATCACTGGAAGATGATGCACCATATCACTGGAAGATGATGCACCATATCACTGGAAGATGATGCACCATAACACTGGAAGATTATGCACCATATCAGTGGAAGATGAGGCACCATATCACTGGAAGATGATGCACCATATCACTGGAAGATGATGCACCATGTCACTGGAAGATGATGCACCATATCACTGGAAGATGATGCACCATATCACTGGAAGATGATGCACCATATCACTGGAAGATGATGCACCATATCAGTGGAAGATTATGCACCATATCAGTGGAAGATGATGCACCATATCACTGGAAGATGATGCACCATATCACTGGAAGAAGATGCACCATGTCACTGGAAGATGAGGCACCATATCACTGGAAGATGATGCACCATATCACTGGAAGATGATGCACCATATCACTGGAAGATGATGCACCATATCACTGGAAGATTATGCACCATATCAGTGGAAGATGATGCACCATATCACTGGAAGATGAGGCACCATATCACTGGAAGATGAAGATGATGCACCATATCACTGGAAGATGAGGCACCATATCACTGGAAGATGATGCACCATCTCACTGGAAGATGATGCACCATATCAGTGGAAGATGATGCACCATATCAGTGGAAGATGATGCACCATATCAGTGGAAGATGATGCACCATATCACTGGAAAGTGATGCACCATATCACTGGAAGATGATGCATCATATCACTGGAAGATGAGGCACCATATGACTGGAAGATGATGCATCATATCACTGGAAGATGATGCATCATATCACTGGAAGATGAGGCACCATATCACTGGAAGATGATGCATCATATCACTGGAAGATGATGCATCATATCACTGGAAGATGAGGCACCATATCAGTGGAAGATGATGCACCATATCACTGGAAGATGAGGCACCATATCACTGGAAGATGAGGCACCATATCACTGGAAGATAAGGCACCATATCACTGGAAGATGATGCACCATATCACTGGAAGATGATGCACCATATCACTGGAAGATGATGCACCATATCAACGGAAGATGATGCATCATATCACTGGAAGATGATGCACCATATCACTGGAAGATGAGGCACCATATCACTGGAAGATGAGGCACCATATCACTGGAAGATAAGGCACCATATCACTGGAAGATGATGCACCATATCAACGGAAGATAAGGCACCATATCACTGGAAGATAAGGCACCATATCACTGGAAGATGATGCACCATATCACTGGAAGATGATGCACCATATCACTGGAAGATGATGCACCATATCAATGGAAGATGAGGCACCATATCACTGGAAGATAAGGCACCATATCACTGGAAGATGATGCACCATATCACTGGAAGATGAGGCACCATATCACTGGAAGATGAGGCACCATATCACTGGAAGATGAGGCACCATATCACTGGAAGATAAGGCACCATATCACTGGAAGATGATGCACCATATCAGTGGAAGATGATGCACCATATCACTGGAAGATGAGGCACCATATCACTGGAAGATGATGCACCATATCACTGGAAGATTATGCACCATTTTGCATTGCTTTAGTCTCAATACATTTCCTGCTGACACAAATTCTATTGCATAGTCATCCAGGGATTTGGAAGACTTTGGGAGGATCTGCGTTATTATATTGGAGGAAATGAAAACTGTACAATTTCCCTAATATTATCAGCTCTTAAAAAGAAATTCTATGGATTTTAATGAATCTTATTATCATTTTCTATCTTGCTCCAAAACCTTGCTAAAACTTGCTCAATGTGAAGTTTTTTTTCCCTTCTTCTTTTTGTTTGCGTACAAGATTAAAAATAAGTAGAAATATTAAAGTCTAATTACACTTTACTTTAACACCAGAAATGTGGGTGAAAAAAAAATTCAGCAGGACACTTTTAGCAAAACAGGATGTATGTTGTCATCATCATTAAAAGATAAATGTTTCATACTGTTTTTATCTGTGTTTTTGGAAGAAATCCAGCCTTTGCAGTTATGTCGGAGACAAAAAAAAAAAAAAAAATGAAATGCAGGAGTAATTATTAAAACTGTGTGATTTGTTATCTCAGTTACTGTCTTTCAAAATGGTAATTCGATATCAGCAGCTGCAGACGGTTGCTGATTTCACCTATTAGTAAACAAGTGCTTCGGAGACCTGTTTGAGCTACTTTAAACACACTACTCCCCGAAGTGCTGTCAGGCTTACGTTCTAATCCATGGTTATTTTAGAGCACTGGAAATTCATCTTTATAAAACCTAAACAAAAAAAAAAAGGGAAAATAGCCTAGAGGGCATGAGCTCCCTCTGGTGAGACAAATGACATGTTCATTTATTAATGAAACAATAACTCGAGAAAGAGGATCAAAGAACATTCCAGCCTCACTTTACGATCCCCAATTTTCTCAGGCCAAACCATTCCATTGAGCGATGACAATGTAATACTTAATTGTTAAAGTTAAGAAACAGTTTTTTTTTTTTTTTTTTTAAAAACTGGCATTTATTTCTGAATAATTACTCCAAAAATTCACAGTTTCGTTGTAACTTTTCGGAGAAATCTTCTGTACTCTACTTTGGGGAATTTGTTACTTTCCCTCGATGTTACTAATTATTTAGTACAGAGAAATAGACTTGAAAATGTTCTCATTAATTGTTTTCTTGTTATTTGACTTATGGAACCGTTCTTAAGTGGGATACGAGACCCCACGGTGGTTTAATCGAGTAGCAACATGTGACCAGCTATTTTTGGGGCAACATTGTAAAACTGGAACGTACGGAAGAAACATTCCACCAGTGCTAGAATTGTGTCTAGATGCGTCACATCTGCTGCAGGGTTTAGCTAAGTTCTCTGGGAGCTTGCTGAGCTACTGAGTTTTCCCGAAATCATCTGATTGTCTAGTCTTCTCACCAACAACTGTAAGTAACACCATGGTTATTCCTCACTGTTCCTGTTCCATTTCGACAGAAAAGACTAGAGCCCCCATAAGCATTTTATTCACGTTTCTGTTGCTGATGGCAAGAACCATGGTAATAACAGAGACATTTGTGAAATAGCTAATATTCACAGACCATGGTGATCAAATCTTCAGATACTGTAAGAGACATCAGGCAATTTTCAACATAATGGGAGCTATTGCAGGTGAGTTGAGAGGAGGTGAGGTGAGTTGAGGTGAGATATCATTTCATCTCACCAAGTCACACTAAAGTTCTAGTTTGATTAAAGATGGTTGAGTTGGGAGGTCATGTTGGATTTAGTCTCCACAGTGAATGCAACTTCTCGTCTTGACCACCGTGAGCTACTCACTATACACTCTCGACCTTCATCTCGCCTTCAACGCAACTTCCCTCACCAAAGTTCAACTTGACCTCCTAACTCGACCTCCCAAAGAGTGGAAGAAGTCAACCCACCGAAGGAGCAAGGGATAGAGATGAGGCTACCCTAGATATAAGATAAGGCCAGGGACTAATGAAAGTATTAAAACAATTGGGCAGACACATTATTCCTTTGTCTGTCTAAGTGGTGCAGAAAGCATGTTTGCCCCCTTTTGCCCCTCTGGGTTCTTGGAAGAGGAAGAGGCCTGGCCTGTTAGGAGCAATGCTGTGTGACTGCAACCTTATGCCTCACCATACGTGGGCAGGTTTCTGTACCAGGCTGATGCGACTTTAAAAAGTTCAAAGTATTGATATTTCGAATACGTCAAAAGTGGAAATGTTTTTGTTTTCGTGCTGCTTTGCAACTTGCACAGGCCTCAACCTCATGGGACGACCCCTAATTTGTCAGGACAGGACCCCAAAAAGTATGTAGATGACATTCAAGAATATTTATTGAATGAATGGATAGGAAAGGAAAGAAACCAGATGACAATTACCGATTGGTGTTTTTTTTTAACAAACCTGCTGTAAGGCCTGACAACAATCAGCAAATTGCGCCTCAGGTATATATTGATTACTATATAATATTCATGGCCTACAGTGGACATTTATTTGATCTTCTGTCTTTTACATAATATGCTCTGTAAGTAACCTTGAGTTTGACATTCTCCACTCCACAAAATCCATTTCCTTTTATCATCTTACATGTCTGCAGTCTTGAAAAGGCTGCTCTTCTCGCCTCATTTACCACGTTCTTCCTGTTCAATAGAATTTGTCCGTCACATATAATTTTTTGTTCACCTTAAAATTAACTCAATATGGCCATGGGTGATAGTGGTAATAATTATAAAAAAACCCCCTTTGTTTTAGAGAGTTCAAATATAGAACGTTTGGGAAAACAGCTGTAATGGAACACATTAACGTAGGTTCCGATGCATTTTACCAAATCTCCGTTCCGATGTTCGAGCGATGGCAGAAATGATTAGACAAATAAATATTCAAATTCTAAATATTCATTCTAGGAGCCAGCTAAAAAATGTAATCATTACATCTTTCAAAGAGATGCCTTTTCTACTAGGAGTTTGACTATAAGACTAAGATTAAGGTCCCCTGCAGGGCTACAGATGACGTGGAGGCAGTGCTGGCAGTCACTTCCACCAGCGTTTCTCTAATGGAAAACTGGGGTCAGCGTATGTGTGTGCGTACCGAGCACTACATAGACATTCTCCATCTGTCCCACTAGAAACCAGGGAGAGTAATGGGAGCAATTGGCAAGTATGGGGGCATATTGGTAAGTCTGGGGTCATATTGGCAAGCCTGGGGACATGGTGGTAAGATTTTCAAGTCTGATGACGCAATGGCAAGTTTGGAGCATATTGGCAATTCTGAAAGCAATTTTGCAAATAAAAATAAAATAAAAACAAGTAATGCATTTTAATTTTCATATTTTTTTTAAATATTAAAATACAGTTTAGACATAAAGTTATTTTTGCTAGTAAAGACCTCAGAAAACGATAAGAAAAGTGTGCCTCATAATTAAAACAGGCTGGATCAAGATCAGTATGTGTAACATCTAATTGGCCAAAGAAAACCTTTGGGGGAGGGATTTGGATAAAGGTATTAAAAACCCATGTCAGACGTTAGCATGTCAGACGTTAAAACCCATGTCAGACGTTCATTGCAGCAATACCGGGAAAAGAACTTGCTCCCGCACACTCCTCCCTTTGTTGGAGGATAGTCAACTTCAGTTTGACTACCCTGGGAGCACAAGGCTCAAATATTGGTTACAAAGGCCACATGTGCTGTGTCTCTGGTCATCTCTAATTTGGTTGGTTAATGTGTCTCTGACCCACTGTAATGGTGTATTTTGCAGCAGGTGTATTGCCAAAGATGCAGTTTTTGGTAAATATAACAAACAGGCTTTTCATTGGATCATAGCACCTCCTAGCTAGATTGTTGCAGTTTTTTTTACACAATACCGGTACATC
Source organism: Pelodytes ibericus (assembly GCA_036172795.1). NCBI lineage: Eukaryota > Metazoa > Chordata > Amphibia > Anura > Pelodytidae > Pelodytes > Pelodytes ibericus. Next base: position 18,028,428 of record CM069868.1, on the reverse strand, counting down.
CTGTGGTCATTGCAATTCAGACTCCAGGTGTTTTTTTTTCAGGGGTAGGTGAGCACATGTGTTTTATTGAACTTATTTAAAATGTTTTTTTTAATTCTTTATTGAAGTTAAAGTCATCATACATAGTATGATAATAGAGGCAAGTAAACATGACTGCAGAGATGAAAACACTATTATACAGAATGACAACAGACAGCGAGTCATGCCGTGCCAAGGGAATGGCAATTTCGCGAAATGTTACATAACATAATAAACAATAAATAATTTATTGCTGAACTTAGTCTCCTGTGTTAATTTATGACTAGTGTGCTAGATATGAAAATGGCATAACTAGAAATGAGTTAAGCTAGCTAAGCCGTCAGGACAGCGGGACCTTGGCCGCTTGACCTAGTGTGGAAAAGTTCGAAACATTTCAACATTTAAAAACAGTGTACATACCTTTACAATTATTTATAGCTCTACCCAATCAGATTTGTCATCTGTGGCCGGAAAAAAATGACTTGTACTTTACATGAACACACTGTATAAAGTTTCTGGGGTCTGTTTACTAAAACGTGAAATGTGGTGTATTGAAAATCAAAAATCAGGAATTAATAGCTGGGATGGGATGATAGGCAAGTGGGAGAGCCTTTGCAACTCAGCTATTATTATCTGATTTGTGCAATTCAAGTGGTTAATTCGCCCTAATTACATAGCATTACATGAAATATTATAGGTAGAGCCCCAAACAAATTACTCAGACTTTAAAAGGGAACTACAAAACAGAGATAGACAAAGATATGAAGAAGAGAGCCCTGCTTGTAAGCTTATAATCTAGTGCCTATTTAGGTCCTTTCTCCGCTATTGTCCCTGTTTTCTGGGAGCTTGGAATTTCCGGTTTGTATACATGTATCACAGAGCTCCAGAGCAATACAACTCACAATGACGTGTATTTATGTATTAGTTTGTACAAGTAAAATATTTTATTCTTAATCTAAAAGAGTTACCAAATTACATAAACAATTATCAATTGGCCATAAAGTCACTGAAAATGTTCCTTTAACGACCTGCCCGCAGACACACCTTCAGCCACTCCCACGAGAATGAAGTCATCCCTCTTTAGCCATTTCAAATGTTGGGAGGTATTGTAGAGGGATCTCAGAAGATGAGTGAAAAGGCCAGAGGTGAAGGTGGTGGCAGTAACAGTGCATTGGGGGACAGTGGGAGTAAGGTGGGGGTCTGGCCAGAGTTGGTGTTCTAGATGGATGAATTGTAAGCTTTTTTCTTTAAAGAGGTGAGTCAATTTACTAAATAGTGAATATACCACTGTTTATTGCAAATCACCATGATTAGGTACAGGCTGAATAAAGACATGGATAACAGCAGCAAACATTCCTCCGCTTCACCAGTAAATCATTGTTATTTTCTCTTAACCCCTTTTTTCCAGAACAAACCTTAACATTTGGGGTTTTTTTTCATACAAAACAGTCCTTTCCGGTGGATAACAGAAATGTTTTCACAGGATCAAATGCATGCATAAAAGCCAAATGATTCTTTCCTCTCACTGTGATTTTTATATTTTTTAAATATTCACACTGTCTCATTGAAATCACAATAAAACCCCCAACAATGAACAGATGTGCAGAATTTCAGCACTGACTGATGAAGGACTCCGGAATTAAAATAAGCGATGGAATTTCATATAAAAATAGAGCATTATTTGATCGCTACAGCAATTAAAATTTTCCTAATACATGGGGAAAAATCATATCTGAAATCGAAATTAGTCGGTATTTTCTGAATGGATATTCGTAATTATCCTGTTTACAGATACAGGGAACTTTGGCTCTTGTCAGTATCACTGAAGACAGTTTTATAAAAGGACAGACCAGTTTTAATTATATGACAATGAATGCATAATTATTGTATTTGTTGGGGAAGAATCATAAGACAACAGGCTGGATAGTGCTGCTCTAGTTAGTGAATCTTAATTACTTTTCCATTTATTTTGCATATAAAAGCTATTTGCTAATTGTCTTTGCTGAAAGTATGCAAAATATAATTAGTCATTCATAATTCTGTATGTGTTATCTAACTGCGTGTTTGTTACTTAGGAACATATATCTAAAGTTTGAATATTTAATGACTGCCTTCACAGAGAAGGTTTATTTAAAGTTTGGTTACAAATATTGGAAGTAACATCCAAATCTAGTCCTTTTTTATTTATTTAGATTGTATGAAGGTTACCAATATACCTTAATGTAGTTTTGTGTGGAATGTGCTGGTACAAGTAGAATCGGGATTGGTCAGCTGGTTCACTGCGAATCATACCGGCCTTTAATGGGGTCTGTAGGCCGCGTCTCTCCCCGTCCAAGAAATGGCAAAACAAGATTTTGAGTAAGAAAATCAGGATACACCTCAGAAAACTCCTAGTCAATTGATTAAATTAGGTCCATGGTATGAGTGTAAATAAAGGTATTTCATTTAGACATGCTTAAAATCAAAGCAGCATGAGGAACACTCATCTCACGCATTTTGCCACCTGGACTGGTAAAAGTATAGAAAATGTAATTATCAAGTTCGTAGAAGATCCTAAGAACATTTACCATATACATTGTGCCCACATTTGCTTCCATAAAAATACCCAATTTTATTTCATGAATTACTGCAATGAAAAGTATTGGGATTTATAATAATGCACAATCGCTGTTTTACATTACAGCGCCTTTTTTTTGTTACCCCTCCCAACACCACAGTGTGGAAGTTTTTATTCCCCCCCCCCCCCCCCCCACATATGTCTCTATTGCAGAGTGGGTGAATATTTACGTTTCTGAAACCTCTAAGGAACAATCGCCAAACACATTTGGAATTTTGGGACAACAGAACACCATTCCTTAATTTGTCAATATTAGTGTTCATTTTTGTTTATTTAAATAAAGTGTCAAGGAGATTTAGTGGTCAGGTAGGTTTATATGGCATTAGGACACTAGCTTCACACTCAAGAGCTTACAATCTATATTCTAAAGCAGCACAATAATAGCAGATCCCGTAGCATCCTCGATCATACATCCCAATGACTTCCGTACGCCTAGAAAAATAAATGACAATACGGTTTATCCGGATCCTCTATTGATAGCCCCACATCACAGACTATCAGGTATAAATCCCATCAATAGACTGTCATTACTTCCTACTGGTACTTAGAAAGCACTATCACTTCCCTATCCTGATGCATGTCACATTCTTCTCCAGCCTTTTTTTCATCAAGAACATTTGATTTAGTATCAGGTTACGGCTAATCCCGTGTCATGACATTTCCATTCACTTCGGATTCTGAGCTCAAGGCAGCTTCCTCTGAAGATAATGCGAATAAAAACCTATTGTCATAAAACAGATAACCTGAGCAGGGTTGTCATATTTAAATGGAAACACACTCCTGCTCTCTTCACCCCCTAGACGCACAGAATAATTTCCTTAATGATGACAAAGTCAAATAGTACGTCTATGGATAATACATTCCATATCTGGCTCTTCGTTAGAGTAATCCTATGTTGTAATTGTTCTTATTATGACAAGTAATGACACAGCCGAAGTACGGCATAAATTAACCCTTTTTTTGGGGGGGGGGGGGCAAATGATGGTTTGCCATTCATTGCATACCATTGTTTCTCGACACTCTAAATTTTACATATCACTCTCTGATTGGGAACAATTTATTAAAGTTGTATGTATGCTAATGTAGTTTAATAATGAAGCAATAACTAATATGCTGGCATTTTTCTTGAATAAAAGAATTGAGTCCATGCAAATTTTGAGTTCATTTTTACTACGGAAAAGACCCCGGTCAACCCAAGGACAGTCTTACTTTGTGTTTTGATCTGTGTCTTCCAATGGTGGGCCTTTCATACTAAAATGAATAAAACAGATGTTAGTGTATTTCGAGTTACTTGCAGCAGGGCTGTGTTGAAGAAGGTCTTCCAAGATGTCTTTGGGTGAGAAGAACTTGGCCCCGGACTCCAGGCACACTATATTTCAGTTAGTTCAGGCGGTAGAAAATTGAAATGCCACAATGCTTTTTTTTATTTTTTTTTACCAATGTCACTGTGCTGTGGCAGATTTATTTGGAAACCAGGTATGCCAGTCTAGTATTCTTCCTTGAAGACTGTTTTTTTAACTATTGGGCTACAGGCTCGTCATACATGTGCATTACAGAAGCATGCTTTCGTTACGACTTCACATAAAAAGGGATGGGTCCACAGATGATTAGTAGAACAGGTACAGGCTAATTGAGGTTAAAAAAATAATTACTTGGCTTCGTACCAAGTTCCCAGCCAGCAGTCATGTCTTGTATTTAGAAGAACGGCTACTTTGTTTCTTGGAAGAGCCACCAAAATGTGATTCGAGCGGTGCAGTGTAGAAAAATATGGAACCGTAGAGTTGGTTTACATCTTCTTTATTCATTGTACTTTCACCTGGTATGTCACAAAATTGTTGGGTTTGAGTGAACACTGTACAACAACAAAACACAGCCACATAAAAATGCAGATACCAAGTAGACACATTATGACATCATATTACAATCAGTTGGGCATATCTCAGAGCTATCCTGAAAAACAAATATGTTAAATATTTGTTTTTCAGGACATCTCTCGGCACGTGCCATAAATGCTTGATTTCTTTTATCGCATTAACCTTCCTCTAACTGAGGAAACAAATATGTATGTATGTGTAAAGTGTAGCAATACAGTGATTAGGAGTTCACTCATAGCACAGAATAGTCTACTTACTAAAAGTGAGATCCAGTTGAGTTGAGACGAATATTTAATCCTTCCCGCTTTTTTTTAACACATTGTGCAGTTCAAACGTCGGTGGACACGGCATAGTTAACTCTTATTTGTAGTCTACAAGGCCAAAACTTGCTCAACTCACCATACATAATATATAGTTAAATCATTAAAAACGCTCACATTTTTAACAATGCATTGATGGACAGCTGTAGCAAAAAATGACCTTATCTTTAATTGCACGTTTGTATCAATTGTAGATGATTAATAAATAAATTATTTAATGAAAGAATACAAATGAATTGCCTTATTAAGCCTTCTATACTCCATATCGTTCTCCCAGGGGGCAGACATGTTGTTTAGAATCTTGGGTCAGATCTTCACTCACCTTGGTTCAAATGAAGATCTGAAGATCTGACTCATCTGACCAAAGATTCTAAACAAAATGTTTGCCTCCTGGTAGAGCTTTATGGAGTAAAGATGGCTCAATAAGGTACTTTATTTGTATTCTTTCATTAAGACATTTCTATATAAAATGCCTACACTTGATGCCATCTTTCAATTAAACAGAACTTCATTTATTTATTGTCCTTATAGCAGGGCCAACTCTGCTCTTCTTGTAGGAGAAACTCACTAGGTTTGTCCCTGCGTAATGCCCAAATATTCATCTCACCTACTCACCTTTCAATGATTGTGATTTTACAATAAAAGGTTTATACCATACTACCAACTTATGATAGCTCTCTTCAACACACTGTTAATATAAAAAATGCAACGCGTGAGTACTTGATACGGTGGTACAAACTACGACTGACATTTTGTAGCTACTTTATAATATCACAACTTGGAGAGGTGAACTCATATTAAGGCAATTCAGTGGAAAATTGAATTGCTTAAATATAATTTGAATGGGAATTCTATCAGCATGATGTAATTGGCAATACGTTTTTGTACATTGTACATCTACTATTTTGTACAGAGGGGACATTTTTCCAGTCAGGGTAATATATTTTGTTTAATTGTGCGCACTCTCAAACATTGCCAAATATTTCCTGATAATAATTCTTGCTGTGTGTAGAAATTACTCCGGCTCATATCAGCCACAAAATAAATGCAAAAAGGTAATACTGTAAAACATACTTCAATAAAAAATATCACATATAAAGTAATGGTCCCAGAAACACTACCACCTCTACATCACATGTCAAGTGTGTAATAAACCTCGCCAAATATACCCCAAAAAAGTACTGCTCCAGGGCACATCAAGATTCACAAATGTTGAACCCAATTAGTGTTATTAACCATTAGGATAGCAGTGAAGAAATACACAGGGGAGAGGCTATCTTTATCGCTTAAAGGAACAGTATCACCTAAATATTGTTTTTACTGTGAATGTAGAGAATAAAAAATGATTGAAATTATCTCTACACTGTGTTAGCAAAATACCTGCCTACAAACAAATGCCTAAATAAGGAGAAAAACGGATTTTTAAATGTGTCTGTGCTGTCTCCAGTTTATGACAACACTTGTGGCTTGATATGCAAATGAACTGGTTTTCAATGGGGAATTTGTATTTTGCATATTAAGCAGCAGGTGATGTCATAAGCAGAGTCAAGAGTCGCATTTAAAACACATTTTTCTTCTAATTTTGCAAACGCAACAATGTCGATTATTTTCAGTCATTTTGTACTCTCTACTTCCACAGAAAAAATATTGTTTAGATGATACAGTCCATTAAGTAAGTAATGCAAATATGTCCCACAACTAAGTAGTTAAGTAAATTAAATGGGCACTATTTATTTTATCTTTGCTTATTTAATTGATGTAAAAATGATTGACAGTCAGCGGCTGCATCAGGCTGTAGGCTTCACCGTAAAACATGGCGTCTGCCAGTCAGAAAACAAAATGGCATGTACCTTAAAAAGCACATGTCATGTCAGAGATCGGTTCGGTATTGTGCACAGAAACATATTTCTTATCGCCTTGTCTCTCAGGCTCAGGGAATGAGTTTGATGGGGGCAGAGAGCAGGGATGTGTTCACACTCACCGAATCAGTGAATGCATTCTTAAATACCAATGGTGTGGAAGATTGTATTTTTAAAGACAGGGCTAAATGAGCAGTTGCCTAGGGACTAGAGAAAGCTGCCCTTGGCCTGTGCTGCAGTCAGCATGGGATGGGATTTAAAGGAGTCTATTAGAGGGGAGGAGTTGGGAAGACTGTGGGGGGCACGGTGCTGGAGCAAAGGGACCTGAATTGGAAGACATCAACAACTTGCGTAGGAGGCCCATGACCAGAGAATTACCCAGGACCTCAATATCAATAAAGAGGGTTATGGGTATTGACATCATATGTCAGAAATGGCAGTGAGTACCCTGGCATGAATCCACATATTATATTGACTTATGTAGTCATTCAAAAAAAAAAGTTTCATTGTTGATCATCTCTTTAAATTATTAGTACACTACGTATTTAATAAAAGCTAACATCTTTTTTTTTTTTAAATACATTTGCCCTTATGGTCAAAGCCTTTGGCTTCCATAATTGTCCATGTGCCGCTTTTTATCTTTCTCCACATGGCTGTTGTTGGTGTTTAGTCTTAGAAGAGTTTGCTAGTTGTCTTACATTTTCTATCCATTATTACTGAATAAAATGCCAACACTCCCCCAGTCCATGGTCCTCCAATGCACAGATGCTAAAAGGATCCGAGCCACTGTTGAATCTTGAGACGTATACAGGAAAATGCCTTCTCTAGGAATGGTTGTTTAATGTGGAATTAGCTGCAGTAGGCCCCCCGAAGATATTACCATGAACGCGTGTCCTGGCAAATGAAGTTTGATTAGATATATATTTATTGATGTGTCCATGTAGACATTGCATGCTCTGACATATATCAGTCCTCTGATTTGGTGAAATAACATCCAGGCTTAAATCCTAGGTTTATATACCTGTTTACAGAGGCAAATGAGCACGCTCGGCAAGAACGAAGATGCTACGTGTCCTTCTTGTTTGTGTTTGCGAAGGATCAATGGAGGAAACAAACAAAAATGCAGAGACAGTTGCTGTCCATGTGGCATTTTGCTCGGAATGTTTCAGCCAGGAGGGGGACCAACAAGTGAACCAAACAATCTCTCCCAAAACATCTGCAACCATCTGACCCTGGCCGTAACCTTTAAATCTATCTTTTCATATTCATCTCAAAAGACCTTGTCAATGGCCAAGGAGACCGAAGAAAGGGATTCTTCAACAAACAAAAAAAAAAAAACGATACAGAGGAAATTCAGCCCAGATTAGGTGGCAGTAGATAATACAGTTTGCTCATTTCTATTCTACTGCTCAAACTGGAGTTGAATTCATTTTCATTTTATCTTTATTCATGCTATTTAAACATTACATTCATTAGGATTGTGAACTGCAACAGATAGAAAAGAACAAAACTAGTCGCCAGTTTTGTTGGGCATCTGTTTCCACCAGAGACGGCCCTCTGCCAACTCTATATCGTGTCTTTTTCTTTTTTTTTTATATTCTGAATTCATTTCAAAGGCAATCCATCAGTTTATGAACTGTTTGATCAAACTTGTCATTAAACAAGTGAAACATTTCATTTGTATTAACAAAAATGGGACAAATAATTAGTGTGGGGATTAACCGTTTTCCTTTTTTTTAGTCTGCTGTTTACTAGATCACTTTAAAGTCGGTGTGAATTATATATATATGTTGTTTTATTTTTTTATTTTGGCGGCATATCATTTCTGTTACGGTGCATTGAAGCTTAGAGGTAAAGTAAGTGTAATGGTGATATATTTTTGTACATATTTTCTAAAACGTTACGAATCGATCAGTTGCATGATGGATGGATAGATAGAAAAAGAAAGAGAGACAGTGAGTGAGAGAGATCGAGATGGAGAGACAGAGAGAGAGAAAAACGGAGAGATAGAGTGGCAGGCAGATGGACAGACAGACAAATAGATTATTATGAATATCTTACTCTCTCCCCCTCTGCTGCCAGTGAAAAAAAGAGAGAGACGGAGACAGAGAAAGAGAGAGAGAGAGACGGAGACAGAGAAAGAGAGAGAGAGAGACGGAGACAGAGAAAGAGAGAGAGAGAGACGGAGACAGAGAAAGAGAGAGAGAGAGACGGGGAGAGAGAGACGGGGGAAGAAAAAAACAGATAAGGGCTGTACTTATGCTAAATAAAGGGATATACTTCCATCATGTACAGCGTTAGTTAACTTTACTGAAAGGGGTATCAACTTCATATAATGCATTCCTGTTGTGAAGAAACAAAAGGGTGTGCGTCGTACATATTTGGAAAGGATAAAAAAAAAAATGTATAATCGAAGTGAGAAATAAACCGATCCTTTGCAAATTGTTTAGATCTGTAAAGATCATGTGGAAATGATTCCATGGAGAAAGGTGCCCGATATGTGATACTGTTTGAAATGTAACCTGTGTACGCAATTTATGGAAAAATAAATATTCCCAAGTTTGGGCCTTGTGGGCTTCCTGAATTTCTATGGGTTTCCTTTTTTCCTGTTTTAGTATGATTTCTTATATTTTAGCTTGTGGCATAAAAGATCTATTTACAGATATAACAGCTATGGGCTTATATCAACAACCTGCCAGCACAAATACATGGTTAGCACAGCATACTTATTTACTGGTCATTTAACATTGGGTGGGTAAATAGGCACCAAATCCAGGTTTTTCTTGTGTTCTAAATCTGATCAGAGATAGCTGTTCAGCTGTCAGGGTTGCAGGTTTGATTGCTGGCAGGTTTGACTTAACCCTTCATCTTTCCAAGGTAGATTAAATGAGTACAAATGGTAACATCTATCAATGTTAAGCAATAGTAGCAGGCTTAGGATGATGTACTTGAGAATGACTATTCCAGCGTACCCTTCCTGTTAAACACTTTATTCTTATTTATTATTGTGACATGTAGGAAAGTCATGATACTAACAGTTAAGATGGGAATATCACTGGCTACTAGACTACATCAGGAAGAACACGTTTGCTAGTATCCCCTACAGTCCGAATGCAACAAAGTGAGTTCAATAGTTATGACAAACGGTGGGATACGCAGATGACATCATTTTACTGCTGAATGTATCTGACTTTGCTGTATATAAATATTCATTCATGTCCAAAGTACAATTACAATCCTATACCAAAACCTTGGGCAGGAATGATATCCGGTGTTGTCCATAACTTAAAGATGAGTACTTGGATAACACCATGACATACATGTACTTTCTTTATTCGCAAAATAGCAACAACAAACTGTTAAACTATATTTTTTGTAAAAATTGAAATGTATATCTTTAGTAGTTTTACACTTGTTAAACTTTGGTGTTTATTGTTTCTCATTATATTAGTACTTTATCAAAAAAAATATTAACCATGCTTTTATATTCCGTTACAGACCCCAGTTCAAACGTATTTTGTTTGCCGACAGACAGTTAAAACTCGTCTATCTGACTCGAACGCGGGAAAAAAACGTCCAATGTCGATGTATTTTATTGTCATTCGCACAAAGGCCGGAGTCTTAAAATCCTTTACTCAACTAAATTCTTAATAAGTAAACTGAGACTAACCCTCTAATTCCAGATTTGTTGAACAACATGATTTGAGTCTTTCCTATTCAAGCACCTTGTACGACTAAAATGACTGTTGAAGCTAAAATCATGAAAGAGTCATTTTATATAGCTGCTAAACTCTTCTCAAATCTCCTTGCAACTTAACGAGCAAAGAAAGCTCAACGTGTAATTCCAGTTAATGTGGTTTATTCTAGAAAATAGTATCAACCTATCTTTGTGGCTTATCTAAGCCAGGATAATACTTTTAGCCTTTATAGTGCTCCTAACTCTATTTTTTCAACTCTTGACTATGTATCTCCTGAAATCCTTTTTCCAAAGAGTTAAATTGGATGTGAAATCTGTACCAGGCTATGGGACTCTCTTTGTTCCAAGACTAGACTTGCACCGCTTTGCTCCTATATCACTTTCATTGCATTTTGATTAAGCTTGACAGTGTGACAGGTTTGCAAAGGCAGGCAATTGCAAACTGAATGGGAGCCTTTTTCAGCCACACAGCAGCTTTCCCCTCTTGAGCCCTGTAGCAGCAGATGCTGATAGCAGGCATCCCTAACAAAGTCCTAACTTTGATGCAAGCTAAAAAAAAAAAAAAATAAATAAATAATTAAATAAAAAATTTCTCTCTTTTTTTTTTTTTTTTTTAGATCTTTGTGCCGAACACAATAGATGAATTGAAGAGGCTAAAATATGGAGTCTGAAATACTACGTGCATGTAGTTTATGCATAAACTGTGTGAAAATAAATGTATTGTCAGGCTTTCAGTACTTATGTTATTCCCTTCAACGAAAAAGTGTGCGTGTCAACAGGACTGCTTGTTTGGGGGGTCTATTGCAGACATGGGTGCGGTGAGGATTAATCTGCTGTAGATTTAAGTAAGGAATATTTTTTCAGAGTACAGTATTTTGTGACATCGACTTTACTGCTGCTAATCAATGCATAAGCTGTAGGGAAAATAATTAACTTTTATTAAATTTGGTTTGACAGGGGGTTACCCTGGATGCGTGTGATCCAATGGGAAAATGGAAATTATAAAGAAGTTTGGTTAGTTAGACTGACACAACCGTGCACACTGAGTGTGGAATCTTTGTTCTGCTTATCTCCCATTGGTTGGCTGTATCAAAAGACAGATGATAGATATATATACTGTGTCTGGTTTATACTGTTAATTCTTCAAGGAATGCTGTTTAGTTTGAGAATGCTTCTCTGGGGAGAAAAAGTAATTAAGAGAATATAAAAAAAAAACCTGGCCAAAATTGTATGGCTACCAACCCATAACTATAGATGAGCAAACTTTTTTTTGTACTAGTATAGAAACATAGAAACATAGAATGTGTCGGCAAATAAGAACCATTCGGTCCATCTAGTCTGCCCCAATTTTTTTTTTGAGTACTTTTATTAGTCCCCCGTTCCCTTGTGTCTATCCCACGCATGCTTAAAATCCTTGACTGTATAAAATTAAGCATTTCTTTTCAGTCTAAATTATTAGGTTTGGGGCTTATTCACTAAATGGTGAATTTTGATGAATTTAGATCAGATTTAGAATATGTAGACCCAAAAGCTGCAAATAGCAGAGTTTGGAATTTTTTGCTTATATTTTGCATTCAATTCACCACAAGCCCTGTTTTGTTAATACACCCCTCTTTGATGCAAAATTGTAGTTGCTTAATTTCCAATATATGGACATACAATTTTTTTTTACTTTAACCCTTTTCTGCCCATATACGCCAATGCGCACTTCCTTCTCCATGTTTGCAGTATCTGAGACAGCCATGTAACTTACTTGCAGTCTGTAGGACAGCATTGCATGTTCTATATTATGATTGCTGTGTGCCGATGCACACTTCCTGTGATTGCAGTGGAGACTGCATTGCATTGCCTCCGAATAAAAAAATAACCTTTTTTTTTTATATGTTGGGCTAGGGTTTGGGATAGCATTGGGGCTAGGTATTATGGCTAAAAAGTTATTTTAAAAAAAAATGCTGGAAAAAATGGTTAGTAAAAAGCAATGGGCTACTTTGACTTATTACCTTTTGACTTGCAAAAAAAACATTGGGTATTTCTAAACTCGGGACAAATATTAGAATCTGTCCTGACATATTAGAAGGGTTCTTTTTAGCATTTTTAGATGTGTAAAAGATTTATCGAGTAAAATTTAGAAAAAGTGTTTTTAAAAAAAGTTTTTATCATATTTTATTATTTTTTTCTATAGTAAATTAAATGATATGATCAAAATAATGATATCTAAAGAAAGCACTTCCTACCTCGAGAAAAAAACCCCAATACATTTTTAGTGTGGGTACAGTAAATGAGAAAGAGGAAAATTACAGCTAAACACAAACACTACAGAAATGTTAAAACAGTCATCATCGCGAACGGTACAAAACAGTCCCAAGGGGTTAAAACAATGTATAGTTCTCCTTTAGTTATACATTGGAAATAATTTCCCAGGGTGCTCTAAATTCAATGACTTCTAATAAGGAGGGGCTTGGAGAGATCGGTATGACTGTTGCGAGAGTAAGAAAATCTATAAGACAAGTCTGTTTCTTGACTTCCCCACTGTAGCCAGGACTGTCCCTTTAATGTTTGGTTTTAAACAAATATGAACAATTAAGCCAAGACAAACATATAAACTATGTCATTTTATAATGATATACTGGATTATTAGACGTTCCAGCACAATCAAAGGCATAATATGCAAGCAAATCAATTAATCCATTCAATCCTTGCCTCAGTGTGACAATCAGCTAATCCAATATTTTAAGGTCTTTACACTGTATAAGTGGGAATTTATCTGATAGCATTTCAACTTGTGCATATGCCATATTGCCACTGAAGCTACAAGTGGCTTTTACAGCTTATGTAAAGTCCAGTCAGTTCATGACTAAACTGCAGCTCAGTCTGGGATTATATCCGTGGATTGGTTGCGGGAGTTTTTAGGTAAGTGTTACATATTTTCTCCAGTAAATTACTTTGTACACGTTATTGCTGTTAGAGGATCAGCATCACTGTTAATGCCGTAGAAAAGGCTTTTTTAAAAATAAAAAAAAGACATACAACGAGGCAAGATTCTAGATAAAATAGAGTACGCTCAACGGACTAGAAAAAAATACAAATATAGTAACAGATAGACTGCTAGAGAAAGAAAGATGCACATAAAAGAGAACATATAGGCAGCAATACTGCGAGAAAATCGACACAACTTAGTAAATAGTGCTACAAAAAGAGCAATGTGATATCAAACATCTCATATCATTCTCAATCACAAGCAGAGGTCTGCTAGAAAAATCATCTCACACTTCCAAAGATGTCCTTGATTTTGTTTTGAAGTTCGTAATGTAGGATACACATCAGCAATGTGGTGGAATAGGTAGAGATTGGATTTCTGCGTGTTTCGCTGTCTGATTTTTTTGGTCATCAGATGTTCAACGTATGGGTCTCGATGGGAAGCTAAAGCTCAGAATTACCAGTATAGATAGTAATCTCTGGGTATATAAAGAGGTATATAAACGGTATATAAAGAGGTATATAAAGAGGTACAAAGAGCCAGTATAAAACTAGCAACAGAGAATACAATTGTATAACAAATGAAATGGTATGAAGGTATTCTGCAAAAAAAAAAAAAAAATCAGTTTGTCTGAATTTATCCACTGATGAAAGCCTTCTTGCCAACTTTCATTTTTAAGGGTCCCACAGCAAAAAGGAGCAGAGCATAAAGGGGCAGAGATTTGCAATGCTGCGTTACTCCAGGTTACCCTATACAGATTCCGGGAGTCTCTAGCTAATTTCCCAGCAATTAGGCTGCATCTACCAGACACAGAGAGTTTAAATACAGTGCTGTTGAAACTATGTATAAGCTGTACGTATCAAGATTATTTTGACTATTTGTTTTCCTCTAATCCAACTAGAGATATACCGTATTTGCTCGATTATAAGACGACCCTGATTATAAGACGATCCCCCCAAATTTGTACATTCCTTTAGGAAAAAAACGAAAAGCCTGATTCTAAGACTACCCTATAGGAAAAAAGTTTAACTTGTATATATGTAAATTGCTTTTTAATATTTAATAAAAAATGTATATTATACAAATGCATTTCTTGTTTTTATTTGCTTTTATGTGCCAATGCGGCCTCTCTCCCGCTCCCCCAGCTGTCTCCCCCCCCCAGCGTTGTCTCTCTCTCCCCCCAAAACTTCTCTCTTGTCTCTATCTATCCCCCCCTCCCCTTTTCTCTCTGTCCCCCTCCCTCCCCTTGTCTGTGTCTCCCCCCTCCCCCCTTGTCTGTCTGTGTCCTCCCCCTCCCCCTCCCATTGTCTCTCTCTGTCCCCCTCCCTCCCCTTGTCTGTGTCTCCCCCCCTTGTCTGTCTGTGTCCTCCCCCATCCCCCTCCCTTTCTCTCTCTATCCCCCCCTCCCCTTGCATGTCTGTGTCCTCCATCCCCCTCCCCCTTACCTCGATCCCTGGTGGCTAGTGGGGGCAGCCGGGGATGTCTGCACGATACGTGCAGACATCCTCCATGCTGCCCGACACGGCAGTCTATTATGACGGACAGCTGTCCGTCATAATAGACTGCCGTGTCGGGCAGCATGGAGGATATCTGCACGTATCGTGCAGACATCCCCCAGCTGCCCGATTCTCCCTGGTGGCTAGTGGGGCAGCAGAGGATGTCTGCGCGAGGAGCGCAGACTCCCCTGCTGCCGCCCGGCACGCTCACCGGGACTTCTGTGACGAAATCGGAATTACCCGGCTTCTTCATAGAAGCCCCGGCGGTAGTGCCGGGCGGAAGCAGGGGAGTCTGCGCTCTTTGCGCATACATCCCCTGCTGTTAGAGGGGGGTTCCAGGTCCCCTGCAGCTCTGCTGGGGAACTGGATCCATGTCTTATAATCTGACCTCAATTTGAGGTCAGATTAAAATAAGACCTCGAATGTAAGACGAGGAGGATTTTTCAGAGCATTTGCTCTGAAAAAAACCTTGTCTTATATTCGAGCAAATACGGTAGTAACAAGTGAGATCTCACCAGTGCTCTATACAGCAACATGAGCACTCTTTCTACTGCTCCTCTCTGTAGACACCCAGGCATCCTGCTAGTGTTTATGGCAGCTGTGCCACTTTGCTTACTTACCTTTAAGTCATCTGAAATTACATTAGTCTAGAGCACTGTTTTAGGTGCTCCACAAATTGGTAAGTGTGCTTTGATGTTATCAGTAATGGTTTAATATCCAGCCTATGAATTAGTGCCTCATAGCGCGAAATGCGTGAGGCAGCTGTCATGCCACCACTTGCCATGTGAATGTCTATGTACATTTTTTTGCACTTTGCTGTTTCATGCTGAAGGATTTGAATAAATACTTACTGTTTTCTCTACTATAAGAGAGTGCCTGTCCTGTTTTTCATTTGGAGGAGATAAGGTTTCCAGATGGTGTGTGTATCTAATGCCAGCTGCTTGTCCTGCTTTTTTTTTAAATGTTAACACACAACAGTTTTGGCCCATTTCCAGTAGCACTGGGCAAGCATGTGGCAAATGAGGTTCAATATAGACAAATGTAAAGTTATGCATTATGGGAAAAATAATAACAAAGCAACATATACTTTAAATGGTATCTCTCTGGGAAAAACTACTAATGAAAAGGATTTAGGAATAATTGTAGATAACAGACTTAGCAACAGTGCTCAATGCCAGTCAGCAGCTGCAAGGGCCAATACGATATTGGCATGTACAAATTGATTTACGGGACGAGGATATCATCTTTCTTCTTTACATGTCAATGGTGAGACCTCACCTTGACTATGCAGTACAATTCTGGGCACCAGTCCTTGAAAAGGATATTATGGAACTAGAAAAAATGCAAAGGAGGGCTACAAAAATAATACGGGGATTGGAGGATCTTAGTTATGAAGAGAGACTCAAAGTTGCATTTATATACAATAGAAAAAAGGCTGTCAGAGGGGATATGATAACATTATATAAATATGTGCAGGACCAATATAAAGAGCTTTCCAGTGACCTGTTCATTAACAGAAAGGTACAAAGAACAAGAGGTCACCCCCTGAGACTGGAAGAGCAAAGATTTCATAGACTGCAAAGGAAGGGATTCTTTACGGTAAGGAAAATAAAGTTGTGGAACTCACTGCCAAGAGAGGTAGTGCTATCAGCTACAAAAGATGCCTTAAACAATGGTCGCGATGTTTTTTGTTTGTTTTTAAGAAAAGCAGGACATACAGAGCTATTAATAGTGGAATAAGCATTAATAATAGAGCTTCTTGATCCAAGGAGAGATCGGATTGCCTTTTAGAGTGGAAAAATTCAAAATAGCGTCCTTAGGGGGGAGGGGGAGGGGGGTTGCCTTCTTTTGGATCAAAAACAGGAATGATAGGTAGAAGGGTTGAACTTGATGGACCTAAGTCTTTTGTTCAACCGAAATTACTATGTTACTGCCAGTGCCCACTCATGTTTGAAAATGTCTCTTGGACTGTCATCAGTTTTCTCATTTTTAGTTTAACGTATGGGGAGCCATCCTTATACTTGGTATCCAGGAACATCAGTCAAGTACCATAAATACAACCGTGCATTGACTATGATTTTTTGCAAAGCATTCTAAAAAAAACACCTGTTTTTTTAAAACTTTAAATAAATTCATCAAACAGGTCTATTTTCTTTTAGACAAAAAAAAAAGTGAGCTACTGAAAAGTAGAACTTTGTAATGTTTATAAAGCATCACAATATTGGTTAAACACATACCAGACAAGCATGAGATAGATGCTATGTAGTCAATCCCTTCTCTTACCACTTCATGTCCTTTTTCTCAGTGCTCTTTTCATAAGATTCTGTGACTTCCCAACATTTAAAGTGAAGGGATTACTGCGCCAACAAGAACAAGGGAAAACCATCCTTTCAAGAGAGAACATTAAAGAGAGGCTGCACTGCACATGGTCACTGGGAAGACACAATTACTATATTTTACTTAATGGCTGATAACAACATAATGAACAAAACGCAAGATATTTACTGGCTGCAAAAAAACTGACATTTAGTTTTTACTATGTGATTTCGGACACAAGTGTAATATCTAAGAAATCACAGCAATGTTTACATTATAAATGTAATTCAACTTTAAAAGGCCACGAGGGAAGAAATAAGTGGCACTAGTATGAGGATAAACTTGCATACTTTTTAAGGTACAGGCCAGTGTATCCTCTGACTAGCAGTCATGATGCTTCCGTAGGATTGTCGTTGACAGTCTGCTCACTGCTCGTCCTACGTTTTCATATGTCAGCAGCAGAGGGGACCTGAACGAAATCTCCTCTGTTATGGGTGGCATTTGACAGACTCCGATCATGTGGCGCTGGGCAAGCTGTCAGCATCAGCGTGCACCAGCATCCAGCTGAGCTCTGCCTCAGCTGAGAGGCAGAGCTCAGAGTTAACCTGTGTGCATCTTCAAAGAGAAACGTCTGGTTTACTTAGGAACAGTAGCAAAAGCTTACTTAGGAAAAGTGAAGCAAAAAGCTACAAAATAATATATTAGCTAAATAACACTGGCAAATGGGCAAAATATGAGTGGCATATGGGGCAAATAGCAAATGGGCAAAATATGAGTGGCATATGGGGCAAATAGCAAATGGGCAAAATATGAGTGGCATATGGGGCAAATAACACTGGCAAATGGGCAACATATGAGTGGCAAATGGGGCAAATAACACTGGCAAATGGGCAAAATATGAGTGGCATATGGGGCAAATAACACTGGCAAATGGGCAACATATGAGTGGCAGATGGACAAAATAACACTGGCAAATGGGCAAAATAACACTGGCACATGGGCAAAATATTAGCGGCAAATGGGCAAAATATGACTAGCAAATTATGGGCAAAATAATACTGTCAGTGGCATATTAATGGGGAAAATGGCTGTGGCATATTAATGTGCAGGCTAATAGTGACATATTAATGGGGAAAATGGCTGTGGCATATTAATGTGCAGGCTAATAGTGACATATTAATGGGGAAAATGGCTGTGGCATATTAACTGGCAATCTGAATGTCTGGCTGTGGCATATTAACTGGCAATCTGAATGTCTGGCTGTGGCATATTAACTGGCAATCTGAATGTCTGGCTGTGGCATATTAACTGGCAATCTGAATGTCTGGCTGTGGCATATTAACTGGCAATCTGAATGTCTGGCTGTGGCATATTAACTGGCAATCTGAATGTCTGGCTGTGGCATATTAACTGGCAATCTGAATGTCTGGCTGTGGCATATTAACTGGCAATCTGAATGTCTGGCTGTGGCATATTAACTGGCAATCTGAATGTCTGGCTGTGGCATATTAATGGGCAGGCTAATCGTGACATAATGGCCAAATTGACTGTGGCCAAAGTGATACTGTGGCATGTTCTGTGGGGCAAAATAACATGCGGGAAAAGTGACACCGAGGCATGTTCTGCAGGGGCAGTTCAGTGGGACAAAGTGACACTGTGGCATGTTCTGCAGGGGGAGTTCAGTGGGACAAAGTGACACTGTGGCATGTTCTGCAGGGGCAGTTCAGTGGGACAAAGTGACACTGTGGCATGTTCTGCAGGGGGAGTTCAGTGGGACAAAGTGACACTGTGGTATGTTCTGGCGGGCGAATTTACACTGTGGCATGCCAAATCCTGTGGGTGCCATATGAGTACAAGCCAAGTGCTGTGGGTACTGTATAGTGCTGTATCAATACCTTTAGGTGCAATGTGGGTGCAGAGGAATGGAATAAAAATAAGAAATTAACACATTTTCAATAACATTTTTATTACATATGAAAATAGTTATATACATATATTTGGGGTACACCTCAAGCTTTTGAAAAGGCTGGAAATATTTTAATTTTTTTGTGGTCAGAAAAATAAATATTACTTTACTGAGAGGGTGGTGGATGAATGGAATAGTTTTCCTTAAGAAATGTTAGTAGTTAATACATTAAGGAGTTTAAGCATGCATGGGATAGGCATAAAGCTTAGATATAGATATAAGCCATAGATATAAGACAAGGCCAGGCACAAAGCAGAACAGTTGGGAGGCATGTAAGTGGCATTTCTGGGGTGGAGTTGCATGGTGGGGTCGGGGGGTCCCAGGGCAATTTTTGCACCGGGCCTTGTGGTTTCTAGTTACGCCTCTGCTCTTTGCAATATGTATTATATATTGTAATTACAAGTGAGGTGTATTATGGTAGAAGGGCTACTAAACTGGTTCATGGGTTGAAGGATAAAACTTACCAGGAAAGGTTAAAGCATCTTAACACGTATAGCTTGGAGGAAAGACGTAACAGGGGGAATATGATAGAAACATTTAAATACATAAAGGGAATCAACACAGTAAAGGAAGAGAGTATATTTAAAAGAAGAAAAACTACCACAACTAGAGGACATAGTCTTAAATTAGAGGGGCAACGATTTAAAAGTAATATCAGGAAGTATTACTTTACTGAGAGGGTAGTGGATGTATGGAATAGCCTTCCAGCGGAAGTGGTAGAGGTAAACACAGTGAAGGAGTTTAAGCATGCGTGGGATAGGCACAAGGTTATCCTTGATATAAGACCGGGAACGGGGGACTAATAAAAGTATTTAGAACATTGAGCAGACTACATGGACCGAATGGTTCTTATCTGCCAGTGACACATTCTATGTTTCTATGTATGTACACAATATCTTCTCATTTATGGCTCATAATACCAAATCTGATACTGCTGAACTCATAGGTTAAATGACTTATTTACATTTCTCAAGTTACATTTCCCATCCCTTACAGTCTCATTTGGTTTCAAGAGCTTTTAAAACAAAGTATACTCCAATAACAATTTTACACTTTTGACACACATATTCATAGAGCTACTTTGCTCACTGATGCAGTCAAAACAGACAGTGGTTTCTATAATGTGCTTTCTCTGCACTCTCTGTTTATATCATGCAAATTACCATTATTATCATTCATAGCCTTCTGTTTTCCATTTCACACATTACTTAATCAATGTGAAGTACTCTGTAAAATTCATATTCCTTCATAGAAGTCATTTTGACCGAGTCAAGTGACCCACTCTCCCCCCCAAAAAATATAATCCAATCCCACAATTCAATTACCATTTTGAATACTTTTTTTTCCCATTTACTTTAAAAAAAAAAAAAAAATCCGAAATATTTATTTATTGTTCTAATGTTTTGGGGGTATATTTTGGAATTAACAACATATGGCACTATTCACAAAAATGTCACTTTCATTTTGAGACCCAAGACTGACTTAGAAAAAAGCCCCCCAGGAAAGTAATGGGAGGGGACATCTTCCCCATTGAAAGTAATGGGAGAAGACATCTTCCCCATTGAAAGTAATGGGAGGGAGCATCACCAAAGCGATTTTTGAGACAAGTCAAATGCGGCACCTGAGTCTCAAAAATAGCTTTGATTATTTCGCCCCCCTTTACTTTCAGTGGTGGAAGATTGGAACCTGGGTCAAAAGTCGAATTTTAGTAAATAGTAACCCCATTTTAGGTGGACTGAACATTTTCTCTGTGAACTTGGCAACTACTGTACCAGGCAGGGCTGGCCCTGGTACCAGGGGGTAATGACTAGGACCACAACGCAAGAGGAAATGCAGGCTCTCGCACAGCCGGTCAGTCCAAAAATGAAATTAAGTAATCCCCTTGTGTTCTATCAGGGTGCCTCTGCCGCGTGGCCAACACTGATTGGAAGATGCATCAAACGAAGAAAAAAATGGCACTCACGGAGGAGAGGTAAGTGAAAAATATGGTATTTTATCCAATTATATATTAGCGGTAGTCACAGCAATCGGTGGGAAAATAACACTAACTATGGTAAAGCATGACGCGTTTCACTCTTAAAGCGCTTAATCATGTGCTTTAAGCGCGAAACGCGTCATGCTTTACCATAGTTAGTGTTATTTTTTCCCCACCGATTGCTGTGACTATCGCTAATATATAATTGGATTAAATACCATTTTTTTCCACTTACCTGCCTCCGTGAGTGCCATTTTTTTCTTCGTTTGATGCATCTTCCAATCAGTGTTGGCCACGCCGGCAGAGGCACCCTGATAGAACACAAGGGGATTACTTAATTTCATTTTTTTCTTCGGTAATCACTAGGAACCCTGCTTCCACCCCAAAGAGTAGGGATAGGCACCAACATTGTTTGTCGTGGACATTTGCTCTACTTTAAAAATATGCTTTACTTATCATGGGCATTGATGTCATTAATTTGTCTATCTCTGTCAAAATTTTCCAACCACCCTGGTCATGTTTGACAGACCCTAGGTATCATGAGGCATCCTTCTCTGCAGAAACTGCATCTCACCTCACTGTAGAAACTGCACCTCACCTTTCTCCTGCTGGTTTTATACCAGTCCGGTTCTCTCAGTCTCTGTATTAAGGCATTACCACTGTTCATTGTGGACATTCCAGAACTTTATGAAGGACCTTTTCATGATGTCCAATGGACCTTCACAGACATGGCCACACTTTTCCAATCCCTGGGGAGGCTACCTGCTAAATGTAGATGAGACAGATAATATTTTGCCTAAAAATATAAAAATAAATACCTATTAAAGCAGCTGAACACTGGCCCCCTATAGCACCTACAGCGCTACAAAGTTATGAGATCTATTATCTCAGATCAATACTGAATAACATTAAAGCACAATCAGCTTATGCTTTACAAAATATGTGTTTACTATAGTTAGAAATACCATTTTTTTTGCTTTCTGCAGGCCAGATATAAAATGTAATAAAAACACTGGTGTTCTGTGTAGCTGACACTGAATTAAACAGCCCGAAGCATAGTTTTGCTGTTTACAAACTGCATATAAAACATGATCAAAACTTCATTACAAAAAGAATGACAAATGTGATACTGCAAACGTTTCTTTATAGCTTCTAGGCCCGTTCTCTCAACTGATACAGTCTTTATTCTATGCTACTGAATAAACATTTGGCAGAGAAAAATGCACTGCCACAAGATGAGGTTCCTGCTAATAATTGCAATATATTGTTCTTAAAATCAGATTTTTTTTTAAATATACATTTAAAAAGAACCAGATGAAATCTGTCAATATTTAATGTGTAGAGCTCAAAAATAATATTTGGGGATTAAATACTTAAGTAGTTATGCTTGTCCAAAATTTCCTGTCTAAGAAAAGATAAATGATTGGGTTTTATGTCATATTATACTGTCAAGATTTCAATTCATTTCCATTTTTAAAGGGAAGCAAATGGATTTGTTATGTGATGTTATTTTGTATTTTGTATATTTTTCTTAGTAGTCAAATTAATCAGCCACCTTAAAGGTACTTGGGTGTTTTCTATGTTGAATAATGCAGTTGTGCACAAAACAAAATAACATGGGCATTCTTTGTCCTGTTTTGAATTGAATTAATTGTATGCTAGACATTAGCCAGAGGATGAATTTAAAGGCATGCACAGCGTTTGTGGTACATGCAGCATCATGCACATACACAGTGCTTCCCCATGACACTCTATATAGAGAAACACGGGGAAATTCAATGCACATGTGTGTGTTGATGACTTTGCACGAATGCACTTTAAGCATTCTAAAGCATCTCTTATTGGTTCCAAAAACAAATCAGTACTACCGTATTTGCTCGATTATAAGACGACCCTGATTATAAGACGACCCCCCCAAATTTGTAAATTCATTTAGGAAAAAAACTAAAAGCCTAATTATAAGACTACCCTATAGGAAAAAAGTTTAACTTGTATATATGTAAATTGATTTTTAATATTTAATAAAAACTTTATATAATACAAATGCATTTCTTGTTTTTACTTCCTTTTATGTGCCAATGTGGCCTCTCTCTCCCTCCCCAGCTGTCTCTTTCCCCCCCAGCGTTGTCTGTCTCTCCCCCCAAAACTTCTCTCTCTTCCCCCTTCCCCTGGTCTCTATCTATCCCCCCCTCCCCTTGTCTGTGTCTCCCCCCTCCCTCCCCTTGTCTGTCTGTGTCCTCCCCCCTCCCTTTGTCTCTCTCCCCCCCCTCTCCCCTTTTCTCTCTCCCCCCTCCCCTTGTCTGTCTGTGTCCTCCCCCCTCCCCCTCCCATTGTCTCTCTCTATCCCCCCCCTCCCCTTGTCTGTCTGTGTCCTCTGTCCCCCCCCCCCTCCTCCCTCCCTCCCCCTTACCTGGTTTCGTTCCCTGGTGGCTAGTGGGGGCAGCCGGGGGATGTCTGCACGATACGTGCAGACATCCCCCAGCTGCCCGATTCACCCTGGTGCCTAGTGGGGCAGCAGAGGATGTCTGCCCCACTGCCCCTGCTGCCGCCCGGCACGACCGCTGGGACTTCTGTGACGAAAGCGGAAGTACCCGGCTTCATCATAGAAGCCCCGGCGGTCGTGCCGGGTGGAAGCAGGGGAGTCTGCACTCATCGCGCAGACATCCCCTGCTGTTTGAGAGGGGGATCCAGGTCGGACGGGCTGAAAGACATTGAAGTGGCTAATGAGCTGTACAGAGGTCTGTGGGGTTGTCAATGTGGTTGAGGAACAATGAAAAATGTTGTCAGACACTGTCTATGGACACAAAAAAATAGCTAATTACAGCTTTGTCCAAAGAGACAGTAAGGATGACCATTTTTAGCATTACATGATGGCACTTTGGAAGCAATCGAGGTTAAAAAGTAAGTAATCTACACACAAAGAAACATTCATGGATATTTTTTTAAACTATTAGATTCAACATGCATAAATTGGTTCATTTGTCTCTCTTTTGGTCAGTGGTCCTTTAAAGAGTCAAGAGTCACGATGCCAAAGGGGGCAAGACGACAGTGTCGTTGGTTCACTGAACAGGGAATACGGATCCTTCTGAGGATTCTCTTTGCAATAGTTGAGCAAAAAAATTATTTATTTAACACGTTAACACCTTCCTTCACAGTGCTTCCGACATGAATATTAAATTGGCCAATTAACACCAAACGTGTTGGTGTTAAGAGAAGACTGCGAGCTTGAGAATGTGTACACATTACAAATGCAATAAATGGCCCCCCTGAATATCTTGAAAGGCATTCAAAGGGTTTTTAGATTACACTTTGAAAACTGTTGCACTTAACTCATTTCTCACATTCGCTGTATCTGCGCGGCGGTGTATCCTGAGACTCCAAAAACGTTAGACTATTGAATTGTTTTTCAACAGTATGGGGTCCTTGTTTGTCGATGAGCATCCTTTTTATTCTTATTTCCCTGAAAAGTTTCCAAATTCTGATGGATTTCAGCAAGATCCTTTGAATGTGCAGCGATTCTCTTTGCATGGTAAACAGTCTACAACTTGTCTCCCAATGGCCTTCATGATCTAACCATACAGTTGGACAAGTACTGTGGATGTATCCCAGTATCTTCATCTATTGAGTGGTAACCAAAAAAAAAAAAGAGAGCTATGAAAAGGAACAGCTGGGGAAGCACCAGCTGCTCACCCCACCGCCCAAATGCCACCGCCCAAATACATTTTTGTTTAGCAGATAAACATGTTATTAAGAAACTGTACAGGTACTCCCATGCTAAGTCATGATTATCCAGTATACTCCATGAGCCAAGTTCCTGATGAAGCTGGACCTGTCATAGCGAAATGCGTTGAGCAGACTCTTTTCTTCTATCATCAGTGGATTCCGGATTCCCGTTGTTTTTCTCTGCACTTTATGCCGGGTTGTTTGTAAGTGTTTCCTGACTCGGCGGGGTCATTGTAAATCCCCCGATATACTACACTATACTGTTTATTTATTCATTTCCAGATTAAAAGGTTGTAAAGCTTGAAGACTCCTTTTGGGTGATATTTATTAAACGCTGGATTTATTTTAAGTCTGTGAGTGTATCTTCACTATTCAACCCATAGCATTGCATGGTTGTTACATATTATACTATATGTTGCATTTTTTTTATCATCTGCACCATCCCCTGTTTTTCTCGATTTGTGCCAGAGACAAAATAAGAATTCATAGAAACACAGAATGTGTCGGCAGATAAGAACCATTCGGTCCATCTAGTCTGCCCAAATTTTTTTTTTTAGTCCCCCGTTCCCGGTCTTATATCTAGGATAGCCTTGTGTCTATCCCACGCATGCTTAAAATCCTTGACTGTGTTTACCTCTACCACTTCTACTGGAAGGCTATTCCATACATCCACTACCCTCTCAGTAAAGTAATACTTCCTGATATTACTTTTAAATCGTTGCCCCTCTAATTTAAGACTATGTCCTCTAGTTGTGGTAGTTTTTCTTCTTTTAAATATACTCTCTTCATTTACTGTATTGATTCCCTTTATGTATTTAAATGTTTCTATCATATCCCCCCTGTTACGTCTTTCCTCCAAGCTATACATGTTATATACATCATATCCCCCCCTGTTACGTCTTTCCTCCAAGCTATACATGTTAAGATGCTTTAACCTTTCCTGGTAAGTTTGATCCTTCAACCCATGAACCAGTTTAGTAGCCCTTCTCTGAACTCTCTCCAATGTATCAATATCCTTCTGGAGATACGGTCTTAACTCCATTTTAGAAAATCATGGATACGTGGAAGGCGACATGAGGACAATGTGATCTATTCACTAAAAGGTGAGCTGCAAGTGAGAGGAAGAACTCAGTGACTCAACTATACACTGTGCGGAAACAGTTGTAAAGCTTCTCCTGCTAGAAGAGTCCAGCAGGCTCCACGGTTCAATCTTTACAACTCTCAGCAGGGCCAACTCTGTTCTTCTTAGAGTAGAATTCCATCAAGTTTGTCCTCTGCAACGTGCTTCCTCTTTCCCAATTTTATCCTGAAGTTGCTGTAGTGAAGCTGTTCATCTCATGCGTTTCATTAGTGGTGTCTAAAGTCAGATCAGGGATCCAGTGCATCATTCATTTTAGAGCCCTTCTCCAAACTTTTAAAATACATGGGACCGATACCGTAAAATAGAGCATGGTATTTGCCATTTGCATGGTCCATTACAAACCATCTGCCCTACTGACGGTGGGCATTGAGGCATGATGTCATACCCTGATACCCACAGTATCACAAAAGGCAAGTAAGCAGGACCTGAAAGTGTAAAAAATTTATGTATATTTCATTATATATATATATGTATACTACTTATGTAGATGAAAAAAACAACAATAACAAGATAAGGCCTAATTAGTGAATGCCATGCTCCACTAAACCCGGATAGCTTCAAAAGAAAAATGGTTTAACGAGGTCAGTGGGAAAAAAAAAAATCAAATGTCAGCAACATGTGTCCCAGTATCCTTGATACAAGCACTTGAACAGGTCGCTACAAGTGTAACACTTGAAAGGAGCGGTTCTAATGTCAATCACACTCCGGGATCTGACCTTCTCACTCACATGTCCCACACTCCTCTATGTTGTTTTCCAGTGATTGCGCTAATGGTCGGAGCAGTGTCCTCTCTCTACGCATGAGGACATCCCTTTGTGTTTACCATACATGCAAGATGTGGAATACATGACAGGTTTCGTAGATTATCATTGACAATGTCTCCGGGGGTCACAGGGGGCAAGCTCGATGCTGTCACACTAGGAAAAGACATCAGTCTCTTTTCCACAGTGAAGGAGGCATTGTGTGAGAAGGGAAGGGAGGGCAAACATGTCTGGCGAGCTGCCTGCTCTGGACGGCACCTTCCAATATAAGTCGAAAACCCAGGTTTGACTCTTCCCTATTGAAAGTGATGGGAGGCTAAATGATCAAACTCGGGTGGCAATTTGACTTAGTCTCAAAGTGAAAGTCGACCGTCAAAGTTATTCTCGAATTTTAGTAAATAGACCCAATTGTGAATGATGCTGACTTATGTCTTTTTATTTCTATTTGTTTTATTTGTTTTTGCCCAAACCAGTTAGTTTAAAGCAATACTTTATCAGTCCTTTTACACATCTCTACTTTTTAAAGAGGGTGTCTGTGAGTTTGATTTTCAATTAAACCACTCTACATCCAAATTTTTCTCCCCCCTCCTTTCCTAAACATCGTCTTCCTTCATATAATACAGTGCTTATTTTCTGATTTGTATGCTTGTCCTTAATCATTCTAAATAGCATTTTGATTTGTGTTTTTTCCTAGCTCTGACCTTACCCCAAGTGAATGGGATAAAACTGTATAGAAACATAGAATGTGTCGGCAGATACGATCCATTCGGTCCATCTAGTCTGCCCAATTTTCTAAATACTTTTATTAGTATACCCCCCAAACATATTCAGCTTTCATACAATGATGGACCATGAGCAGAGCTTTTAGTTGTGTCCCCCTGAGGTCAGAGCAAAAGTTTTTATATAGGTAGGAAAATTAGGGTGGGATGAAGGGGGAAGGAGAGAAAATGTGGAGATATAGACAGCTAGGGGAGAGGTATAGGAGAGAGAAAAGAGAGACAGCCTGGGGAGATGAGAGGGAGAGAGAGGCCAGAGAATCAGGAGGGGGAGGAGAGGGATTGTTAGGGGAGAGCAAATGGGGAGAGAGACAGCTGGAGAGCGGAAAGGAAAAAAAACAGCTGGGTGAGAGGGAAAGGTGAGAGAGAGAGAGAGAGCGACCGGCAGCTGGGGGGAATGAAAGGCGAGGAACAGACAGCTGGGGAGAGGAAAAAGGGTGAGAGAGACCCAGTTGCGGGAGAGGAGATAAGATGGGTTTGAGTGTACAGGGATGCCAAAGATAAGATCTGCCCCGGGTGCCAAGCATGCTAGGTATGCCCCTGATGACACATTTAAGACCCTTACCTCTGAGGCATGTGTTCTACTCTTTTACTTCCCCATTCCTTTTGTTCATTATTTAACTCTTCTGTTCGGGGAAAATGGAACTGAGTTGTGAGGGACATATCAGGTAGGAAAATGCCCATCTAGCCCATTGGTTAACACTGCCCTGGTAGCATCAAACTACCTAAAAGGGCTTTTGTTTTTTGTATCACAGGGCAGTAATTCACTGAAACTGAACTAACAAGTGAACTGCAAACATCAGGCATTAATAGTTGACTAAAAATATAGGGAGTTTGGAACTGCAAGAATCAGGCAGCTTTTGATGACGCACCATTGCGCGAAACGCATTAAGCGCGTGCCACACTCGGTCATTGACCGCTATCAATCTTGCCTGCTGATGGCGTTTATTTGTATCTGTATATTTTTATACAGCTGAATGATTTTTTTATTGTCCATGGACCTATATTAATACTTCAAGATGTTTTACATGTATATATACCTGTCTGGATCCTGAGTACGTGAGCGGAATAGTGTTGCTTTACACGTATGTGGAGAAATTCGTCCGTATGGAGCACCGGTACAGGCTACTAACCAGCGAATTGGAGCTCGGAAATTAGGCATTAATAGTTGAGCTTTTCCAGCTCTTCTAATAATGCCTGACTCTTGCAGTTCTTCTGTTACTCCAGTTTTAGTTCAAGACCCACACTATATTAGTACAATGACATTATTAACACATGCCTGAATTCTAGTGAATACATTATCCATATGAGTGATAAATGAATAAAGGCACTGTATTAACATTAAGTATAGTGCTCTTCAGGGGTGGACTGACAATGCATGGGGCCCCGGGCAATAGATGGTCATGGGGCCACCTGGATATAGTGCTCTTACTGCAATGAACCCCTATCTAAAATAGTGCGTTACAAGGTTTGACAGTATCTAGGGAGCTAACAACTGATCAGCTCCTTTTCTCCTATGTGCAATACATACAATACTTACAAAGAAAGTAAAGTGACAGTGCACTTCTGAAATAAAGTGCAATGTATACATCCTGGTAACTTTCCTGGGGAATACCCTCAATTTTTCTTAAACATATAAAAGTAAAAACAACACAGACAGATTATAGTGTAATAAGTTCAAGATATATATGGAGAGTGTGGTATGACTCCAAATTTTGCACTAACACTTCCTCAGAAGGAGCTTGTGCACCACCCAAGTAAAGCACGTATCACCACACCATTTTGTGCACATACAGTATTTATTTATTTATTTATTATAATTCCTACACTCCACGGAGGGATGCTGCTAAGAAGATGTGCTTTCCCATCTGAATGATAGTATGGTCCATGTCTATACGACATCATGTGTTTAAATAAATAGTTACTATGTTTTACAATCCTCATGTATAGCGTGGAATAGAGATGAGATAGAGGGGATATGATAGAAACATTTAAATGCAGAAAGGGAATCAACACGATAAAGGAGGAGAACGATTACCAGAACAAGAGGACATTGTCTTAAATGACAATAATGTTAATGTATAATGTTTAAAAAGTAATATCAGGAAGTATTACTTTAATGAGGTGGTAGGGGATGCATGGAATAGCCTTCCAGTGGAGGTGGTTGAGGTTAATTCAATTAAGAAGTTTAAGCATGCGTGGGATAGATATAAGACTATCCTTGATATTATATAGGGCTAGAGACTAATACAAATATTCAGAAGATTGGGCAAATTGTTTTTTATTTGCCAACAAATTCTATATTTATATGATTATTTTCAAATTCAAAAGAACAAATGTGCAAGTTTCTTACAGATTGCAATGTATAGATAGTGCCGCTTGTAATGTGTCATCGCTATTTAATTACCTTTCAGTATACATATTGTTAGCATATGTATAGCAAGCATTCGTTTACATTGTACTACCATTTGGCATGGAGTTAGACGAGCCTATAGCATTGAATGGAAACCACACAATAAATACTGTTTTTAGAAAGCCCAGAAGGTATTGTCACAAAACAATGGTCTTCATGCAAATTAAATCAAGATCTCCCCTGTCTCTGTTTGGGCCCAATTTTCGAAATGTTTCAGCAGGTCTTAATCTGTTAGCCTAAGTGTTTACGGCCATTAACAGCTGAAGTCACAATGTCCGCATCTCAAACCGATAAAAGTAAACAATGAGTTTGTGGAATGGGACCCCAAACAAAGGCTTAAGCCACAAACCATTTTGTAATCAGATGCTGCATATATGTACACACCAATACTGTACCTCCCCCAATTAGATTAATTCAGTCTACACGACAGCCCTCTTTCCCACCAATGTGTTTTGCTACATAACAAGTTTATTTGCCCACAAAGAATTACAGGGCTGTTTGATTTATACAGGTGCTAAAGACAAACAAACTATCAGTATAATATACACACTATAGGTGTAAGCTCTGTGGGCAACCTAATGGCAGTTCCACAGCTGTATGAGTGAAACAATTTAACCCATTGCATTACAAATACAATACTTTCCTTGCCTCACTGTAACAAAAAATCTGGATGAGACAATAGAAAGTCCAACACACATGTAATACTAAACACTATTCTCAAAAAAATATAAAAATTGTATTCTTTAATTTAATTTATATTTAAATCTACTATTAGGGTGTACTGACATTCTTTTAGGGGTACATATGAATAAAATGCATACGCCAATGTTACGTTTGTTTACATTTAATAAACTTAAATAACATGGTTGAATTATGTGGCTGTTATATCTGTTTGCTGACCTTACATGTGAGTTGATATATTGATTTAAAATCAGTAGTTTTCAGTTTAATGTACTCTATTTTCTTGGTAAAGAAATAGTAAAACTAATTAGATTAACACATGAAATAATGGGCAAATAATTATACTCAAATAACAAAGCTATCAAGACAAAAAAAAAATAGTGGTTATTAATGTATTTAAAAATGATTAGTTTGTTTATTTAAATAAGGGTAAAAAGAAAAAAACATATTACAACACTTGGGAGGCCGCTTATCCAACCAGCGCCATGGGAAAACATAACTATTTTTCAGTTTGTAATATTGTGTGTCATTTTTTTTACTGTTTGCTCAACTTCCCTGTATTTTTTTTAGTGTATTTTTTCTCCTGGTTGTGCTTATATTGTATTTCTTTTTGAGCACGCTAAAGACTTTTGCAAAATGTTTTGGTGAAATTAATTTTTATTCCAGCGTTTAGCAAGTGCTAATAAAAATGGCTGAAAAAAAAAAATATCCTCATGATTTTTATTCAAAAATATGCCCGTTCTTTACTGTTTGAGGGTTAAATGTTAAGTACATTGCACAAGTATCAAAAAAAATGTGTTGTGTACACCCCCCCCCCCCCCCCCCCATTAGACGTATACTCTTGGATACATTAGACGTGTAACTCCATGGATAGACTCAACATCTCTAGTGTACCTGCCTGGCACCTATAACCTGTATCCCAAAGCTTCCACTCCTTTCAGTCTAGGAAATCCATTTACTTGTAAGTCATTATACCATTTAGTGATTCTCTATTTCTCACTGATTATACCTTTCCTTGTGGATTGTATTTCCCTTATCCTTCCCTAATATGATCATTTTAAAGGATATGCTCTCCCCTTGATCAACCCACTTTTGTTGCAATAATCTATACATTTACTACAGTTTCCTTGTTGGCAGTGATATGGCAACCAAAGTGCTAAACAGACTTATAAGTAGGCTAAACCACTTTACCCATCCCCCTTGCTGTATCCATTCACAAATAACCTTAAGCTAATAAGCTATTGGCAATTTAAATACATCAATTAACACAAGAGCCTCTTTATCAGATGGGGCCAATGAGAGTAAGATACACTATAGCAGTCAAGGCTACTAATGCTATCTCTATCAACTAGCAAAGCTATACTGCTTTAATTACTGATTGCAATTAATGTTGACTGTCCCACCACACAGTGAGTTCCTCCAATTTATCTCCAAACACATTATCACATTCCTTACGTCGACCGCACCCAAAATAATTGTACCAAAGTAATCTCCTAGCCTAATGCTTACATGTCTTACCATAATAGGATGGTCAGACATACACCTAGGTTTTATCATAGATAAGATAATATGAGAAACCTATCCTTTTACTTTTTTTCAGTTAGGGAAGGCACTAGTCATTAGTTGATTTATCAATGTAATGACTTAATTAAGTTTGTTAGGAGATATTATTATTTTGCTGCCAAACCATAAAGCAATTAGTATTAGGCACCTGTAAATACCCATGCATTTACTCAGTCTAGCATTTAAATGTCCCCTTTTAAAGGAAGGATATTCAGAACTGGTTTTTCCATACCGAGAAGAACAGGTTTCTGATAATTTTGGGATCAGAACAAAAAAAAAAAATGTTAATTGTTTTCCCGGTTAGTTCCAAAATTACTGCTAATGGCCATGTAGCAATCCTAGTGGAGTAAAAATAGACTGGAATACAACCACTAAATAAACATGCACTGTTAGTATAATTAATAGTAGTTAGTATCCACGCCCAAAATTAGGTATAGGACAACAATCAAGTAATATAGACAACAATACACACACGAATGAAAAGGAACAATAAATAACTCAAATAATTAACCAGACAATAATCCAAAATAAAGAAATATAATGAACCTAAGAAGGGCCTGGTGAATAGATAGCTATATACCCAAAGAAAATACATCGAAGGAAATATACATTCAAATTTAAAAAAAAAGAATTAGATCCATCATGTGGATATCCGTGTCAAAAGGCCACACCATTAAACACAGGAGGTGCACCTTTGTGAAATATGGAGAGCTATTATTAAGGAAAAAACACATTAAAATGCATCAATACCCATAAAATACAAAGAATATAAAAACCGATCCATACAATTGCAAGTAAATCCATAAATTCATAATGGATACGTTTTCTTGTGATTTATTTGTTGTGTGTATGTGTTTAACTGTAATTTATATCTTTCTTATTTAGTTTACTCATACAAGCTATATACTGTATTTTTAATGACATAGATATCCTTTTATTAATTGGCCACACACTTTGTTTACAGTCATGATGTAAAGGGTTATGCAGTGACCAATGGCACAGATCGCACAGACACATTATAGTAAAAACATCTTTCATATTAAATCTTTCATGACCAGGCTGTTTTGGCCATGTTGTACCATTCAGGGCTAATGGTTGTTTTAAAAATTCTGTGGTGTTTGTGTTCAGTTGTCATTTTTTTGTGTTTCTCATTTACTGCAAATTATATATCGGTCTGTTTTTTGGGGAGGGGGGTGGTGGTCAGAAAAAGATACCATTTTGATCATTTCATATATAGTTTGCTATAAAAAAAATAATAAAATATGGTGAATATGGTGGTATTTGTATTTTAATAGTGTTCTACATACCCACTGCAAACAATGTTTGCAGATTGGAGACCCTTTAAGTAAGGTTAATTCAGTAAAAAATTGCATTGATGTCACAAAAACCTGGAATATTGTTAAATTTGTCTGAAAAGCAAGGTGGGCATTCCCATATTTTGCTAGCTGTGCCTTACATCAAAAGTGATGTGTCAAGCAGTCCACATTATTTTTAAAGGCAGCATGGTCTCTTTAAGAAAAGAACTATTGCGATCAATGCAGGAAATGCGCACATTCCGGAACTTTTAGCAAATGGATTAGACAATTCCAAATATTTGCATTCACATTTCTCAATCTTGCCCAATTTTGATATCTTTATTATTACTGTCAAGCAAGGCTGAAGTAGATTTTCATTTCTACGGGAGAACAGAATAGGCAGCTTAGTATAAGTAAAAAAAATAATAATAACAAAAAAAAAAAACATTTCAGCGAATGGGTTATTTTTCAGATTTGTACATCATTTCTATGCAGATAGGTATTGAAATATAAATTGAGCAAATATATAATTCCAAATAGTTCATGTTTGTTCCATGCTGTTAAATTGCTACATTATAATAGCACAATAAACAACAGATAAAAGAAACATAAGCTACGGCTCCCTTTTTGTCAAAAGATAATAATGTCTGTTTGTGGACACTGCAATTTCAATGTGCTTCAATTAATTTCCCCTAATGTTTCCCATTTCCTTTTAAAGAAACTTAAATTAGTTTTTTTTTTCTGATATTGGAATTACATAGTGTGAAATAAAAAAAAGTTTACCCAATTAACAGTACATTCTCCTGAATTACGTTCCCTATTCTTTGCGTAAGTGGACGCGCTACCTTTAAATAATTGATTTTTATGACCATATTGTCTGACCTGTCTATCAAGAGATGTAATTGTTATGTAACAATATGAAAATGTAAATACACCTACATAAACAAATCAAAAGCAGCCATGATAGATTTGTTTTTTTTTCTTTTGTATTTTTTTGGGCGGGGTTCCCCAAGAAATTATTATTCTATAAATTGGTTGTTATAGATGCCATAATAATACAATAATACAATAATAAGAAGGGAGATAAGACATTCAGACATTTAAAGGCATTTGTATTGCATTATTATTATAACAATGACCAATGAAGGTCATCGGGAAGAGGTAGAGAGCATCATGGTGACGATGCTCCAAGTCTTCATGTCTTCCTCTGGTATTCTGGTTTGAAGGACCTGACCATCTTTCTGGGCCAATATAAGCTGTGCTGGGATATGATGTTGTATTCTAGAGCCATTAGTCTAGTGGAGGTATAAGAGGAGCAAGGAAGAGAACTTGTAATACAGATTGTGGTGCTGGACCAGAACACACCTTGAAATCCAGATGATGTCATAAAACAGAGGGGGCTTCACAGTATAGATCAGTGATGGCGAATGATTTTGGACCCGAGTGCCCAATTTTTCGTCATGAAACATAAGAATGAGAAGGTGACACAATGAAAAGAGTACGGCACCGTTCTCTGATCCTCTACTGACTCCTCCTCTCCAGAAGTTGGATGGAGCAGACATCAATGATCGGTGGTAAACCTGGCCACGTGCCACAACCGAGGGCTTGGCGCGCCAGCTGTAACTCACGTGCCAATGGTGCGACATTGTTGGTACAGACCTACATTCCACCACTTGACAGTTTCACAAGAGGGCTCATGTATACATTATCTGGAGAAATACTCTTATAAAGTGATAGACAACCCCTGCTTTTTAAAAACTTTTAACTCAACAATTGTGTGTGCAAATATCCCCAAATAATGTTGTCACTATAAATTGGTGTGCTGAGCATTTTTGGATATTTGTGCTATATGGAGGCATGGCTGCGGCCCCTAACTCAGTTGAGTGCAGCTCTCCAACAGATCATATTTTTTAACAATTTTATTTGCAGATTCTTTATATACACATAATAGCTGTGCAGACACTGGCTAGATTCCATCTCGATTTTTGTTGAATGACATCAAAAGGACAATTGTGATTAAGGGAACAACAAAGATTCTAAAGATTGAAAGGTGGGCTAAATAATTCTTTTAACCCCTTAGTGACATGACTTTTTTGGCTTGTCCGACGCTTGGTGACATGGACTGTTTTAACATTTCTGAGGTGTTTGTGTTTTGCTGTAATTTATTTCTGTCTCATTTAGTGTACCCGCACAAACTATATATTGTTTTTATCGTTATAAGAAGGGCTTTCTTTTGATACCATTATTTTGATAATAGCATATAATTTGATGTAAAAAAAATAATAAAATATGGCAAAAAAATTGAAAAAATACTTTTTTTATGACTTTTATTTGAAAAATCGTATACTCATGTACAAGAGACAACAAAAAAACACTGCTAAAAAGTTTCTAATATATGTCCTGAGTTCAGAAATAGCCCATGTTTTTATGTTTTTGTGCTTTTTTATTCATGTTACAGGGCCAGTACTATAAGTGGTGCAAAGCTATTTTAAAATCCTTTCTTTCAAAATTAGCGATAGTGACATTGTAACACTGATTTCTGTACTAAATCCATGAATGACCCCCAACATGTACATATTTTTGAAAACTAGACAACTCAGGGCATTTAACTTGGGGTATTTTGACACATTTCATGTAGCCATTTTACCACCAATCTATGCCAAAGTTTGCAGCAAAAAATCTTTTTTTTTAATTTTTCACATATATTGCAATTTAGGTAAACATTACCTTAAAATGTGAAGGGATATTTCCAAATAACACCTCAATATGTGTTCAGCAACATCTCCTGAGTACAGGGATACCACCCATGCATAGGTTTGTTGGTTTGTTTTGGGGCTAAAAGGCCACATTTAGGGGGTGCGCATTTTGGTTTTCCAACTTGGAATTCTGACATGCAGAAAACTTGTGCCCATGTCCCATTTGGGACATTTTTGAAGCCAGAAAGTGTATTCTACCCCACAAAACCATATATATTTTTAAACTAGACACCCTAGGGTATTTCAAATGGTAGTATTTTAACACTTTCCATGCACTAATTATACTACCAGCCTATGTCAATGTTTTGGGTAGTAATTTTTTTTCACATACATTGTACTTTGTGCATGAATTCACAGATCCTGTTATATGTCAGTGCCAAACAACACCTCAATATGTGTTCAGCAACATCTCCTGAGTACAGGGATACCCCCCATGTATAGGTTGGTTAGGTTATTTGGGGGTTAAAAGGCCACATTTGAGAGGTGCGCTTTTTGGTTTTCCAACTTGGAATTCTGACGTGCAGAAAACCTGCTCCCATGTCCCATTTGGGACATTTTTGAAGCCAAAAAGTGTATTCTATCCCACAAAACCATATATTTTTGAAAACTAGACACCCTAGGGTATTTCAAATGGTAGTATTTTAACACTTTCCATGCACTAATTATACTACCAGCCTATGTCAATGTTATGGATAGTAATTTTTTTTCACATACATAGTACTTTGGGCATGAATTCACAGATCCTGTTATATGTCAGTGCCAAACAACACCTCAATATGTGTTCAGCAACATCTCCTGAGTACAGGGATACCACCCATGTATAGGTTGGTTAGGTTATTTGGGGGTTAAAAGGCCACATTTGAGAGGTGCGCTTTTTGGTTTTCCAACTTGGAATTCTGACGTGCAGAAAACCTGCGCCGATGTCCCATTTGGGACATTTTTGAAGCCAAAAAGTGTATTCTATCCCACAAAACCATATATTTTTGAAAACTAGACACCCTAGGGTATTTCAAATGGTAGTATTTTAACACTTTCCATGCACTAATTCTACCACCAGCCTATGTCAATGTTATGGATAGTAATTTGTTTTTCACATTCATTGTACATTGGGCATGAATTCATAGATCCTATTATGTGTCAGTGCCACAAAACACATTAATATGTGTTCAGCAACATCTCCTGAGTACAGGGATACCACCCATGTGTAGGTTAGTTAGATTATTTGGGGGCTAAAAGGCCATGTTTAGGGGGGGTGCATTTCCAACTTGGAATTTTGACATGTAGTCAACCTGCGTACGTGTCCTTTATGGGATATATCTTTGAAGCCAGCCAATGTAATTTACCCCCACCAAACCATATATTTTTTTATCGGTAGACCCCCATCACTACTTGTGGCAAGGGCTCAGCAGCCACCGATACATCGCTAGATGATGTATCAGAAAGCTGAATAGGGTCAAAATCGAACCCTGAGTCCGCGGCCTCAGAATCAGTGCGTAAGCAGTGATCTCGAGCAAAGAAGGGGTTAATAGCTCTTAGAAGAGCCTATCTAGTACTGTAATACATTACAGTACAAAGAAATTAATCCATAAAACAGTGCAGACAGAAAAACATACTGTTGCTGTGCAAGATTACTGCTTACACAGTGATGAATGGCAGGGTAGGGGTTAATACACAGTGAAAGACTTTCATAAAACCTGACAATTTTATAAAATGTTATTTTATATCACTAATACTGATCTGTCTCTTTCCGTCACAAAAATGTTAGTGAGGAGAGGGAGGCAGATCAATATTTGTGAATATTGATCCGACCAATTTTGATCTGACCAGGGCGAATGGTGAGCTTAATTGAGAAATCACCAAACCGCCTTTGCCACTAATTCGCTGTTACTGATCGCTATGCGCTCAGGCAGCTTAAAAAAAAAAAAACTCAAATATTTTTACTTTACATGTAATCCCCTAGCGGGTATGTGTAAAAAAAATAAATTAAAAATATGCAGACAGATAAAAATTGCTTTGGCGTCAATATCATTGCGTAAGCAGTGATCGACGGCAAAGAAGGGGTTAATAACTCTTAGAAGAGCCTTTTTAGTACTGTAATAAATTACAGTACAAAAAAAATTAACCCCTAAAAAATGCACAAACGGCAAAAATAAATGCGCTGATGTGCACGATCACTGTCACTCAGTGACCAAGATCGGGCATTTTTTTTTTGTGTTTCTGATTGCCTCGACATGCGAGGCAATCAGAAACACTTTCTGAGCATAGGAAGCGAAAGATTCGCTTCCTATGCTCATTTTTTAAATGCCCGCGTTTTAAAGGCGCTGTGCCTTTAAAACCGGCATTTCGATCGCTCTCCGGAGCGATCGAAATGCCGACGGGCATTTTTTTTAGTATTGTACGATGCTTCCACACGGAAGCATCGTTACAATACCATCAGAGCACTGAAAGCGGAAAAACTCCGCTTTCAGTGCTCGTTTTGACACAGGACGGACTAGGTCCGTCCTGTGTCACTAACGCTTCGCCACAGGTACTGTACCATTAATACAGGTATGATTTAATTTCCTCCCAATTTTTTTTTTTTTACATAACAAAGTGTATACAGTACATGCTTACTTATGTTATAACTCACTGGATAAATATCAGCATGCATTATTAGAATATGCATGGATTGACATGTACCATATGAAAAAAAGGCATTAATTGCTTAGTTGGACAACTTCTCCAGCTTGATCCCAATATTGTGAAATTAAAGGATTACTGTCGGCAAAATATGAATTTCTGTTTAAAGGATCACGCCCACCAAAAAATGAAAAATAGGGTTTATTTTTTTTTATTTTGTATTGTTGATTTCAGATAGGTCTTGTTTTTGAGACTGTATTTAATAACTAAATGTAACTAAATAGGTGTGACTGTGTGCTGCCATTTTGTGAAATATAGTGTTTTTGGGTGCCACTCCCTAGTGACTTTACATCACAAATTTCTCACTTTGGGGCTGGGGACACAGAATGCAGTCTATAAGTCAAAATTGTGATCATAGACTGGCACTGAATGGGAGAGTAATGTAATTATTGCCTCACAAGAGTTATGATCCTGTTTGATCAGGTCAATCTCCTCTCTTTGTGTTAGAAGGCAGGTAAAAAAAAGGTTGTACACAGTCACCTAGTCCTGCCCACTATGATACAAAGGAACCAGTAAGAGAGCAGGGGAGCATCTTATGACATCATCATGCAGGTTTTGGCCACAGTTGTAAAGTCAGACTGGCTGGATGATTTTGGACAATGTTACATCAAGGGAAATATTCACAAAATGGAGCCAGGAGATAAACACTTTATCTTATTTTTCCTTTTATTTGCAATTAATTCATTCATTAAAGAAAACCCCAGTGGGATATGATTTATATATGTGTTTGTTTTAAATGACCAGGGTATCTAGTTACATCTGCAAAGAGGGCTATTCCAATAGTTGTCCATTATCAATTTTGCTATCATACACTATCATACAAATTCAAGAATATAACTATGTAATCATAAATACACACACAAAACTATATGCTCAGTGATATCCACTGCAATGTAATTAATTTACTCTTATGTCTGTTATAGGTTGAAAACTTTAAATTAGGGTCTCACCAACAGCCCGTGAGCAGATAATTAGATGACCTTGCTTTAGGAGATACTTCACAGCATACTTTAGTGTAGTAGCACCTGCAAAATTCACCTGCAAGTTAAAAGTTCTTATGGAATTCATATGAACCTTTCATTTACAGCAC
The DNA here is from genome assembly GCA_036172795.1 of Pelodytes ibericus. Taxonomy (NCBI): domain Eukaryota; kingdom Metazoa; phylum Chordata; class Amphibia; order Anura; family Pelodytidae; genus Pelodytes; species Pelodytes ibericus. Next base: position 17,988,435 of record CM069868.1, on the reverse strand, counting down.
AGCCCCAAGACTTGCATTCTTCATTACATCGTGCATGGACGAGCATCCTTCACCATAACTCCCCTTAACTCCCCTTGTAACCTATGTGATTTTCAAATACTTTAGTTATCCATGTCCGTAAATCCGAGGCCTACATTTTATGGAGGAACACAATTGCACACAGTTGCATGAAACCTATTTGAAAGCCTCTTCGTTTTTTACCATGATGCTAGCTACGCAACATGATATGTGTAGTGCATGTGGCTGGCAAGCTATGGCCCCATGGCTTATTCCTGTTGCTGGGGATAAGCAATAAGCATTTTCAAGTAAAACCTTGACTTGTCATTCTTTTATGGTTAGCCCTGGAGATATTCACATATTGCTCATTGAATAAATCAATTTTATCAAAATTATTTTCAATACACATCGCAATAGCATTTTAAAGTGTTAAAGTGCAGCCCAATCGCTGCATCTGCTTGTGCTCTAACTATATTATCTTATTCAGGTTAGTATGAATAAGAAGCCATAGTGGAAAGTGAAAACCAGCCTACGTAGTGGAGATTACTCACTCCAACCTCCAGACAAGGATGGCACTTCCCAAATAAATAAATGTATCTCTGCAAAGGATTCTTAAAAAAACATAATTTTTAAAATTTGGATTACTATAAAAATCTGTGGTTTACCCCTTTAAGCAGCATAGTATTTTCATCCTTGAGGAAGAAAGCCCCCTTTCAGCTTTTTTTTGCGATCCTGGTACCAAAGTGATCGAGAGCCAGGGACAAATTGGGCAGAGCCCCGATCAGAGTCTAAACAGGCCTTGTGGGTCCCCGCTGAATGTTTGCTATATATCCCGATGTCACTTGGCACATCACAGAGAAATGCCCAAACCCAGAATATTCAGGCATGGCAACATTTTAAAAAATGTAGCCACCGGTCACTTGTGCATTGGTTACATGTCAGACTGTGGCCTCATATAACAGAGGGGATCTCGCTGCAGATCCCTGTAGCTCATCGCGGGGGGTGATGAGCTACAGACGAAAGGACATATCAGAAACATGCTCTGTCCTCCAGTAATGGAATCCTGTGACGTTCCTGATACATCCTTGATCCAGAGGCAAAGTTTGGAAACATAGGCAATTTGAAGAATTTTTCTAATACAGCTGTCAATGATAATAACAATCATGGTAATAATAAACTATTTAACCAGGCTGAGACCACTGAGATTACCTTAGATGACCTGTGATCTTACAATTGCCCAACACCGAGGGGATGTTACTGTGATTTATTTTATAATGGTGCTCGGTGGGTGGAACAGATTATACAGGCGGATCATGTATACTGCCTGATGGCTGAACAGATTATACAGGTGGATCACTGAGTGATCCCATCAGCTTTTTGCAGTTCCCTATTTATGAAGGACAGGATTTGTGTTGCACCCAAATTCCCCTGCCCCTCTTTCGTCCTCTATTGTCCCATTTCTGCGAGCTCAGAATGTTTAGCTTGTATCAGTATATGAGTATATGTATGAGCTCCAGAAATAAAACTCACAATAAATTGTGTATCAACTGCGGTAAATGTGGTTTTATATTCATTGGTGTAAATAAAAAGCTCTATTCTTATTCCAAATGATTTATCAAATGACAGTTATCAATTCACCATAGTCTCTAGACATGTGCATTCGTTTTCGGACGAATGCATTTTCGTCCATTCGTCCGGAAAACTAACGAAAAATGAATGAACGAATGGTTAAAAAACGAAAATCATTCGTCCATTCGTCCATTCGTGCCATTGGCATTCTATAAACCTAAATAGAGTCAGTTTATAGAATACCAATAGCATTACATATACATTCCATAAACCGACATAATGAACGACTATCGGTTTATGGAATACATGTAATACTATTGGCTTTCTATAAACCGAACTAGAGTCCCCATTAATAAGAATTTCTTATGAATGGGGCTCTCGTTCGGTTTATAGAAAGCCAATAGTATTACACGTATTCTATAAGCTGAAAGTCTATAAACCGAAGGTCGTTCGGTTTATAGACTTTCGGTTTATAGAATACATTTAATTACATGTATTCTATAAACCGAAAGTCTATAAACCGAACGACCTTCGGTTTATAGACTTTCGGCTTATAGAATACATGTAATACTACACTACTTGGTTTTCTATAAACCGAACTAGAGTCCTCATTCATAAGAAATTCGTTTTAGACGAAATAAATAACATTTTCGTCCGCACTAACCACAAAAATAAATATATCCCTATTTGGGCCATCTGAAATGTTGGGAATCCATTTATACATTTATTTACAAAGCCTGTGTAGCAAAACATGCAGTGATTATACTATGTTAATCATTAAATGTGTCTTCTAAATAGACCCCAAAAGGACTGTATTTACGAATTATACTTCCTGAAAAGAATTTGATTCGGAGCAAGATGATCCTAGTGATATGCAAATCCCCTTTTCTGCTTGGTGCTACCCGCAACCTCAGTTTAACATCCCCCCCACACACCCCAACCGTATGACAATAATGTTTGCGACCACAAAGGAAATAAATAGGCTACCAGAAGAGGTACAGATCAACACAAGGCAAGCCATTTTCCTGGTCTCCTTCTGGCTGTTCTTTTGTAGGCTTCGGTTTGGTATCTTCAAGTCAATAGCTGAAATGCAGACCCCTTAGCAACTTACTATGACACCCTAACCTTCTCTTTCCATTCATGAATAGTCAGTGCCCAGCAGACAAAACAGAACTAATCTTTTTTGACAGAATTGTTCCATTTTGGTGGTAGAGCATTCATTGTATTCCACCCCCCCTCCCCCCACCCCAATGCACAATCTCTCTAAGAACATATAAAACAACAAGAAAAACAGTCAAATTTGTCTATAAAAAAAATAAAAAATAAAAGTGAGACAAACATGTTTTGAAATAATTCTTTGAATTATATTTTGAAATGTTTAATTTAATTTTTGGAAGGGTTAGATTTGACTGATAGCCAATAGTTTTTTGTCCAAAGTTATGAGTTCTTTGCTCCTTTTTATATATATTTTATTTTTAAAAAAATGAGCTCAAGCCTAGGATTACAAATCAGAATAAATGTTTTTGAAAAGAAGTCATTCATATTTTAATTACTTCGAGAAAAGAATTAGTGAGCTTCATTAGGAATTATCCATGTATGTGATGTATAGATAGATAAATGCCCGACTCCACAAAAAAAAAGTGTGTATACATATTTCCAGTTCCGTACAAATTTATTTACACAAATGTAAAAAAAAATCCCCAAATAATTTTTGTTTTTGCAAATTTACACAAAAATTTCAAGTAATTTTTTCTTCTCCAAAACAAAATAATCTTTAGTAGCCTTGTCAGTGTTGTATGTCCCTGCTGTATGGTATAATTGTATGCAGCTTGCAGCTCACCAGATGAATATTAGCCAACTCTCTCGCTAGCTCGCTAAAACTGCACGCGTTTATTATAGTAAAAAAAAAAAAAATCTATTTACCGTGGTCATGACTAAAATCAAAAGTTAGCAGAAAAGGCCCATGCATCTGGAAAGTTGCATTTAAAATTCAGTTTACTCATAGGAAGAGGGCTAATCCTGCCCCCATAATTCCCTACAGCCAAAATGTACCCCCTCCCTGAGTGACAGTGCAATGCAAAGACACTAGCATGCTTATCTTGCCTAACCAGATGGCCAACTTGGATCAATGCACACACGCTACGATCAATGGGAACGATAAAGAATTAGGAAAACAGTGGTACATGCTCCCAGAAAGCTTGTACACTGCATAATTATTTTATGATTCTACACATGGCTACATGTGATACTGAAGTCAAGAAGGGAAAGGATAATTAAAGTGCCAGGGACAATTTTATTTTGTACTTCACTGTCATTCAGCAGGTCGGAATCATTCAATGAAATATTGTGATGGCAACTTCATTAGGAATTATCCATGTATCTGATTTATAGATCGTTCAATGTCTGCCTCCGCGAAATGTGCTTGTATACACATTATTATTTGCATTTATTCAAATATTTATTGACATTTGTAAATCCGAATAAAGGCATTTGTTCAGAAATGGTTGAATGGCCTGAATAAATACAGTTGTTCACTAGACCACCATCGACTACACGTTCGTGCAAAATCACTGTAATTTGCTTATATTTGAGTCTACAAAAATACGATGTGAGCCTTGTCAAAACTCTTTTTTCGATAATACCTGAAGAATAAAATGCAGCAGAATCTGCTATAATGGCCGGGAGAAACAGTTACCTACCTACCAACATGGCAGTGTGAGGAGTGTGGCTTGACGGGAGGAGCACCACTGTGCTTGCACAAACATCTCGACACTGGAGAATGGAAATCGGACTAGGGAAAAGTGGCTGGGAATTGGGACTTTATTGGGGGCATGAAACTATAAGTCATTTGCTAAGGATCAGGCTTGTATTTTTAAACTCACATTCCCTCAATAGGACTAACTTTTTTGGCATTTGTACGTGAGCACGGATTGCAAATCGATAGGGAGGAGACATTAGCACAATTAAAATTAAAATGAAATAAACATGAAAAAGGCATGCACCCTTAAAAATTAAGCCTCTAAGAGCGCATAAGATCTCGAGCATTCGTGTCGCGTCACTTGCAGGGCCCCCAGCTTACTATGCAATCGGCAAAAGTGGCGGGGTAGTATGGCGCTCATCCCTCCTTGTGGACATCTCACATGGAATCATTATAGTATCAAACGGAGGAAGGAACCCATCGGCTCTGATAGACTGCTCTTACTATGCAGTAAGGACACGTGACAGGACAGCACCCCTTTCATATATATATATCCAGAAGCGAGTCAGTGGACAAGTGGCTCACATTTGTATTTGGCAGATTAGACTGACCCAGACACCCACCAACAAACCTACTCCCTGCTGTGGATCTCCATTAACTGAAACCTTCGCTGCTTTCCAGTAAGGTAAGGAATACTGTGGGCAGTGTGACTGTTATTGGGGTGATAATTTGTAAGTGAGGGATCTGGTGATGGTTAGACTGTTTAGGAGAGTTGGGCTTGTGTAAATGGAAATAAACAATTAGTTCATTAATTGGCACTCCAGGTGTTGCTTTTGGATGATTATTGAAGTGGCAATTAATGCAGCTTAAGTGTCAATGCTTTTGCAGCCTAGCCCAAGATATGGCTTGGTGAAGGGAAGCTACTGGGGTGTAAAAATGCAGATTACAAAAAGGTGCAGTAAAATGACACTAACTGTGTCAAAATGCGTTTACCACTCATATTTACAAATATTTATGTTCCCCTATTAATAAATATTTTACAGTGCAATTTATATTCGTTGTATTGCTTTGAAGTTCTGTGATACACTCATGCACACCGAACATTACTGTGAGTTTTATTGCTCTGGTGCTCAGTCAGGGCTGGCCATAAGTGTTCCTGCGCCCTGTGCAGGCTTCCCCCGTGGCGCCCCCCCATCTCTTTCACCCCCTATGTATGTGTCTCTTTCCCTTCCCATGTTTGTCTCTTTCCTCTTCCTTGCCATGTCTGTCCCTAACTCCCCCATACCTGTTCTCTCTCTCCCTCTGTTCTGTCTCTCTTCCCCCTCCCCTGTTCTCTCTCCCCCCTCCCCTGTTCTCTCTCCCCCCTCCCCTGTCTCTCTCCCCCCTCCCCCTGTCTCTCTCCCCCCTCCCCCTGTTCTGTCTCTCTCTCTGTCTCCCCCTCCCCATGTTCTGTCTCTCTCTCTCCCCCTCCCCCTGTTCGGTCTCTCTCTCTCTCTCCCCCCTACCCCTGTTCTGTCTCTCTCTCTCCCCCTCCTGTTCTGTCTCTCCCCCCTCCCCCTGTTCTGTCTCTCTCTCTCTCTCTCTCTCTCTCTCCCCCTCCTCCTGTTCTGTCTCTCTCTCTCTCTCCCCCTCCTCCTGTTCTGTGTCTCCCCCCCTTCCCTTTTCCTGCAAAAGTGGATCTAGGGAGGGGGCTGAGAGGTGTAGCTCCGGCCCCACCCTGTGAAGCAGAACAGCGTCTGCTTCATGGGCAGCAAGAGAAAGTGCTGCTCGTCTCCCCATGCTTAATGCAGGCTCCCCATGCTTAATGCAGGCACGGGGAGCCGAGCAGCACTTTCTCTTGCTGCCTATGGCTCCTCGTGAAGCAGATGCTGTTCTGCTTCACAGGGTGGGGGCAGAGCTACACCTCTCAGCCAGTTAGCTCCGCCCCCTCCCCGGATCCAGCTGAGCTTTCCGAGCAGAGGGCTGGTGAGGGGGGATCTTTTGATCTCCCCAATCCAGTACCTCTACCGGCTTTTTTTTTTTAAGCGGGCACGCTGGCGCCCCCTGGGGTGTTGCGCCCTGTGCACCCGCACAGGTCGCACACCCCTAAGGCCAGCCCTGTGCTCAGAGATACACTCATGCACTGAACATTCCTGTGAGCTTTCTATGCTGCAGAGCTACATGATACATTCATGTACTCCGGGCCAGTGCAAGACTTTTTGCCGCCCTAGGCGAACATATATTTTGCCACCTCCTGCCCTCAGGCATTTACACACACAGTAACACAGTCTCACATACAAATGCAGCCACATGTACACACAGTAACACATGCAATGTAACATGCACATGCAGCCAAACATTCACACCCAGTCAAACATGCAATGTGACCCTATCTTTGGCCAGGGCCGGACTGGGAACAAAAACCAGCCCTGGAAAAAATTTATATACCAGCCCCATCGCATAAGATTTTTAAAGCAGCCCATAGCATAATATAATTTTTTTGTTCATAGAAGGGAAAATCATGCATTTTAAAAAGCACATCTGAACAGTGTATTATTTATAGATAAGACTGACATAAAAGCCTGTCTAGGGCAATATATATACCTCCAGTATGTACACAGAGTTATATGAATTGCCCTGTGCAGAGGTATATATCAGGGCAGTGTGTGAGACATATCCTGTATCCTGTCTCTCTCTGTCTTTTCTGTGGCGTCTCTCTCTCTCTCTGTCCTTTCTGTGGCGTCTCTCTCTCTCTGTGTCCTTTCTGTGGCGTCTCTCTCTCTCTGTCCTTTCTGTGGCGTCTCTCTCTCTCTGTCCTTTCTGTGGCGTCTCTCTCTCTCTCTGTCCTTTCTGTGGCGTCTCTCTCTCTGTCCTTTCTGTGGCGTCTCTCTCTCTCTCTGTCCTTTCTGTGGCGTCTCTCTCTCTCTGTCCTTTCTGTAGCGTCTCTCTCTCTCTCTGTCCTTTCTGTGGCGTCTCTCTCTCTGTCCTTTCTGTGGCGTCTCTCTCTGTCCTTTCTGTGGCGTCTCTCTCTCTCTCTCCTTTCTGTAGCGTCTCTCTCTCTCTCTGTCCTTTCTGTGGCGTCTCTCTCTCTCTCTGTCCTTTCTGTGGCGTCTCTCTCTCTGTCCTTTCTGTGGCGTCTCTCTCTCTCTCTCCTTTCTGTAGCGTCTCTCTCTCTCTCTGTCCTTTCTGTGGCGTCTCTCTCTCTCTGTCCTTTCTGTGGCGTCTCTCTCTCTCTGTCCTTTCTGTGGCGTCTCACTCTCTCTGTCCTTTCTGTAGCGTCTCTCTCTCTCTCTGTCCTTTCTGTGGCGTCTCTCTCTCTCTGTCCTTTCTGTGGCGTCTCTCTCTCTCTCTCCTTTCTGTAGCGTCTCTCTCTCTGTCCTTTCTGTAGCGTCTCTCTCTCTCTCTGTCCTTTCTGTGGCGTCTCTCTCTCTCTGTCCTTTCTGTAGCGTCTCTCTCTCTCTCTGTCCTTTCTGTAGCGTCTCTCTCTCTCTGTCCTTTCTGTGGCGTCTCACTCTCTCTGTCCTTTCTGTAGCGTCTCTCTCTCTCTCTGTCCTTTCTGTGGCGTCTCTCTCTCTCTGTCCTTTCTGTGGCGTCTCTCTCTCTCTGTCCTTTCTGTGGCGTCTCTCTCTCTCTGTCCTTTCTGTAGCGTCTCTCTCTCTCTCTGTCCTTTCTGTGGCGTCTCTCTCTCTCTCTGTCCTTTCTGTGGCGTCTCTCTCTCTCTGTCCTTTCTGTAGCGTCTCTCTCTCTCTCTGTCCTTTCTGTAGCGTCTCTCTCTCTCTGTCCTTTCTGTGGCGTCTCACTCTCTCTGTCCTTTCTGTAGCGTCTCTCTCTCTCTCTGTCCTTTCTGTAGCGTCTCTCTCTCTCTCTGTCCTTTCTGTAGCGTCTCTCTCTCTCTCTGTCCTTTCTGTAGCGTCTCTCTCTCTCTCTGTCCTTTCTGTAGCGTCTCTCTCTCTCTCTGTCCTTTCTGTAGCGTCTCTCTCTCTCTCTCCTTTCTGTGGCGTCTCTCTCTCTCTCCTTTCTGTGGCGTCTCTCTCTCTCTCCTTTCTGTGGCGTCTCTCTCTCTCTCTCCTTTCTGTAGCGTCTCTCTCTCTCTGTCCTTTCTGTGGCGTCTCTCTCTCTCTCTCCTTTCTGTAGCGTCTCTCTCTCTCTCTGTCCTTTCTGTGGCGTCTCTCTCTCTCTCTCCTTTCTGTAGCGTCTCTCTCTCTCTCTGTCCTTTCTGTGGCGTCTCTCTCTCTGTCCTTTCTGTGGCGTCTCTCTCTCTGTCCTTTCTGTGGCGTGTCTCTCTGTCCTTTCTGTGGCATCTCTCTTCCCCCCTTCCCCCTGTAGTGTCTTTCACCCCACCCTTCCCCCTCCCCCTGTAGTGTCTTCCCCCCCCTGTAGTGTCTTCCCCCCCCTGTAGTGTCTTTCACCCCCCCCCCCTGTATGTCTCACTCACCTTGCTTTCTCTGCTCCCCATCCCTCCGCCGGAACTGCTGCTGCAGCATCCGGCGGCAGCAGGCGAACTTCTTAAAGCAGCGACGGCCGCCAAATTGCTTAAAGTGGCGGTGCGGTCAATTTTAGTGGCCGAGGCGGCCCCGGGGCAGGCGGCCCACCGGGATTTTTCCCGGTATCCCGGTGGGCCAGTCCGGCCCTGTCTTTGGCATCCCCACTTGCCATCCCTGTCTCTCTCACTCTCCCTCTATGCCATCCATATCTGTCTCGCTCTCCCTCTACTCCATCCCTGTCTGCCTCACTCTCCCCATGCCATTCATCTGTCTGTTTACACCTTTTGTCTTTCTTCTCTCCCCTGTTATCTTCCCCTGTTTTGTATCTCTCCCCCATGTTTGTCTTTTCCTGTCCCCCATGTCTGGTGTCTTTCTCTCTCAATCCCCCCACCCCATGTCTGGTGTCTTTCTCTCTCCCTCCCACCCCATGTCTGGTGTCTTTCTCTCCCTCCCTTCCACAATATCTGTTTCTTTTTGCCCCCTCCTCAATGTCTGGTGTATTCTCCCCCCCTCCCCATATCTTACCCTGGGCAGCATTGCATATGTAGCACTGGGTAATCCAGGGGGGGGGGGGGATGGACTGGTGCTGAAGTGCCAGTCCTCCCACACGCAGGGACGTAAGCAGCTCCTGCATGTAGTGTTAATACAGAGCCTCATATTTACGATGCGCTGCATCATAATTATGCGCAGGGAGGGCGCACAGCACTGACTGGGATGCTGCTTGAGTCCCTACGTGGTGGGCGGACTGGCATCAGGCGACACCCCCCCCCTGCCAGATTACCCAGCACTACAGGAGCAATACTGCTTGGGGTATAATATGGGGAGGAGGGAAAAAATACACCAGGCATTGGGGAGGGGGCAAAAAGACACAGGCATTGGGGAAGGAAGGGAGAAGACACAGCTGGCACCCTAGGCCAACGACTAGTTCGCCTATAGGTGGCGCCGGACCTGCATTGACTGCACAGTACTGTGAGTTGTATTGCTGTGGAACTACGTGATACACTCATGTACTGCACCATACTTTGAGATTTATTGCTGTGGAGTTCTGTGATACATTTACATACGGGCATTACAATGAGTTTTATTACTGTAGGGCACTGTGAAACACTAATATGCTGGACATTAGTGTGTGTTTTATTTCTGAGGTTACACTCACACACTGCACATTATTGTGAGCAGTATTGCTCTGCCATACACTCACACCATACATTACACATTAGTAATTTCAAGCTTTTAGACTAAACTTTACAGACTAGCACAAAGCTTGCAAGTTGCTTAGATCAAGTCATTTCAATTTTTCTTAGACATATTGCAGTCCAAATGAAATTGCTCATCATGTAATTTTTTTTAAATATTTATGTTTTATTTAGATACATTTTGACAGATATAAAAAAGACATACTTAGACATATCTTATAATAATTAATCGCCTGTCATTCTGAAGTGTAAAGAAGAAACCACAATAATGACGATTTTAACTTGTCCGTTGACATTTTAAATTACATATGTCTAAATCCTAGACAGACAACCCAATCAGACTAACATACTTAACATCATCATGTAATTTTTTTATGTTCATCGGGTTTTCCCTGTAACTTAAAGGTAGATTATGACAAGAGAGGAAGACTAGGTGATATTAAGCTTCTTAGTACAGATTTCAGGAATTATAACAAACTAGCAAGCTGGTTTAATGGTTAAGCAGTATTTATACACTGCAGAGCTTACAATCTATTTTAAATCTTGCAGTCTGCATTAAAGAGTTTTGCAATGTGACTTGCTTTAGATTCCAAAAACTTTGGAGAAGTATTTATTATGTAATGATAATAATTCTGAAATAAGCCCCAGATTACATTAGCTTACACTTTGAACAAGCTGGGTTACAGCTCCAGTGATGCTTCAGTAGCAATACATCTGGCTGAGCATCATGAGAATTGTACTTTACACTAGTTGTGGTTCAGCAGTCCAGTCGATATTTCTATCCCCTATCAGTGATGGAACCCAACTCTAGACGCCACCATCTGCTATAGTCTTGTCTCTAACATCTGTTTCTGTATTTTTTTTTATATACTATATTTTATTGCACATACATGCTATATAGTTTACAATATGTCCATGCAGTAAAGTGTCTCATCACAAATGTTTGCTAAAGACACGGAAATTGTTATCTCGTGTTCAAATTTTTGGTTTAAAAAGTATTTCTAAGATCTAGGTATAGTCGAGGTTCAGGCATAAAATACACACACTTGTCCCTCCCCCCCATTTACCACCGAAAGAATTCCAGACACTGGTATTGTAAAAAAATAAAGCCACAGTTTAATGAGTTTAATCCGTCAAAACGTCAACGTTTCGACCCGTTGGGTCTTCTCCAAGCCATGACCCATCAGGTCAAAACATTGCCATTTTGACGGATTAAACTCCACTGTCTTTTATCATTGCTGAGCTGTGTTACTTTCTTGTGTACATTGTAAAGGTCTGACGGAAACTTGGGCACGGCCACTTGTGCTAGAGTTGCTTGCTGTTCTTATCATAATAAGCAGTGACAGGTTAATGAGTGAAACATTTGCATACACATATGATAATGACCCCCAAAAGTTTAAACGATAAAATAAGAACATACAAAAGCTTGTAGTAATTGTACAGAACATGTATAACATTTCCACCAAAGGCATACCAAGATGCCCACCACCACCATGGTTCTCTGAAACACCGAAAAGAAGGGAAGCTGTATACGGGTCTCACTGCAGTCTCGGCAGGATAATTAATGGTTGTTTGCTGTTATCACTCAGACGCTGGGCAACCTCAGCCCATAAACAGATCAATCAAAAAGAAGAACGGATTGCGGAGTGACCAGACCATATAATTCCCAACGAGTGTAATTTATTGTATGATAAATGATGGCTTGCACCGTCCTGGAAACACAGCACACAGGGAAAAAAAATCATAGGCGGTTTCTCTGAAACACCGGCCAGCTCGAAAACCTACATACCAAGACGGTCTCCCATCTATAATAAACTGGGCTGGGAGCTGGCCAAATGGCTTCCAGCCTCTATAATAATCATGTGGGCCAGGGACAGTAGCTCTGCCCCTTTCTATCATAAATGGGACTGGGAGCTGAGCAAATGCTCCTGGTCCCTATATTATATACATTGGGGCCAGGGCTAGTAGCCCCATGACGCCCTTGATCCTCATATTCGGCCCAGGGAAAGGTGCCATCCACAAATAAAAATAATATAACAGCTGACCATAAATACATATATGCTGCTAAATTGGCACACTTTCATGGTTAGAAAGAGCGGGAACAATATCAATGAATGTCCTTCCCAGGGTTTTGTATCTATTTCAAATTCCAAGAGCTTCTAGTGGCCTTTATATGGGGTAAGAAGTCTCTGAGGCTTGCATACAAATATTTAACAAGAGGAAGAGGATTACTGATAGACTCCAGTATTCTAAAATAATATCATGCTGTGTATTTAATACACCTTTTAGAACGGTCCCGACACCCAACAGAAAACTTGGATATTAAAAGAACAAGAATTCTATTTAGTTCCAATAAAAATGTCAAACCATGGTTAGAAAATCCATTACAATTCTGTATTTTGAACGGACACCCAACAATAACTCCTACCATTGGAGTACAATTGTTAAAAGAGGGGATATAGCTTAACTCCCCGGTATGATTTTTTTCTATTACCTACCACCCTGATTTTTTTCACCAGGGACAGATAATAGGCACAAATTCTCTATGATCTGTGAAAGTGATAATTACCTAAAGCTAGACAAAATAATAGAGCTTGAATCAGGTACTTTTTTTTTTTAATTTTACTACGTTGTTCGTAATAAAATTGATAAACGATTTCAACACACCAGCTGCCAAATATACTGCTTAGCTTTGCTGCTGCAAGTTAAAGTGTTGCAAAACATGTACTCCAGCCTTCTGGCAAAATCCCAGTGTTGCTCAAACATTCCTTATTGCGTTATAACGGCACTCGGATCTTTCTTCGCAATCGGTCGAAAACTCAAGCAAATTGTCCATGATCTTTTTCGTTGCCATGAGCTAGTGCCTCACAAGCATCTGTACGTCATGACCAATGTGTGTCGCTTAGCTATTTCGGCATGAACACAGAGTTCATCAAGTTTATCTTTAAGCTTCTTGCAGTGCCATGTTAAGCCACTAAAGAATGCATACAGAGCTTGTAAGAAATAAAAAAAAAAAAACCCTTCCACCCTCACTACAAGAACTTGAAGCATAGTGTCCGGCAAGGTATATACTGAACATATTTATTCAGATTAACATGTCATGCTTGGATACCTTTGTTCTCTCTGTGTTCTCAGTCCGGGACTTTGTGTACCGGACCGGATCCAAGGCAGCCTCAAAGTCCCATTGCGGGACTAACTGGCAACCCAGGAAATGTCATCCTATTGACAATGTAGCTATTTGTTTTACATTTGAAACATAATGGGGGTTATGTATAAAAACTCCTGCAGTGCACAGTGTCTGGAGAAGAAATTGCACCTTTTTACAAATCCCGACACTTTTCAGTGCAAGAGAGAGACCTCCACCAAACAGTGTTCTCTGTCACATCAGGAAATGCCTTTGTTGGTTTTTCAGGCAAGCTGTGTGGGGCCAATAATCAATGTGGGGAACCAATAATCAGTAATCTAGTGCCACTACCATCAGGTGTCCTCACTGCCAGTTTCAATGGAATTTAATAGTACCGTATATATTACACTTTCTCCAACCAGACCTTTTTTTCCCCCCAGAAGCGGTTCATTGCCAATTGAAGCATACAATTAAGATGTTTTGATGTTTCTTCAAGTGCATTTATTATCTCAATGTACATGGACTGGCAACCCAAGTCTCTCAGTACTCCTGTGTATGAAACGCTATCCTGCAGGTTTTGCAAGAATTAGAGGAGTGTGTGTAAAATTGGCACATATGGAAGCAGCACTAAATGCTGGAGCTACGGTGGTATACGTCAATGAATAATGCAAAATCTCAACAGAGGTCGGGAGTTAGCGCTATAGACTGAATTCATTTTCAGACAAATACTAATTCGTTTTCTGCCATTTGGGCGAAAAAATGGACAAAAAAAATATCTGGACAAAAAATTTCTGGACAAAAAAAATTAATGGAATAATGCAGAATAAACTAAATCATTAGTTCATTCATTTCATTTGTTGCTCCACTCAGGAAGTTCCAACTTCTATTTTTTCCTCAAATTCTTTAATTTAGGGCATTTTTAGAAATAACCCAATTTAAGTACCAGTACTAGCCAACAATAAATTGATTTATTTTGGCTACATATTGTTTTTTTTTTTCTTTTACACTTCTTGTATATCAATTCTATCAGAAAGATCAACTTAATAATTCTAAGCTATAAAAACGCACATCAACAATGAGAACACAAATGGAATGATGCTGGAATAGATCAATCTTTGGGCTGAAGCTCCAGTAGATGATCAAAAATGATCATCTACACTGAGGGATCTACTTACTGTGAACCCACTACTCCCACTACTTGATGATGACGTTTGAGTAGGTTTGTATACTGTTGTCACACACAGTGAGCCGTGCAACTTCATTTATAAACCTGAGCGGAGCAACAAGGAACTATGTATGGGAAAAAATATTAAAAACCATAGTAGTTAAGCCCTGTAGTAACAGTAAATCCCAAATGCTCAAGAGTTTATGCACTCACAAACAGAAGTGATATTGATCTTACCAGCAGTGTATCTTCCAAAAGGCAAACAAGGCACTCGCCTAGGGCGGCACTTTGCCTGAGGGTGTTAAAGCACACTTCTGGTTCTTCAAACCTTTTCACTTCCTCTCCTACCGTTCAGCAAGCTTTCGCTCCTTCCAGTTAATCGGGGTGATGGGGGCATGTAAGGGACGTGGTGGGGGTATGCAATGTGGGTGATGGTGGAATGTAATGGGGGGGGGCATTTAGTGTGTATGCAATGTGGGTGTAATGGGGGTGATGGGGAATTTAATGTGTGTGCCATGTGGGTTATGGGGCATGTCGTGGGTGTGCAACGTGGGTGATGGGGCATGTTGTAGGTGTGCAATGCGGGTGGGGTTGTGCCCGAATTTTGTCTGCCTAGGGCAGTACAAAACCAAGATACACCACTGGATCTTACCGATCCAAAAACTAAGAGAAGATCTCACAAAAGATTCTGTAAAGTCATGTGGCATTATGCTTGACATTACATAATCCCAGCCATCTCTTTGGCCCCATCGCCTCCATGTCCCAGGACTGGTTCCTGGTATATTGGCAGGTATTGATTTGCTTTATCGATTCCTTAAATTGCTACTGCTTATTCAATCTTTTTTTCAGATATGTTTATGCTGACAACAAGAGTAACCCATGATTCTACTCACCACTTTACACATCAAGCGTTAAACCAATTAACTACTAATTGCATTTATGTTCTGGTTTTTTTTTCTTGCTTGGATAAAATACATTCCACTGCCATGTCTTCCTGCGGTTGCCGTTTTCCTGGCAGTGAAGAGTGTGGTTGTGGCCAAAGCATCTCTTACTTCAAACCATTCAGCATATTACTGTGTACTGTGATAGATGGTTCACAACAATGCTGATCTATTGTATGAGTAAAAGAAATGCTTGCAATAAACTCTACTGCTGGCAGAGTAAGGCTGCTATTTCATATTTGGAATCAGAACAGTTTTTACTGGTGAAAGTACGGGTACATTTTCTGAACTTCTAAAAAAACCAGACATGAATAGGGCAACTGCTCAAGATTGTCAGATAATATTATTATTATTATTATTATTATTATTATATTACATAGCTACATAATAGTTTTAGGTTGAAAAAATCCATCAGGTTCAACCCTTTTCCCATTCCTTGTTTACCGCTGTTGATCCAAAATAAAAAAAATCTAAATGACAATCCGATATCTCCTTGGATCAACAAACACTAAATAAATAGTAATGCTTTTACTAACAAACATAGCCCCCTATGATCTTGCTCATTAAAAAAAAAGTATCCAGGCCCTTTTAAAAGGCATCTAATGTATTTGCTAGCACCACCTCTTCAGGCAATGAATTCCATACCTTAATTGTCCTGACTGTAAAAAAAATTATCCTAGGCCTGACTAAATTCCTGTACCCCACACCCCTTCCTCACATAACTTTTCCATTAGACCTTACTTACTAGCAAGAGCAGTGGTTTATTTTGGTTATGTGCTGTCCTAGGCCTGACTAAATTCCTGTACCCCACACCCCTTCCTCACATAACTTTTCCATTAGACCTTACTTACTAGCATGAGCAGTGGTTTATTTTGGTTATGTGCTGTCCTAGGCCTGACTAAATTCCTGTACCCCACACCCCTTCCTCACATAACTTTTCCATTAGACCTTACTTACTAGCAAGAGCAGTGGTTTATTTTGGTTATGTGCTGTCCTAGGCCTGACTAAATTCCTGTACCCCACACCCCTTCCTCACATAACTTTTCCATTAGACCTTACTTACTAGCAAGAGCAGTGGTTTATTTTGGTTATGTGCTGTCCTAGGCCTGACTAAATTCCTGTATCCCACACCCCCTCCTCACATTACTTTTCCATTAGACCAGATTGCCCCCACACAGTTTACAACAGTGCCAGATTGCCCCCACATCCTGGGTCATATGTGCCTCTGGGTATGAAGCACAAGGCAGTAGGGGAGCCTTGGAAGGTACAATGGTAGCAGTGACTCTGCTGTCACGCCCTTCAGTCTGCTGCTGCTGCCCCCCTCCATTCTGAAACCCTAGGTCTAGGCCTGGTTGGCCTTGGCAGAAATATAACACTAAGTTCTACCAAAAGTTATCTTCAATATCCACTCAATTACAGCAGTTGAACTACGGTTGAGGGTACAGAATGAGGGGTTGTTACTTGTACCATCATTGGCTAAAAGGATGTTTGTATGGAATTAAACATATTATTCAAGATAGAAGTGTCTTTTCTGGTGCTTTATTTAGATCCATCCACTTGGGAAATTGTTCCTTCATCTATGGACATACACTTTTTGTGCAAACCACCCTTCATAAACTTACTATGTTGTTTAACTTATTCTGCCACTTTGTGCTCCAATGTGATAAAATGACCCACCATTGTGACGTGGTAAAAGAGCTAAACTTGTCACCGTTGGAATCAAGATGCACCCTTCACCTTTACAGCCTTGTGTTTAAGAGTTTTTCTGGGTAGCTCCCACACTACCTGAGTAGAATGCTCTCCCCCAGCTGTTTCCACCTCCTATAACCTCCAATCCAGTACCAGCACTCACGGATACCAATTAAACCTTGCCCCAATCTAAAACCCCTTAAGAAATCGTTGTCAATGTACCTCAACACAGAATGCACCTATAATCTTGGTTGATTCTATTTCTTGTCTGTGTTCTTTGTTAAAATTTGTTAATTTGTATTTTTATGTTATTTTGTATTTTTATATTATTTTGTAACTTATTGTAACAATGTAATGCTCATTGACCCAGAACAAAAAGAGAGAAATCTCAATGTATCCTTCCTGGTAAAATACTTTATAAAAAAAATAAATCCCCTTGGGTCCATTGCCCAGCTTTAAACCTGGTTTCTGGCTTTGACAAATACAAATTATTCTGTGCATTTTGGTTCGGAGAAATGTTGGGGGAACTTGGCCCGAGAAAGCATAGGATTCCCTCTATTCCTACAGGATAAGCACATTTTCGATATATGGGGATTTTTAGGGCCAAAAGGTATGACAATTTTTTTTTTAACATGTTCAAATTTACATGGAATAAATTAAATATGCTGTAATAGCAAATTTGAAAAAAATAACTGATGATTTGGAGTAAATTGCCAATCATTATTTGGGAATAAAGGATGCAATTCCCTCGTCACTTCAACTTGTCATTACTAATGACATTTATTACAACATACATGGATCACATGGGCCAATTATTAACCCCAATAAATCTTATGGACTTCCCATGTATGTATATGTACCTACAGTTAGATGTATGATTTTACACCCCAGCATAACTACTCTTGAAGAATAAAAATACTGGTGATGTCATGTCAGCTACAGGTTGGCTTCACATCACCGGTTATTGTTCGTCGTCAGTTGTTAGGTTATATGTACCATCCCGCCATCATGTCATGTGGATCCAACAATGATCGTCAATGCATCATTCTCCACTGTGGAAATCAAAGGGAACCTTTACATATGTGAGTGCATTAAGGAGGGGCGTGGCCAGAGACCACTGGGAAACAGTGGTAACATTGGCACGAAGCCCTATCCACACATAGTAGATCACCACATGATACTACCAGTGCATTACACCCCACTTTCCACAGTACAATAAAGTGGTCTTTATTATATGCAATATACTCTTGGATTGCATAGTATATGTGATGAAATATGTATTAATGTGTTACTTTATATTATTGTATTTAATAATAATCTTTTATTTATATTAATATGTATTTATTTAATAAGGATATTGTACATATTTAAATTTTTAATAATGCATTTTATATGATGTAGTACATTATTATAATATAGATATATATATATACACACACACACACACACACATATTAATAACATGTTTTATTATATATTTAAATTGGGCTATATTGTAATGTTTTTTAAGCAGGACTTTTCTGGAGGATTCTGGGGGATTTTGGCTAGGCCTGAATTGGGGCAATCTCGGGCAGAAATTCACAGCTTTATGAATAAATCCCACAGATTTTTGAATTCTACACTCAATTTGAGAACATACTTTATATACATGGAATATAAAAGTCAATTTTTGGACCGAGGTTTCCGAGGTTCAGGGCAAAAACCATCTAAATCAGCAACACTTTTGGTTCTGATAAACCCTGTCCCTGATCACTCCCTGTTTGCACTGGACTCAGGTTTTGCCCCTTTCAGCAGGATTGTACTTTCTTACCCCCTTTAGAAAGATTAAAAGTCTACGTCACTGATCCACCAAACGTCACATAGAATGTGTTGGCAGATAAGAACCATTCGGTCCATCTAGTCTGCCCAATTTTAAACATATTTAGGTCCCACTGAGATTTGAACTCAGATCTCTGGATTCAGAGTCCAGAGTGCTAACCATTACACCATATGATCAAATTGTGTACCACACAAGGAACATGCAAACCATAACATAGTGCATGTCATAAATGTCCTTTAATGCAACTTTATACAACTTAACTTAGAGATGCAATCTTTCTGACATGCCACCTGCTGTGGATTACAAATATGAGTATTCTGGCTGTGCATCATTTGAATAGTAGCCCACATAAACTGAAGAGTCGCCCATCTTTTCCCAGGCATTACCATTCATTAAATAACACATTATTTACAAACAGTTAAAAAAAATAGGTGCACTTTTTAAACTTTTTAGTTCCCGGGGTGGTGGGGAAATGGGGAGGAGTGAGACATGTTTTATTCTTTGCTCACACACACAGCTCTGAAAGGTTTAGTAAAAAAAACTAGAGTCTGGAAGCTAGAAAGAAGAAGAATGTTTGTAATTCAGCTTTAAAAGGTCAAATATTATTTTTACTCCAACCATCCGAGGTCCATCGGAGGTCCTTCATGCAAAGTTATAGTTGAGTATTCCATTTTTATAACAAAAGGGGCCACAAAAGACAGAGGGCGCCACCCAGAGGCATTTGCTGCAACGCTTGTCATGTTGATTGTGCTGGGTTAAAGATCAGAGGGAGCAGCGGTGATATCTTTTGACGAGGCGTCAGACAGTGCCATAGAACTTTAATCCAGTTATTTTTAGTGGAGTTTTTCCCACTTAGAGATCATACACGCAGCTGATCACAGAAACACATGCAAGCATGAAATTCAATTTTTAAGAATTCCTTTTCTCACTCTGCATGGAAAATACCGACAAGAAATTACACATTTCTAAACCTTGCTAGGAGATGAAACTCAGGCCAATCATCATTTTGGGGGGAAAAAAATAAAATATATACATTTGTTTTCTTTTTAATAATAATATCCATAGTGCTATACAATGCAATACTTTATCAAGTACACTCTCTCATAGGGTTCTCCAGCTAGTAACACCTCCCACACCGTATTAACTCATTACGTGCCGCAGGTTGCGTAACGTATTTTGTATTGTAAAATTACAAACAGAGGGTGGATAATATTCCTAAAAGGGAACAGATGGCATTTGCATGCAATCCCTAAGACTAAAGGATAATCGGAAAGGAATCAGTAATAGTTAGGGGATATGTAAATTCCCTTTGTGTCTACGGTAACATAGCTGTCAACATTTATTTTTATAAAAATATTTAGGGGACACTTTGCCATTAGGCGCTTTATTCAGTTGCTGGTACTGTCTACAAAAGGGAAAGAAAAAATATTCCTCCATAACTGAGGGGAAAAAAAGACTATGATTCTTCGGTACGGAAAAAAAGTACAGGTTTCGGCACTCTAATCTGTTGTCTATTATGATAATTCAACAGCAAGTACTTAAAAAGTACTATGGGGGTGCTATGCTATAATGTGGGGCTTGAAGTGTAAGTGCGATGTGAGTCCCGAGATCTTGCTAAACTTCCACTTTAATGTGGAAGTTATAGTGAGCTACAGTGCTTCGTGGGGCATACTAAAGCACCACATTTTAACCGTCGTAGCGTTATAAGGCATGGCGTTATAAGTGGGTTTACCTGTATTTGTTTTCTTTACATCATCATGTTTATATTATGCTTTTAAGTGCTATATGCCTGTTAGTTGTGTGGACTATGTCCTCTCTGATAAAAACTACAGCTCCTCCAGTAGAAGGCATTCAGCCGAAACGTTGGGGAGCTAGTTCCTTTGGGTATTTTCTACCTGGTCTCAGCATCTTTGTAAGTTTATTTAGCTATTGTCTATTTATTTTTCCTTTTTTTTGCTCTCCCCTATTAGTATTATATGTATTTACTTTTTAATTTGCTATATATTCATTATTATTAGCCTGGATTTGGTTTATATTTGACAAGTATTATTTATACTTTGTATTTGTATTTTTATATTTTCTTGATATTTTAATGATTATATTAAAGGTTATTTTTTATGTTTGCTAAACTTGGTGTGCTGCCTTTTTGTATAGATTCATTTACCTGGGTGGTGTGGGACTACCCCTTGTTGCATGCACCGTAATATTATTTTTGATTGACGTATTTTGCTTGTTTTCCCTATGTCCAGTGGTCCTACCTCATTCTGTTGTTTAAAAACTACAGCTTAATCTTATTTTATGGCTTTGAAACAATAAAGGTTTATATTGTGTTTGAGTTCAATAATTGGGAAAGCAACTTAAACCCAACATATCTTCAAAAAAAGAGGTTGCTGATTTGACCCAGGACTTCTATTACGTACAGCAATGTTTTAACCCCTTTGTGACGCATGGTGCTTGCGGCCCAAACAACGCAAGCACCAAAACGTCACGATTTGTTCCTGGTGATCGGTAGCCAGGAACACTCTGGCAGAGACCCGATCAGGGTCTTAATAGACCGTGTGTGTCCCTGCCAAAAAATCGCGAGACCTCCGGAAGTTCGGGCACAGCGTGATTTAGCAAAATGTAGCCGGTGTTCGCTTTGAGTACCGGCTACATTTTCCCTGTCAGACTGAGGCCACTAAAAGTGGCCTCATCTGACAGGTGGGATCCCGCTGTAAGTGCCTGCAGCGGGATCCGAAAACAGCTCATCGCGGGGATCCGCGAAGAGCTGTATAGTACAGGACGTACTATGCCGTCCTAACGACTTTAAGGCACTTAAAGTCAGGACGGCATAGAACGTCCAAACGTCACGAAGGGGTTAAAATCCATTTTGGATCTTTTTTTCTTAGAATAGTGGGAAAATAAAAGAAATCCATGCACGCGCAATGTGAGAAGTTAGAAATGTATTAGCTCTGACATTTTTATAAAACGGAAAGTATATTTCTACTTTGGCATTGATTACAGTTAAATAAGTTAATACAAGTTTTCTGGTAGTGTCCTTCTAAGCTTATTTCATTGCTCTACTTAGAACTTAACTAATAGTTTGTGGGGATGATGTTTGGATTTTTTCGTCTCTTTGTTTAGAATTTGTATCCACAAATTAAGCAGATCATGATGACGTGCTACACGTTTGGTAATTATCGGCCAGAGAAACAGACTAAGCTAACAGGTACAGTGACAATTATAAGTGAATTAAGTGGCTCCTTATAGCCTCGAAGCATAGCCATGGGTACAGGAACTGAGGTATACCAGCACATGTAAAGACTTCCTGCCAGACGCATCCCCTCCGGGAATTGGTTTGCAAAGGGGCTGTCCATCTGACTTTTTGCTTAGGACCCCCTAAAAGCTAAAACAACACCTTAATAACAATGTGACGGTGGTTTATGGGAAATGTAGTCCATCAATAACTGCCGCTTGACACCAGTATTCTGTGCTAAAAAAAAAAAAGTAATCGCCACTAATAAGTATTTGTCAGCACTAAAACAGGAAGCCTTTTCTCAAGACAGCACTCTAAGTACTATGTTTACATGTATAATAGCATTTAACAGCATAATGATCAGCCATGAATGCCAGGAATGTGCCTTTTCTTGTATTTTGGTTTCTTATTCTCTGTAGTGATTCAAGCTTTGGATTCCTGTTTTTTCCCCCCCAGTAAACAGAACATATAAATCAGCGGCAAAATACATGATTACATTATTCAGACCTTATTCCCATTACTGAGATTAATTTGCATAAATATGTACATTAAAATAAACTGTTTGGTGTTACGTTTCAAATTGTTCTTCCCATGGGGTCTGCAATTATAATGTATCATTAAGACATGCAATTATTAATTCTAATATCGAGATAATTGGGTAGAAACTGCTTTTATCTGGTGTTGATTGTGTAATTCACATATTATATTTTATTTGGTATATAATTTAAACTTCTATATATTATTGAATTCTATGCAAAATTGATTTTTTTTCTATGAGACCGTTTTTTATTTTACTTTTCAATTATAATTATATCCTCTATAATAACCAGGGGCCGAGTGGAACGTGCGTTAAGAAAACTCCTACTGAGCATCAGTAACTATGTGTGAACAGGGTCGTCGAACCATGCAGAAGAGATTGTGTTGCTGTTTCATTTCGGCTTCATTGAGATTGAATTTATAATAACTCCATTTGCATATTGATACAGCGATAGTCCAAACGCTTGTGTGTTTTATCACAGTGGAGTAAGAAGATTGGAACATAGCAACTAACCTTCTGTTAAGACATTAGATAAAAAGATACGTTATTGATGAGGTCATGCAGGGTGTACATCACTAATTATTACACTTGTAAGGAATTCAAATTCATGTTTATTGTTTGTTAAGTTAATGTTCCGAGCTAATTGAACAAACTATAGAAGAAATATACGGGGCCTATGTCAAATTCAAATTTCATGTATTAAATTAACTCATCAACGCTTAACGACAAAAAGGGGGGTGGGTGCTACAATGCCCGAGAACAAACAGTACTGCAATAGTCTGTCCTGTAGGATAATACCTACTCGGGAGAGCGATTACATTTTTTGCCTGCTTATACCATTGCAAAGGAACCACTCCATTAGCATATCAGACTGATCCCACCCATAAGGGCAGTCCAGACCCGAAATGCCTGGCTAGTGCCCTCTACATGAGGAACACAGAAAACCACAAACGTACGTTTTGGCCTACATTAGCCTCGTCAGTGTGGTATGGCTGACGATCCTCTAGGTGCAAGCAGGCCAGGCCTAGAGGATCATCAGCCATACCACACTGACGAGGCCATTGTAGGCCGAAATGTACGTCTGTGGTTTGCTGTGTTCCTCGTGTAGAGGGTACTAGCCATGCATTTCTGATCTGGACTGCCCTTATGGGTGGGATCAGTCTGATATGCTAATGGAGTGGTTCCTCTGCAACGGTGTAAGCAGGCAAAAAATGGAGTTGCTCTCCCGAGTAGGTATTATCCTACAGGACAGACTATTGCAGTACTGTTTGTTCTCAGGCATTGTAGCACCCACCCCCCTTTTTTGTCATCAACGCTTAAGATATGTTCAGAATTAGTGCCAATAAAGGTTCACTAACTTGTTTTACATCAAACCAGAGACCTGGACAATTTTATTCATCAAAAAAAGTTAAAAATCAGTAGGATAACAGATCCAGGGACACTGGGTTAATTAACTTGCACATGCAAAATACCCCTTGAGATGGAAGTACAAAGCTCTTTGGTTTTCAAAAACATATATTAAATAGTAATTAAAGAACAACTAAAGTTTGTGCTTGTACTATATTAGTGCAATTTAAAAGTCTAGTGTCAGGATAAAATGGAATGTAGACTTTAAATGACATGTTATTTTTGCTCTCAAAATCTATGATTGACTGTGAAGCTGATATAGTCAACCATTGTTACTCGCGGTTAGTGCTGTGAGTGACCACCATTTCTACTTGCAATGAATATAGGGGAATCTAACTAGGACTATTGATTGCACATGGAAGCACAACATAGAAAAAAAAACCATACAGGCTCATGTCACATTAGAACGTCATGCTTTAAAATCACTCAGAGTTGAATGAGCTCCATTAAATAGGGTAATAGCAATATCCCCGGAAAATATCTGAATCAGAGCCAGTCCTGGGTGGTTGCACGGCACAGATGTCATGTTATGCCCCTCTCATGCGGTTTGGGGACACACATGGCACTGATGAGCTGTTTGGGGACAGATTTGTCAATAACAACCTGTTTGGGCAGAAAGATGGCACTGGCTTACTGTTTAGAGACATAGATGGCACTGATAAGCAATTTGGGGACAACTATGAAACTGAAAAACTGTTTTGGGCACAAAACTGGCAAGCTGTTTATCCTTGAATAGCTAATCATTGCCATCGTTGTCTCCAAACAGCTTTTGAATTACATATTTGTTTTCAAATATGGCACTGACAAGTGATTTAGGGATATAGATGGTACTGACAAGCTGAGGGGGCAAAGTTGGCACTGTGGGAAGTGGGTGTTATGTTACTTGTTGAAATCGAGGGGCCTATATATCGATGGAGTGGTTGCCAAGAAAATGGGTGTGGTTAGGAGTGTTATGTTTGTCAAACCAAGGAGTTAACAAAATCACACCAACCAAAGGGTGCCAAAACATTCTTGTACCAAGGCATCAGTGACTTTAGGCTCAGCCCTGATGTGAACTTACCCTTCCTTGTTAAACAGTTATTGTCATTATTACGATACTATGTTACTGCCTAATACATACAATATGTAACCCTGTTACATTGTACATAAATGCAGAATTTACTGAATAATAGTTCTAAGAGTTCTCCAGTAATCTAGCATTTATGTCAATGAAAACTATTATGAATACAATAAAAGATTTTGAGAAACTTTGTTGTTAAGGACAAACATATTCAGAATAAAAAAATATTTTTAGTACCTACGATATGAAGTTGTATTATACAATCTGGTTATATGAAGGACTTAATTCTTCTTAAAAACAAAAACACAATTAACTATTATTGCAATTAAAATACTTTAACATAGTAGCACCAGTTCCATCCAGAGTATTGCCAGCTTAGTAAACCTGCTGAGTAATTTCTTGTAGAATTCAGTAAGCGTTTATCAAGAACACTCTGTTCTTTGTACAGAAACATGTTGAACTACGCAAACATTTGTAAAAAAAAAAAAAAAAAGTAATAAAGCCATAAAATATATAGCTGCTTTAGTGAGTATATATTTTTTTTCACTTGCCACATTTGGGGCTATTTACTAAAGAGTAGTGTTGAGCGAACCCGAACTGCACTGTTCGGGTTCGTACCGAACATTACGGTTTTTGGACCCCGGACCCGAACACGGACATTTCACTGTATGTTCGGGTTGGAGTTTGGGGTTCGGCGATTACATTGTATGTAATGCTATGGGCTTTCTATATGGGCTTCAATTGACCTATTCGTATGAATAGGGACTCTATTTCGGTTTATAGAAAGCCCATAGCATTACATACAATATAATCGCCGAACCCCGAACTCCAACCCGAACATACAGTGAAATGTCCATGTTCGGGTCCGGGGTCCAAAAACCGTAATGTTCGGTACGAACCCGAACAGTGCGGTTCGGGTTCGCTCAACACTAATTGTTACACCTTCCAAGCATAGTTAATGTCAATCAATGGGTGAACTGTTGTCTTCTGCTATCGATATACCATATATGCCAATACTGGCTGCGTAGTAACAAAAGCTTTCTGTAGAGATTAGGAAATTTCGATAGATACAGAGCAGGGGTTCCCAGCCTTTTTGAGACCACTGGTCATCATAACTCTCATAAAACTTTGATGCCCCCTCTGCTTTCATCCATATTGGAATCAATAACTTAGGCATTAGATAGATACCCTCTATCAACAGATACAGGTATTTCTTTTGTCTCTACACAATTAGCAATTCTGTTAGAGAGCCTGTCGCTGCAACAGTAAAATATATTAAATAGACACACATAGATACACAGTCCAGGGGAGGGCTGGCAAGGAGGGCAGAGGGGCACTTTCCCCCGGGCTATTCTCTAACCTGACTAAGTAGGTTGGTGCCACTTTTTACTTCTAAGCTTTTTAATTTCTATCCAATTATCTTGTCTCTCTATCAATCTCTGTACTTTATCTGTCAACATCACTGTATTGCCTGTCTATCTATCTGTCTCTATCATGGGTGGGTTGATGAAGTAAGACAACGGGCCACTAAATATTTTTTCCCCCAGGCCATCCCTCCCCTGACACAGCCCAAACCTCTCAATCCCTTTTCTGTCCCTTATCAAACATGTCACGTATCCCGCAGGTTGGGAAACACCGATATAGATAATATATAAGCAGTAACATGATTCGGTGACAGTCTCAGCCGTTATGCTTGCTAGGGAAGCATCAGAGCTGTTGGTGAGATGATAAACAGTCACATGAGTATCCTCATACTAGGGCCAATGGTCTTTATGCTTGTGAAAAAGTTTAGTGGTTCTTTCAGGATTTGTATATAAAATATCATCTGTGCGACAGTACAAAAATTTCCTTACTGGGGTCAATAAGAGGAGTTCTAGAGTAAGAAGTTATACCTTGAAGTTAGTGGACAGAAAGTTGAGGGAAAGAATAGTCTCACTATGTATGTTTCTATAGTTTTAGCTGTGTTTATATTTGCATTATGAGAGTGAATGATTGGAATACACTTGTAAGAAACCCACAGAGGCGAAACACGTTTCTTAATAGACGTTGTGCTGCTGTTCTTTCGTCTCCTCACGGGGGTATTATTCATTTGAAGTCTTCATTATTGCATGATACTTGTGATTTATTTTATATTGCAATCTTCAGCATTGTCTTTTTGGGGTTTCAGGAAGATTTTCTTTATGCACTGATTTCTGCACTTTTAACACGTTTTGGATTTTTCTCTACTGTGTATTTTAAAGGGTCCAACGCTTGATTGTCGCTGCTGGTTTTCAGCCCTGGTGCCAAGATCAATTTTGTTTTTTTTCTTTAATGTCTTAAAAAATAACTTCTAATTACTTATACAATAACAAAGATATTAGGATAGAGAGTGAGATGTTAATCAAAAACACAATACCAATGAAAATAATTAGCAATACACTCCCTCTTCCTTTTTCACTGCCCGTTGTGTGAATGCCGAACACAAAAAATAAATATACTTTTCTATACCATTATAGCAGAATTATATTTATAAGCAAATAAAAAGTGAAGAGGATTTCTCTTTATTTAGTCTATGTGGCACCATGTGATAATTAAATGTTATCCACTGTAAGAATCATTGCATTTGGTTATTCAGTATGTCATAAAGAGAAGACAACATATCAAATCCAAAATACATTTTTCTCTAAATTTACACATTGGGCCTTATTCATTGGGTCGAAATGTCACTTATCACTGTTTTTTTTTTTAACAATTACCGTCTATGGTATTCAATAATATATATATATTCTATGGACCAACTTCCAATGTTTTTTTAGGTAAAGTAAACACTAAGGATAATAATGTCTACACAAAAATGAAATGCATTTTTTTCCTACTATCATCCCAGTAGCCTAAATGGACATTACCCTTGTCATCTCTCAAAGGTTAATCTTCACAGGGGTCATTTAAAAACTTCATACAATGTCTTTTTTTTTTTTTTAACCTAACACACACATTTTAATGAGCCAAGGATTTAGATTTTTTTTCTCTCTCTCTCTCTCTCTCTCTCGTCTGAAGCTGCAATAGTACACAGCAGGGCTTTAAAGTTGTGAGGATTATATAACGCACATCTTGGGTGGTTAGTGGTCTGAAAAGGAAAGTTTTAATTCGTGGTGCATTCCTCTGATGTCAAACCATTCACCAATCAGATAACCTTTTAATCCAAGAGAGAAGTGTCCCATGCAATGCAACCCATATAGCTATTTAGTAAATTCTAAATGCAGAATGT
The DNA here is from genome assembly GCA_036172795.1 of Pelodytes ibericus. Taxonomy (NCBI): domain Eukaryota; kingdom Metazoa; phylum Chordata; class Amphibia; order Anura; family Pelodytidae; genus Pelodytes; species Pelodytes ibericus. The sequence continues at coordinate 17,960,287 of CM069868.1, read as the reverse complement.
TCACTGATTATACAGCAAAATGATCATCGCTGACCGTAGTTAGAGTGTAATCCTTTTATTGTCCATTTTCTAAGAATGTTAACTTTTTGTTTTTATCCCACTGGAGCACCTGGGAGTCATCCTAAGCAATGATTTTCTAAAAGGGAAGTAATTTAACAATACAAAACATGGAATGTTATCCATTTTATAATCTGGGTTAAAATTAATATTCTTTTTTTTTTATTTTTTTTTTCCACATTTACATCACTTATTTTATCGTAAGGCAGTGCTCTGGAGCTCTATGGTATATTCGTACACACCCAAAATTCTGAGCACCTAAGGAAAATTAAAATATGTTTTTAAGATTGTCCCCCATGTTATTTTACAAGACAATAGAAAGATGGATAAGATCGAATCAGTGCATAGCGCCCGCAATCAACAGTTTGTGTAACACACACGTTAAATGAATGGTGATGTTGTATTTCCTGTGCCTATGACACAGAGCCAAGTAATTAAGAATGAAAGAAATCCAGTGTATTTAGTAACAATCGTGAATCTTGTGCAGTTTCCCCCCCCCCCCGTGCTTTCTCAAGTTTAATTGGGTCATTGTTCCCACAAACTATAAACCATAGGGTTGATGGCAGTGCTAAAGTTTACTGCTCTAAAGGAAGATTAACATATTCCAGAACTTTACCCTAATCCTTGTTTTGAGTTAACTCAAGCAGATCGGATTAGTAATTCCTACCTACCACCCAGTACAAAACCCAGCTTCTTAGACAACCATACGCATTGTATACCTTCTTATGCACGCATCATACACATGGCAAACATTCTGACGATAGAAATGATCTCAACCATATAGGAAACAGTTCTCTCTCCAAAGACTACGAGTGTCCCAGATGTTTCAGTGTTTGGATTGTGTTAAATTATTGGGTAATTATTAGTTTGATTTTATCACACTCCAGCAAAGCCATAAAACATCCTATGTGTGTCTTTGTTTCGCACAGTACCCTTCTAGATTCTCGGAGTAAAAGGACACTTCCCAGGTGTACACCTGTAGGGAGAATAATAACATAAAAGGTCGGGGGACCCCCCCCCTCCCAAAAAAAAGAATTTATTCATGTCCATAACATTAGACATGCATAATCAGAGATAAATACTGAACTAGCATAAAGAATGTTATATTCTTTGTTCACAAAATTGGCATGAGTGTAGTGTGTCCACTCATACATTATCCATAGCTGTGCTGTTAAAATGAGATCATACTTTCTGGATCTCAGGAATAGTTCTATTAAAACTTTTCTATAGCTGGATTGAAACAATTGTGTGCTGCTGTGTGTTACAGAGTTGAAGGCATGGTATTGACGTTATATAGTTACATGGTTAACTACCATGTTTGATATGAATATAAGATGACCCTTGTTATAAGGCAACAGAAATAATTGGGCGAAAAAGAAAGCCTAATAAGACAACCCTATAGGAAAAAAATAAAGCTTTACTGGTAAATATTAATTTGCATGTAAACTTTGTTTCGTATTTATTGAAAATGATTGAAAAAATGTATTTCTTGTTTTTATTTTCTTTTACTTGCAAATGCACGCACAAAATTGCCAGTGCATCCCCAGACTTGCAAGTGCATCCCCAGACTTGCCAGTGCATCCCCAGACTTGCCAATATGACCCCAGACTTGCCAGTGCATCCCCAGACTTGCCAATATGACCACAGACTTGCCAATATGACCACAGACTTGCCAGTGCATCCCCAGACTTGCCAATATGACCCCAGACTTGCCAATATGACCACAGACTTGCCAGTGCATCCCAAGACTTGCCAATATGACCACAGACTTCCCAATATGACCACAGACTTGCCATGCTAGATTTCCAATATGACCCCAGACTTGCCAATATGACCACAGACTTGCCAGTGCATCCCAAGACTTGCCAATATGACCACAGACTTCCCAATATGACCACAGACTTGCCATGCTAGATTTCCAATATGACCCCAGACTTGCCAATATGACCACAGACTTGCCAGTGCATCCCCAGACTTGCCAGTATGACCACAGACTTGCCAGTGCATCCCCAGACTTGCCAATATGACCACAGACTTGCCAGTGCATCCCCAGACTTGCCAATATGACCAGAGACTTGCCAATATGACCAGAGACTTGCCAGTGCATCCCCAGACTTGCCAATATGACCCCAGACTTGCCAATATGACCACAGACTTGCCATGCCAGATTTCCAATATGACCCCAGACTTGCCACTATGACCACAGACTTGCCAGTGCATCCCCAGACTTGCCAATATGACCACAGACTTGCCAGTGCATCCCCAGACTTGCCAATATGACCACAGACTTGCCAATATGACCACAGACTTGCCATGCCAGATTTCCAATATGACCCCAGACTTGCCAATATGACCACAGACTTGCCAGTGCATCCCCAGACTTGCCAGTATGACCACAGACTTGCCAGTGCATCCCTAGACTTGCCAATATGGCCACAGACTTGCCATGCCAGATTTCCAATATGACCCCAGACTTGCCAATATGACCACAGACTTGCCAGTGCATCCCCAGACTTGCCAGTATGACCACAGACTTGCCAGTGCATCCCCAGACTTGCCAATATGACCACAGACTTGAATATATGATTTCAGACTTGCCATGCCAGACTTGCCTCCAGACATATTACTGCTCCAGCACTCCCTGCTGTCTAGTGGAGCAGCCAGATAATGTCTGTGTGATGCCAGGGGGATCCAGGACCCCTGCACCTCTGCGCATCTGAAGATCTCTGGAAACCTCAGTGTATTGACCATGAATATAATTGTCAATGGCAATCATAGCCTCTCATATGCTCCTAGTTTGGGAAACCTTTCTTCATAGCAAAAATCTTCTAAAATGTGGCTACCATCTTTTAATTTTTTGAAATAGCCCCAATTTTTTTGTTTCATCCAGTTGACTTCTGACATTCCTCAAAGGGTGATAGTTATATACAGTTCTAAAATGTGAAAGTAACTGAACTGCTAAATTTAGGAACTTGATGCTTCATTAAAATACAGCATTGGTAATATCTTTCCTCTTGCTTTTGAAAAACTAAACGGGGTTCTCCCTATTTATATCTAATGTGGTTTGGACTAAACTGAGACCATCGTCAAGTAGGATAAATAATTATAGAAATCTATGTAGTCATTAAAATTGGAATATCTGCATTCTAAATATATTTTAATTTACTCACCAATATGAGCTGAAACCTAGCAGATATATATAAATATATCAAATTGGTTTTTTTTTAAAATGTTTAAAACCAAGAATCCCCAATGATAACTATACTTGCAATGTGTGCATACATATTGGTCAGGAGCCTGTACAGGGTACACAGCTGCAGTTTGTTACAGGAATAATTCAGAATTGAGAGGAATGGCTACTAAAACAGTAAAAAAAACATTTTGTACATGGAGTAGGCCTATCAGATCAACTGAAAGTGCAAGTGAAGAAAGACAAGTGTCTGCTTCAGGCTTCTTAAAGAAAATAGGCCTTAGCCCAATGGCCCTGGCATATGCTGACCCTACTTACTATATAAATCAGTCATAGCTATTAATATGCTTTACCACTGTAACAAATAGAGATTGCTGCTAGACATGTGCATTCGTTTTCGGACTAATGCATTTTCGTCCGAAAATAGCATTTTCGTCCATTCATCCGAAAAACGAATAACGAAAATGCTAAACTAACGAAAGCCGAATGAACCAATGGTTAATAAACGAAATAGAGTCGGTTTATAGAATACCAAAAGCATTACATATACATTCCATAAACCGACATAATGAACGACTTTCGGTTTATGGAATGCATGTAATGCTATTGCTATTCTATAAACCGAAATAGAGTCCCCATTCATACGAATAGGTCAATTGACCTATGCGTATGAAGGGGAATCTATTTCGGTTTATAGAAAGCCAGTAGTATTACATGTATTCCATAAGCCAAAAATCTATAAACCGAACGACGTTTTTCCGAACGAAGTAAAATTTTACTTTTGCACATGTCTAATTGCTGCTGAATGCAAGTCCTATTGTAACTGAACAGTTCGTTACATTGTGAAAATAGAAAAAAAAATTCCTGTCTGAATACCAATGTAGAAACTTAGAGCTAGCCTCTGAGTAAACATTGCACTCTGTATCTTTTGACTCAGGTTTCCTCAGCAAACACTGTCACCAGCAGGTTCAGGCAGTGTGGAAAAATGATTGGCAAAGATAATAAAGTTGAACCGATGTATGAAACTGTATTTCATTACTATTGATGGTTTGTATCTAGGTTATCTTCATACCATCAGCAATACAGCAGTGAGACTCTTGTTGGCTACCAAGAAAAAAGTGCGTAAGAGCCAACATACTAGTTCCCCGACTCAAGCCCCAGTAAATTACAGCGCTCAATTAAATGGTAATTTTTAAAGGTGTTTTAGGAATTAAAACACCTAAATATTTTTTCTTATGTAAATCAGTTTACAGCAACATTACAAGCAGATTATTATCATCTCCATGTAGCTATTTTTTGCAGCAATTGCCATGTGGAGGTCCCCATCTTGGAATTAAATCGAATCTTTCTCAGAGGCAAAGCAAAGGGTCATGTTTACTAGAAGAGTAAGGTGCATATTTACACATCTCACTAAACACACTGGGTCTTAATTACATCAAACTGACAATGATGCCTAAGTGGAAAAAAAACATAGGACAAAGTAGATGGCTTGGAAAATAATTACCTAGCTTTGTTTAATTTACAACCTGGCTGTTTCGGTTTTGTAACTTAACAATTCAACAAAATAACCTGAAACATAACAAAATGATATAATAATAATCACTGTGTGATTTAAGTAAATACACAGTTAAAGAGAGTCAAGGACTGGGGCCAGGTGGCATGGGACCCAGAGCGCCTGAGTTCAGGAGTTCATTGGCAGGAATGGAGACACAGGGCCTGGCGCAGGGTAACTGCACTCCCCCGGAAGCTTGAGGGAATTTCTAATTGAAGGCTGCCATCTCACTGAGCTTCAGCTCCATGAGAAAGTTGACAAACTAGGATTCTCCATCATTGGTGGGTTTCAGCGCCAATCAACAACCGTCGATCGTGTATTGATGCACCACACACAACCCCTAGAATCATCTCCCAGCCTGAAGGTGTGTCCAGCAAAATATATATCACCAATGTGATGTTATCTTCCGAGTGTAAAGTTTTTCATTCATGTTAAACCTTAATATCTTTTGAACTTTACATTTTAGGAGCACAGTCCAAATTGTGTTTTTCTCTCCCAAACCTAAGAAAACGTTCTCTGGTCTTTAATACATCTTTAAAGGACACTAGTTCAGGTCATTTATATGTTCCTTCTAGTTAAGGTAATTTATATGTTTTCTATAGAGTGGTTTATATTTAAGTTTGCAGATTAAAAAAAAATAAAAAAACAGTTAATTCATAACAGGAAGTAACATACACAAGTAGAAAGCATGTAACCATTAGCTTGCTGTTTGAATTCTAGCTGTTTGTGTTTTGAGGCTGTAGCAGATGGCCCATTTATAATGAGGCAATACAATTACAATAATTACTGTCTTACTAATGTTAAACAATGAATGCTTAAAACTCAGGACCATAATTAAGAGAATATATTGTGTTTCTCGGATTAAATTTAAAAAAAAATGGATTCGCTCTTTTTTTCAGCTATGTTCTAAATATTATTTAATTGGAATTTTTTAATTTTCTAAAAAAAAACAAATAATAATAATATAAAAGGCTTTGTTCTGTTTCTTTTTTGTGTGTGCAGGAACTAATGTTTCTGCTCTGTAAAACATAGTTTATAATCGCATAGTACCTGGCTTTGTTAATGTGTGAATGCATTCTTTGTTCGGTTATAAAATAGATGTAAGAAATATTTTCCTTATGGTCTTTCAACTTCTGCGTATTTGGTAGTCACATCGTAACTGACTTAATAAATACAAATACATAGTAAATGGCTGTTTCTTAGTTGCAAGACTACAAATAACTCCTGACACACTTACCACAAAGCCAATATTTATTGTTTGAAATGTAATATTTAAAAGAAAGCTTGCATGAAAAACTGGCAATGTTTTATTCAGTGCAATTGTTTATTTTGTATTCGGAAGATCATTAGAGAGTGTTTAGATGAGGAGCTATTTTAAATATTTAAACAATTATCTCATTTATTTCTAGCTGTCACCCCCATGGTTGTGGCTCTTGGTCTATTAAGGATTACAAACTGTGCATGGAGCACAGATGGCACAGTAGCTACTGCCATGCCCTACGAAACTACCAAGATACCGTATTACCAACCCACCCTGACAGAGGTAGTTACAGAGATGGCACAGTAGCTACAGATGAAAAAATAAATAAACACAAAATGAGAATCCTTTGTTTAATATTTTATATAAAACAAGGTCACTATAAAGGGTGATATAACTAACTCTGCTACTAACAATATTCAACAGGTTAACTATGTTTTACTGCATTAACCGTAACTCTTTCCACCTCCTGATTTGTACAGCATTGCAATGGGTCCAGTCATAGCCTCGGCATATGTCCACATAAGCAGCTGAATGTTTCAAACTTCCCACAGAATCCACATAAAATAAAAGGCGGAAAACAGCAGCGCACGTCTGCCATTGCCGATTCCAAACAAGTTTTATTCATCGATTGAAATATTGAATAGAGGGAAGAAAATCAAAATATACCAGTGTTCACATATCCTGATTGGAAAGTCTTGGACTTCAAGGTACCAAAGTCCTTGTGCCGGGGGCATGATGTCTAACACCTCATCACTGCAAGCATCACAAGAGGCGCACCTCAGTCAACAGCATCTTAATCTAAACAGAATAATACAAGATTTGAACCGTGCAGAATAGCTAATGATTTGGATATTTTCATACCATATATGCAGACAAATGTATAGAACATATAGACATTAGCTCATCCTCTCATACAAAAACAAATATAAAATATTAGGGTCCCTTTTTAATGTTGTGCCTACGTATTGTAAAGTTGGTCTTTCATTATGATAATGAGAGACCAACAGCAGTACCCGTTGAACACAGAACTTTTCGACTCCTATAGGGTCTAACCCACATATAAAATAGGGATGAAAATGAAGTACGTAACTATGTATTTCCTTCTCTATTCTATATGTGGTTCATCCTAAGACATTGTATTAAGTTGTAGGATTGAAGAGCCCTGGGAGAGCCCATATAGGCAGAGTATATATATATATTTTATATATATATATATTTTCTGCTGCACAGCACCCGGGCACTTTGAACCTGCTGCTCCCTATAGCTGAGTGCACCGCTTTTGGATTTTATATATATATATATATATATGTGTGTATTTTTTGTCTATTTTCCAGGGGTTTTTTTGCACTTCTGTAGGTTTGTTTGCTGCTTGCTTGTTATGAGGCTTTGCTACCACAAAGTAAACAAACCCCATATCTTGTTAATGTAACAAAGTAAGAAAGAGAAAAGTAAAAAAACCACAACAACCTGATAAGTATACTGTAAGCATGTTTTTTGTTTTTTTATTACAATTTACAGCGTTTCAAACAGGTCTGTGGCTCTCTTAAAAATCATGTACACAAACCGAAAAAAAAATAAAAAAGGGGAAAAAAATCCTCTATTGATACGTTTTACGCAGGGTAAATATATATATTAACTTTTAACCGTACATTACATACTTCATTTAGAAATATTAGACACCATGCTGTGTTAGTGGATAAGTGCAACCTGTTCTAGCTCCTTTGTAACTATGTAACAATGTTAGGTATTAGAAACACAGGGGGTAAATGAAATATATAAGATGCAAACTACCATGAACAATCTATATATATATATTTTTTTTTTTTGCAAGCTATGAAAAACATATATTGCTGGCAGTCTACTTAATTTGTTTGACAACCTTCAAGTACTAACTGAAAACTGTTTCAGTGAGCACCATGTTTATTTGATAATAGGCTCCTTTTTTTGCAGACCCCTCCTGCTTGCAAAGCATTTTTTCCCCTCCAAGACTCAATTATAAAGTACCAAAAAAAAAAAAAAAAAATTAATTTGGATCTCGAACAAGTGACTAACTCAGACCCCAGCAAGCGAAAACTATTTAGTCCATGTCACCTGATCTAAAAGGGCCAGGCAATCACAGTTTAATCCTAGTTTAGGTGGCAGATAGTACTCACATGTGACACTGGCATAGAATGTCTACGATACACTAAATATTTAACCCCTTGGAGTCCACATCTTATAATAAGCACTATAAAAATTGTAATTCACATCAAAAGTGCACAGTTTATAAGTCACACATAAAACTATTTGCTCTAGTCACTATATGCAAACTGTAAAAATTAGACATTTGTAGCTTGCTTGGAAAAAATAAATGATTTAAAAGTAATTTCAGGAAGTATGACTTTACTGAGAGGGTAGTGGATGTATGGAATAGCCTTCCAGCGGAAGTGGTAGAGGTAAACACACTGCAGGAGGAAAGAATACCCTATTTCATCGATTTATTTTAATTAAAGCATGCGTGGGATAGGCACAAGGTTATCCTAGATATAAGATAGGGAACTGGGGACTAATAAAAGTATTTCGAAAATTGGGCAGACTAGATGGACCGAATGGTTCTTATCTGCTGACACATTCTATGTTTCTATATTTACAGTTCACTTGCCAGTTCTCTTTTAATGAATAGACCCCAAAAGATTAACACCTGATCCATATTTTTGTATTGTTATTATGCTGCATAAAGCTGTTGAATGTACATTCGTTTGTCTCTTGCTTTCCTAAGCAAGCTCATGTAGTCTGTTTACTGCAAAAAACTGTCATGATGAAATGGGTTTTCTGAGTAGTATGAAAGAGGTAAGAAAGAAACACAAGTAATTATAAAATTAAATAAAAAACACAAAAATGAATGGAATTATGTCTCACTGACATCAAGAGCTTAACATTTTATGAACTGAAAAACAAATAAAAAAATTGTAATACTGTAAATGATTAATATTTTTCTGCAATTCCTAATACATTGCTGCAGGTGCTGTGATAGAGGGAGGCATATAACTTATAATCAGGTCCAAATGTATATCCCAGGTGCCCCTCAACTGAAAGTCCACAGTCACACAACCTGGCTCTCACACCCAAACAATGAAGTTGAAAATATAAAAAAAATAGGTGGAGCACGTTAAATAAACATGCCATATATGGCAAGCTCTGGGTGGGGTTAGCTTGATAGGATGTAGAGCGATGATTACACACTCCCACCTTCCTTTGCATCCATTGTGGGCCTACTACTAGAAATCTAGCTCAGTGTAATGCTATGTTTAGAAACATTCTTTGTCAGATATGAACATATTGCCACTTATATGTGATCGAAATCCCCCACTAGTCATAGGAATTTACATTTATAATTTCTTCATAACTATTTTATTTTGGAATTATGCAACAAAGCATAATTACATGTCAGTTCCGAGACAGGAAAGGAAGCCATTTTGAGAATTGCTATGCACTATGGTTCAGTGCACAGTCATGGAATGGAGGAGTACTGTCTGAAGTGCACTAAAGTGTTCTAATTCAACAGGAGTGGAAGTGTTTATTGTGTCAAGGTACAACCTTCAATAAATCTGGCAACGTCAATAAGATACTAGTATTGAATGACAAAGGCAGATGGTCCACCAGGTGGATTCTGACAGTCCACAAAACTGGCATAAATATTAGGTCAACTGGTTTCCAGGAATAACAGACATGAGCCAAAGAAACAGAACAATATGGAAGAAATCCAGGTGACATTGGTTCTGCAAAATACCATAGTGACTGTGCTGGAGGATAGCATAAAAAAAACCCATCCTTGAACCTTATGCTTGTTATTTTGCCACATAATTTGAAGGGCAAACCAAAAATATAATCAAGACTATATTACACTTTAACATAACCTTTATAATAAAAATACCAGATTTCCACCAATAACGAAGTAAGGATGTTTACCAAGAAAAAACATTATTCCTTAAAAGGTGGAGTTAAAAGGCCTTTTTATTGACACACAATGTTTTTTATTTCAGTAGCGTCTTGTCGCCTACTTACTGCTAAACTGCACGGAAGGTATTAAATCCTGTGACGGCAACAGCAAAAGGCCCCTAGCTAAGCCCTCACCCAGAAAATCAGAATAAGGACATAAGGTCAAACTGTTGCTTTTACCCACAATTCTCTAAACAATGCAATTATTCATGAAAGAAATTTCATATTATTTTTTTTGTTAGAGTTCTGTGTTACCAATTTAACCAAAGTGATTAATTAGGGATTAAAATATTTACTTTTCACATGTTGGCTTGGCACAGTACTGGGATATTTAAGCATTCCCCAGTAAAAGGGTCAGCTCTGCTGCCTGCAGTTCTGTGTGCAATGTTTCTCTTCTGTTTGAAAGTATTTTTTAGTAGAAATCTTCCAAGGACAAACGCTAAGTTACTTTCGTCTCAGACTTGAAGCAATCATGTCTTGTAAAAACAATATAAAGAAACCAATATAAGAAAATAAAAATAAAAATCTAGATGAAATCCATTTCTTGTGTGCAACCCAGTGGTTTGATTCATAAGACAGAGGTGGGCTTTGTACATGTTCATATTCAAGGTCAGGTTACATAGAAACCTAGAAACATAGAATGTGTCGGCAGATAAGAACCATTCGGTCCATCTAGTCTGCCCAGTGTTCTAAATACTTTTATTAGTCCCCAGTTCCCTATCTTATATCTAGGATAGCCTTGTGTCTATCCCACGCATGCTTAAACTCCTTCACTGTGTTTCCCTCTACCACTTCTGCTGGAAGGCTATTCCATACATCCACTACCCTCTCAGTAATGTAATACTTTTATTAGTCCCCAGTTCCCTATCTTATATCTAGGATAGCCTTGTGTCTATCCCACGCATGCTTAAATTTCTTGACTGTGTTTACCTCTACCACTTCTGCTGGAAGGCTATTCCATACATCCACTACCCTCTCAGTAAAGTAATACTTCCTGATATTACTTTTAAATCGTTGTCCCTCTAATTTTAGACTATGTCCTAAAGGTTGGTGACCTTTAGGGTATGAGGCAGACAGGAATGTAATTGGTGTGGTAGCCCAATATTATATTTACCACCTACACTATAATAAGGGCAATACACATTGGGCTATACATTTTTACAAAAGACAATAACCATTATAATGTTGGGAAATTTGGCAAATCGGGGTGCCAGGGGGCGGAGCTTGGTTGGTCGAGTGTCAGCTCTACTGTACAAGCACTTAGCAGTGCTACTGTGCATACGCGTTATGGTGCACATGTGTAGTAATCAGTTTCTGGTGTCCTAGACACTGGAGACTTCCAGTTTTAGTGCTGGTTTGTGGTCTTAAATCCCACTGTCCTACTGAGCTCTACTGCTGCCCTGAAAAGCTGGACAGAGGTAGAGCTTGGCGGGATTGCCCCCCAAAATCGGATCTACCCCAGTCAAATTGGGACAAATGGGAGACATGCATCAATAATAGGTTACTGCATCCAACACACATCAGCCCCCGGCATATCTAATCATTCATCTCTATGTCTGTACTAAAAATAAATAATTCTCTTAAGTTAGGAATTTGCTTGCCATTCTGCTAACGAAATATACATATTTTTTTAAATCTCTATATTCACAGCTTTAACCCCTGCCTTTTGTCGTTCCATCAGTTAAGTGAACAGGTCCCTTTGCCTTTCGTGTTCAGGTTTGTGGTTATTTGTTCCATCATTCATTGCTATTAAAACGTTGTATTTGTTGAAGGACAAAGTTCCGTGATTCGTCTGCTACCATTCCAGACTGAAGACTTTTATCCATTGTCTAATATAGCAGGAATAGTCTATACCATGTTCTTGGCATCTTGGAATCATATCAAGCTATGAAGTTATATTTCTTTCACAAACTCGCATTTCTTTTTTCTGTCGCTACTCCAACTTTGCCAAGCTGAAAACAGGATTTACATCTCTAACCTTAAAGTTCTTGCTGTAAGGAAGAATTTCAGCAGTTACTTTGTAAGCAGTACTAATAGATGTCTAACCTATTAACTGTCTGGGGCAACTTGTCCCTGGGGGTAGAGAAGTCACCAGTCACAGCCTTTCTAATTTATTTAATCTTTTTAAGTCTGTTGTGAGCAGTAAAAATGTCAGTCATGTTTAAAATGCTGTCTCCTTGAAGTAAATCATCTCAACACGTAGGATATTATTTCTGGAAATTGTTTGGGAGATATCTAAAAAAAAAATCTAAAAACTCCCTGGAAAATCATTCTCACCATCATATGAGGACATGTGTTGTGGGGTTACTGCTGAGTATATGGAATGATAATCGGCAAGATAGCAAAAATAAAACATGGATGGATCAGAGCTTTTGAAGAAAATAAGTGTAATCCAGGACTGGGATACAAGATAATCCACCTGTGGCAAAAGTCAAGACATGTATGCTTTGAGGCAATAAAAGAGCACTGCATTTTCTAACCTTTACCTGATGGTGGAGCTGTCCGAACCTCATGGTTATCTGAAGGGTGGGATCTTCCATTAGAGACTTGACGAGAGAGCCATCTTTTACGCAGAACATAAGTAGCTGATGCTTAATATTACCACTAAAATGTCTCAAACTTGAGTTATGGTGAATAATTAGGTAATTGTATATAATTGTAGATTCTGTCTCCGTGTTGTGAAATGCCGACAGCCTATAAACCGAACGTTCAGTTTATAGGCTGTCGGCTTATGGAATACATGTAATCCTATTGCTATTCTATAAACCGAACGTTCGGTTTATAGACTTTCGGCTTATAGAAAACGTGTAGTACTATTGCCTTTCTATGAACCGAACGAGAGCCCCATTCATAAGAATTTCTTATAGAAAGCCAATAGTATTATACGTATTCTATAAAACGAACGAATAAAATTAAACGAAACGAAAATAATGAACGAATTTCGTCTGAAACGAATGCAGTAATGAATGAAATTAGTTTTAGACGAAATAAATAAAATTTTCGTCCGAATGGACGAAAACGAAATGAAAATTTTAGTTTTGCACATGTCTACTGGCCCCTTTCTCATTAACTATTTAGAAACAGTATAGAATAATGCATACTCAACAGATATAAGAGTTCTGCAAGTACACATCCTTTGGCTGCATGGTGAATGTAAATATGGCTTGATTCTCATCCTTGGAAGTTGGCACAGAGGTCACAAATATAATAGAAATGACCCCTCTTCCAACACTTTAGATTTGACAGTAGTATGGACTGCTTTGTGTGGCTGATTTTCTGCAGGTTGGGAGAAGTATTTGTCCTTTGTTCTTGCTCTCTTAAGAGCACTTCCTGGGAAGGTATTAGCCAGGAAGAATACATAATACACAGTAGGAGATGAAGAACGCAATGAAAAAAGGGTTTACCTAGCATCCTAAAACACAGCCACATGATATCAAATGGTTTCGGTTTTGCCAAGGTAAAGTTTAACAAATATGTTTGGAAATAGTACAATTTTTATACTATTGTTTTGTTATGTAGGAGAAATATACATGTTTTGCTTTTTTTTTTTAGAAACATGTATTTGTTATATTGTTATAGTACACTGCAATATAAACAATAACAAAACATAAATACAAGGAGGGGAGGTAAACCTTCACAATCCAGTAGGAACGTTTATTTGTTGAAACAAAAGTCAATTCTTTTTTACTTTTACGATATTATATATCATTATTTTGACAGTGCTTGATGTGTAATAGGAGATATACTGAAGTTTTTTTTGTTTTAAGAGCCTGGTCATATGGCTGGGGATGGGACTCTTTATCGCGGCTGCTTCCGCCCAGCGGCTTCACCCCCGACTCTACACAGCAAGACAGATCGTCGCTGGAGATTTCATCGCGGGACATTTCATCGCTAAAGGTAAGTATTTTAGCTATTTTAGTTTGGTTATAATTAGGGTTTAGGGGGTTAGAATTAGGGTTTAGGGGGTTAATTTTAGTATTAGGGCTCGGGGGTTAGTATTAGGGTTAGTATTAGGGTTTAGGGGGTTAATTGTAGTATTAGGGCTCGGGGGTTAGTATTAGGGTTAGTATTAGGGTTAGTATTGGGGTTTAGTGTTTAGTGTTAGTATTGGGGTTTGGGAATCATTTATTAGGGGGGGTTATTTTATTTTTACTTGTACATTTGTAAGAGCTGACAGTTCAGCGCTGAACTGTCAGCTCTTACATAGACGCAGCCGCGGTGAAACTGCCGCGTTATTCTTCATTGCTGACAGTTCAGCGTTCTAACTGCCGCGATGAATTGTCAGCGATGAAGATGCAGCGCGGAAGTGTCCTAGACCCCTTATGGCTTGAAACTGATTCTTTTAGTTTCTGAGTTGTGGTATCAGTACCAAAAAAAAAAAACATTTGAAAGAAATAAAAAATTGAGTTCTCATAAGCTTAAGTAAGTGGCTAAAAACAGGGAATATTAACAGTGAAAAATAAATGTTGCTAATAAATGTTGCTGTATTGCTGTATAAGAGGTGAATGAAATACTCAAAGGATTTTTGTGCTCCCCTCTCTTGGCTAAAAAAAAAAACCATAAGGGGTTCTTGGAATCAGTGCTCTTTGTATAGGCCCAAATTGGATCAGTTAGGTGATTCTAATGATCTAATGATTTTAATTCAGGCCAGTCAGATCATTGTAGCGATCCTGAACAACTGCCATTGTGCAGTGGAGTTCCTAATCAGTATATAGTTAGCCAGATATTAATGGTGGAAACGGAAAACAATGGGATAATTTTGGTAATATATGAGCATAATCTCTATACTTTTCATGAGACTCAACTGTACCCTCACTTATGTGCATTTGGGGCTAGTGTCTCAGTCGCCTCCTGATCACAACAGTCCTGAACTTGATGGACTTATGTCTTATGGCAAACTATATGAATACAGGTTTGTTACTATAACATAGAAAACATTTATAATTAATTTCCTAATATTCCTGTCACTGAAGAAACAAGGAAACTTGTGTTGTCCAATTGTGAAAGCAATTACCAAAGAACCGAGCACTCGCAGACAAGCTTTAAATTCACACAAAAGCTTCTCTTTTTCTTTTTTTTTTGGGCAGATTAAGATCAAAGAAAACTTTCATTTTCAAGAAGTAAGATTTTATAAATTAGCACATTCTGTTTGAAATCATTAGTGAATTCATCTCGATAATTGCTTGAACATGTAGGTGAGACAATATCAATGAGTTTGGCGCTGTAAAAGACTTTGTAGTCTTCGAGGGTCATCCTCCCACTTCGAAAAGAATAAGTACGTTATCAGCCAATCAGATATAAAAAAAACAAATGCTACGAGAGAATGAAATAGTGCAAGATTGTAAGAGCAATCAGGAATGGGGAAGGAAGGGACTATAGGGGCTGGCAATGAGACAGACCAGTTAAGGAGTATAACCTTGACTCATGAACCTGGCCACCACCATCTCATTCATGTAAAGTATACCTGTCATGTAGAAAGTAGACCATATCACTGTACAGGAAATAAAAAATTTTTTTTTAAAAAACAGCAAAAATTAGGCTGTTAATAAAAAAAATAAGCATTAATAATAGAGCTTCTTGATCCAAGGTGAAATCTGTCAAGATGGATTTTTTTTTACCCCTAAGTGGAAAAATTCAAAATGGCTTCCTTAGGGGGTTTTTGCTACTTTTTTTCAACCTAAATGACTACGTTACTAGGTAATGTACAGATCTTGTGATCGCTACACTCTCAGTGCCACAGCTATCGTCATTTACAGGGCGCCAGCCATGTTACTCATGCTGGCTCCTAATAAAATACCGGCCTGGTGGAAACCCTACTCCTGACATCACAGAAGCTCGCCCCGAGCCTGGAATTTCTGGCACAGCGCAAAATGGAGGAATGTACTGAACTTTGAGTGTTGGTTACATTTTCCCTATCAGACAGGTGTGATGCGCGAGGAGCGATGAACAGAGTTTGTATTGAAGAACCACGTTCCATTGAAAACTTTGGCTTCTGTGAAGTTAGTACATAGGGTGTTAGGGCAAAACAAATGTTGTCGAGTGCGATACCCCTTAAAACATAGCATTGATGGATAATTATCTGTATGAAGTCTAGGATTAATAGTAATTAGACATGTGCAAAACTAAAATTTTCGTTTCGTTTTCGTCCATTCGGACGAAAATGTTATTTATTTAGTCTAAAACGAATTTAGTTCATTACTGCATTAGTTTTAGACAAAATTCCTTCATTATTTTTGTTTCGTTTTATTCGTTCGTACGAATCAATTGACCTACACATTCCATAAACCGAAAGTCTATAAACCGAAAGACATATCGGTTTATAGACTTTCGGTTTATGTAATGTATGTAATGCTATTGGCTTTCTATAAACCGACTCTATATCGGTTTATAGAAAGCCAGTAGGATTACATGCATTCCATAAACCGAAAGTCTATAAGCCGAATGTCTTTCGGTTTATAGACTTTCGGTTTATGGAATTCATGTAATGCTATTGGCTTTCTACAAACCGAAAGTCTATAAACCGAATCTCTTTCGGTTTATAGACTTTTGGTTTATAGAATACCTATAGCATTACCTGTATTTCATAAACCGAAAGTCTATAAACCGAAAGACATATCGGTTTATAGACTTTCGGTTTATGGAATGTATGTAATGCTATTGGTATTCTATAAACCGACTCTATTTCGGTTTATAGAATGCCAATAGCACGAATGGACAAATTATTTTCGTTTATTAACCATTCGTTCATTCGGCTTTTGTTAGTTTAGCATTTTCGTTATTCGTTTTTCGGACGATTGGACGAAAATGCTATTTTCGGACGAAAATGCATTCGTCCGAAAACGAATGCACATGTCTAATAGTAATCACTGTCCTCCTAGATCACTATAAATCACAGCAAATAAACAAAGAAGCCCACAAAGGAGATACTGTTGTTAGAGGAGGCTTTCCACCCAGCCAATATTTTAATATTGGCAAGTCAGTAAAAAAAGAGTTGGCTTGCAGCCAGTGTTAGGTCTTTGGAGACGATAGCATGGCTGGTATTTATTTTTTATTTTTTTGAAGATAAGGTGGCAACCTGAGGAGAAAGGAATGTGTAATAACATTTGACTTAATAATAAAAAAAAAAGAAACTCAAATGAAATGGCAGTAGCTATTGAGGTGATGGGTCTCTACTTGTCATAGCCCTTCCATTCGTTTCTGCAGGGTAATTCTAGACAACAACATTCCCAGAAGACTAATAAAACTGTAAAATGTACAATTTATTCACAGGTTAGCAATATTGTTTTTGCAAACGGCTGCCGGTTGAGGTCGCCAGCAGCTACGTCTGGACCTGGACTCATGAACTCACACAATATCACCCTTCCAAATAAGAAAAGGCCTCTACGGCAGGGGTGTCCAAGTTTTTTATGTGGTGGTCACCAAAAATGTATGCGAGCATGGGCCGCATTCATTTTTCATTCAGAGAAAGTGTATATTTATATATATATAACAGTAATGTGCAGCATGTGAGTGTCACAGACTCCGCAGCAATAGAACTCACAGTAAAAAGAAAAAATACACTTCACGTTAAATACACAGCCACAAAATATACAGTCACATGAACACAGATCCACACACACACAGTCACACATACATACACAAATCCACGAATACAAAAAACACGCACACAGAGGCACATTTACACAAAGACACAGGGTCACACTTACACACACATAGAGGCACATTTACACAAATACACAGAGTAAAACTTACACACACACAGAGGCACATTTACACAAATACACAGAGTCACACACAAAGAGTTACACAGACACACTTAAATACAGAGTCACACTGACACACACACTTGCACACACTCACACACACTTGCATACAGTCACACTTGCATGCACACACTACCTGGCCAACCACACAGTTTCTTTTTTAAAATTTTTAAGCTGCTGGTCTGCTTCTCCCTTCCTGCTGACCTTGTACGTAGGGTTAAGGAGGGGTCATGCGCACAAGGAGCTAGGTGTGGAGAATTTCATTGCCCGACACTCCTTCTCATGCGACTAGCGGATGTGCGGCTACCGCTGGAGGGTTCATGTGGGTCGCACCTCGATGCCCGGCAGGCCGCATGTTGGACGCCCCTGCTCTATGGCATCTGCTACCTACATAGCACCTAAAAGCAGTCATGCCCATTTTATTGCGATATCTAATATCTTTAAAGGCCACTAGGATAAACTCATAAAGGTTTTAAAGGACAACTTTATTATTTTTTCGCTTCCAATAAAAAAAAGTTAAAAATGTAGCGCCCCTAGTAAGAGATAAACTGGCATGCACCTGGGAAGCAGGCAGACCGAGCAGGTCGGTGACTGTCTCTCTCTGCTAAGTTCCTTCTTCCATTAGCAGAGAGAGACCCCCGCTCCCTGCAGACCCTGATCAGTTGAGCGCCCTACTCTGATCGGCTGTTTGCATACTAACACTGTCAGCCTCCCCACCTATTCTGCCTCATTTCTGAGGCAGAGCTGAGCTTATTTTTCTCGGTACAATGGGCATATTGCATCATGTCCGCCCTTTCTTATAGTGGAATGCTGAGAATCTTTTGGTTTGAAAAATTGTGATGTAATTCCAAAGTAGCCACCGTAGCACCCCCCCCCCCCCAAAAAAATCATATCTTCAAATGGTAATTACAGCGAAAATAACAAAAGGTTTATTAAAAAAAATATTAAACAGTTTATAACATTCACTTCACTTTAATTATCAAAACAAATTATATATTTAAAATTATTAAGATTTTATCCATAAAGTGTCATTTTCTCAGTTATTTTAACATTTCAGTGGTCATGCCTGAACTTCAAGAAATTTCTAGAGAACATACAGCTTTCTTTTCTAAAGCACAGCTGGGGAAAACTGTACTACACTAACAAGGAAGAAGGAATTTTTGGTAAAACAACTCTATTGTCTAAGGAGACAGATTAAACAGGAGTCTTCAAAACCTCCTTTGAAAGATGACTGCTGAGCCTTTGACCTGCACCTGCAGGTAACCTTGAAATAAGTGTACCATTCGGATACTAATCCCAGCCTCAAGAATCTAAGAGTGGAACAGATTGACTTGTCCACTGAAACATAAAAGGCTTATTAGCAAGAGGAGAGCGTTTGAGCTAACCATTTGTCTAAAAACAACAAAGCTTGCAATAGACTCATTGAGCAAAGCCCAGGACGGGTTAAATTCTTTTATTTTTTTTTATTTTTTTTTAAATATACAGCAAGACTAATATATTAGATGAATGGATATCTTTGTTTCAAACTAGATGTTCTAATTGTACTGTGTATTTGACTAGCTGGGACACTTACAGATGAGCTGGATTTATGCATGCATATTAGCTATGATCTAACACAACGCTCTGTGTCTTGGCTTACTAATAGGATCATCTTCATTGGGGAGTGGTCATTTTTTTTTCTTCTCTTTTTTAATTAAAAGGCTTTTCCTCCCCTAACTTTTTTTTTTTTTAATGTTGAAGGATCATCTTTGGATTATGCAACATAACTAAAGATTCCTTGTATTTTATTTTTAACATTAAGCACCATTGTGTCTTTTGCTAATTGGCTGGGTTTTTTTTGTTTACCTTTCATTTTTACAACACAAACCGCATGGTTGTTACATAATCAGTTTCAATTTCGGATGGGAATACACTGGTTACAGAGATTGAGGAGTTTGATCAGTGGGTAATCCGTTGCATTACAGTCAGGGAGGATTTTTTTGTTGTTTCCCATGAAATTGGCTATGCTTCAAAGGGATAAGGGATTTTAAATGGCCGACTCCATTTTTGTATGAGAAAATCGGTGCTCCGAGTTTCGGACCAAAGTAATCCAAAAAGCCCGTGAATTCAGGCTACTCAGATAGCACCGAAGTGCGTTTGAATTGGCACAATAATCGGCCATATTGGTAGATTTTTGTGCCGACATTTCGTGCCATTTTTTAACCAGTGACTAAGATATGTTCTTATTATATTTCTCTGGTTCTTATTTTGTTTTGTTTTGTTTTGTTTTTTAACATATTTGACTTCTAAAGCTTTAGGTAGCAAGCCATTTTATATGTTCTCTGTCTCAAACTAAGGAATACAGTGGTTTTATATTGTGATAACTAGTGGTATCATTTATTTTATATAATTTTTTTTTTTTAGTCTTGCTCGCCTTTCCATTTTTTAATCTACCACCCTAAGGCACACAATATGTGGGGAGCACAGATAGGACAGAAACTTTACAGCGTGTTAAGTACCATATAATACAGACACTAGTACACTGCATCATGGATGGCATGCAGAGCCAAGAAATATAAATGTTATCTCTGCTCCTGGATTACTGGAGCACAGACCTCCTGTTCCCTCCACTGGGCTCACTCTGCTGGGTGCACAGTAAAGTAGAAGCTGCAAGTGGGTTCATAAAAAGTTATATGCCTATATTATTTAGTGCAGTGGATACTGGGGCAGTCAGTGGGAACTTGGGACATTGAAGGGGGCTGTGGGATACAATATTGGGCGGTGCAATTTCCTATTCTGCCCTATGGTGCAACAAGAGCTAGCTACAGTTCTGCATAGGTTCTCAAGTCCAGCCAGCCTGGTCCCATGATGACCACCATTCTCTGCACTTTCATTAGGCCATCCTACTAGACTGTAAACAAATAAACTTGGTTGCTTGGCCTCTGGCCACCAGAGCTTTGCTGTGATAGATACAACCATTGCATATGGGAAAAATACCTTCTTGAAGAGGAACCTCCTTAGTCCTCAAAAAAATCTCATTAACACCTGCCTTTTAGTCCTCCAACCTCTTTATTTTTCCTACCCCATCCTTTCTTCCTAATTTAGTGCAACTCTTCTCCCATCCTAGTTCCTTAATCACAGATGTATCGATTAATTTGGAAAATGTGACTTATTTTATTTTTCGCCCCCCACCCCCTCCATTCTTTTTTCTGTATCCCCAAAATTATAAAAATTTTATTTAAAAGAAATACATTGTATCATGGACAATCAGAAGGTGTCAGATACCCTCTTACCCAGAATATGTACAGAATATAAACTAGCTAAATAAGAAATGAATGGCTACAAACGAAGGACAAGCTTGATGTTAGCAGGTTTTAGAGCCCAGCAGCCAGATCAGCAAAGTCTTCTGCCAGAAGCAGACACTCGTTACCCAGGTGGTTGGGCCCCTGAGGTTTGAGTGACAATCTGGTCTTTAGTAGAGCTGAGAGGCTGAAACAAAAAGTAGAAGCGTAGTCAGGGAAGCCAAGGTCAGTAGGTAGGCAGAGTAGTCAGATGGTCCAAAACCATACGGGTACAGTGACAGGAAGTGGCTTTTATAGGCAGAGAGTCAGCATATGACCAGACAGAGCTGAGGAGATTTAACAATTATAACAAGGCTTTGTAGATTCATGGTTACTAGAACAGAGGCTAAATTGTGACAAACAGGGCTGCTGAGCTGGCAAAGACGAGAGCTAGCAACATAGAATTTAGGGTTCTGGTCCAGTCAGCTCCTGACATAAGGAAAGGAACATGACATTTGTGTGGTTGATTTGCTTTTTTGAGGAAGATTTATTTGAAGGGTTTCTAGTGTACGTCTGAGTTCATATCATAAGGCACTTGACCCAACCCCAATACATTACACTGCCTATCAGCCAATTCTCTTCTGGAAACTGGAAGGATTGGCACATTTACAAAGCCGTTTCATGATGAGCGGAGCTTTGAAAAGGAGGTCTGTAGAGGGGAAGATCTCAAAAAGGGAGAGGTCTCTGAAGTATTTGTGCTTACATCCACAAAATGTAAACAAAATAGAGAAATTTGCTTATACAGTGTGTATCGCACCCTGCCCTCAGAGACGGCTCTAGACTTTGTGAGGCCTTATGCGAAACTCCAACATGAGGCCCTCACTTGCTAGCATAAAAAAAAATATCCAAGTGATAATAAAAATGAACTGTATAAATAGCATATTTTAAGACCAACCTTAAATCCCAAAAATTAGGAATTCACCACTCCCTAAATTCTATTTGTCTCATAATTATTCTACAAACCTCTATAAACAAAAGTGCTTGGTATGCTGATCAGATACACACTAGCACACACACACACACATACACTATGTGTGTGTATCTGATCAGCATATGAGTGTGCATGTGTGTGTACCTGATCAGCGTGTAAATATGTGTTAGTGTTCTCATCTTGGAGACATTTGATCAGATACACTAGAATATATAAACACATTCATATGCTGATCAGATACACACACACATCACAGTACCACACTGTAGCACCCACAGGGCCATCTATGTGCCCAAACAGCTCGTCGGGGCCATAATTGTCCTCAAACACACTGTCACTGCCATCATTGTTCCCAAACATCTTATTAGTGCCATATTGGTGCCCAGACAGTTTATCACTCCCATCAGTGTCCCCAAACAGCTAATCACTGCTATCATTGTCCTTAAACATGCCACTGCCGTCTTTGTCCCCAAAGAGCTTGGCGCCCTGCCAATATCTGTACCCAAACAGTTAAGCAGTGCCATTATTGTGCCCACAGTCACTCTCAATAACAAACACAGCCAGCATACACTCGCTCAAAGACACATTCAGCAAGCATACACTCATCCAGCACACACTCACACTCAGCAAGCAAACATTCCCAGACACACTCAGCACACAAATACTCACAGACACACTCACACTCAGCAAACACACACTCGCAGACACACTAAGCCAGCACACAGTTACAGTCACACACACTCAGCCAGCACACACTCATTCACTTATCCAGCACCCACTCACACACCCACTCAGCCAGAACCCACTCAAACACAGACACAACAGCAGATGTTTTTATGTCCATCCTTAGAGTACTGAGATAACTGAGATAATGAACATCAGGGCTGCGGGGGAACCATTTTTTCTTTTACACCCAGACTGACATTACCTGTCAGGGAGAAGGAGAGGGTCTCAATGCTCAGCATTATTGACAGTGGGAGCGGAGTGCCCCTCTTCATGACGACATCCAGGTTCGCACGTGAACACCAAACTAAAAATTGCACTGAAGGCGGCATGCGGCACCTTAAAGTGCCAACACTATGGCACTGACGTCCGTGTGACAGGGGGCTTATCGCTGCCTGCTACATACAACACGCAAGCAGTGTTAAGCTCCCCGGCAATTAGATGAGTTAGGCAGCCGTGAGGCCCCCCAAGCGCGCGGCCTTAGGTGACTGCCTAACCTGCCTAATTAGAGAGCCGCCTCTGCCTGTCCTAGTACAGGGGCTCAGTTTATCATAATAAAAATCTATTAATTTGATCAAGAATCATAACCATGTTTTTTTCAGTCTCCAGCTTTGAAATTGGTTTCACTACGACTGTAATAAATTGCTCACTGCTCAATCAATAACCGATTTGAGAAAAATAAAGACGAAAAAAAAAAAAAAGGAAACATCTATGGCGTTGCCTGTCAATAAAAACAAAAAAAAAGCATATAAGAGTCTACTCAATAAAGAGAGAATTGCAGGGAATTAAAATCGGAATTTCAGCTCAAGGCCAAAGTAGCCGAGCATTGGAGAATTTTTCCAACTTGGTTACAAATTAAATTTGGCATGAAATTCCATTCTTCAACCCCTGCAATTCTCTCTTTATTGAGCAGACCCTATAATAAATAATAATTAAAAAAAATAAAAATAAAATTGGAATCTTTTATTATCTAGCTTTGCTGAAAAAGAAAAAAAAAAAAACACAAATTCACAGTTGAAACACCCCCAAATAATTCATCACATACCCTAATTAAAATGTCCCTTGGTTCATGGCTCATCAAATCCTGCTTCTGAACCAATGCCCAACAAAAAAAAAACTTTAGCACTAATACAGATATTTGCGTTTTGATCCTGGAGAGAATGAAGATTAAGTAACACATATTACAAATGTAATCACATTCTCTAAAGCACACTATGAAATTCAGAAATGTTGGCTGTAATTTGAAAAAAAGAAAAAAAAAAGAAAAATAAATTATTGCTTGAAATTTAAGAAAGGTTTTATTCCCAGCAAAAGTACTTAAATAGACGTTTATCATACGTTTGTTGGCTTGCAGACAATAGGCACCAAGCTTATTGAAACAGATCCAGACAGCTCTATATATATCTCTCCATAACATGGATACAGATTCCCATAGTAATTGGCCGGCTTGGAGTAGTCACTTGGCGTCTTACTTATCTCCTTCAGCTACCAACTCAACAGGTGTTGCTACAGATACAGCGCACTTGCCAGTTACATGACCTAAATAATGCTTCCTAGGGTAGATTTTTGAAAGGAAGCATTTAAACATGTTTCCTAGCAACAAGAAGACAAATATAGCAACAGACATTTTAAATAAGAAATCGGGGGGGGGGGGGGGGGGCGGGGGGGGGAGAGTATATTTGCCCTGTGATTACTACAGTAAAGCTAGGCTTCTTGTGATGCTAGCGATTCCATCAAATCTTTTTTATCTCATTGTTTCAGTATGTTTCATGACAGATGAAATGTTTAGCGATGGATCCCACGTGTAGGCAATAGGCAAGATCGTCAGGGTGTTTTAAAAAAAAAAAAAAAGGATTCTGGGAATTCCTCCAGAGATGTTGTGTTTTGTATAATTTATACCAATATGCTGTTATTATATATGCTGCTATAAACATTTATTCATGTTTAAAAAAAAACCTGCGGTAAAAAAAAAAAAAAAAAAAAGGCGTATGTTATGTATAATAGGGATTGAGCCTTTTTATAGATCGTGATACTTTTTTGGTGTGGAAAAAGGACCTCCACCCAATAGCATTGCACCGGCGCATTCAGTGCTCACAAAACCAAAAAGTACGTAACCCGGCAGAAGCAGAGCAGGCTCCCGAAACTTGCTGTGTGTCTGAGTTATACATATGTCGACGGTGTCACTATTTGGCACTGTCTGCGTGTGCGCTGTGTTTATACATGACCCCTTTTGTGGTTCATTGTGATTAATTGCTGAACTATATTTATATATTGGGGGATGTACACAAAAGAGTCATAAGTTTTAGACATTTGCAGTGCTTATTAACGCTGCACGTCGAGAGTTTGTCGAAGGTTTACCTACACTTTTTAGGGTCTGGAAAGAGCCTGAATACTTTTACACGGGTTCTGTTGATGCCGGAGCAGCCTGGAAGTGAGAGACCGCTGCACACAGAGCAAACTCTCGACATTTGTCAGGAGTTTGCAATTTACATTGGCTCATTACCATAACAGACCTTCCAGTAGGGGGGGCATGTACAAACACAGCACACATGCAGATTGCACCAAATACAATGAATAAAACAGACTCACCTACCTTATCTAAGCAGAATGCATAGATTTAGGTTGTGTTGGCACTTGTTGTACCAGCTCAGGCTATGTATATAAAATCAGGTGTTGAAAAGCACTGAAAACAACACAGTTGGGGATCACTTTACTTATTAAGCTATACATTGTGCAGGGACAAACTTGGTGAGTTTCACCCACGAACTCCTTTCAGTGAAGAGAAATACAAATTGCTATCCATTAAAATTTGTAGGGAGTACAAATTGAAAGGGCGGGGTTGACTTTGACGGCGAACCCACCTCCTGCAATGACAAAAAAAACGCTACTTAATTCCACTTTTGTGAGGTCAAGATGAGGCACCTTAGAAGGGGTGAGTCTGTTCGAGTATGGAGGCCAAGATTAGTGCTAATCGACCTCCAAATACAGACTTTGGTGAACCCACACAGACCCCACATTGCCCAGATACACCCTTATCAAAAAAAACACAACACATCCACACTACGCGCTTTTTTTGTACGATAAAGAGCTGGGATGCAGAATAACAAATCAGAAGAATTTCTAGAAATAGATATGACAGTTCGATGTCTCATTGTCTCCTTTGTACGGCAACTCGGAACTTGAGCATAAAAACAAGGGCAAGTTGTGTGAATCAGTCGAAATGAATAAACCGGGGGAACTATTATGTATAGTCAGAGCTTGTGTTTAAAGGGAAGAAGAAGAAAAAACACAGGGCTGCAGCATTTCAATTAACAAAGTAGGATGGTTTACCTGATAAAATGCTCCCTGTGTGAGTATAATTACATATTTGTGTCCCACAGAGATTTTTTAATTTCTGTTCAGTTTGTTTGCCTTGAAAGTATTTGTCACTGGCAATCTTATTGATGTGTAATTTTTAAGTCCGTGCAGACACACTGTGTGCTTTGTTTTTGTTCTAGATCTTCTAGAGGAAAGAACTTCTTTTGAAGATGATGCTGACTGATTAAAAATCCCCAGTACTTGGTGGCGGCACCAACACTCGCTGTCACAACGGCAAAGACGCTGGATCCGGAGGGGTTGTTAAAAAGTTGTCCCCCCATTTTTAGCCCATCATTACATAATGTTAAAGGATCACTAAAAAAGGAATTGGCCTTTATGTTATTTTGTTTGATTCATTTTTATAACTTTTGACCTTGAAAACCTTTGTTTTGCAGACTTTCTCCTAGAGCGATCCTCTCATGATTCCTCTTCTCTCCATAAATGGGTTTACCCAACATCTCTAGAGAGCCAATAAGAGGGCTCCTTTAGGAATAAGAACATTTGTACAATGTGTATCTGCATACCACTAAGATCCCTATAGCCGGTGCTGCCACTATTCTTTTCAAATAATTATTTTCAAATAAACTGAAGTAAACTCAATGTATTCACCATCGAGCTGGCATAACATAGTTATTTGGATGATGGGGACTTCAGATCCCACAGACTGGCAACCTTATGAGTACAGTAGGTTTACACTTAGCTCTTGGTTGGTCATTATCCAGTAGAGATCTTTGTATTTTCAGCACCTACATTGGTCCCATTAAGGTCACTTACAAGACTAAGAAAATAAAAAATAATGCTACATGGAGCTCCAAGATTGACCTACAATTATTTCAAGGTGGTTCATTGTGATTAATTGCGAAAACTTGCCTACAACAACAAAAAGATGGAGAAACACTGTGGTTTTGGCTCACCGTATACTCAGAATTAGATAAGTGGTGTCCAAATACTGTACCATGGTTTGATCATATACTAGCTACGTTGCTCGTATATTCAACAATTTTTGTCTGGTGGAGAAACAGCTCTTCACAAAAGAGACACGAAAGACAGATCATCAAAAAAGTCATTACAACTTAAAAGGTCAAAGGACTGATTAGTTTGACAATGGATATGTGTGTAGTGAGACAGTGGATTCACTGAAAGGTTAGTTGGGGTGAGAAGAGCATTTCCTCTCAGTGACCTAACTCTACATTGTGCAGGGCCAAGTATGGTGAGCTTTTACAACTAGAAGAGCTCAGCTGGCCATTGATATTGCATAGTTCAATCTTTGAAACTCTGAGGGTCTATTTAGAGATGATCAAAATGGCCCTTTAAGTTGAGTCATTCAGGGAACAGTGAAATGACCCAGAATTGGCCACAAATTCAGCCGTTATAACAAATATGGGGCTGACATATTGGCAACCAAGTTCATACCGAATTCAGGCAACCGAGTAGTAGTAATCTAGGTCTCCCGCATTAATTTCTATGGGAGGAATTTGGCTATTACAATACAATAAAATCATAAAATTAAAATAAATACATATAAATTCAGATTTTTAATATACGTATATAAATATAAAAAACCCTTATGACCTATAAATACAGCAATACAAAGTAATACATAAATAAACACATATACACATAGCACATCAAAAATGAAATACAATTATATAGAATTTAATAAAGATAGGTCAAGAAAATCAACACATCCCAATAACCCCAATACAATTTAGGAACTGCCACGTATCAATTTGTGTTTGTAGTAACATATATTATTTTACACATTGCCATTGTGGAA
The DNA here is from genome assembly GCA_036172795.1 of Pelodytes ibericus. NCBI lineage: Eukaryota > Metazoa > Chordata > Amphibia > Anura > Pelodytidae > Pelodytes > Pelodytes ibericus. The sequence continues at coordinate 17,932,378 of CM069868.1, read as the reverse complement.
TAACAATACCGGTGATGTAATGGCAGCTATAGGTTGGCATCACATTACCAGCTATTGTTCCACGTCAACAGATGTTAGGTTATATGTACCCTCCAGCCATCATGCACGTGTATCATAGTAATGTTTCATGCCCACTGTGTGGATGGAAACATTAATTGTCAATCAATTGTTTTTTTAAGCCCACCCACTTCTTTTTTTAACTTGCCTGCTTAATTTTTTTCATTGCGCCACCCGCATGCCGACGGAGCAATGGAAATCTTCAGCCACTTAAGCTGGCAAGCATTTTGGGGACAGAGATGGCACTGGGAATCTGTTTTGTGAACGAAGGTGGCAATGAGAAGTTGTTTGGGCACAAATAAAGCTCTGGGATGGTATTTGAACACAAATATGGCACTGGGATGGTGTTTTGGGATCAAATGGGGAACTTGCAAGGTGTTTGGGCACAAAGCTGGCACTGAGAAAGTATTGGGCTCAACGAAGGCACTAGGAAGATGCTTGGGGGACAAATATGGCTCTGGAAAGATGTTTGGGGACATACATGGCACTGGGAAGGTGTTTGGGGACAATGAAGGTGGACCCTAAACAGGAATTGGTGTCATCTGAAGAGGAAGGGGCTGGGCAAATAAAGATTATGGGGTATGTGACTTTAGTTAGGCCTATGGCAGCACAAAACCTAAATACACCACTAGAGTAAAAAGAAAGAACTGTGCCACAGTGGTTAGTCAATCACATGGCCCTCTGACCATGTAGCACATCACCACATGATACCATCATTGCAATACACTCCTCTTGTCTACTGTACCAGCTTTGTTCACACACCACTTTTATGAGCACAGGTCACCTGGGCCACCAAGGGTGGCGAGTCCAGTTGTAATAGCGCCCCTTGGGACTTACAAGTGATGTATAGACAAAACTGGTATGGTGGACTGTGTGTTTTATTTATTTTTTTCAATTTTTCTTATACAAAATGCGACATACATACAATAAAACGACACTTCATGGTCCACTCTGTAGATAAATTAAGTATAAAGTCTTGCATTTGTTAACGTGGATCGATTCACACCGTATAATACAATACAGTAAATACAATACAGTCCAAAAATTACAAATTTAGATTCTGTGAATGTCGGTATTCTGTTAATACAATATAATTACATGTACCGTTTCTCCAGTACCGGAATACAATTTCATAGTCATAGACGACAATTCGTTATATCATTCAAACATAAACCTGACAAACATATACCTGAGAGGGTGTGTTGGGTGACTGCGGGGGTGTTCTGGGATTCTGGCTCTGAACCGGGGCCGGCCCCCGGGAGTAGGGGCTGCTCTTATAATCTGTCGCCAAATGCTCGGGGTGATTCCCATTTTCCGTTACTATATATATAAAAAATATATATATATATATATATATATATATATATATATATATATATAGGTCTTATACTGCTTCCTGTCTTCTATGCCAAACATCCCAAATATCTCTATGTTGAGATATTATTGTTGTTTAGAAAATTTGCTTTTTACATTAAGCCCTGATAGTTTATTTGGGTATTCACTTCATCTTGGGCAGGGGGTATTTCGCCTCTTCCATTTTCTAGCTATACATAACTTTACCGCCATCAACATCCCCTTGTGTATAGCTAGAAAATAGCTTGCCAGGATAAGCTGAGGTTTGGGAAGTTTTGGAAGATCTAGATGAAACAAAAAGCTGGCAGGAGTTAGGTTTGTTATATTTATTTTTAGGTCTTTAAAGATTTCTGGTACATATTTCTTCAGTGGGTGCAGTGTTGGACAATCCCACCAGATATGCCTCAGAGTGCCTATGGCGCTGTCACAGCGCCAGCATTGGTTAGACGTTGTTGATTGAAATTTACACACTATTACTGGGACCAGCTACCATCTATGTAAGATCTTCAAAAAAGTCTCTTGGATATTTATACAGTGGAAGGATTTTTGCCAATGTATCATAGGGATTGAGATTCCCAAATCTGCTTCCCATTTGGTAATAGTGCCCAATTTATTTCCCTTTTTTAAGTTACTTAAGATATTCCTTATTTTTGATATAACTTTAGTTGGACAACCACTCAAAAGATGGTCGAGTGGTCCTTTTTTTATGATTATTCTTTTCTCCAGAAAGGATTTTATTCGAATATAAGTAAATATTTCTGAATTGGAGAGGCCATAGGTTGATTGTAACTGAGCAAAATTACAACTTTTCCCTTCGAAATATAAGTTCCCAATACTACATATACCTGCTTCTAACCAGTTTTGTATATCCAAATTTTGTATTACAAGTTTCAGAGTTAATATAGGAGTATATCAAGTTAAAGTATTCATTGGATAAAGTTTCTGCTTAATCACGCTTAAAGATCGATAAACGTTATTTATTATAATGTTGGTGATATTTAATTGTTGAAAATCTTTTTTCTCGATCCAAAAGATAGCTAGAGGACTGTGTGTTTTATTACATGACAGATTATTTGACGTAGTATTTGCACCATTCATTAATTTTGTTAATCAAATTTGCTATTATGGAGAATTCTGTAGGTTTTTTTGGCAAATTTGGGGGGATTTGGCCCTTTAAGAATCAAAAGATTCCCAGATCCAAATAGGGACGAATGTTGGGCAAAAAAATGTCAAACTGAGTCGGTGAGATGTGACAATATGATTAGTTAGATCTTGCCTAAAATAAATAGAGGTTTACGTACAAAGAACATTTCCGAGGCAAAGTTCAGCTTCCATTGGTTTTTTATGGTGACTGCACCACTTTTAGAACTCAATCCCACAATTGTACACAACCTCCGTGGTCTCATTTGAGGCACTGATTCATAGATAAGAAATGACATCATTTGAAACATCAGAATTCCGATCTTGTAAATTAAAAAAAATATATATAATAATTAATGGAAACATATTTATAAAAAGGAAACAATATTATCTTACACAACGTGTCTGTTTCTCTTTTGGCAATACTATATTTTTAAAAGTACCTATTTGCTTGTTTTGAAAAAAAAAATAGTATTAATTAAATCATGACAGTGTCGCATTAAAGTTCATATGTAGATATTATTTTGAAGCACTGGGTGCCTTTTAGTGCGTACGACAGAAAAGGGACTTGCCCAAGGTCACAAACCACTGACATGGGAGTTCAAGGTCGTGGACTGTGTTTATAGAATAAGTGCATTTCTTGACTGATCCATTTTTTCTTTGCATAAGAAACTAGCGTACTTTAAATAAATATATCCAGAAGACACAGGAAACGTTTCATTGTTCAGGGAATTAAGACCGTTCTTCAGTTATTATCCACAAAGCAATTGTGAGATATAACTTGTGAGGCAAACCATTCACATCAGAATACTTATAACTGTTTTATGAATGAAACACTGAGTCTTTTTTTTTTCTTCTTCTTCTTCTTCTCTCTCTTTTCCACCAACGAATGAAAAGCATCTTGTTCCACGCACAACGTCTGGGAATGGTGATAATCCCTCCGAGCAGCAAGGGCAAAACTGTGATAAAGATAAATTATAAAGAAAATCTTTGGTCTCCGTAGCAGTTCATTATTAAGGCAAGCTGTGTTACTGACTGAGGCATTTGTCATGAAATTCATTTCCAAATGATATCACGTTCCATTGATATATTTTACAATTTAATTTAAAAAAAAAAATAAAAAAAATACACACTTTGAAAAATAAATACCTTTTTCAGTATTCTGTACCAAGGTCAAACCTTTTTCTGATGTATCTAACTAACCATGTAAAATATTACATCAGTGTGCCTATAAGGCACTCAGAGATATATTAGTATTTGCATAATATCTCCTGTAAGTTAGTCTGTGCTCCTTAAGGGTGTTTAGAATAACTGTGTGCAATAATATGCTTAATCCAATCTCATTTTCCCTTTTTGCTCTTTCAAGATTTCGAAATTAATAAATCCTCCTGATACTCCAAATTACCATGAGCCTTTATAAGCATAACTTTGTAACTTTAACCCATATTGGAACGTACCCTACAGGCATATGTGCTAATGAAATAACATTAAAAGTCTAAAGATGGTCTTTATATGTAGTAATGTACGAAAATCCTTTTAGCTGGATCAAGTACAAAAGTGTGCTTGCTTAAAAATTGAAAATCCTTTATAAAAAAGGACTTGTAATTACAGTAACCAAAGGATAAAATGGAGGGATATGTTACTTTTGTGGATTATCCTAAGTCTCACTTGCTGTTTCTTAAGTAAACGTCACAGCCTATGTAGCATTGAATGAAACTCTGCTAAGCCAATAAATAATACACATTACTATATTTTGTGTGCAGTATTTATTTTATATTGCCTTGTTTTTATTTTGGTTTTCAACCATATTTTTTTAGACGGCGATATTTCTGCCGTGAGCCGAATGATGATGTAAGAGGCAAAATGTTACCCATGTTGCACTTTGACAAGATGTAGACAGAGTCTCTATCATTTAAAGAGTTGCGTGGTGGTGGAATTATGATCTAGTCACATTCCACAAAACTGAAATGGTATAATAGTGGGCCACTTGCCACCTTCAGTAGTGGATTAAGAAGAAAGGCGCATCTCCAGCGGCAACTTGGACAGTTCGCCATGGCCAGATCATCACGGCCGTTACAGCTCTGACAGTTCATTGCGGCTGTTTCGCAACACCTGTAAAAAAAAAAAAACCCTTCTAACCCTAAAAATAACCCCTAACCCATTAGGGTTAGGGGTTATTTTTAGGGTTAGAAGGGTTGTTTTTTTTATACCCTAATACTAACCACTAACACTTAATACCAGTCCTAAAAAAAAAACTAATACTAATCCAAAAAAAATAACCCTAACCCTAATTCCCTACTAACCATAAATACAAACCATAAAAATAACCGCTAACGCCAATGTTTTAGTCTCACTGATGTATATTCAGAACTGCAGACATAGATACCAATCGAAAGTGCCTCTTAATTGGTGTATATAAAAATGTAAGAGGAAGTAAGATACGGTGGGGTTTTTTTTGCCGTGCCTGTGTGACATCCCAAAGGCTGTATTATTCTGCCAAATAAAACCAAATTAACCACTTACAGATAGCTGTTTCATCCTTAATGGAACTTACCAACAGGAGCTGGGTTTACTGGATGACTGCTTGAGGCTTGGAGCAGTACATGAAGGACAAACCATTTAAATAAAGATGGAGTTAAGGTGATGGAAAAACCACTCCACCTAAAATTCAGTGGGTTGCAGAGGCATTATCAATCACAAATCCATACATACCAAACAAGCCAGAAGGGTGGCTTTTCCCACAGAAATCCCATGTTCACAGTGCTGCCACCCCTGCAAGGGATTCTGGGTAGGCATTTGCCAGTATGGTCAACAATGATCAATACTTGGGAATGGATGCTCAGGATTTTGTATCCCAGAATGCTAAACTTTCGGCCAATCAGCCACAGCTCTACGATTGGGTTCTACTTCCAAATAATATTTAGACTTTATGCCCATGGTGTCCATACATTACCCCTATTGGATCATTCTCATTAGTTTAGGCATGTGTTGTTATTGAGCTCTAAAAACACACAAACATTTACTTTGTATAAGGTTGGGGTCTAGGAAATACCACTAGGGTTGTTTTTTGACATTGATATTTTGAGATATATAGAGACCAAAAGGTGAAAAGCAGAAATCCAAATCTCTTTTATGACATTTTTCAGCATTAATGTAAGAAACATTTCCCAGCACAACTTCAGTTTATTTAACATGCCATTATGCACAAAGTAATATAGGCACTATAAGTTTACTTCCAAGGAGATGGTTGATGTCACCCAACTTCATCTCAAAATGGCTGCTGCCATGCAATCTTTTAAAATGTTAAAATGTAGCTTTTTTTATGCTTGAATAAAAATGAATGTGCCAGCATAAAAGCAAAATTGATTTTTGTAACCTGAAAAAAAACCCATCACAAGTAGTTTTTACCTCAATTATGTTTTCGATTTCACTTTACAAGTTGCTCATTCATACAAGTTGCCCAGATCCTGTCAAGTTTGATAATTGTTGTTTTGTATCCATTTTCAGCCCAGGTGACTAAAAAAAAAAGAAAAGGAAAATACTAGTAAACTACATGGGGACGAAGAAATGTTGGGCCTCTCAGGAGACGATGCCAGGATAAAAGTCTGGAATGTGCTCTGCTGTTCACCCATCACAGCAAGGCTTTAGAAATATTGGATTTAATGTTGTGCACTCTAAGATATAAAATTAGGCCGACAGAAGTCTGGATGAGAGCCCTTGTTCCATACTGCTAACTTGTGGTGAGTTGATAGCCAAGAAGAGCTTGGAACAGTTGCCTCTCTCCAGATGCTGCCATTCATTTCTGTGGGAACAGCACCACATCCATCTAATTACTGTTTTTGCTCAAATTAATAGGACAGGGATGACAGGAAAACTTTGATGCTCTACAGCTAAGGAGACCTCTGGTTCACACAGCTTATGAAGTTCTTGGACTCCACATGTGTAGTGCTAAGTTTACTTTAAGCTAGTCAATTTAAGGTTTTGGCAGCTTTCTATAAAACTCATTGTAATAAATGTTATAGCTGGGTTACATTTCTAATACGATAATTTAGGGAAATATTATGCCATTCGTAAAAAGTCAGAATACAAATACATTTAATCATGTCAATATTTAAATTGGACCTGTGATCAGAAATGTTCATACACTTAACAAACTTGTTTACCTTTGCACTGATAATTTGTAAATCTGCCCAGAATGTAATACAGTTATTTTTTTTACAATATTGTTTCAATTCTCCTCTATTCGTCATTGTCCATTGGGCACAAGAGGCACATTGTATCATGTGCAACCTTTTGCATAGTAGAATGTTGGGAGCATTCAGCTCAGCTGAGGAAATCGTAGCATCTGATTGGTTGTTGAAACTAGCTGTCTGCGAGGAGGGTTTTAAAAATGTAGCTATTCCACACTGAAACCAGTCAACTATGTACATGGAACTAACAGCAAAATTGATATATTTCCCATTTGGCTCCCATAGATATTATTTGAGTTATATATTGAGCATGATGGCGCGTCTGTTGGTATATGACGCCACAGATTCTGACCTTCATTTTTTGGCAGGGTGAAAAGTAGAAATTGAAAATTCTTTTCTCAGCATTTATTAGTGTCAACACAAGACGTTGCAGACATTAATCTCTGTGGGAACCAAATGAAGAGCAGGTTAAAATAGTCTCAAACTATGGTAAGCAGACATTGACAGGTGAGTAATAATATATATAACATATATAATAAGTAATACCGAAATGTAACTGGGGCAGGTGACCGGGGGCTACATTGTTCATGGATATTTACTGGACTCCGCTACAGGCAATGTAATGGTGGGCTATGGACTTTCACAGAGCCTTGCACATAAGCCACATAAGCCACCGTACACATTATACACCATAACATTATGACCAATGACAGGTGGAAAGCCAGTGGAGGCAGTGTGATGCTTTGGGTAATGTTCTGCTGGGAAACCTTGGGTCCTGCCATTCATGTGGATGTTACTTTGACACGTACCACCTACCTAAGCATTGTTACAGACCATGTACACCCTTTCATTGAAACGATATTCCCTGATGGCATTGGGCTCTTTCAACAGGATAATGCGCCCAGCCACAAAGCAAAAATGGTTCAGGAATGGTTTGAGGAACACAACAACGAGTTCAAGGTGTTGACTTGGCGCCCAAACTCCCCATATCTTAATCCAGTCAAGCATCTGTGGGATGTACTTGATACACTAGTCCAAGGTTCCACCTCGCCGCTTACTGGACTTAAAGGCTCTGCTGCTAACGTCTTGGTGCCAGATACCACAGCACACCTTCAGAGGTCTAGTGGAGTCCATGCTTTGACGGGTTAGGGCTGTTTTGGCAGGTAGTCATTATGTTATGGCTGATGAGTGTATGAAAACTTTTTGATCTAACTGTCACCACTAAGGTCTCTGGCTAGGTCATTGAGTAGAGCTTTCAAATTAAACTTTGCCCATTTGTAATCAAAAAAGGTACCTAAAACACAGGGATATTTATAAAATAGAAAGTGTGGGCATTGTATTGATAATACACTTTCTTTAGTATAGTAACTATCTTATGTAATTAACAACTTACTTACTACAGGTGCTTACTGTCATTCAAAACTTATATCAACTATAATAAAACATGAATGTTCCTAGCTGTTTTATTGATAGATATGACTGCTTAGAGGACAACTTCCAGCAAAATAGAAGGTATTTTTAATAGAAAGACTGCATGACATTTTAAATAGAATTTCTTTCATTAAATACAAAACCTTTAATGAAAAAATGCAAATACAGTCCCTTGTTATGCCCTCTTTGCTTGAATCGTTCTATCAGGGAGGAAGGTGGGGTGCGGACCTTGTGGGTCAGATCAAGGAGGATATAACCCAAGGTTCTAATCAACATGTCTGCCCCCTGATAGGACTATATTTAACGAAACATAACTTAATTGTTTGCCGACAGTGTTCATTTGAGGCAGAACCATCCACGTCTCTGCCGGGTGTTCCATAAAGAAATTATATTTTTGATGTTATCTGTTCTCGTATCTATCTCTTTTGCAGCATTACCCGTTAGTTCATTTCTATTTCCTAAAATAAAAGGATCTGTATTTCATAACTGCTTGAACCCTATTGCTTGTATGTTGCTGTCTCTGATAAGAAGACAACTCTGATCATATTGATTTTACATATCGCTGAACGACTTACTTTCCATTACTTCTTGAATAATGAACTCTCCTTTTCTGAATCTAGAAACCAGGTTATAATTTCATATATTCAGGGGAAAGTCCAGAGGGCATTTATTTAGAAATATGTTTCTAAAGCTGGAATAAATCTCCTCTTCGTATATATGATTAAAATAATTCTTCAAGGATAATAGGTAAGGATGTATATCAGCTGGGAAGCTAAGCTGCTTTCCTATCATTCTGCCTTCTTGTTTTAATATACCATTCCATAGAATCTGTCTGTTTCTGCTTCATCTTGCTTTTTGTTCTTTGTTATTCTTTGGTGTCTTCTCGCATTTCTTCATTTCCAATCATTTCTCAGTTCCCAGTTTTATCCTTCCCTATTTTACATTTTGTCTCACTCCTTGGGGGGTGGGGCGGGGCTAGAGAGTGTTAGCGCCCCCAAATCCCTATCAGACCACTTGTTGGTGGGGTATTGTGGATACTAGTTTTTCTTAGTCGTTCATTTTAGTTCCTGTGGTCCCTACTTTTTGATGTTCCCATTTTCAGGGTTCTGGGGGACATTGCCCAATTCCAAAAGCTGTGACTGGTGCTTCAAATGAGAAGCTAGCTTCAGGATTTTAACTGTCATCATGGTCAGCCAGAAAGATATATACACCGTGTTCCAAATTATTATGAAAATTCTATTTAAGTGTCACAAAGATTACATATTTTGTTTTTCAGTTTAACTCATGGATGGCATTGTGTCTCAGGGCTCTTTTGATCACTGAAAACAATCTCGGACCCCTGGGATAATTAGATTCCCAGGTGAGCCCAATTTAAGGGAAAACTACTAAAGGAGGTTGTTCCACATTATTAAGCAGAGCACCATTTTCATGCAATATGGGGAAGAAAAAGGATCTTTCTGCTGCCGAAAAGAGTGAAATAGTTCAATGCCTTGGACGAGGTATGAAAACATTAGATATTTCACGAAAACTTAAGCGTGATCATCGCACTGGTATTTACATCAATTATTTAGGAAAATGAGAAAAATATAATTTGCATAATAATTTGGAACAGGGTGTATAAGTCCAAATAAGCAGAATTGCATTTTAAAGTCCTGTATCTGTTTTAGTAATCCTAACTTGATCAATCTTTGAGGCACTTCTACCATCATACACTTTATAACACAAGTTATAGGGCAATAACCCAAAGTAATGTTTTCTGTTTACTTACCATTTTCTCCTACAGTGACCTGTTGATCCCAACCCTAACCATCCCCCTAACCCTAAATCAAACCCAAATACTAGATCTATGGTTAATTTAAATCCAGGTTTTGCCTCTAGAGGCAGTCTAGCAACATCAACAGAAAGAGATGGTACTGATCTCTGGTCACTTCCATCGCTCTTGCTGGCTACAGGGCAGCGCCATATTAGAGTTAAACACATTTTCTATTATTTTATGCATTTGCATGCCATTTTAGTAACACCATATATGTATATAATTTTTCAGATTTTTTTATACTCTACATGCACAGTATAAGTAATGCTTAGGTTGGCAGTGTCCTTTAAAATGCAACTCAAACAATATCAAAGTTTAGATTGCAATAGAGCACAATGTCAGCGAGTGGCATCAAAAGTTAGCAGGACATTAGGAATAAAGAATATTTGAAAGCCACATTATTTTGCCTCATTATAAATCTTTAAGAATACAATCTATATAATATGGAGTGAGGATTTGGCAAGTAAAGTTTGTAAAGAAAAGATAAAGGAAATGCAAAGTAATAATTTATATAATAATTTATATGTCAATGCTGTGATTATACAGAGGAGACAGATTGCATTGCAGCACTAAGGGCCACCAGTGTATACTTACAGCTCATGGTATATGATAATTGTTTACAGCTGGAAAACAAGGAAATGTTAAATTCCACATCATATCCACAGGGGGGATATGATAGAAACATTTAAATACATAAAGGGAATCAACACTGTAAAGGAAGAGAGTATATTTAAAAGAAGAAAAACTACCACAACCAGAGGACATAGTCTTAAATTAGAGGTGCAACGATTTAATAGTAATATCGGGAAGTATTACTTTACTGAGAGGGTAGTGGATGTATGGAATAGCCTTCCAGCAGAAGTGGTAGAGGTTAATACAGTCAAGGAGTTTAAGCATGTGTGGGATAGACACAAGGCTATCCTAGCTATAAGACCGGGAACGGGGGACTAATAAAAGTACAAAAAATAATAATTGGGCAGACTGGATGGAGCGAATGGTTCTTATCTGCCGACACATTCTATGTTTCTATGTTTCTATGTTTCTATTTAGAGGCTTTGTAATTCCTTATCGTTTAGATTATTCCTTTTTTTGCAAATATGCGCATACAAGATCAAAAAAGTTAAACTGAATATATATGGGTTTATTCACTAAAATTTGACTTTGGAGGTCGATTTTCATTTTGAGACCATGTCAAATTCGGCCCCCGAGTTTGACTTAGAAAACAAACACAGGTTTGAATCTTCCCCATGGAGAGTAATGGGGGGTGCGAAATAATCGAAGCTATAATTTGAGTCAAATTCGGGTGCAGAGACTGATAATAAAACAAAAACACTTTTTAAAAAAAAGTTTTTGGGATTAAAGAGAAATGTTTATTTTTTACTTTTACTAGAAAAAAAACCCATAACTCATATTGATTGGATCAACAAAAGGAGGGGGGATCTCAATTGTCTGAGTCATGTCAAACAGGGAGCTCCAGAGCACCAGGATACAGAATCTGATATTATGTGCTTGACGAAGTAAGACAAGGTAAAGAAGAAAGAGTTCCCTACCAACTGTGACCCAAAAAATGTATTAACACTTTTTGTGTAGGGAAATGTTGTTCCCTTTCGTTATTACTAAACACAAAGAATTTTGTCCTTAATGATTTTGTTTGTATCTTTTTTTTTTTAAATAAACCTGGAAGCGATGAATTTATATATTTAATGGCAAGATATAAACGAAAAGCTTCAATTGTCTTTTGATTTTTTTTCCCTTCAAGAAGCAAGGGTGCCAAGTTGATGAACATGGTGGTCAAAACACATATTGGGTTTCTTTTTCGTTTTTTATATCTTTTATTTCCCAAAATTTCCTTATAAAAAAATGAAGTTTCTGAGCTTGTGCTATAGATCTGGGCTTGTGCTACAGAGTGGTGGTTATTAATAACCATAACGTGGGGGGATGGGACACTTCATCGCGGCTGCATCCGCTTCACCGCCGTCACTTCACCACACGACAGCTCGTCGCGGTAGATTTCATCGCGGGACATTTCATCGCTAAAGTTAAGTTTTAATGTGTTAGAGTTAGAAGATGGAGTTTTAGAATTAGAATTTTAGCATTGGGGTTAAGGGTGGTTACAATTAGGGTTTAGGGGGTTAGAATTAGTTTTTAGGGTTTGGGGTTAATTTTAGTATTAGGGCTTAGGGATTAATTTTAGTATTAGGGTTTGGGGGTTAGTATTAGGGTTTAGGGGGTTAGTATTAGGGTTTAGGGGGTTAGTATTAGGGTTCGGGGGTTAGTATTAAGGTCTAGGGGGTTAGAATTAGTTTTTAGGGTTTGGGGTTTATTTTAGTATTAGGGTTTAGGGGGTTAATTTTAGTATTAGGGTTTGGGGGTTAGTATTAGGGTTTAGGGGGTTAGTATTAGGGTTCGGGGGTTAGTATTAAGGTCTAGGGGGTTAGAATTAGTTTTTAGGGTTTGGGGTTTATTTTAGTATTAGGGTTTAGGGGGTTAATTTTAGTATTAGGGTTCGGGGGTTAGTATTAGGGTTTAGGGGGTTAGTATTAGGGTTCGGGGGTTAGTATTAGGGTGTTAGTATTAGGGTTCGGGGGTTAGTATTAGGGTTCGGGGGTTAATTTTAGTATTGGGGTTTTGGGGTTAATTTTAGTATTGGGTTTTATGGTTAATTTTAGTATTGGTGGTTGGGGGGGATTCATTTATTAGGGGGGGGTTATTTTTACTTGTACGTTTGTAAGAGCTGACGCAATGAAGCGGCCGCGTTATTCTTCATTGCTGACAGTTCAGCGTTCTTTTTTTTTTAATCTGTTTATTGAGTTATCAGCAAAACATTACAATTACAATGAACATTAAATCAAAATTAAAACAAAGTTGTTTTAAACAATAAACAGTGATTATAGCTTTTGTGGGGGAGAAAAAAAAACTAGAAATGAGATAGAGTAATAGTGCAGGAAGATAAAGAGAAGAAGAGGAGAGAAAGAAGAAAAGAAAGAGAGAAAAAAGAACATTATGAAGAAGGGGGCAGAGATGTTAACATAGTATAACCTATTCCACTGGTAAGTATGGATGTTAAGATCTAGCATATATTCTGTACGGCAACAGCAATGGTTGTCGAGTTATATGTCGTTGAGGCTATACTGAACAATATCCCATGATACAGTTTATGGGCATGAAGTGTTGGTAGCCTATAGATTTTATCTACATTGGATAAATCTAAACATCATATAATATATAAAATAGTATAAGAAAAAGAGAAAAAAAAAAAAAGTGGGGGGGAGGGGTAATGTAACATCAACATTTGTGACCAAGTGCACTGTTTGACACATGCTTATTTTGACACCTTGATATTTGAGGTAAAATGACAAAGAATTTATTTTTCATACTCCATGTATTTTCATCTTCTTTCAAAATGTATCCTCGCCCAAATTGTAGATGGGTCAGGGATAGATATGTGTGTACAGGGGGTTTAGACAATAAGTGGAGTTATAATTTGTTGACATTTAGAGGAACCAAGGAATAGGGACCAATGGAGCCACTTTGTCGATATTTTAAGTCCCTCACCTCTCGAGGTACCAATGAGTTCCTCCGATCTTCGGATGTCTTCCACTGAAGCAGCCCATTCCGCAAATGTTTGGGTTTTAGGTTGTTTCCAAAATTTTGGTATTAGGGTCTTTGCTGCGGTAAGTAGTGAGGGGGTAAGGGAGCGTTTGTATTTTCCAATAGGGTGTGTGGTGTGGTGTAGGAGTGCTGGTAGAGGGGCGTGTGGGAATTCGGAGTCGTCTACCTCCCTGATAGTGCGGATAATTACGTCCCATAGCGGAGATATTAAGGGGCAGATCCACCATATATGTAGATAGGACCCCACGTGCGAATGGCATCGCCAGCAGATATCAGTGTGTGAGCGGAACATCTGTTTTAGAGTTTTTGGGACCTTATACCACCTGATGAGCAGTTTGAATGCGTTTTCTTGAGCTAGCGCAGAGATGGATCGCTTGTGAGCAAGGATAGCCATTTTCTGCCATGGAGCATCAGTGAAAATGGTAAAGCAGTCAGCTTCCCATTGTCTGATATAGTATGGCTTGGAGTTGGGTATATGTTGGTAAGTATGTTTTGTATTGTAGATATGAGTTTTTTAGGTGTGTTTGTGCCAGTACAAAGTGCCTCAAAGGGTGTGAGAGAATCAGGATAGGTCGTTGGGGACAGTAGTGAAGTAATATAGTGAGAGAGTTGATTATATGTGTATCTCTGGGCCACTGTGGGGTGGTGGGTAACAGAGAGAGTTTCCAGTGGTTTGATTCGGTTGTCTGACAGTACGTGTCCTAGTCTAGGGTATCTAACTTCTGGTGGGAGGATAGATTTCAGGGTACCAGCGTGAAAACCAGGAGGGAAATTTTGGTTGTAGATTAATGAGAGAAGAGGGGAGGGGGAGTTAATAAGTCCTTCAGTGGTGCTATGTTTGTGCCATATTGAGAGGGTTTGTGTGACTGTGGGGTGGTGGTGGCAGAGGTTTATCTTTTGTTTACGTGGAAGCCATGCTGCCGAGGGAATTGGGACGTCTAGTGTTTGTTGTTCTACAGCTACCCATGGCTTTCCAGAAGGTTTCGACCATTCCGTGATCCTCGCTAAATGAGTGGCTTTCCAATAGGATTCCACGTCTGGGAGTCCCATGCCACCCATACGTTTAGGTCTTATTAGGTAAGTATATCCTAGTCTAGGTGTTTTATCATTCCAGATAAACCTTGTCACCACTGATTTGTATTCTTTGAAGAACATTGTCGGGATACCTATGGGTAGAGCCTGTAAAAGGTATAATATTCTGGGCAGGACATTCATTTTGACCGAATTAGCTCTCCCAAACCAAGAGAGGGATTTTTTTGTCCAATTGGACATATCAGCTTTGATACGATTCAGGAGAGGTACGGAATTAGTGGCATAGAGGGTGTTTAGATCAGAGGATATGTGTACTCCTAAGTATTTGATTCCAACAGGTGCCCAGTGGAATGGTAGGGTGGTTTGTAGTTTTAACGTCTCAGGTAGTGGGAGGTTTATGTTTAGTATTTCTGATTTAGAGAGGTTTGCTTTGAAGTTGGATATGTGGGCATATTTGGTCATTTCGGTAAGTATGTTTGGAAACGATTCTATGGGTTTTGTAACAAAGAACAGGAGGTCGTCTGCAAAGGCCGCCACCTTGTGTTGTCTAGCCCTTATCTCCAATCCAGAAATCTGTGTATTTGATCGAATAGCGTTTAGAAAAGGTTCCATAGCAAGAACGAATAGTAGGGGTGAGAGGGGGCATCCCTGTCTCGTACCATTCGACAGGGTGAGCCGGTCAGATAGAGTTCCATTAATCCGTATGCAAGCCGTGGGTTTGTGATATAGGGAGGAGATCCAGGCTCTCATGTTAGGGCCAAGCCCCAGAGCCTCTAATACTTTGCGTAAGTATAGCCAGCTCACCCTGTCGAAGGCTTTTTCGGCATGTATTGATACCAGCAGAGTCGGGATATCATTGTATTTCGCGAAATGGATCAGATTAATCACCTTGGTGGTGTTGTCCCTGGCCTCTCGGCCAGGAACAAAACCGCTCTGGTCTGCGGAAACAAATTCTGGGAGTATATCTCGTAGCCTATTGGCCAACACCTTGGCAAAAAGCTTAATGTCTAGATTGAGAAGGGATATAGGTCTATAACTGGAACATAGGGAGGGGTCCTTCCCAGGTTTCGCGATGATTGTAATATGGGCTTCTTGCGTTTGTGGTGGTAGGTAAATATTGGAAATAAGGGAATTAAATGCAGTAGTAGGGTGTCTGCAAAAGTCTTATAATAGGGGAGTGTAAGTCCATCTGGACCTGGGCTCTTCCCTTTCGGGGACGATTTTAGAACACCCATTACTTCTTCTGAGGATATAGGTCGTTCGAGCAAAGACCTATATTCATCAGTGAGTGATGACTTAAAATTAGATTTAAGGTATGTGTCTATCTCCTGTGAAAATTGTATTTCTTCTTCCGGTGAGCGGTTGTTTAGGTTGTATAGATCTTCATAGAAGGTTTGGAATGCGTCAGCAATATGTTTGGTCTGGTGTACTAGGTTTCCGGACTTTGTCTTAATTTTGGGGATAAAAGACAGTGAGTGTCTGGTTTTAAGGGCTCTAGCTAGATATCTACTAGGTTTATTACCATACTCATACATTTTACTTCTGAGTATATGAAAATTTCTTTGGGTGTGTTGCGTGCATAGGGTTGCTAGTTGTGATCTAAGGAGTATGAGTTCTTGGTACGAAGTCGGGGAGATAGTTAGTTTGTGTCTAAGTTCGATAGTTGCTATTTGGTCTAGAATAGACGTCATGGACGCCTTGGTGGATTTTTTAATAAAAGAGGTGAGACTGATTATGTGGCCTCTGATGACAGCCTTGTGTGCTTCCCATATCATGGGTGGTTTGACCTCAGGGCTAGCATTTTCTTCGAAGTAATCAAGTAAAATTTTGTTTAGGGATGATACATGGGAGGGATCTTTAAGAATAGTTTCATTCAGTTTCCAGGTTGGGGCATATGGTGGTATGGTTGGTATTTTTAGTGTCATCAGTATGGGGGCGTGGTCGCTCTAGGTGATGTTTCCAATATGGGTATGTGTAATCAAGTGTAGGTGTCTGTGTGATATTAGTATATAATCTATACGGGAGTATTTAGTGTGAGGGGCCGAATAAAAAGTGTAGTCTTTAACTGTCGGGTGCATAATTCTCCAAGCGTCAGCTAATTGAGTTTTGTGTAATTTGTGTTTTACCTTTCGGATCATAGAGTATCTGAGGTGGGCTGCTCCAGTGGAAGAGTCCAGACGAGGATCAAGTGGCATGTTAAAATCTCCTCCAAGAATAGATATACCTTCTGCAAAGGAGAAAAATTTATCAATGAGATTACAGAGAAATAGTGATTGGTTAGTATTAGGAGTATAGATATTGCCATTAGTGACCAAATCTGATCCTAGTGTACCTTTTAAAAATACAGCCCTCCCTTCGCTATCCGACCAAGAGTCTTGAAGTATGAAAGGGATATGTTTGGATAATAATATGGCAACTCCTTTTGATTTTGTAAATGGAGAGTGTGAGAAAAACATGGTGTTGTATTGTTTGTCATAAAGTTTAGGCACTTTATGTCTTTTAAAATGGGTCTCTTGGATAAGTGCAATATCTACTTTGAGCCTGTGTAGGTCACCAAACAGTCTGGATCTCTCACTTGGATTGTTAAGACCCTTGGCATTGATAGAGTATATTTTTAGGGGTCGGGCGGTTGTGCTAGCCATATTTAGGGCGGTACAGTGAAAGTGTTATATACAATAGATAATACATGGTAGGTTGAATTCCCCTTACAAGAATATCCGTGATGTCATACATGGTAGGTTGAATTTCCCTTACAAGAGTTTCAGTGGTGTCAGAAATTTGGTCAACATATAAAACAAAAACAGAAAACCAAGAACACATTAAAATCAATACCAATATCAGATTACGAAGTCCACAACGTGTGGAACAATAATCTAATGCTCTATGTAGAGCGATCGAGCCAAAGATGCGGGGGAGGGGGAGCTTCGGAGTGTACTCTACCGAGGTGGTTCCCGAACCCAACATACAGGGCATCGGCTGTCTGGGGGCGGCTTGGTGAAATGTCCGCTGAACTAATATCATTTTATTGAACATATAATGGGGGGGTGCAGGGGAGGTCTGCTCCCGCCCGATGGGGTTGTGAATAAGATTAGCATTTATGGAGAGATAGAGAGCCTTATATTTAAAAAAGGGGGGGAGAGAGTAAGGCGGGATTATAGAAGTGTATAATAGGGTTGTTTTTTTTGTTTTTTTTTCCCTTTTATGAAGGAGCTATGGGGGATATATATATATCTTAGGGGTAACGGGGAGGTGTATTATACTTAGGATGTTGAGAGTAGAGAGGCTTGAGGGCCCCTTAAACGTGGGGGAATGTTCCTGGAGCAAGCAATATAATACTTATCCCATGGCGGGTATATATCTGTTTCTAGAAGCTCCCGGCTAGTGTCAAAGCAAAGTCCTGGGCAGCTTGTATCCGTTGTAGTATTAGACTTTGGGCCTCAAGGGTTGCCCAGAGTCCAATCGGGGTTTCATGCGTCAGTCCCGTCTCGGAGTCCCAACGATGTCGTGGTGTAAGGCGTGCGGGTTCGGTGTCCCATTGGGTTTCGCCGTTTGCGTTGGGGACGAGGTTGCCAATCCTGGGTATGTGTCCTGGTTGCCAGAGACCCCATCTGGGTTGGTGTCGGCCAGTCAGGAAGTTGGATTGGAGAGATGTTCAGCCCTTTGCAGAAGTGTTCCACATCTTTCGGGTCCGATACCGACAATACTGTCCCATTGCGTCGGACTGTCAGGCTTAGTGGGTATCCCCAACTGCATAGAATGCCTTCTTTACGCAAGGCATTTGTGAGGGGTTGCAGGGCTTTTCTTGCCTGTAGAGTCATCCAGCCCACGTCTGGTAAGACAATAAAAGGTATTCCCTGATATAGTAGGTCTTTAGAGCATCTCGTTTTCATTAGCACTTCTTCCTTTTGGGAGTAGTAATGGAAGCAGCAAATCAGATCACGTGGCTTGGAGTCCGGTGGACCTCTTGGTCGTAGTGCCCGATGAGCTCTGTCCAGGATAATGTCCTTTGTGTATTCCGGGCCCAGTATGGATTGGAACAGGCCTTGTAGTAAGCCAGTCGGATTTTCATCTGGTGGCCCTTCAGGGATGCCTCTGATTCGTAAATTACACCTGCGTCCTCTGTTATCGAGGTCCATCACTTGGGTAAGGAGATTGTGTGTGGTAACAGAGTGTTGATGTAGGTGGCCATCGAGGGCCGATATAGAGCCTGTGAGCCTCAAGATATCCTCCTCTGCTTTGAGAACCCGGTTACCTTGATCCTGCAGGTCAGCTTTCACATCTGCTAGCTCGTCCCGTATCGTTTGCTTGAGTTGTGTCATTAGGTCATGCTGATTGTCCTTCAGCTGAGACAGTAGGTGAGCGGAGAGGGAGCTCAGGTCAGCCCTCGTGAGTGGAGCGGGTAAGTCTTCCATGTCGCCTTCATTTTGGGAATCCTGATCGTCAGAGGAGTCTTCCGCGATGCTTGGCTTAGGAGTCGCGGGCGCCATTTTGGGTAGGCCCGTCGTGGAAGTTTTCAGCAGGTATATAAAGTCCTGCAGCGACGGGTATCCTCCGATTTTTTTCCCCTTGGTGCAGGAGAGTGTGGAGGAGGGTGTTTTTTGTTTTTTGCCCATGTTTGGGTTTGAGTTGTGGCTCGTTTCTCTGGGTTTTTCGGCCGTCGGGCGGGAGCTCCTGGAAAGCACGTCTGCTCACATTCGCGTCGTGGCTCCGCCCCCCGACAGTTCAGCGTTCTAACTGCCGCGCTGAACTGTCAGCGATGAAGACGAGGCGATGAAGTGTCCTAGACCCTATTGTGGTTATTAATAGCACCAAATACATATTTCTCAAAGCAACAGCATTAATAATTCCATAATATTATGTTTATTCACAGAAATCTATGGTCACGGCAAGGAAGGAAAGGTGCGGGGTTAAATGGTTTTATGACATATAGCGGACAATATCTAAATACTACCATTTTTATGGTTTGTTAAAAATTCTACTAAAAATGATAGCATGGAAGGAACTAACGTGCCATAGCTGTCTCAGTGAAACAACACATTTTCCAAGCCAAACAATGCTGGCAAACGAATGCTGGGCATCATGCAAATCATGATCGGTACAATGTGGGAATGCTTTGTTGAACAGATTTCATCTAGTAGACGCTGTCCAACAAAAGAGCTGTAGGACAACAGAAACTCATGACCAACAAAAGTAGGGCAGTCAAACTACCTCTGGATCTCATTCTGCGGAGCCCTGGTTGCCAAGGCTTTGAAAAATTCACAAGCATGGCACACAATTCAGAAACCAGGCAGGTCAAACTCGTGTCTCATCAATAATACCAACCAAGAAGAAACCTTCTATTACCGGGGTCTTATTATAGAATCCTACTCAACAAAATAAAACACTGAGCCTGATATTACTTTGCTGAATTATTATTATATTCATTTGCGCACTTTATGTTCTTTCATTTGTTCTACAAACTTTAACTACAAATTGTACAGCAGAATAAAAAAAAAGTCGAGTCGTAGAATCCGTTGTTAAAAACAAAGGAAAAAAAACATGGTGATTGTTAATTAATAATTAATAACGAGCATGCCCACATTTTAAATTAGAGCAAGCACGTGACGTCTATTCATTACACAGTAAAGTATGATGAACGTGTGATTAAGTTGCAAAACTGTATGTATTCAAGTTAGAAAAAGAAAAGTAAGTAAAATAATAATAACTAATACAATTATACAGTCGCGTTTACTAATTATACATTTGACTTCTTCGAAAGGATATTAAATATCCTTAGTATAGCTCGTAATACAAAATCAATAATAAATCAAACAGCAAAAATAGCACTATAGGTTTACAGAAGCTTTTTTACTAGTACATTATTTCCAAAAGTATACTACTTGTACAAATGCAGTGTATTTAAAAAAAATTCCTGTAGAGAACAATTCCAGGTTTTAAAAAAAAAGATGATTAAGGGTTAAACGAGTAAGAGGGTCATCCTAGTTATATGTCTGTGCTCCCCACGCATTTTGTGAAGTTTATTTGGTGCATTGCAAATAAAAGACGTTTTAGATATTGGAGCATGGGGTCTTGTCAAGCCGTTGACGCCATATGCAGTGTTTTGCGATAAAAATAGCTCTGATCCGCACACATATGGTGTAGGTGGCGAGGCACAAGACGCCACCCAGGTCTCCACGATCAAATAAAAGATGCGCAGACCCCAGCACTCAAGTGAACAGAAGGAGAACTTTAATACGGAATGTAGGCAATGTTTCAACCCTTTCAAAACCCGTAAGGGTTGAAACGTCGCCTGCGTTCAGAATTAAAGTTCTCCTTCTGTTCACTTGAGTGCTGGGCTCTGCGCATCTTTTATATGCACTGTTTTGGTTATAAAAACAAAAGGGAACATGTACAAGTATGTATTTTTTTTTTAAATGTGTGTAAATATTTACTTGTGTCATTTTTCTGAGATTTGACCCAGGTATTGAAACTCTCAAGATAACATCTCCCGCTATCTCTAGAAATGTGCTACCTCAGCACCTTTTGAGAGCCATTTAAAGAGATCCCGTATAGAGTTAAGGGGATTCCCAATGCACCTTTGTGCTATTTCAAAACCAAAGACGCATACATTAGAAGTGCCGTGTATTTTTACGAAGTTGGACACACTGTGTCTCTGCAAGTTACTGCATGTACCTTGCACAGCATGGACCTTGTACATTCCCAGTGCTTTCTCCATTATTTACACTAGTATGGTGATTAACTTCTAATCATTACAAGAATAAAGAATGACCAATACAGAATGCGTAACTTCTAGATTGGCATACTATTTTTATTCATTCATTTGTAAATCAGTCCCCTGTTTCTTCATTTTACCCCACTGATTTTGTAGTGATATTACAGAACCGACAAGCTATGTTGATAGATTTATAGAGCCTACAGAGGATACGCTACGGACGCTAGGCCAGAATGTATCTGGATATCACGTATATTACGATATGTTTTTGCGATAATGAAACATACAATGTACCCATCCTCTGCGCCCCCGATTCTTGTTTTCTGTACCCCATACCCCATACCTACTATTATTTGATTTTCTTGTTTGTTACTTAATGAAAAATGTAATTAAAAATTCAATACATTTCTATTTTCAAAAAAAAATAATTAGTCAATCAGATCTATTTTTTATTTTTTTGGTCAACTATTTTCAACGTTCAATTAAGATAAAATAAAATATTTGTTTCCCCATAATGTTTTTAATGACCATTTACACGGCAAAATGCATTCTCGCTATTCACTAAAATAATATCACATATTTAAATACATTTTTTAATTTACTATTTTGTGAAATATTCAAGGTTTACTTTTTTTTGACCTTAAGATTCAGAAAAAAAATGGCCGAATTTCATGCAGTGCGGAGCAACCTCTTTTGGTAGCACCTTGTTTCAAAGTCATTTTAATATCTGTTGATATTTCTGATAACATTTCACAAAGGAAGCTCTTGCTTTCTTGACCTAATCGCAAATGTAAGCTGATGATACATGTGGAACTGGGGTCTCCCATCGTATGACCCATTAACAAACATTAATGAATTAATGAACTAGTGCCAGTAAATAAGTATCACAGCAGCCATCTGGGCTGTCTGCAAATTAGTCACTTGAAAAAAGAAGAATAACCCATTGTCACAATGTAAAAGGAAATGGCAACCGTTAGAGAGGAAATTAACGAGCACCTCATTGAAGTGATTTGTTGGGACCGAACCATTGGGAGACAGCTAGATTGTGACTCAGGCTTGGAAGGACTAGGCAGAATGTTGATCTGGAGTATCCCAAGTCTCGAAGCTGCTTTGATGTAAAGTTGTGTGGTTTAGTCCAAAAGAATAACGCCCCCCCCCTCCCTGAATATCTTAAAAGCTGGAGAAATCAATAACACGCAAATGCCAAAAACACCCCAGAACAGCAAAATGAATAGCCAAAACATGAAGCACACACAAATACCGAGCAGTGGAATCTAGGCTGCCTGGCAAAGGATTATGGGACATGTGCCACAGCTTCATGCTAACTAAGATTTAATAGCATGAATAAAAGAAAATACATGGTTTGAAAATATTAGCTTCAGATTTTGAAGAATTACAAAATAAAACAGTGCTTTATCACATGCAGCATTCAGCTTTTTGCGAAAGATCAGTTGCATGGCCTTTAAGCTCCAGCAAGAAATATGTGGCCTAGAACAGAAAACAATATGATTTGTTTTGTATATAAAATCAAGCACTTAGCATTGCAGTCTGCACTTACACACATTTGTGTCATTTTTTATTTTTTTAAGAGCTCAGTGAATTCAAGCGTGGTACTGTGATAGGATGCTGCCACCTTTGCAATAAGTCAGTTTGTGAAATTTTATCCCTGCTAGATATTCCACTGTCAACTGTATGTGGTATTTTTGGAAAATGGAAGGGACAGCCACAACTCAGCCACGTAGAGGAAGACCACGTAAAGTCACAGAGCACAGTCATCAAGTGCTGAGGCGCATGGTGCTTAAAAATCACCAATGCTCTGCTGATTCCATAGCTGAAGAGAGTGTGGCCAAGCAGATGCATGCAAGCCTCACATCACCAAGGACAATACCAAGTGTCCTATCAAGTACACTGCTGTGTGGCAGTCTGATGTTACCTGCATTGTGCCAACTGTACAGTTTGGTGAAAGGGTTCACGCTATCAAGCTGTTTTTCAGGGGTTGGTTTAGGCCCCTTACTTCAAGTGAAGGGAAATTGTAATGCTTCAGCAAATCAAGACATTTTGGACAATGCCATGCTTCCAACTTTGTGGGAAAAGTTTGGAACATGCCCTTTTCTATTCCAGCATGACTGTGCCCCAGTGCACACAGCAGGGTCCACAAAGACATGGTTGGATGATTTTGGTGTGGAAGACCTTGACTTGCCAGCACAGGGCCCTGAAACCCATCAAACACTTGGGATGTACTGAAATGGACAAAAATTCCCACAGGAAAACGGCAAAATCTTGTGGAAAGCCTTTGCCAGAAACTGACTTTAACCTGGGATAGTTACTGAATATATAAATTGTAGTGTTGCTTCAATTTATTACCACCTAGGATACATTCTTCCTATAAGCATTAGAGGGGAAATATCATAATCTCATGCGAGGAACGAGCTATTGCATACTGAGGTCATTTATAAATAACAACTCTGGGGCAAAGTTCTAATAGTGGAGCAATCACCGTGGAAACCAATGGAATGTTCCTGCTGATATCACCGTGGAAACCAATGGAATGTTCCTGCTGATATCACCGTGGAAACCAAAGGAATGTTCCTGCTGATATCACCGTGGAAACCAATGGAATGTTCCTGCTGATATCACCGTGGAAACCAATGGAATGTTCCTGCTGTTTTGACCACTTTGACATCATTACCAATACCACAGAATTGCTCTTATATGTATCCCCTACTGTCTCCAAAATTACAGTGTAGCTTTTATTATATACCTTACCAACTTTAATGCCTTAACACCATATATATATATATAATGTATACTTTGCTAACAATTTACATAATATCTTGGTTTTTTTTTTATTTCCATCCAGCTAATGTACATAATCAGCATCCTAAGAAAAAAAAATCTAAAACTCACATGGGGTAAAATTAGCACTTATTTAATTATAGATGAAAATTAATTTGCACTAATCTCATAATTTGTCTTTGTTGGATTTTATTTAGCTAATGATACCATCACTTCCACCGACATCCCAGGTTCTGGAACAAACGTATTAGGAGAAATGTAACCACTGCAGTGCCAGAACTATGTGTGCAGTGCACGCACTTTGTTACTCAAACATCAAAGGGGTCTTCATTTTTTTTTTTTTTTTAAAAAAGCAAACATTTTACAATTTAACCCATTGACTGACATTTAATGCATTTATATAAGTCTCTATATAACCACACAAAAAAAATCTTACCCACAAACCCCTGCTGAACCGGTGTTCACATTTGCTGACCCTTTAACTCTTATGATGCAACAGTCTTCAATATTATTAATATTTCTGTGCTAAGAAGTGAATATCTGTGGCTCTCCTATGATGCAATGTTATATGTCCTTGGTACATTAAGCAGCCTGCCAGTTAATACATTTTTAACCCAAGCAAACGGAGATTGATGCTACAGTTATCCATTCAGGATTAACAGAATAGTGAATAGCACGTGGATACACTGGGATTTAAATGGCCCTGCATACATTCTATTCCCCTTCCTATAAAAAAAATAAGCCCTTTAATTGTACATTTGGCTCAAAGTGGAACTTAAAATTGCAAGGAGCGAAAGATGGATTCAGAGTGTTCGGTAATCTGTAAATAGAAGTGCCCATGAAATGGAGCATCAATTGCAGGCCCTCTCATTTGGTTTGATTTGAATAAAGCCAGACTAAAAACACAAATAACATCAAACTTGCTGGATTAAAAGAGAACAACTTGCACTTAAATCACGATTGTCAATCATCGCCCGGGATTAAGGGATATAGTTTAAAAAACTAAAAGCAAGCACTTCCTTTTTAGCTTCTGCCTACTGGGCATTTTGGATTAGTGCCCAGGAAAAGATTTGCTTGAAACAAGACTGCCCCCCTTCTTCCATCGAAGGGTAATGCTCTGTGCCATCTGCTATTCTGTGTTGTGACTTAAATCAGCAAGTGGTGTCATTTGCTGTCCGCACCCCACTGCCAACATTTACTGTAATTCAGATTCATGTTTTCTATGCAAATGTGTTTATTTTTAATCTAATATGTAACGTGACCGGGCCTCCCGTGAGGCTTTTGAGAAAGGAAAAGCACATGGGTTTTTCGGGATGAAAAAAGAAAATAACAGCTATTGTTTCTAAGCATTGTGGGCGCTAAAGTGGAGTTAAAAGAACATATAATGAGGGGATCTACTCCTCTGCACGAAGAGAACATTGTCCAACTCCTTGATTGTTCTGTAGATCAACAGAATTTGTCGATAGGAGATTTCTACAGCTGAATATTAGTTGCTCTCCTTATCAAAGCCTGGCCAGAAATCCCTTAGAAGGTCCATAATCCTGAGCAAGCATTATGGGAGTTGCAATTTTTTTTTAGTGGTATCCCTAAATATGGAATAATAATAGTGAATAATAGTATACAGTGAAGTTGAGAAAAAAATATTTCGAAACAAACCTGAATGTCCTCTCATTTATCTTTGGGCACAGAGGGCATTTAGCATCATTTACATTAAATTCTGTCTGGCAGGTGGCAGCAGTTTTTTTTTTTTCTTCTGCTTTTCTGCTTCTCTTTGTCCTTTTTCTCCATGTTGTATTTTGTCTTTATGTATGATTTTTATTTTTACACTATGTCCAAAAATGTTAAAAACATTTTTACTAATGAAGCAGTATTATATTCACATTACCTCAGTTACTTATAAAAAAAAACAACAAAAAGAAGCAGGTGACAGATCCATGTAAGTAGTTTAGTGCACATTTTTTAATATATGTGTCAATAAGAATACAATTCTCTAAATTCACAAAAACCATAAGAGATAGATTAATCAATTAATTCAATTTATCCTGGTCCATTAGTAGCAGGGCCCCTTACTCGAGTATCAGTTGCATCCCAAAGATGGCATCCCTGCCAATTATCTCTTTTTCAATTAATCATTAAAATATATTGCTGAAATTTAGTTTCATGTCAGTAACATGTTCAACAATTAACATGTAATAAGCATACTATATATAAATATATATACTATATATATATATATATACACACACACACAAATATTATATATGTATATATATAATTTACTATAAATACACTTTAATTTAAATCTCATATAATAAGCATGATATTTATACATATACACCCCTATTATATTGTATTTAATATAAATATACTTAATTACCTATTAACATGTAATAAACATACTATATATAAACACACGCACACCTATTATGTATATTATTTATTATAAATATACCACGTTAATTATTAACATGTAATAAACATACAATATATATTTATATATACACACCCCTATGATATATATTATTTAATATAAATATACTTAAATAACTATTAAGATGTAATAAACATATTATATATACACACACACCTATTATATATATTGGTATATTTATTATAAATATACCAAGTTAATTATTATCATGTAATAAACATACTATATATATATATATATATATATATATATATATATATATATATATATATATATATATATATATATATATATATATATATATATATATATATATATATATATATATATATATATATATATATACATACACATACATATACACACACATATTATACAAAATACAAACAACACACATTGTATTCTGATATTACAAATCCAATCTTATGGATAAATGAAATGTTAATAAGATTATTGAAACAATGTGTTAATTTAGAAACAGTTCAACATTCTAATAAGTTACAAAACAGCACAGAAAATTACAACCCAACAGGCAGCATTATTGCATTCATACTGGCGCCCTTGGCGGAGGCATTCCAAATTTCTATTTAATTAATAATCCCACTTTGGTTTCCATAGTTTCTTTTTAAACATGAGTACCAGTAAAATCTGGCAGAAACTTTCCTCATATTCTCAGCATTAAATCTCCCTCCGGCTGGCAATATATATGAAAAGAGAGGAATAATCTGAATACCTCAAGCGGACTGTCGTTCTATTGCCTGTTTTGTTGTATTTTTTATTTTTTTTTTGGTCTTTTGTGTTTTATTATATGTTTTGTCGTAATCGTCACCTGTTTTTAGTTCACGGTTTTTGGAGTCATTTACGGGTGACCTTACCCATAATGCTGTGTGACACGTGCATTGACAAAACACTGTGGGATGTAATTGTAAAATGGTGCCCAGTACAAAAGAGAAGATTTTCTACTCTGGTCCCCGTGGACACTGACAGATCAGCTTTTAAAATGAATTTATCATCAAATGTTATGACAGCCCCTCACACCTATGTGCCTTTGAACTAAGCCTTGCAGGGAACCTGTAATCACAGCAATCTTGAACGCAAAATAACCCAAAAAATATACGTACGTTGTGTTAGCTGAACTGTAAGCAAATGCATAGATTCACAGGAAGGATGTGTTGTCTCACATTTATCATGTTCTATTTTGGCACTATGTTAACATAAAACAGGACTGAGCCTTGGCCAATAACTATGGATCTTGAAATAAACATGGAGATTTGCTGGGTTCAGACACATGCAATAGCCAGAAGCAGGCAGTGCAGAACTGTTTCATGTAAACAGGCCAGCAAGTCAGGGCATAAAGCATAGAACTGGAAACAAGCCAAGTATGAAATGTAAGCTGGAAGGAAAACCTTGGTTTGAGAACAAGCTGATGCAGTACAAAGTATAGTTAAAGGGACTGTATCCCCTGAACATTCTTTTTACAGTGACTGTAGAGCAGAAAAATAACTGAAAATGATCTATATACATTGTGTTAGCAAAATTGCAAGCAAATGCCTAAATTAGGAGAAAAATCTGTTTTAAATGTGTCTGCGAAGTCTCCTGCTTATGACATCACCTGTGGCACGGTATGCAAATGAACTCACACATTTCCCATTGAACATTCTATTGGAAATGTGTCAATTGTAATCCGTGCCACAGGTGATGTCATAAGCAGGAGACTTCGCAGACACATTTAAAACAGATTTTTCTCGTAATTTAGGTATTTGTTTGCAGTTTTGCTTACACAATGTATATAATCATTTTCAATCATTTTTATGCTCTACATTGACTGTAAAAAAAAAAGTTTAGGCGATATAGTCGATTTAAAAATACAGAGGGAGGAAAAAGTTTCTGTCATTTATTTGCCAGCTATTCATATGATAGGTGCACTACACACAGGCTGGGCCACCATCAGAAATGTCAGGGCCCCTTACTAAAAAAAAAAAAAACCCCTTCCGTACTCACCTTCCATGCTGCCTCTCTCACGCTCCGCGCACACTGATCTGAAGTTTGAGCACCAGAAGGTTACGTGACCCCTGGCGCACTGACGTCAGATCAGTGTGTGCACAGTGCTAGAGAGGCAGCATGAAAGGATGTATGTGCATTGCACAGACACCATGCTTTCTTCTAGCATGGATATTCTGGTGAGGGGAGATCTTTTGATCTCACCAGCCAGCGTCTCTGTCGGCACGCATGTTTTTTTTTCTTTTAATGGCCATTTGGTGCAACTAAACGGTCACCATTTACCATCTCAGATTCTAGGCTACTTCCTGTATTTATGTCTGTATCTTTGTTGTGTTACCTTAGTCCTGTTCTTTGTTTTTTATTTGTGTATGTCTTTAAGTGTAAGTTCTGTTACCTTGCCCTTTGTCTGTGCCCTGTCTGTCTCTTCACTCTTTGTATCTGTTTGTTATCTGCTTTTGTTCCAGTAACATAGTAACATAGTAATTTAGGTTGAAAAAAGACACAAGTCCATCAAGTTCAACCCTTCTACCTATCATTACAGCTTTTGATCCAAAAGAAGGCAAAAAACCCCTAAGGAAGCTATTTCGAATTTTGCCTCCTGGGGGAAAAAATTCCTTCTTGACTCCAAGAGGCAATCAGATTTCTCCTTGGATCAATAAGCTCTTTTATTAATGCTTATTCTATTATTAATAGCCCTGTATGTTCTGCTTTCCTAAAAAAAAACATCCAAACCATTTTTAAATGCATCTATTGTGGTTGCTAGCACTACCTCTCTTGGCAGTGAGTTCCATAACTTTATTGTCCTAACCGTAAAGAATCCCTTCCTTTGCTGTCTATGAAATCTTTGCTCTTCCAGTCTGAGGGGGTGACCTCTTGTTCTTTGTACCTTTCTGTTAATGAACAGGTCACTGGAGAGCTCTTTATATTGGCCCTGCAAATATTTATATAATGTTATCATATCCCCTCTGAGACGCCTTTTTTCTAACGTATATAAATTCAATTTTTTAAGTCTCTCTTCATAACTGAGATCCTCCAAACCCCTTATTAATTTTGTAGCTCTCCTTTGCACTTTTTCATGTTCCTTAATATCCTTTTTAAGGACTGGTGCCCAGAACTGTACTGCATATTCAAGGTGAGGTCTTACCATTGATTTGTAAAGAGGCAAGATGATATCCTCCTCCCGTGAATCTATACCTCGTTTTATACATGCCAATATCTTATTGGCCCTTGCAGCTGCTGACTGGCATTGGGCACTGTTGCCAAGTTTGTTGTCTATAATTATTCCTAAATCCTTTTCATTAGTAGTTTTTCCCAGGGAAAAACCATTTAACGTATATGTTGCTTTGTTATTATTTTTCCCATAATGCATAACTTTACATTTGTCTATATTGAACCTCATTTGCCACTTTACTGCCCAGTCCCCCACTCTGTCCAAATCTTCCTGTAAAGAAAAAACATCAAGATTAGTCTTTATTGCCTTACCTAATTTAGTGTCGTCCGCAAACACGGAGACATGGCTCTCAGCACAATGTGGCAGATCATTAATAAACAAATTAAAAAGAAGAGGGCCCAAAACAGACCCCTGAGGTACTCCGCTTAATACCCTTGTCCAATTTGAGAATTTTCCATTTACAACAACCCTTTGTGTTCTATCTTTTAGCCAATTTTCAATCCACATACACACATTTGCCCCCAAACCTATTTCTCTCAATTTGTAGAGTAACCTTTTGTGTGGAACTGTATCAAATGCTTTCGCAAAATCCAAATAGATCACATCAACTGCCACACCTAGATCTATATTTTTACTGACTTCTTCATAGAATGTTATTAAGTTTGTTTGACAAGACCTGTCTTTCACAAAACCATGTTGACTTTTACTAATTATATTCTGGTTCAAGATGTATTCTTGAGTGTATACCTTTAGCAATCCTTCAAATAGTTTCCCCACTACAGATGTCAAGCTCACTGGCCTATAATTACCTGGCAGAGATTTTGATCCCTTTTTAAATATTGGAATGACATTCGTCTGTTGGCTCTGTACCTGAACTGAATGAATCCCTAAAGATCATGAATAGTGGTCTGGCCAGAATTATGCTTAACTCTCTAAGTACCCTTGGGTGTATACCATCTGGTCCTGGGGCCTTGTCTATCTTAACAGAGTGTAATTGCTTAAGCACTTTTTCCTGTGTCAGCCAATCCCATGTTTGCGGCGAATGTCCCATAACTTCCTGTAGCAGGGGCTCGTCCATCTGCTCTTCCTTAGTATAAATAGAAGAAAAAAAAGTATTTAAAATGTCTGCTTTCTCTCTGTCCTCACTTACCAAATTTCCCATTTGGGATAACAAGGGCCCAACATTTTCCCTCTTTAGCTTTTTTCCATTTATATATTTATAAAACATTTTGGGGTTAGTTTTACTCTCCTTGGCAACCCTTTTCTCATTTTCCAATTTAGCCATTTTAATTGCCTTTTTGCAGGCTTTGTTGGCCTCTTTGTACTCTATAAATGATAATGCTGATCCCGTGTTTTTATAATGTTTGAATGCCATTTTCTTGTTTTGTACTTCCTGTTTCACGTTACCTGTAAGCCACATTGGTTTCGATTTGTGTCTTTTGCATTTGTTTCCCAAAGGTATATGTTGGGATGTGTACTTTTGTAATGTGTGCTTAAAGGCATTCCACTTGTCTTCTGTGTTTAGTCCAGAAAACAATCGTTCCCAGTCTAAATGTTCAATCGATGCCCTTAGTCCATCAAAGTTGGCCCTTCTAAAATTAAGTGTTTTGGTGGCGTATTTACCAATTTGCTTTTTTGCATTAATCTCAAATGAGACCATATTATGGTCACTATTCCCCAAGTGTTCTCTTATTTGGATGTTTGAGATAAGCTCCTCATTGTTTGTTATTACCAAATCCAGACAGGCATCCATTCTAGTTGGGGTGTCTACTAATTGTGCCATAAATTTGTTATTAAGCAGGTCCAGAAACTTGCTGCCCCTAGCTGAACTAGTTGTGCCACACTTCCAATCTATATCTGGGTAATTAAAATCTCCCATGATTAGAACTTCATTCATATTTGCAGCCTTTTCAATTTGTAATAAAAGCTGATCTTCTCCATCAATGCTAATATTTGGTGGCTTGTAGCATACACCTACAAGTAATGTGCGATTCTTTTTAGCGTCTACTAAGCCTGTACTATGTATTCTGCTCTGTCCTTTCTCAGTTTGCTTTTCTGTTATCACTTTGTTCAGCCTGTCTCTGCCTCACCTGGACCCCATTTGTGACACTACTTTATAAGGTATATTCCATTTTATCCTAGCAGCCCAAGACCCATCATTTTACATGTATAGTGATCCGAGAGGAACCGGGTTTGGGAGGTTCGTATTTTTTTTTTTTAATGATTCTTTAGGAGAGAAAAAAATATATACTTTCAACTTCCATTTGGAACTGCACGAAAAGTCTCAATGAAATCATGCACCAATCCAGCTGCTTTAAGAACACTTAATCCAGCAGTCCTGTGCCTTTTATTATGGAGGGTCCTTTAAAGTAAGTGACATCAGCAGGACCCTGTTTGGATCTCCACTACAAATCATGCTAGTCAATTGTTGCAGCCTGCCTTTGAAATGCTATCATGCACTACACTTTACATTGTTATCAGTTTACTTTACAACACTGAACTATTGTTAATATGGACCGGTTGTTGTTTTGGCTTTAATACACAAGATATTATAGTCATGTTGTGGTGAAAAATATTTTCTGGCTTTGCTGAAGATCGAGTGCGTCTAAGAAGCAGTTAACCTCTGGGGTGCTTCACTGTTACACCGGCAAGACTTTCCTGGGACCTGGGTAGCTATTCAATAAAAAGGTGAGTTGCAGGTGAGTTTAGATGAATATTTTATCTCACCGATTTAACTCTGCTTAGTGCATGAACAAACCTGTTTGAAGAGCCCAACTGGCCTAATGAGTTGTTAAATGTATAAAAAAAAAACTCTTTAACAATGAATTTTCCAGATCCAAGGTCCTGTTCCTCTTGCAAGAGAAACTCATCAGATTTGACCCTTTGTAATGCATAGTTAAGTCAATGAAATAAAATGTTCACAGGGGGAGGGCTGGCAACGTTGTGTATTACAGATAGAAACAGATAAGCAGGCAGACAGAGATGTCTATGACTAAGAGCTAGCAAGCAGCTCAAAACGAGTCTATGACTAAGAGCTAACTACTAGCTTGAACCACGTATTGATCGTTCTCTTTGGCAACGGAACTTCCTGTCTGCTTTTATCATTTTCTTGTAAAGAACTCCCGACGCCATCACCACCCAGGAGCAATAAGAGGGGTAAGCCTCACTATTTTTTTTTTTTACATATAGCAAAGTGGATTAGAGATGCCTTTCCTTGTTCAAGACAGATATGCTGACAGGTAATGTTTAGAGAATGACAGATAGACAGACAAGTCAATTGAATCGATAGAAAGACACATAGATCAACAAATATACAGAGCATTGGTTGGGCTTGAATGCATTTGTACCCAGTTTCCACTAGCCCCTAGGCATCCAACACTAGCCCCTAGGCATCCAACTGTAGCCCTCTAGCTTCTTTTGAACTGCAAATCCCATCATTCCCCATTAGCTTCTTGAGTGGCTGAGAATTATGGTAGCTGTAGCCCAGAAACAGCTGGAGGGCCGCAGTTGGACTCCTAGGCACTGGACTTTTATTGCCCCTTCCTTGTGTCGGATGCAGAATGCCAAAGGGGGAGAAAGACTATGAAGGTGAAAACAGGGAAGCACGCTCCTCTCACACAAGCACATGCTTATGGAGTCCGTGCAGAAGGCCAAAAACCTCTGGACTTCTATCATAACCTATTGATCCAGAGTCTCATCTGAAGAACATGCCTACCTGGCCTAAGCACTCTGGTGCAGAACCAGCATATTGAGTAAGATAGAAGTCTGGGGGCATTTCCTCCCTTTCTCCATCCCTGAATATTCATCTCATACCAACTTACTTTTAGTAAATAGTTCCCTCTGTAATGAATGCTTACACATACGTCTCTCTCCCTAACTGGCTCTGACCTTCATATGCATCACGATCACTCATGAACACTCTTCCTGTGGCTGAGGTGCCTTTAACCATCTGGCACTTTTCTTAGACATTCATGTGTTCATACACAGAGCTAGATTATTGTAATTCTTAGGTGTTCAACTCCTGCTGTACAGATGCTGATTACATATTGCCTAATCTTCTATCAGCGAATTATGGTACTTGGACAGCCACAGACGGACCTCCAAGTTTTTTTTTATATGATGTATAATTAAATATAAAAGTTGACTAGTGATTTTGGAGTATGGTGAGAAGGCCTTTATTCAAGATCTTTGTATTGAGTTGCTCTTGATACATATGTGGATATGGTTATTTAATAATGTGTATGTGCTCTTGGGAGCAGGACAGTATGAACCAGAGGTATATGTAATAGGGAAAAAAAAGGGGACCGCTCATTGCATTGACAAATCGATGTAAGAGCACACACTGGTCTAAAAGGTTCTTTACTCCACTCTGAAATATTGGAAAACACCAACTAGTGTAGTATCCATAGTCCCATAATACAAGACACACTTTAATATTGATCTTACTGCAGGCGAGGCCACCTTGGTGGGTTTCTTGAGGAGGAATGAAGCAAAGTGTGCTTTCACCAAATTGTGAATCCACTTTAATTCACCAATCCCTTGGGTGCTGTACAGTCTAATAACTATTTCAGTGAAGCCTGTGGAGATAATATAAACACACAACTGCATTCAGAACTAAAGAAGGTAACGCTAAGAGACTAACCTTTAAGGAATATGTCTGCCATCTAAGAGAATTTGTGTGTTTATTTTCTGTTGAATTGAGTTTAGAGGCCAACTGTAGGTCAAAAATGTACAGATGTTTTAATTGAAATGTTATATAGTGGTTTATATTGAAATTATGTAATGAAAGAATAGAAATTGAGTAGGTTATTGAGCCATGTTTGCTCCAGAAATCCTTTTAAGGGGGCGGACATATTGTTTAGAATCTTGAGTCCAATGGGTCAGATCTTCCTTGCCTGACCAAAGATTATAAGCAACATGTCTGACACCTGACATAGCTTATTGTTTCATTAAGCCTTTCTTTTAAAAGGTCACAATTAGAGTTGAGCGGACACCTGGATGTTCGGGTTCGGCCGAACTTCGGAAAAAAGTCCGGGTTCGGGCTCGAACTTGACCCCGAACCCCATTGAAGTCAATGGGGACACAAACTTTTGGCCACTAAAATGCCTCTAAAAAAGTCCTGGAAAGGGCTAGAGGGCTGCAAAATGAAGTAAAATGTGGGTGAGTGTCCCCATTCATACAAATTGGTCAATTGACCTATTCGTATGAATGGGGACTCTATTTTGGTTTATAGAATAGCAATAGCATTCAGGGCCGGCCTTAGGGGTGTGCGACCTGTGCGAGCGCACAGGGCGCAACACCCCAGGGGGCGCCCGCCCGCCCGGTAAAAAAGAAAAAAAAAAGTAAAAAAAAAAAAAGCCGGTAGAGGCACTGGCTAGGGGAGATCAAAAGATCCCCCCTCACCAGCCCTCTGCTCGGCAGGCTCTGCTTGGTCCGGGGAGGGGGCGGAGCTAACCGGCACAGCGGTGTAGCTCCGCCCCCACCCCGGGAAGCAGAGCAGAGTCTGCTTCACGGGGAGACCCGGGCAGCATGAGATAGTGCTGCTCGGCTCCCCATGCCTGCATTAAGCATGGGGAGCCCGAGCAGCACCTTCTCTTGCTGCCCATGGCTCCCCGTAATGCAGACTCTGCTCTGCTTCCCGGGTGGGGGCGGAGCTACACCGCTGTGCCGGTTAGCTCCGCCCCCTCCCTGGATCCACCTTTTCAGGCAAAGGGGGGGGGGGGGGGAGAGAGAGGCAGAATAAGAGTTAGGGGGGGAGAGAGACAGACAGAACAGGGGTTAGGGGAGACAGACAGAACAGGGGTTAGGGGGGACAGACAGAACAGGGGTTAGGGGGGACAGACAGAACAGGGGTTAGGGGGGACAGACAGAACAGGGGTTAGGGGGGAGAGAGACAGACAGAACAGGGGGAGGGGAGAGAGAGACAGACAGAACAGGGGGAGGGGAGAGAGAGAGACAGACATAACAGGGGTTAGGGGGAGAGAGACAGACAGAACAGGGGTTAGGGGGGAGAGACAGAACAGGGGTTAGGGGGGAGAGACAGAACAGGGGTTAGGGGGGAGAGACAGAACAGGGGTTAGGGGAGAGAGAGACAGACAGAACAGGGGTTAGGGGAGAGAGAGACAGACAGAACAGGGGTTAGGGGAGAGAGAGACAGACAGAACAGGGGGAGGGGAGAGAGAGACAGACAGAACAGGGGGGAGAGACAGAACAGGGGGAGGGCGAGAGAGAGAACAGGGGGATGGCGAGAGAGAGAACAGGGGGAGGGGGGAGAGAGAGAGAACAGGGCTAGAGAGAGAGAACAGGGGGAGGGGGGAGAGACAGAACAGGGGAGGGGTGGGAGAGAGACAGACAGAAAAGGGGCAGGGGGTAGAGACAGAACTGGGGGAGAGAGAGAGACAGAACAGGGGACGGGGGGGAGAGAGACAGAACAGGGGACGGGGGGGAGAGAGACAGAACAGGGGACGGGGGGGAGAGAGATAGAACAGGGGACGGGGGGGAGAGAGACAGAACAGGGGACGGGGGGGAGAGAGACAGAATAGGGGACGGGGGAAAGAGACAGAACAGAGGGAGAGAGAGAGAGACAGACATGGCAAGGAAGAGGAAAGGGACAAACATGGGAAGGGAGAGAGACACAAACATAGGGGGGTGAAAGAGACGGGGGGGGCGCCACGTGGGAAGCCCGCACAGGGCGCCGGAACACTTAAGGCAGGCCCTGATAGCATTACATGTATTCCATAAACCGAGAGACATTCGGTTTATTGACTTTCGGTTTATAGAATACATGTAATGCTATTGCAATTCTATAAACCGAAAGTCTATAAACTGAATGTCTTTCGGTTTATAGACTTTCGGCTTATGGAATACATGTAATGCTATTGGCTTTCTATAAACCGAAATAGAGTCCCCATTCATAAGAAATTCTCGATAAGATTATTTCGGTTTATAGAAAGCCAATAGCATTATATACAATGTAATTGCCGAACCCCGAAATCCAACACGAACATCCAGTGGAATGTCCGTGTTCGGGTCCGGGGTCCAAAAACCGTAATGTTCTGTACGAACCGGAACAGTGCGGTTCGGTTTCGCTCAACACTAGTCACAATGTTTTGCTTATAGTCATCCTTTAATCTAAAATATAAAAAATGTTTCTATGATTTAATCTACTGCCGGATATAATACTATTTTTATTGCCAACAAATATCAAAATATTAGCTTGTTTGCACCCTGTAGATGTAAAATAAGTTATATCTTCTAAATATAAAAATAAAATGTAAAAATAAATAAAGGCAATCAAATAGGGCTTTGCTTAGATTGTGGTTCTATATTCTTTCTGCAAAGCTGAGAAACATAAACAGCACTATCTTTGGGAAAATGAATTATTGACAATATGTATCCAGGAAAATGCAGGTTATCGGACTGGCAATGTTGACTGTGCACTAATCCATTCCACCTGCTCAAATATTAGTGCAAATAATTATATAATATTTGTAATGCATGGCTGAGATCTACCTTGAAACTTAAAGCCTATCAACGTGAATGTCTTTTGGAGTTTGTTTGCGGTTAGGGGGGAAATGTTTGTATGCAGGCACAGATTGACTTGGAGGATCAGAAAGTGCAATCACTTGACTAAGTCTTAGCAATTCATTTTAATTAACTCTGCTCATTCATCAATAAAAGCCCACAAAAAAAAAGGGAGTACTGTTTCCAATGAGAAAAAAAAAAACCCACATCAGTGTGCACTCTTCAAGCATCAACTACATAAGGGATTGAAACAGAAAAGAATAAGTGAATGTAGAAAATAAAACGATGAGTGAAAATGACCTATGCATTGTGTTAGCAACACTGCAAGCAAAGGCCTAATTTAAAAATGTATGTTAACCACATCTGTAGAGTCTCCTGCTTATGACATCATCACCTGTGGCTTGGTATTGAAGGCATTGCATTTGCATATCAAGCCACTGTTGATGTCATAAACTGGGGACTCCACAGAAACATTTAAAACACGGCAATCCTGCTAACATACTGTATAGATCATTCTCAAACATTTTTATTCTCTACATTCAAAGCAAAAAAAAAAAACAATGTTAAGGTGATGCAGTCCCTTTAAGAAGAGCATTTTGAGGCACATATTCCATATTTCTCACAACAATGGGTATGATAAAATAAAAAATATATTAAAAAAAAACTAGACATAGCACATCAATGTAGTGAAAAGATAGAGGGGTCTAATCCATTAAAGGTGAGATGGACATTACATCTCATTGACTCAACCATACATTGTGTGAGCATTGCCTGCTGGCCATAAATAATTCATAGTGAAAGCTTTAAAACTGTTCACCGTCTTGTATTATACAGGGCCAACTTTGTTCTTCTTGCAGGTCTGTCCCTGCACGATGTGTGTTGGTGAGATGTCACAAGAATAGTCACTCAGAGGGTGAAGTTGTTCAGATCAAGATAATTGAAATATGGACATAAAGCCAAATAATCTGGCATTTAGAAGAAGAAAGAGGGAAGTGCTCATGCCATTGTACAGAGCACTGGTGAGACCTCACTTGGAGTATTGTACGCAGTACTGGAGGCCGTATCTCCAGAAGGATATTGATACTTTGGAGAGAGTTCAGAGAAGGGCTACTAAACTGGTTCATGGGTTGAAGGATAAAACTTACCAGGGAAGGTTAAAGCATCTCAACATGTATAGCTTGGAGGAAAGACGTAACAGGGGGATATGATAGAAACATTTAAATACATAAAGGGAATCAACGCAGTAAAGGAAGAGAGTATATTTACAAGAAGAAAAACTACCACAACTAGAGGACATAGTCTAAAATTAGAGGGGCAACGATTTAAAAGTAATATCAGGAAGTGTTACTTTAATGAGAGGGTAGTGGGTGTATGGAATAGCCTTCCAGTGGAAGTGGTAGAGGTAAACACAGCCAAGGATTTTAAGCATGCGTGGGATAGACACAAGGCTATCCTAGATATAAGATAGGGAACGGGGGACTAATAAAAGTATTCATAAAAATTGGGCAGACTAGATGGACCGAATGGTTCTTATCTGCCGGTGACACATTCTATGTTTCTATGTTTGTGTATTCTCCAGGTTAGGTTTAAAACACATAACGTAGACCCAAAATAGGTGAGGGTGCTCTTAGCTATAGTCTTCCTGACTGGAAGATCTTAAACGTTAAGAAAAAAAGTAGCCGGCCCTCCTTCTCTTAAACTCATAGTCCAGAGTTTATTTGGTGTATAAAAAACAATGCCACAAAGAATATGATGGGGCGGGAATACTTGACGCGTTTCACGTCACTAAGGAAGACAGAACCTATGAGCTGATGAACCACTTTTTTTTTTTTTTTTAAGCTTTGCAGACTGACTGAGGACGTCTCGGCCATTAAAGAATGACATCACTTCCTGGAAATTGACTGCAAGTTCCGACCCCAGAGATCATAAATGTCCAATACTACTAAATATGTCTAAGCAGGCACTTGCTGGAATAAATACTAGCCTTATTTTCTAATAAAGTATACCAGTGGTCTGAAAGCTGGTGGGTGAAACACATTGACATGTGAGCCCTCCATAGTACCCAGAAACTGGTCTAAAGAAAGCATGACGACTCCCCAGGAGATACTTATAAACTAGCGCACTCAGATTAAGCCCCTCATCCTACCTCTATAGTCAGAAGCTCAAATTATTTTAAAGAATTGATGTGAAGTTTATTGATTTTTATTCAACTGATTTAGTTCTCAGAGAGAGAATAGGTGGTAAAAACACAACCACATACTACACTAGCATTAACACCCTTCATATCATAGTGTAGGAGCACAGAAGAGAGCTTTGTTACAAGTGAGGGAGTCATATGGTATAGGTGTCATCTCAGACACTTGGTACTTAGCAATGAAAAGACAAAAACGAATTTATATTTTGGGTTGTTTATGAAGAAAACAACTTTATTACTGCCACTGGTATCTAATTTACACATTTTGCGTCTTTTCTTTATGTCAATATAGTATATGTTGTGGCACTTATATAGAAGTTTAAATTATTACCTGAAACCCTGTATATTGTTGCTTAATGGATAAAGCCTTCCATTTGACCTCTTCACTCACCATATGTGTCTCATGTTCCCTCGCTCCCTCTACATTCTAAGCCTGTGATCAGTGTTCTCTACCTCATGTATCAGTCTGTCCTTGTTTGTCTAGCTTAGTATGTAGTATCCCCCCTTTATGCTCTGTATCTAGCGCTACGTAAATTGTATACATAAATAAATGTTAATGTAAAACATGGCCGACGGTAATCAATACATCGCACAACAATATTGATGATTAGAAAACAGAACAAGGAAAAACTTTCCACATAGCACAGTATACACAGTGATGTTAAGAAACCAGTGAGGGAATCTGTTTATTAAAGAAAAATGTTACATGTCTATGCTGCAGTGAGATTTGTGATCAAGTAGACAAAATAATATTGAACATAAACACACACACAAGAAAAACAAATACAATAATAAAATGGCTTAACATATTTAAGAAACAATACAGTGCTTGGTATAATTTATACAACTTTAAAATATGATTCTAAACAAAAAAGGTACAAAATATATAAAATGTCAAGCACTTTTGTTAATTACCATCTTGAATGTATTTTATTTACTACTGCACAATCATTACAAAATGACACTTTACTGAATCATATTCCAAATTTGTTGGTTGTTAATATTACAGAGACGTTGAACTGACATCAAAGAGTCTCTGAATAGCATAATGTCTGCCTTCTCTAGAGGCCACGTTTGTTTGGGGCCCTGCCATATTGAAGAAGAGAACAGTCAGACAGGTCTCAAAAGGCTTTGTTACTCTTTTTCAAAATATTTGTGGCATCCAAACAAATCATTCTGATTCTACCAACAGTTTCTTGTACGTGTTTTTAAATACCTTTAGAAAATAAACACCTGTATTCAGGCAGGGATAGCCCTAAAAGCCTTTATTTGTGGCGGCAAGAGACTATGTTGATAAAGATAGTCAGTGCTTCTCAAACCTGTCCTCAAGTACCCTATACAGTCCAGGATTTAGGGATTACCCACTTGTGTTTAAATAAGTATTTATACAAATATATATATATATATATATATATATATATATATATATATATATATATACACACACACCTGGAGTGGTTCCCTAACTCTAGGGAACCACACCATGTGTTCTACAGATTATTATTAACACAAGTGGTTGATCCCTTAATCCTGGACCGTTGGGGGTACTTGAGGACAGGTTTGAGAAGCACTGATCTAAGCATCCGAGCTTTCAGCATATAATTTGGTTCGTCATCATCACTTTGTGATAAGG
Organism: Pelodytes ibericus; assembly: GCA_036172795.1. Taxonomy (NCBI): domain Eukaryota; kingdom Metazoa; phylum Chordata; class Amphibia; order Anura; family Pelodytidae; genus Pelodytes; species Pelodytes ibericus. Next base: position 17,891,288 of record CM069868.1, on the reverse strand, counting down.
GTTACTTCAATTTAGTCTACCTAAACAGTGTATGTATTGTTACACTGAAAAAAGTGCAACCAAAGGCATAGATTGGGCAAAATCATTTATTTTACATTTACCTGTGCATTCGTGACTTCACCCTGGGACAGCAAGTATTACGGAAAGAATCATCTTTCTGAATATGCTGCCAAGTACATGACTATTCTTCTGTTCCAAAGTACCTATTAAAGCTCTACATTCCCAATTCTGTTGGGGACAAAGGGAGCTATTCATTAAAATGTGAGGTGCAGGTCCATAAAAGCAGGTAACTCCTGCTGGAAGAACAGAGTTAACATCTGGTAGGGTCAAATCTTAAATGTTTAAAAAAGTATTAAGCTTTTCTAGCAGTAGAAACTCACCAGGCTGCACAATGCAGTGTTAAGTCTATGAGACTATTATGTGATGTGTTTCCTATCCTGAAAGAAAAAAAAAAAAAAAAAATAGGGGGGGGGGGGGGGGGATTACGACAGCATAGCTAATTGGCCAGAAATTGAAATTTTTGAGTTGACTCTGGGCACTGTCAGGAGCTAACTTCCCAAGGAGAGCATGATGGAATGTAGGTCGTTAGATACTCTGCTAGGAAAATGTGGGTTGACGGCAAAAGACAAACAATTTTAAAACAAATTCTCTAATGAGAATCTAGTATATGGAGTGGAGAAAAGGGAGGCGACTGGTTAATAACCTAGCTGCTATCATGGCCACATTGCTCAAGTGAAACAAGATTTTATGATTTTATTAACAGAACCCTTGTTTGATAATTAAATGACCAAAAAAAAAACATTGGAAACATAGCGGATCTTGAAGAATCCCAGTCACAATGTTAAAGGGACAATAAAGACAAATAATTTCTTATTTTAATGGTCAAAATATGATGGTAACCACGTTCTAAAACATTAACCATAACATTTCATTAGTACACGGTGAACATGAGACTTATAGCTTCTTCTGTTATAAATTCAGGACATAAATTGATAAATTCTTTCATGGTATTCCAAACTTCATTTCCATTCACTCCCAGGTGTCCAAGTTGATATAACAATGTTATTTTATTGATCGGAACATAACCACGGCAAAAGAGCAAATCTGGACACAGAAGCTAAATGTCACCAGCAAAATATATATATATATATTTACTTTATCCTTTAACACCAATCGAGTTAATAAATACCCCAGTGGAGATAGAAAATAAACTAATGGCCCCTCCCCTGAGGACTATCAAACTCAATGGCCAAGATGCCTTGTATAGCTTTATTTTGTTATACTTTCTAATGGTAATTTCCAAAAAAATCTAACAGTCTTTATTGATAACATTTGTTCAGTGTTATAATATACAATAGAAAATCAAGCCTGCTTTTGCATAAGATCGACTCACTTGAAGAGCTTAAATACCTTTACTACAACAAATACCATTGGACCAAGTTTCCATTTGCATGAATTAAAGGGACTGTCTAACGCCCAAAATGCATCTTCCAAATATTAATGCGCTTTCAAAGTACTTTAAAATGCATGTGTTATGCAGTACTTTAAAATATAAAATACTTACAGCTAGAAGAAATTGTGAAATTACAGCAGTTTGCAAGAAACAAGGACTGCCCACACTAGATGAGTAAAAGTCATTTCCTTTTTTTTTTTTTGCTGCAGGAACCAATGATAATAATACCCCTCAAATGAATGGAATATCCTGTCTCTCTAGTGATGTCACCAGACAATGTGTTGCACTGTTAAGAGATCCTACTGTGTACAAGAGCAAGGTCACTCATAGGACACTCAATAGACTCAATTTGAGGAGGACAGGAAGTGACTAAATGAAACAAAATTTTATATCCTCAGTGTCTATATAATCAGTGCTGCCGCACCTGCAGTAAACATGCAGAGTAATCACTGGGGAGGGCTTGAGTCAAATATTAAAAATGTGATTTATACAGAATGCCTGCATCAAATCATACAGGGTAAAAACCGGTGCATTGTACAAGCAGTGAGCTTCATCTTGCACCAAAGTGAGTTTGGGGACTAGACTGTCCCTTTAAGAGTGCAAAATATGCATGTGGAATCAAATGAATTATCTTCTATTACACATCGTTTGAAAAGCTATCCGGCAAGTTTTCTATTCTAACACAATCTTCCTACTTGAAGGTCAAGCTGGTGATGAAATGAACTGAAAGTTTACTTCCTAATGAAAATGCATTTACTTATTCCCTATTTTGAATCCCTTTTCGTAAATGGTTGTAGGTATATGTCTGAGGGAAAAAATGGTCCTTGTGGACTGATCGGACATATAAATCCAATGTGAGTAGTTGTGGAGCCAGCAGTCGCTGGCTGTGGGGGTAGGACTTGAAACAGGCAGTTCACTGGGAACCTGCTTGTTCCGCCTCTGGGACGTAGGATTGCTGTGATAACCAAATCCCAGTGATCGTAAGCCTCACATGACATAGTCAATCGTCATTGATAGCTCCTTTAACACAATGGCCTATCCAAAATTGGTGTTCACGTGTTTAAGATTAGACTAGAGGAGTAATATAACATTAATGTTGTAGCATGGTATCTGCTCATTTTACAAAAATATTTAATAATGAATATATATTAATTTTTAAAGACAAATACACTTATTTACTAGTGTTTACATTTCTGAACAGGATGTAGCCTCTCTCGCATATGAATTCCTAGGATACAGAGATTCTAGTCCTGGCTCGGATATCGTTACACATAATATTCACAAATTTTAAAGGCCGTTACCGTATCCAATACGTCAAAAAAAAGTTACATATCTTTTTTTATTACTTGATATAAAAGGGTACTGTAGAAACGGGAAAAAAGTTCAACTTATCAATGCATTCACTGCTGCTTGGGCCAAATAAATATACCCCATAAACAACGGATATACTTTCAACAACGGGGCAATTGTACCCTTCACATAAACAAATTCTAATTAAGATGATTCAAAAGTAGTACGGAGGCAACTGGATTAACCGTGTATGCACACCCGAAGACTGTGACAATTTTTTCAATATTTTTATTTATATTTAGTATAAATGCGGAAATATACACATTTCTCCAATACGTATGCAGCAGGTAACCAATTGAGCACTCAAATTTTTTGTTGTTAAAACGCCAGTACATTAGTAGAAGTTATTTTTTTTACATTATGGGGGAGAAACAGCATGTACATTAGACGATGATTGTCCTCCACCTTGCAACACAGCTGATTAGCCGTGGGTGCCTGTAGAAGTTTAAATGAGGCTGGTTAGCATCCCCTCTTTTAACGGAAGCTAAATTAGAGCATTATTCACTGTGGGAACAGTGGTTGACTCGGTCAGTCTGTTTGCTTCAGGCTATAAAATGGCATGCATCTTTAAAAAGGTACATGCCATTTTACCCCCACACTACACTTCATGTCAAAATAACCAGTTTCTATTAATGATTTAAAGCTCTTGTTGGGTCTGGTTGCACTGTAGTATTGTAACATACATGGAGTGGCCACATCTCACCTTATATAAGGTATACTTGTGAAAAAACAAAGAATATGGATGCATTCAAATTACTGCCACAGTGCGAGATGCAACTTTACAAGTAACTCTAATTAAAAGGAGGCATATGTACCAAACACATGTATGTACGATGAAGTGCCTTGTCAACATCATGGTCACCGTGGCTGAATCCCACTTTAAAGGCCAACTGTCAGAAAAAAATGAATATCTGTTTAATTAAAAAATTGCATTAAGTCTAGACATTTTAATGTATTAATGAAAGCATATAGAGTAGCCTATATATCAGGGGAAAGATATGTTGTATGGATTCTTGGACAGATGAAGGAAGATCGGACCCAAAATGATAGCCCACTAATACAAGCAAAGAAGGCTAAGTAAGGTGCAATGTCCAAAATAACTGTGTTAAAAGCATTAAATGTTTGCTATCATCGTGTATTTACAAGTTGGAAACTTTCCTTCATAACAAACATTGGCTGATCCCAGTTGTTTGTCCTGCACACTAGCTAACTTCACAGCGGATTTAGTTATGTGATAGAAAGCAACACCTTTAAGCTACAACCTCTCATTATCTGCACTAGTGGTGAGAATAGCTGTAAAAGGCACACATTATAGCTAACCCTGTATTTTACAGATTTTTGAGTAGTGCCATATGATCAATTGATTGGCAGGTCTATACTAATTTTTAGCTACATTGTTTAAGACTAATGGAGTAACTACATTAAAATCCTATTTCATCAAACCACACAGTGGGTCATATTGTATACAATCAATAAGTTCTCTCTGCTCTATAGTAACCTGTGAAATAAAGGCTATAACGCCATTCAGAAAACTATAAGAAGCATGGATAACCTATGTCAAAATAGAAGCTGATTGATTTAGTCCCACAATTACCCAACCAAGACTATTGGTTTTATTCACAAATTAGTTTAACTGATTTTTTATTTATCAATAAAAGTTTCATTTTAATCTAAGAGGGAGCGCCTACCTTATCACTTGTATTCTCCTTGGGTTACCCCCATTTACAGGTAGTGTGGAGGCACAAACTATATTTTGTTTATAATTTTTTATTAAAGCAGTTCTATATAGAAAATGGCAACACTTGATGCAATCTTTCAATTCAACAGAACTTAATTTTACCCAAACAGTTGTCCTACTTTTGTAGTATAGCATGCATGTATCACGGAAGTGGAGGTAAAGCGCCATTCACCATTTCACCACCAGAGGGCGATGAATGAAAATGAATTGCTTATGTACCACTACCTTAGTCTTCTTAAAAAGAAATGCATGTCATCTGGCAACATTCTTTTTGCATTAAGCAGTTTCTGGACACTTGTTATGAACATCCTGATTATTTCCAAAGCAATTAAAAGGGTAAAGCCGGCCTCCACAAGTTTTAAATCAGACATAAACTCAATTCCGTCGGATTAAAAGGATTTTTTGAAGCATGATCCTAGGGAGCATCATTCTTCTGGTGAGACCATGTCACAACTTTATGATCCCCAATTGGTTTTAAGCATCTGATACACAGCTAGGTGAGGGAGGAGAGATGCTTATCTCCTCTTTCTGCTATTGGCTGTGCGTGACGTGCACATACCCCAATGAAGGAGCGTCCATCAAATGGCAAATGCTTTTGCAAAGGCTAGAGGGGGAAAAAAATAACTTTTGAATGGTGCACAATGTATGTACCATTAAAGAGGCTGTAATCACGAGGCAGCAGTGATCTTCTGTATTTTTGTAGGGTTTAATAAATCATTAAACCATCTTGGACCAAAACAGAATTTGGTTTATTTATTTATTTTTTAAGATGCAGGAAAAAAAAAATAATTACAGAAATCTGTACTGTCGCGTGGTGTTACTTTTTCTAACCTTTACTAAACAAAAATGGCAGTAAGAACACCGCAATAAAACTTGATCATCTTAAACCACCGGCAGTTTTACACAGTCACCTTAACATTGTTTGTACTGTGGCTGTAGACAATAAAACATGATCTATATATTGTGCAAGCAGAATTGCAAACAAAAAAACATAGATCAAAAGAAAGGTGGGTTATAAATGTATCACTTGTGTCTCCCATTCATGACCTTTGTATGCACATTACATATTTTCCAACACCGTTTTCTATCATTTTACGCGTTTGTTTGCGATTCGATTGACAAATGTATGAGACGTTTTGTATTCGCTACATTTGCAGTATAAAACGAGGCTTACACCTTTCCCTTTAATAGTTTAAAACCTGAAACGTCAACAGGATATTCAAGCCTGATCAACATTTTAAAAGTATACAAATTAGTTATTTATTAATGAGTATCAGGGAAATGTATAAAATGGACAGGTTTAATTTAAACGGGACAGGCTTAACAGTTTAACGATCTGTACAAATAAATTAAATATTTATATTACTTTAGTATGGCAAGCCTGTCCATTCGCCTGCAAAAAAAACCAAAACTCTTTAATAATTTGGGGGCGGGGCAGAACCAACATGCACGGTCTGTACTAAACATAGAAAACTTCGGTTACAGATGATTTAATCCATTTTAACAAAGTTAATCAATTTTTGATGTTTGATACAAGAACCAATGATCAAAAAAACAAAAAACAAATAAAGAAATGGTATATCTCACTGAATGCCTTTTCCCTTCCTAAAATAAAAGAAGAAGTTTTTTTAATGCATGTTACTTCTGAAAGATCTGGTTGCTAATATTGAAATCCTTTTCTGTCCTACACTGTGACACAATGCGCCAAGGTGAAACCCACAGAGGCACGGTCCGCCATCTTACGGCATCATACATCACCATTTTGTATGGGGTGTACCCAGGCTGTTCCATCAGGAATAGCTAGTACTTCAGATCACTATAAAGAAGGAAGTAAAAGCAAAAAAAGGTTTCAACCACTGATTTACAAAGCGATCACAAAAGGTAAAGGGCATGTAAATTAGCGGGGAAAATAAAAATAAATGATACCACTCCTGTGTGTAAATTTTAACTTACAATTTGCTTTTTTTTTTTTTTTTTTTTTTGCAATATTAGGAACCAGAAGTGATTAGTAATTACATTTGTCTACATGAAAAAAAAGATGATGCACCAAACTTTCCATTTTGTCCCAATTTACAATAAAAACACCCTTGCTTTCTTACTCACTTTTTATAAAAGCAGTAATGCTGTTTTATAGATTGGACAGATTACAAAGCAGCAAATATGCGGTATTTCCCAAAAATCCTAGCATTTCTAGTACAAAAAATAATAATAATGAAGCTTTGACATAAATGTTGCACACAACCAGAAACCCCCCCCCCAGAATGAATCCAGTTCTTAGGACAGAGGATGGCAGGAATAAACTAGTTTTAACTCTTTGAGGACAGGAGAAGCAGGAAGTACAGTAGATTAAATATGGCTGCCCCCATAGTTCTGCTGAGCAGCCACTGCCCTGTAAAAAAAAATAAAAAATAATAATAGTCAACCTCTGCATACTAAGGAGTGACTCTGTGCTTTCTCACAACCCAGGCTTGGCATAAGGTAACACATTGCTGATTTGGTAGTCAGGCTTCAGCTGAAGTGCCGGGCAAGACGGGATGACCTGTAGTCGGCTCGCAGTTGCACAAAGGAATGCAGGATGTTCTTGTCCAGGTTGGCAAGCTGCTCCCCTGAGCAAACCTGCTTCAAATTGTCTGAGGCTACTACCAAAAGGTTGCAGAGGGAGTGGAGAGTATCGAAAAGCTGCAACACAAGCGGAATCTGCAAAAACAAAACAGAGCAATCATCAACGAGAGGAAATGCGTGTTCCAGGAAACGCACAGAATAATCTCTGATCATTGACAATAATCGTAATGTGGAACATAAGAAAATGTATAAATTGCATTAGTCCTCATTCGTTAATTAGTCTCAATTTTGGAGTGAGCCTGTATTTGGCGACACAAAGCGATATCATAACTGGCACAGATACAAAACGAAAAACATTTTTCTATTAAACTTTGCCTTTGCTTGCAATTATGCTACAACAATACATAAATAAATAGTATGCACTGCTTTAGTTTCGCGGCTCTATAAATTCACCTCCCCAAATGGATGTTCTAATTTTGCACTTTTTGCATCAATAAAAAACATTTTTGCTAGTATTCCAGAGTTCCAAGTCTTCTATCCTGTAAACATTTTTGTTCTATAATACTTTTGTTATTCAGGATAAGCCCAGACGTGGGTCCCTGGCTCACTGAACCTAGAGGGATACCAGCCGTACCACACTGATGAGGCCTAGGAAAGGCCGAAGCGAGAGTCTGTGGTTGATGTGTTCCTCTGCCTTGCCTTGATGGGTGGGATCACTCTGATATGCTAACTGAGAGGTCTCCTCTGTAATGGTGCAAGTGAGCAAAAAAATAAAAAATAAAAAAAAACGGTGATACTCTTCTCTTTAAGACAAGCCATTTTAGTGCTGTCCCTTTTTGGTCTGAAATGTGGCTCCCATTTTGTTTTTCTCATATTTATGTATGGAAAGCTCAAAGTTTGTGTAAGAGTTTTACAATCTCTGAATTGACATGAGAATGATGAAAATATTTTTTTTAAAAAGGATTTAATAAACATCTGCTCTCAGAACATAAATATTATCAAATAATGACAGTATCGTGGAAGGGTGAATGCTGTAAATACAATATTTTATGCTTTTTTCCCCACTGCATTTATCAAACAGAAGAGTGCTTCATTATAAATGGCTGATCAGGTATTAGTCCCTAATAATTACATTGAATCTAACATTTTGTATATAGGGACATACCAGCACCTAATCATTGCTTTGCCAAACAGAGCAGTAGATATACTCAAAGGCCTGGTTTGAAGACAGGACCTTTACACAATGCCACATTAACTGGTTCAAAATGATTGGTTAGATATGTGAGAAAAAAATACTGTTTGTACATTAGTAAGAAACAAAAAACATTGGAAACTAACCTGGCCCCTGACCATAACTCAAATTAACTTCCAACACAAGATGGAAACATATAATTTTTCTAATAACTAGGAACATTCAAACATATAAAGGTATATGGGCCCATTGGGAACAGATGACAGAAGAGCAAACTGGAGCGGGGATGGGACCCTTCATCGCGGCTGCTTCCACCCAGCCGCTTCACCACCGACTCTGCAGCACAAGACAGATCGTCGCTGGAGATTTCATCGCGGGACATTTCTTCGCTAAAGGTAAGTATTTTACCTATTTTAGTTTAAGGGTGGTTAGAATTAGGGTTTAGGGGTTTGGAATTAGGGTTTAGGGGTTTGGAATTAGGGTTTAGGGGGTTAATTTTAGTATTAGGGTTTATGGGGTTAATTTTAGTATTCGGGATTAGGGGGTTAGTATTAGGGTTTAGGGGGTTAGTATTAGGGTTTAGGGGGTTAGTATTAGGGGTCGGGGGTTAGTATTAGGGGTCGGGGGTTAGTATTAGGGGTTAGGGGGTTAGGGGGTTAATTTTCGTATTAGGGTTTAGGGGGTTATTATTAGGGGTCGGGGTTAGTATTAGGGTTTAGGGGGTTAGTATTAGGGGTCGGGGGTTAGTATTAGGGTTTAGGGGGTTAGTTTTCGTATTAGGGTTTAGGGGGTTATTATTAGGGGTCGGGGTTAGTATTAGGGGGTTAGTATTAGGGTTTAGGGGGTTAGTATTAGGGTTCGGGGGTTAATTTTAGTATTGGGGTTATTTTTAGTTTTGGGGTTTGGGAATCATTTATTAGGTGGGGTTATTTTCTTTTTATTTGTACATTTGTAAGAGCTGACAGTTCAGCGCTGAACTGTCAGCTCTTACTAGCCGCGGCTGCGATTAAACGGCCGCTTTATTCTTCATTGCCGACAGTTCAGCGTTCTAACTGCCGCGCTGAACTGTCAGCGATGAAGATGCGGCGAACAAGTGTCCTAGACCCAACTGGAGCTGTGATAACTAAAATACAGCTTACGAGCCCCAAAGGCATTAATCCCCTCAGAACTAACCTAACTTTTCTACAAAGAATAGATAGGAATGTTATGAATGTATGGAATATAAGTGGGGGAAAAAGAAAAAAGGAAAAATATCTATATTTTTCCCCCACTTATATGCCATACATTCATAACATTCCGATCTATTAAGAACTTGGATTTTAGACACATAGAAACATATAATGTGTCGGCAGATAAGAACCATTCGGTCCATCTAGTCTGCCCAATTTTGTTTGAGTACTTTTATTAGTCCCCAGTTCCCGGTCTTATAGCTAGGATAGCCTTGTGTCTATCCCACGCATGCTTAAAATCCTTTACTGTGTTTACGGATACATTGTAGTACTGGTTTACTGTGGTAACTGCAGTGTCTTTAAACGCTGTTTCAGTATAACGGGTGTTACTGCACTCAGTTTAACGTGACTGTTTATATTTTAAATATATATTGGAATTTCATATATATATCAATATATCAAATTACCTAGACACTGTGTTAGCTGAATTGCAAGCACATGGATAAAGGGGGAAAGGTCTATTAAATGTGTCTGGGGAGTCTCCTGCTTATGACATCATTCATGGTTTTGATTTGCAAATGAACAGATTTTCAGTTGGAAAAGTATAAATTGCATATGAAGCCACAGGGTGGTCTTCTAAAGAGCATAGAAACATAGAATGTGTCGGCAGATAAGAACCATTCGGTCCATCTAGTCTGCCCAATTTTTTTGAGTACTTTTATTAGTCCCCCGTTCCCGGTCTTATAGCTAGGATAGCCTTGTGTCCATCCCACGCATGCTTAAACTCCTTGACTGTGTTTACCTCTACCACTTCTGCTGGCAGGCTATTCCATACATCCACTACCCTCTCAGTAAAGTAATACGTCCTGATATTACTTTTAAATTGTTGCCCCTCTAATTTAAGACTATGTCCTCTAGTTGTGGTAGTTTTTCTTCTTTTAAATATACTCTCTTCCTTTACTGTGTTGATTCCCTTTATGTATTTAAATGTTTCTATCATATCCCCCCTGTTACGTCTTTCCTCCAAGCTATACATGTTAAGATGCTTTAACCTTTCCTGGTAAGTTTTACCCTTCAACCCATGAACCAGTTAAGTAGCCCTTCTCTGAACTCTCTCCAAAGTATCAATATCCTTCTGGAGATAAGGTCTCCAGTACTACATACAATACTCCAAGTGAGGTCTCATCAGTGCTCTGTACAATGGCATGAGCACTTCCGTCTTCCTACTGCTAATACCTCTCCCTATGCAACCAAGCATTCTGCTAGCATTTCCTGCTAGCATTAGCACATTTGTTGTATAATTATGTAAAAAAAAGATTTAAAAAAAGAAACCTTTTGTATTTTTCACACTTTAATGTCTAAAATAATGTTGTAAGATAATTAGACAAATAATCTTTTTTGAAGAAAAAAAAAAAAAGGTTGGAGACCAGTACGATTCTGGTTATTTACGTACCTTGAAGTCCTTGGCACATCTCCTATATTCTGCAACATCGCAGATCGCAAGCATTCCTCCCATTGAGCTGTACGAAAACTGCTGGAGATGTTCGTATATCAGGCGGTGGAATCGCACTCCGAGCTCCATTAGCACGGTGTCCACGTTCTTCCCATCCATTGAATTCCTTATTTTCTCCACTTGCTTACGGACATAGAGGCAAACTTTTACGCAGGCCTAGAAAGGGAGATGCGTGTAATGATCGAGGTTACAATCATAGAACAAAATTATAAAGGAGGTGCCAACGGTTACATACGGTATATATGAATAAGGATACCTACAGTAGTGTATTGAATTAATACATTATTTTCATCTTCGGGTTTGAAGTCCGTCTTTTTTTGTTCAGAGGTTAAGATCTGCTTCATTTGGCCGACCATGCAATTTAGTGTCCTTGAAAGAACCAGAAAATATAGGATAAATCCATTAAGAAGAAATGACATTCCAAGACGTCATCACTATCTAAGCCTGTATCCTGCGCCACGGAAAGCATCTGGTTGTTTATGCAGTTTGTGTGTCAGGGTCTGAGACCCGCTCTGCCGCCAGCCAGAGGGCCCTTACCTGCTGCTACAGCTCCCCAGTCCTCCTCTGCCCGCAGTGTGGGAGCTCCACAAAGTGCTAGGCCGCATCCCTGGCCTCTAGTAAAGCAGGCTCCGCTGAACGCGGATACCTCCGAATACTGCTATCTCGCTGGTGGACGTGGAGGACTGGAAACCTTCCTTACGGAGTACTGGCAAGTGGGAGGTGGTGAGGTGTCACTCTAGACTGGTGGGAGGGGTTTTGGTCCTCCAGCCCTATATAAAACCTGCTCTGATTTCAATCAGTGGTTGGTTGTCAAGCTGTTCATCACTTTGCTCTGCTCAGTCCTTGTTACCCACTTGTGGATATATTTATGGAGTATCCTGATTTTCCTGGCTATTGACCCTGGCTCTGACTAAGGATTTCCCTGCGTGTATCCTGCCCTGACTCAGGATTGTTATACTGTTTTGCCCTTAGGCTGCCTACCCCCCTCTCTGGATTGCTATATCGTTTTGCCCTTACGCTGCCTGTCCTGACCTTGGATTGCTATATCGTTTTGCCCTTACGCTGCCCGACCTGACTCTGGATTGCTGTATCGTTTTGCCCTTACGCTGCCTGTCTCTGGATTGTTATACAGGTTAACCCTTCACTACTCAGACCCTAAACGTGTTCCTTTATCCCTGTGGCCTTCCAGTTACCCACCCTGCTAAATAGCTAACCACACGAGTCTGACATTATGCCAGAATAAAACATCCTATTTTTGTCGGGCCTGATCCTGACGAGGGCAACTAGCACTATGGCTCCTTAAATGGACTGTATCCCCTAAACATTGTTCAAACTGTGCATGTAGAGCATAAACAATGATTGAAAGTGATCTATACATTGTATTAGCAAAACTGCAAGCACATGACTAAATTAGAAGAAAAATGTGTTTTAAATGTGTCTGTGGAGTCTCCTGCTTATGACATCACCTGTGGCTTGATATGCAAATTACACATTTCCCATCGCAAAGCAGTTCATTTGCCACAGGTGATGTCATAAGCATGGGACTATATAGACACTTTAAAAAAAAACTACTAATTTAATTTAGACTATTTTCAATCATCGTTTATGCACTACATGCAAAGTAAAAACAATGTTCAGGTGATACAGCCCCTTTAAGGACTAATGCAAACATTTTAAAACTGTTAAACATTTGGCCATGCTCTGCTGAGCCAATCAATTTCGGAATTACTTGTCACTGGTTATTCAGGGGGGAAAAAAACAAGCAGTAGAATCTGTTTCCTGGGATCTAAGGGGATGGAGCCTGTTGCTGCAAGACATGACCCCTTATTGGGCTGTCAGACAAGCCTTTACTAATGTCCAGTCCAATCAATAAGTGAGCACATAGATAGACCACGCCCAGAAGCACCAGGAAGTAAACGGGGATCATTTATGCCAAATTTTAACATTTTAGCATTAATCCTGCTTTAAGTATTACACAAACATAGAGAGAGAGAGGTATTGATACCTACATGTTCATACATACAGACATATGGTTTTTACACTCCTCCGGAGTATATACAGACCTTTATATGTATATATAACTCCCTTTCACCATGGGGTGCTTTGCCAAAAAGAATGGAGGCAACACATTTAAAAGTTGTTCTTGAAAGACAGGTCGGCAGATAAGAGAACTTCAACAATCATTCGCCCTTAAAAACCTCAGCATAGTTCACACTTTTCTTTCGTGCTGTTATAAGTTGTCAAGATCTCTAATTTGATTGACTTTGCAAAGCCATGTAGCCACTAAAGCAACTAGAGACTATTACTGAACCAGCGTGGGCTGGAATAGAGAGGTATATTGTTACCTGTCAATGCCTGTATCAAGTTTCACCTCCATCTGCTCTATTATGTCCTTCTTCTTCTGTAGACACTCTGTCAGTTTTGGAGAAGAGCTGCAAAGAGAAAGAAAGCATACATCTTAAGAGCTGCAGTACAATACAATAGCTGGACACGCCTTGATTGCGGCCGTACCTTATTAAAGGCATGAGATGGTCATTAAATTGTTTGTCGAATAAATGGAAGATAGTATTGGCTTGATGCACAACATCAAAGAAATACAAGCTGGCGTTCTTTGAATCGGGAGAAGGAATTGCTGGAATAGATAGAGCAGGGATAATTGACGTTAAATCATATACATACAGCTAGAACGCAAAACTAAAAGAACTTTTAATTCATGTGACGGACGTATCTCAACATTAGATTAGTAGATCAGTGGCAGACTGTGCTACCACAAATATAAACACTATAAGAGTTACTGGGATCAACGCAGGAGATCATTTTCCCAAAAAGGGCATAGTCTTCTCACTTAAAAATGTATTCACGAGTACTTTTGTACATTTTCATAAGTGAAAGGTCCATTAGCTCTAGTATGGAGGATAAATACTTTGTAAATTACATATATAGCACATTAATATTTATATTGTGCCAACAATTTATGTAGCATTTGGTACAGAGCAAAGAAGGGATCTACATACTACATGAGACAGAGCGCAATGGATACATGCCCCCAAACTTACAAATCAGTTTATCGTCTCTGTCTGCACTAGAGGTGCCTCAGCCAAGATGTTTCCCCAGGGAAACATCATCTCTGGCGGTCATAGGATAAGATTCGCACCACTGTTTCCTTTCTGACCGTTCACAATAGAATTTGCAGATCTAGTCGCGCCTGCTTCGCTAAAATCCGTCCTTAATGTTCGCGTACACGTTTCCATTTTCATTCGCATTGCCATTTACTAATACTTTCCTCCTTACATGATTAACACACCACAAGGAATGACCAATGCTCACTGGACCACCTCACCAATTGCAGCAAGATGTTGGCTCACTACAAAAAAATGTGTCCGCATTGGAAAATATAACGGAAGAGGTCCAACAACAATAGGCTGGATGCACAGGTCATGTGGAGCTCCTTCTCATGGACAGTAAAACAAATGTCTGGATATGGGGTATACTGGAGGCAGTTGGGCCCTCCTGTACATACCTCCAAACCTGTCACATGTACAAAATTACCTGTCAAGCTGAATGAACAATAAGTCAGACTCTTTTTGTCCAGAGAGCAGTGAGGGCCCCGCAAGAGGCGCTGTGGGAACACTGCAATTGACAAAAAATTGGACAAGTGCCTTTTGAGGAATCCACTTCATGTATTTGATGATCTCGATAATGTGGAGGAGATCGCTATCCCCATTAACTCCACACCTAAGGGCACTTGGGTAGTTTAAATCTATAGCTGACTCCATGTCCATGACTATCATTATGGCTTTTGGTTGGATAGGTATTACATTTAAGAATTCTAAACACACGGCATGTTAGGTGAATACTCCCATCTTTTAAAATGAATCTAGTGAGGCAAGGGTGCGTACCTACTAGCCCGATTTCCAAGGCATAATCAATGTGCTCAATGCATAAATAATCCACAAGAATTAGAAATATTCTAAAGGCGTTCTTCGGGAGATCTGATGGATCTGAAAGCTGAAAGAAAAAAAAAAAGACAAGATGCCATTTCTGTGAAGTTTAATAAAACAATCGGGACCTTTGTTTTAACATTCTGAGCCAGAAAAACAAATTGAGACGTTAGCAAAAAGTTACACTAAGTCCACAAATCCTGGGTGCCAGGGCTCCACAAACCCTGGGTGCCAGGGCTCCACAAACACTGGGTGCTGGGCTCCACAAACCCTGGGTGCCAGGGCTCCTAAAATCCATGTTGCTGGCTGCTAACGATTTCCCTTGCTTTACAAAGTAGCCTATGTACCACATCTCCTAATTTGGTCTGTTTGGCTCCTAAGGTCTACAAACATTTGTCAAGACCTCTAATAAACAAATCTTCTTATAAAATGATGTTATTTTGATCCATGCAGGCCCTTTTTAGGTTTTTACTGGTTCTATAAAGCATGCACAAGTTGGGGTTTATTTAATGCTGTGGGATGGATCCTCCTCCCTTTCTTCTCAACAAAACAATACTGTGCATTGGGTCTGCTAGCAAAAACCGATCGTGTCAGGCTTATATATATCGTTTCTATTTATAAAGTTCCAGGCTGATTCCAAATAACCTATACATATCCCAGCGATGTGGGGGACTCACTTTATTACATCTTTCAAAGGCATGCTTGGTTTCTTGCAGCAGGTTCACCACTACTTCTTGTGCCAGGAACGTCTCACCGTGCGTATCGATGCTGGGTCCCAGCGACAAGTTTGTGCGCTGTCTTATCCGCTCCTTTAAATCTTGAATCCTAAATAAAAATGAAAGGCGTTCTTCTTTGATCTTAGAGAATCTCAAGCTCTCTCACTACCTACTAAGTCAAAGAATCTTAAAGGACAATTTAAAACTTATTTTTTAAACCCTTTGCTTACTCAGAAAAAGTGCCCCTTTCCTCTAAGTAAATCCAATCTTTGAAGGTACACATGGGTTTATGCTCAACTCTGATTGAGAAGCACAAGTGTGTGTGTATGGGGGGGGGGGGGGGGGGGGTAGGTTTAGTTGTCCTTAAAAACCTCCAAAGATTATTATATTACTAAATACCTAAGAGCAAGTGGGGACAGACAGAAACACACGACGCATTTCACCAACGCTTATTCATAAACTGAGAAAGACACTTGACGCGTTTCACGTTTTAAGTTTATGAATAAGGGTTGGTGAAATGCATCAAGTGTCTTTCTGTCTTTCCCCACTTGATGTGTGGTATTTAATAAGTAATAATATACTATCTGGAAGTTTGGAGTGATGCAATTTTTGGGTGGTTAGATTATCATATTTGCCCCAAAGATTAAGGAAGTGCAGTGTGCACCTGGTCCACTGATGCCTGGTAATCAAGTGGTCTTCTTTATCATCTCTGAGCAGAGACCACAACCTTGCTGTTTTTTTTGTCCTTTAAAACTCATTCAACAAGAAAAAAAAAGTTAATGTTTGACTATGGTTGTCCATCTCTTTACTAGCGGCAATAGTAATTCGGTTGGCAACAATATATACGGCCAGCTGGCTCTTCAAGTCTATGAAAGGTTTTAAAACACCTACATTAAATGGCTTACCCTCCAGATCCTATTGATCTCTTCTGATGGTTTTTGGAATCGTAATAGCGCTGTAAGATCACAGAACTCCGAATTTTTAGGTAAGCAGTTTCGACATCAATGTAGTTCTCCAGGTAGACGATGAATATGGACTTTATCAACTTTGACAGAAAGGTCTGTTTATCAGTCCCCAGGTTGAACTCCATCATTTTACTAGAGAGACTGGTAGTTCTAGACAAAATCAAACACAAACAGGTGTATTACCATAAAGCAGTGCCTGAGACAGTGCCATTTAGTGGTGGAAGTGTTGAAGTTCGCTCGCAATGGGCAAAAGTACATTTTCTACACAATAATACCATAAGATTAAAAATTTGGATGTTTGAGAGGCACAAGACACTCACAAATATTACACTTGCATGTATGTAATAATAACCTTTTACTGTTTTTGTTTCAATAATCACAAGGTACACACACACAATTGAGCGATTTAGAAGGTATCTGGTCAAAAACACGGAGAAAAATATGTAAACCAATAAAGTTAGAGATACAAAATGATAGCGTTATATTTTTATGACGCAGACATTGCAACAATTAAGAGAGTATTAACTGCTTTTGATATATTGTCAGGCAAAAAGGCGCTCAGCGAACTATTTCTGCGAGCCACACATTTGAAGGGCCACCTGTGACTCATGAGGTGTGACCAACCCTGTAATATACCATGATGTATATTCACAAAACTAGAAATATAACTAAATAAGGACAGGCATTAATACCTTGTGTACAGATCATACAGAGTCTTGAGGTATTGTTCAGCATCAGATTTTCTACATTCTTCCAAATGTTCTTTAACATAAGTCTGAAATGAAGGGAAATAATCTTGGCTCACTTCTGGAAAACACAATCTGTGCATCATTCAGTCTAAACAAAATTATGAATGGCTCGTTTTTCCATGTTAATGATAAATATATTATAAATATATTAATGATAAATAAGCAGCACTTCTCCATGGAATTCTAAGGAACATCATAACGCTGGATAGGCGTACACTAGACCTAGATGGGCGCACATGTAAATTAGCTGGTCTTTAATTAATCACTGGAATGTCAAGATGGTGTAAATAAACAAAATAAAATATATAAAAAAATTTTTAGGTTGAATAACAACAAATTCCAAGCTACCCGTCTTACAACTTGTTATGGTAATGATAAGTAATCTCGTATATACAGATGTTCTCTGGTGGGATTTAAAATTATTTTAGGGTATGCTCTCGGAAAAACATCTGAAATCAGCAGCTGAACAATAGGGGTTATTATTCCCCAACTTAAAGTACAACCGTCTGGGGAAAAAAATAACTTATGTTTAATTGAAAATGTACATAAAATGTAAGCATTTTTAAACAGAAATGAAATAATAAAATAAAGCACATTATTAAAGCCTTTCCACTTTTATAGCTCAATCAGGGGATAAATATCTTGGGTCCGATCTCCCTTCATCTGACCCAAGATTCTGAACAACATGGCAGCCCCCTGATAGTGGTATGCGAGCAGAGAGAGCTTGATAAGGTAATCTATTAGTATTTTTTCATTAAAGCATTTGTATTTAAAATGTCTATACTTGAGCAAACTTTCAATTAAACAGAATTTTTTTTCTTCTGGCAATTGTCCTTTAAATGTTCATTATATGACCTCAGAAGAATCAGGGGGCTGGAGCTGAGGTGACCCTGCAGGGATTAGAACCTGAGGTTTGGACAGGTACTGCAGCATTGTCCAACTCGCCAACCTCCCTGGCAGTGCAAGTATATACGCACGCTGTTTATTTCTCAAGGGTTGAAGGATTTTTTAAAAAATGTTTTATTATAATCTCAGGGTTTTAGATCAGAGCGTCTAGAGCTGAACCATTACTATACTAAACTGATTTGATATGGTGCTTTTCTGACTGTATGTTAGCGTTAAAATCTGCCTGCATGCAGGTTAAAGATACCGTTGATTCTTAGTCTTTGTTTAAAGAGGACATTAAGAGAAAGATATGGTCATTACAACTGGCATGTTACCCTTGTGATGGGCTACAGCATAATAAATATTTCAACTATTCTCTGGACAAGTTCCATAAGTTCTGAAGTAGGGTTACAAGCTACACCCCTTGCAAAGCACAAGTTTCTGCCTACCCGGGCATTCTGCAGGCAGATCTTCACACACTACACACTTGCCACTTTACCAGCATCTACGGAAAACGCAAATGATTCTAAAATGTGCTCAGTGCTAATCAATTAAATGAACCCTCTGAGACATCCAATTTAAATGATGCCCTAATTCTACACCATTCAAAAGATTATTGTTACCTAGTCTCTGTAGTCAAATGATATTCTCCTCTAGTCAGAGGAGTGCTCTGTGACAGCTCAGAAAGCAGTCTGCCGGTTTCTCCGACCGGTGCATGCGCACATCAGTCATGCACAACACAACCAATCAGTGGGGAGGAGACATAGTCGGAGGTGTGGTTGGTGTCATAGACTCCACAACATGGCAGCCTGAACATCAACATTGAAATTGCTTCCGAATGATGCTCCATAAGAGTTTTAATCACACAGAAGATTTGGTGCGATTAAAATAAGTTAGAGGGTTTAGTCACTTCCTTTTAACACCTAAAATTAATAGACTATTTTAAAAAATATATAAATAAACAAGTGTCTCTAGAATCCATTTTGATCATTGGAAGGAAACAGTGCCTAGGATTGCAGCACTTCATGGGAGCCGTTAAGCCAATTCCATACCTCCTTCACTTATTCCACAAAAGGCCCCAGCATTCCCCATACCACTTCTTATTTGGAGGTTTGCCACGGCTGAATAATTGGAAATTGTATTCTTGCTTTTAGAATGGTTTTACTAACCAAAAAAATATTAACTTAAAAAAAAAAAAAGAGAAAAAAAAGAAGAGTTGCATGCTGGCTGTTACAGAAGGGTCTACTCAAGAAAGTAGTGAAGGGAATGGAGATGGGAATTTCAAACTTTAGGCCAAAGTAGCAGACTTGGAAAAATTCTACACTGAAGCGGAATTTTTTTTAAAGGGACACTAACAGGAATATTTTTTTATCTTCAACGTAACGTCAAACACCATCTTAAATTATGGTAAAATAATTCTTCAACAATATAGGAGGACAAATTTCATATGGAATTCTAAAGAAATAATTTATGGCAGGGGCGTCCAACATGCGGCCCGCCGGGCATCGAGGTGCGGCCTGCCTGAGCTCTGCTCCGGTAGCCGCACCTCGAGCTGCAAACCGCAGGGGAAGCTATGTCAGGGAAGGAAGTTCCCTACACAGAGTGCTGCTGCTCTCATGTGCATATCCCCTCCTCTAACCTGCGCGTGAGGTCATGCGCAAGGGTCAGAGGGAGGGAAAAAGCGCACTGGCAGCATGAAGATAACGGGGAGCCCACAAACTCGGGGATCAAGGACCCAGAGCCCCGTTAAAAAAAAGAAAAGAAAACTGGTGTGTATTTTCGAGTGTGTGTACAAATGTGTGTGTGGGGTAAGTGTATGTATGTGAGTGTGTGTGTGTGTGTGTATATATAAATGTGTATCTGGGGTAAGTGTATGTATGTATATATATGTGAGTGTGTGTGTATAAATGTGTATGTTTGTGAGGGTTAACTGTGTGACTGTGTATGCATGTGTGTGTTTGTAGTTAATGTGACCACTGCACATTAGTATGAATTATATATCACACACATGTTTATAATACATTTCTAGTATGTAATGAAAATGTTATGGAATTTGACCTTTTGATGTTCCTAAATATAATTGCACAGTAATTTGTATTAGACTGTACCTCGCAGTTGAAAAAGGTAAAAATAAATAAATTAAATTAACAGTACTCTCTTTAATGTGTTGTAGTCAATAACTGTATTTTACAAGCCAGTAGAGGGCAGCAGGTGGTCCTCAAAAGCCTGTTTCAAAGTGAAGAGTTTAGCTGCAACATGTTGAAAAGGTAAAAAGGAAATAAATAGTCACATCATTTGACCCATGTATTGTGCTGGCCAAATTACTACCACTGTTAAACATTACAGGTTTACATCTGCATTAATCCTTTCCAGACCGCTGGACAAGTGTTTGAATTTCTAAAAGCTCACCTCTTCAATCAAGCGTACTCCTCATCCTGCTAGAACACCCATTAATTAACCTTCAGCTAAACCCACCTAGCGCTCACTGTCCTTGAATACGTTTAGGAACAAGGAAGGTTACTATTCATCAGGGGAAAAAAACACATTAATTAAGCTCTGGTCAAAGCCACCTAGCGCTCACTCTCCCTAATTACTCTTACAACCACCACATTCCCCCTTGACCCTTTTCACTGGGTCTAGGACACTTCTTCTACATCGCTGACAGTTCAGCGCGGCAGTTAGAACGCTGAACTGTCAGCTCTTACAAATATAAAAGTAAAAAGCAAATACCCCCCAATAAAGTTATTAGTGCCACCTAGTGCCCCCCAAACCCCAATACTAAAATTTACCCCCGAAACCGAATACTAACCCCCTAAATCCTAATACTAACCCGCGAACCCTAATACTAACCCCCGAACCCTAATACTAACCCCCTAAACCCTAATACTAACCCCCTAAACCCTAATACTAAAATTAACCCCCGACCCCTAATACTAACCCCCTAAACCCTAATACTAACCCCCTAAACCCTAATACTAACCCCCTAAACCCTAATACTAACCCCCGACCCCTAATACTAACCCCCGAACCCTAATACTAACCCCCGACCCCTAATACTAAAATTAACCCCGAAGCCTAAAAACTAATTCTAACCCCCTAAACCCTTCTTGTGGTGCAGAGTCGGTGGTGAAGCGGCTGCGCGGAAGCAGCCGCGATGAAGTGTCCCATCCCCCTTTTCAATTACCCTTCTCCTGCTCCCTACTGTCCCCTACTGCCTCTATATTGTAAGAGCATGTGAGCAGGGCTTTCTACCTCATGAATCAGTCCTTCACTGTTTTCTCTAACATATTATGTAGTTCCACTCTATGCTCTGTACCAAGTGCAATGTCAATTGCTGGTGCTATATAAATAAATATTAATGTAATTTGGACACGTTTGCCACCCTGATAGCGATCTTAAAATGGGATAGCACATCCTTGATTAAAGATTGATGTGTGATCCATGCAGACCGCTAGCTGGTGTTTCACGGGTCCAAGAATCTGCATCGTAACCTGCACCCAATCGGAGGGTTGTGAAAACAATAACTTTATGTGTGTCAATCTCGGTTTCTCCTCCTATAAGGTGCTGCATTGCTTGGGACAAGAGCTTCAGATTGTTTCCGTTGCTCTGGGGATGTGGATTGATTGCCTCTAGAGGCAGGCAGCAACATTACAGTAAAAATAAATAAATACCTAAAAATAAAAAAACATTATTTATATATAGCTTTCAAGCTAGGGTTAGGTTCAAAACATAGGAGAAAATGATTTCGCTACTTTCAGTCATTGCTCCATAACTTGTATTTCTAAACTCAGGACAAATATAATCTATAGAGCAGAGGTTTTTTTTTATTAGTGTTTGTAGATGTGTAAAATATTTTTTTTTATGTGAAAGCTATAAAAAGTGTTTTTTTTATCTAAATATTTTATGATATTTTAATTTTTTTTATAGCAAATTATGTGACCGATAAAACCCCCAGTTTTGCATGTAAGCATGCAAAAACACAAGAGGCATTGGCTAAAATACAAAATGAAGCAAAGGTTTGATTAAAAAAAAATTACAATTAGAAGAAAAGAATAAAACTCTATGCAAGAATATTACCACAATAACTTAAAGGACAACAGTGTGCAATTTTTTTTAACTGAAAGATTGTATCAGCAGTAGGCATTTTAAATAGAAATACTTTAATGAAACACTACAAATAAAGTACCTTATAAAAGTCCTATTTGCTTATATAGCTTATCTGTAGAATTAAACGTCGCAGTGGCCATTTGTTATGTATAACAGCGATTGCGCCTTCTTTAACTCACGACACTAATCAGATGCTTTTTCATGGGCTGTGCTGCCGCTTTAATCATAGGTGCACACGCGGACCGCCCCACTATTTGGCGCTATCTGCGCCATGGTTATTCATAACCCCCATTGTGAAGGTAGATCTGACTCAAGATTTTAAACAAGATGTCTGCAACCTGATAGAGCTATACAAGCAAGGAGGGGTTTAATAAGGTATTTTGTTTGTATTCTTACATTAAAGCATTTCGATTTAAAACATTTCTACACGTGACACAACGGTTCAGCTAAACAGAAGACAATTTCCTTTCAAGCCCATGGTATCATTGCTGAAAAATGAGAATGTGTTAAATACCTGAAGTTCGGCTTCAAAAACATTTTGGATAAGTTTGGCCAGAACAATTTCTGGACTGCTGAAGATGTCACCAACTTCTCGATTTACTCGCTGGCACAACAAAGCGGAGTTTTCAAATATATCCCCTTTTAAATAGGCCCCCTGGAATACAGATGAAGAACACGTGTTAGTTTCAACTCTGCCCGTCATTTTCTCTCTACTGCGCTGAGCTTTATACATTACCTCCTGACTCTGATTTATGTAAACATCCACACAATGGGAATAGCCCTGCGAGAAAAGCCAAACAAAGGAAATGCACATTAAAAACAATGTGGAGGATAAGCGTAACGGAAACACAATTGGTTTATAATGTATTTTACAGCTAATCAGGGAGTGAGAATAATACAGAGTACAAGTAACACCATATTCCACAGAATCGCGGAGATTCCAAGTCCCATTTCAGATTTGTGTCATTGCAAATACACCTTAGCCCCGCTGTAGCGCGAACCTTGGGATCTACGGAATCACACTGTGATATAAGTTGGATCGCGATGTGACTCCGAAGATCTCACACATTGTCCGAAGTTTAATAAAAAGGCACAATCGACGAATCTTCTCTTATAATTGCTTGTTGGTTCTCTGACAATAATCAGGCGCACGGAGCGACGTCACGACCAGGAATATGCGTTTGTGGCGCAGCGTCCGCAGACTCCGCATATTTGTCTGCTTTTTACACAGGTGTGCACATTAATAGCGCCATTATTTGGTGCTATCTGCTTGTGCGCCATCTTTATACTTAAGCCCCAACGTTTAGATATTGTTTTATTTTCTACATTCACGGTATAAGCAATGTTGAGGGTGACAGAGGTGGCTATTCATTTAAAGGAGAGTTGCACTTGCAATCACCTTATAGTGAATAGACCCCAGAGTCCCTCTAATAATGTTTGCAATATAATGTAATGTGCAATTCTCTGGTGTCCAAAACGTCAAGGCTGCAATACGAATTGTGACGTAATGTTAATTTTAAGCAGGTTCTAAACAAAAAGTTTGTTCAAATAATCTTGGTTCTTATAAATGAATAAATTGTAACTTTATTGCGTTTAAGCCCATGCCACCTACATTGTGAGCCTTTCATGGAAATAGATTCCACTTTTATAAATATTTTAATTTACCTTAAAGTGAAGCAAAACAGCTGCCACCTCCCTCATACGAGAGATTTCGCCTCTTCTCTGAGCATTTGTGAACTCCTGAATTAACTGGTTCTCCAGATTATGATATTTACCTATAAAAGAAAATATTAATAGCATGCCAAGTTCATCTAGCACAGTGATGGAGAACCTATGGCATGCATGCACCCAACTGGCATGCCAAGCTCCTTGTTGTGGCACGCGTGGCTAGGGGAAGTTGTGAGGCTGAAGCCCCTAATCATAGCTCCATTGGCCCAAAGTGAAAATTCACTGCAAATAAATATTTACAGAAATGCTATCCTGTTGCCTCCTGAGCAATTATTATTATTGCTCAGGAGCCAGCAGGATAAGCATTTCAGTAACTGCACACCCCTCCTTATCACAAGTTGGTTTAGCCTGCCAGTTCCTCTCCTGACATCAGCTTGACAGCTGATGTCAGGTATGTGTGTGTGTGTGTGTGTGTGTGTGAGTAGGTGTGTGTGTGTGAGTAGGTGTGTGTGTGTGTGAGTAGGTGTGTGTGTGTGTGAGTAGGTGTGTGTGTGTGTGAGTAGGTGTGTGTGTGTGTGAGTAGGTGTGTGTGTGTGTGTGAGTAGGTGTGTGTGTGTGCGAGTAGGTGTGTGTGTGCGCGAGTAGGTGTGTGTGTGCGCGAGTAGGTGTGTGTGTGCGCGAGTAGGTGTGTGTGTGTGCGCGAGTAGGTGTGTGTGTGTGCGCGAGTAGGTGTGTGTGTGTGCGCGAGTAGGTGTGTGTGTGCGCGAGTAGGTGTGTGTGTGCGCGAGTAGGTGTGTGTGTGCGCGAGTAGGTGTGTGTGTGCGCGAGTAGGTGTGTGTGTGCGCGAGTAGGTGTGTGTGTGCGAGTAGGTGTGTGTGTGCGAGTAGGTGTGTATGTGCGAGTAGGTGTGTATCTGCGAGTAGGTGTGTATCTGCGAGTAGGTGTGTATGTGCGAGTAGGTGTGTATGTGTGAGTATGTAAGTGTGAGTAAGAATGTGTGTATACATGTGTACACGTGTACACATGTGCTGTATGTAAGTATGTGTACACATGTGCTGTATGTAAGTATGTGTACACATGTGCTGTATGTAAGTATGTGTACACATGTGCTATAGGTAGATGTGTACACATGTGCTATAGGTAGATGTGTACACATGTGCTATAGGTAGATGTGTACACATGTGCTATAGGTAGATGTGTACACATGTGCTATAGGTAGATGTGTACACATGTGCTATAGGTAGATGTGTATACATGTGCTGTATGTATATGTTTGTATACATGTGAAGTATGTTGTGTGGGTGTACATGTGCCGCATGTGGGTGTACATGTGCCGCATGTGGGTGTACATGTGCCGCATGTGGGTGTACATGTGCCGCATGTGGGTGTACATGTGCCGCATGTGGGTGTACATGTGCCGCATGTGGGAGTACATGTGCCGCATGTGGGAGTACATGTGCCGCATGTGGGAGTACATGTGCCGCATGTAAGTGTGAGTATGTATGTATGTATGTGTGAGTGTGTGTATACATGTGCTGTGTGTATGTGTGAGAGTATGTATGTGGGTATTTAATATAAAGCACTATTGGCACTTTGAGGTCTGGAACTTGGTTGTATGCAGAAAATTGGGCACTCAGTCCCAAAAAGGTTCGCCATAAAAAAAAAGCCCTTGTGTAATAGGCAACTTACTTGCAATTTTGGATTTTACTTCTGCAAACCTGAAATAAGACAATAAAGGAAAATGGTAAATTCTAGTGCTTAATTCTCACAAAGCAGCAACAACCTGGGTGATTCTCTGCGTACACACGTGAAAAGAACATACAGGGTAAATAAACCAAAACACTGGTATGGTTGGTGCAAGGTGTAAGTATACAATATACAAATTTTTTAATTTTAATATTTTGTGTATTAAAACTTTTGTATATTGTATACTTAACACCTTGCTCCCGTATTATTCTCCACTTGCTTCTTCTGGAGTATCGTTTGAGGAGAGAAGCGTGAACCAAAACAGAAATTTTCTGATGAGCCCAACAATCTCCTAAATTTGTGAGTGCAAACAGTGAAATATTGTACCATAATCCGTTTTTTTGCAGTATTACACTATGTATTTTGTCTTTTTCTTCATATATATGATGTGAGACATTGCAGATATTCACTCAACTAAGAACCAAGGCAATCACTTTTTGCTTATTATTCTGGTGGTGGTCACATAGCGCAACTGTTTTGGTTTATTTACCTTGTATGAAATAAGACAATGGTGATCAATAAAATATTTCCATACACAGAGGTCACATTAAATCACACATTGTACAAACCCAGTAGTATGTAATGATATGACATTTCTAATAGTATATTATAACTATTGAAAACCATAAGCTGGGGATTTGTAACCAACTAAAAGAAGTGCAATAAACTATATAAAGATGACTTTACAGCAGTAGACATGGGATCGGAAAAGGGTTGAACTTGTTGGATGCAAGTCTTTTTTCAACCTAAACTACTATTTCAAGTAGCCTGGTCATACAAAATGGCCAAACATTAGACATCAATAATCAACAGATTTCTTATCAATGACCTGTAACCTAGTCTGTAAGAAAATCTACAAAGCAAGATCTCTCAGAACAGTGGTGTTTTTACCTAGCCAGCAGCCGATTAAAATGGTGTGAGCAAGAATTCCAGTATAATCGTACGGAAAAAGCAATCAGTACCGGGAGAATAGGAAGCTGAAGAGCAATAATGAATGATAATGACTATAATTAAGTTCCAGATTTTCATAAGACTGTTTCTGTGTTTTGGAAGCCGACATTGTAAGTGCACTTTTTCTTTAGTAAAGCGGTCAATCTGTTTATTTGAAAGATTACACCAAGTGTAGGCATTTCAAATAGAAAAGCGTTAATGAAAATACAAATAAAGCAAATTATTGAGCCCTCTCTTGCACAGCTCTATCGGGGGAAGACCTCTTGGGTCTAAAAACAAAAAGAGATATAGGGAGCAAAGACAATTCAATAAGGCACTTTATTTGTATTCTTCATTCAATTTATTTGAAATGCCTGCACGTAATACAATCTTTCAGTAAAACACATTTAAGGACCATCTGGAGGAAAGGGTCTGAATAGGCATTTTCTATAGATCCTTTAATCATCATTAATTCACAGAAGTACAACATGGCACTATCCCCATGTGCGCCCATGTATAATGTGGATTACGGATAGATGTCTGTCGTCTGTGCTGTATGTTCTGGTCCTTGGGTAATGTAAATTGGTGGATGAGAAAATCTAGCAGACAAATAGAACAATTCTGCTGCCCCATATATTGTGCAGAGCATTGGGTAGACTGGTAAATGTACCCCTCCCGTCTAGCGGCTTTCTTCCTTGTGCCCGGCAAACCAGGCTTATATTATGAATAGGTTAATGGTTCTATCAAAGCTGCAGCACCTTCATAGGATTTTTATTGTAGCTTTTAATATGCACCTTCATGTTGACATTCACAGTATAGAGGTAAATTGGTCTATAGCAATGCTACTTCGGCATGGGATTAGCATATGTTTCCCAGCAGGAGGTGAAGTGTGTTATACATATATATTTCTATAAACCCAATCTCTACCATGCCAGCACTGGGGCTAGCAAACAGTGCCTAATATCTTAATTCAGCACAATGAAATAGTCTTTCCCCCGCAGCTGCAACTCTGTAGGTTCCAGTGATAATTTCCAAAATGACTTAGATCCCCACTTGTTCAGAAATGCAAAAGGAGGTCAGTAAGAATTCCAAATCCTTTTCTGCGTTAAACTTGTAACATAAGAGCAAGGAAGCAGTAGAAAAAGCAAGCAAGCAAAAACAGGACCTTCTTAATTTAGTATCAGACCACATTCATCAGTTCATAGGTGTTTCTGTACCTTTTAAAGCAGGCGTAGGGAACCTGCGTCTGTCCAGATGTCGCAGGACTACCTTACCCATACTCCTCCTCCAATAGGAGCTTAGCTGAAAGTGCATTATGGGAAATGTAGTTCATCGGCAGCTGGAGGGCTGCAGGTTCTCCACCCCTGCTTTAAAGTAATACTCCACCTTTTTTCACTTGTTTTATAACTACCGCATGAGATGTTATGTGTGTATTATTTAGCAGTGCATCTGATGTAAATGCTTTGCTTTTAGTGCTGTGGTGTTATTTTATAATCTATTTTTCTTTCACACTGGCGTCTGCCATAGCCAGATATTAAGTCGTTTTCCAAAGAGTCTGGGGACAGCATAATGGCTTCCAATAACCCATATATTGGTGTGCTTACAACATTATTGGGAGATTTTTAGACATGAAACCAATCTGAGGCATTCCAGACTATTTTGGAAACCAACTTCCTGCCTGGTAATATCTGTCATGAGAATGAAAGAAAATTTAATTTATAAAATAACACCACACCACTATAAAATCATACATTTAAACCATCAAACTTGCAAAATGAAACACTGGTAACAGCATATGATTATAGAAAAAGTATACAAGGGTTCTCTACTTCTTGTTTGCCCAATCAATGATACCTGTCAGTTAAACAATACAATATAGGCAAGAAAACACAAAATGTTGCCACATCTTGGTTTATGTGTGAAATGCCAAATAAAACAAGTTACAGAAACATAAATATAAAAACTGAAAGATAAGTCACAGTCTAATGACTCACCGGTCAAATGGGAGCTCTTGTGCAATTAGATGCAACTTCTGAATTATATCGGCTGCTTCTTTAATCTATCAGAGACATACAAAACATATACAGCAAACCATTACTTAACAACTCCCACTGAAAACATAATTCTCAAAAGGAACATATGTATAAACAAAAAACCACCACTGTCACACGTATACACTTTTGCTTTGTCTATTGAAAAAGTCATTTAACTTTAATGGCGCTTTAAAAAGTAGATGGTGTTTGCTATTTTGCAGTAATCAGACCCCCAAAAAGTTATATAATTTACTGAGACAGATATATTTTTTAATTCTAGGACGGTGAAGTGGCGATATGTTTAAATCAGCTGCAGTTACTTGAGTAAATGTGAGCAGGAAGAAATCAAGACAAAGACACAGTACTTTATAAAAAAATAAATCTACTAAACACTGTTTTTACTGTGAATGTAGAGAATAAAAATGATTGAAAATGATCTATACATTGTGTGTAGGAGAATTAGGAGAAAAATGTGTTTTAAATGTGTGTGTGAAGTCTCCTGCTTATGACATCACCGGTAGCTTGATATGCAAATGAACTGCTTTTCAATGGGAAAGGTGTAATTTGCATTTCAGGCCACAGGTGATGTCATAATCAGGAGACTCCACAGACACATATTTCTAATTTAGACATTAACGTAATATTGCTATCACAATGTATAGATCATTTTCCATTATTTTTTATATGCATGGTAAAAACAATGTTTAGGTGACAGTCCCTTTACAGTACTTATAAGCTGGTAAAATCACAGTAGCTGCATCACATGTAACAGAAACGGATTAGCCATTAAAAGGCTTTATCAGCACTCGACAGGATGATGTTAAAGTTTAATGAGTCAGTCGGCCAACAGTTGCGAGTGTGACCACAATCATGGCAGCTGCCATATACTTGGAATTAGGCCAAGTATACTTATCAGCCTGGCTGCCAGCAGCTCTTACCTTTTCAGGGTTGTTAAAGACGTCGGACTGTAGGTTTCCGTCCAGAAACTCGTTGAAATACGTCATCAGTTTCTGAGCTTCCACGGCACGTTGGCGTGGTGTGTTCACCCCTTCCAGCTGGTCACCCAGGTGGCAGACCTTAGTGGCTACATAGCTGATGTGTTCATCCAGCTCTTGGAAATGCTGGAATGCAACCTGGAAAACAAATGATTTTATAAATTATATATATATATCAGTATATATGCAAACTGATACAAGGTTATTTTACAACAGCAAGTCTTCTTATACAGGGCTTAACAAATTCCAGGAGCCTCCTAGATGTTCTACTACTGGATCCTATCTTTTTTGACTGGGTTCCATGAATCTCTATGGAAATAGCACATCCCTGGCTCCTAAATCAGTCTCCTTCTCTCCTGAGGTCTACAAATATATGTCAAGCCCTGGTGTTATATAAACATTGGAGACAGACTGGGGTGGAACAGCAATTTTCTTTTTGGACCTTTTCAGTTTCTGAAAATAGCTAGGCTGGTTCCTGAATTGGTCTGTTTGGATTCTAAACGATACAATTTAATATAGTTTTCTGTTTAAGGGGGGAAGGACACTTGTATTATTTTAATGTACTCCAATTTATAAAATTTGAATATATATAATTTAGAAATTATACGATTGAATCAAAAATGTAGAAGAGGTGTTAGTTCTGAAGAGCTCGAAATTCAGATACAAAAGATAAATAACAGTTGTATCTACAGATTCACTCATGCAAAGGTAAACACAGTACAGGAGAAGAGAATACCCTATTTCATTGATTAAATGACAATTATTTGTTCAATTACGTTAGAACGCAGCTGGTAAAAAATTGGTTTAAGGGCAATGTTAGGTCTATTGAGGCAATAGCATGGAAGGTATCTTTTTTTAAAGAAAAGGTGACAACTCTAAGCCCATTATAGTGGTCAATGTAGGTCAATTACCTATTTTTGCAGTAATTCAGAAAGCAATGAAATAGACAAGACAATCAAACATAGAGGTACTCACACTTACTGAGTAACAATGACTTGGAGTTACTGTGAGTCAGTTTGTAAATGAAGACAGGATACCCCCACTCTCCCAAGAAAGGCTTGTGTGCTTACCTGGTTACTCTTCTGTAATTCCTGGACCTTTTTGGCAAATTCCTTTGCTTCTTTCTGGCACTGATGCTCTAATTTCTCCACTTTCCTCTGAATCCGCTCGTCCATTAACTTCAGTTCTTCAATATGGTTCACAAACTCTTCTAATAATCTAGAAAAAGAGATGCATCATGAACTGCCCTTAAGTCATCTGGACATATATATTTACGTTCTGCAAAGCATGGTGCTTGAGGACGCTACATGCCGGCAGTTATTCTCTCTAAGTGCGCCTTCAGCAACCAAACGCAGACGACCCCCCACCTCGCGCGCATATGATCACTGCGAATGTGATCGTATGTGTTCAAACTCGCATAGGGAGTGTCTGAGTGCCGGGTGTCGTCACGTGACATCCTGGCACTCAGCAGGCCGATGAGTGAGGACATGCTGCAGCACGGATGTCCCCCTCCCCTGCAATGGTAAGATAAAGCAGCAGGGAGGGGGGACACATCAAGAAAAGACTGTGTGAGGTGTGTGTGTGTATATATGTGTATACGTAAAGTAGGTGTGTGTGAGGTGTTTGTATATATGTGTATGTATAAAGTAGGTGTGTGTGTGTGAGGTGTTTGGATATATGTGTATATGTAAAGTAGGTGTGTGTGTGTGAGGTGTTTGTATATATGTGTATACGTAAAGTAGGTGTGTGTGTGAGGTGTTTGTATATATGTGTATATGTAAAGTAGGTGTGTGTGTGTGAGGTGTTTGTATATATGTGTATATGTAAAGTAGGTGTGTGTGTGTGTGTGAGGTGTTTGTATATATGTGTATATGTAAAGTAGGTGTGTGTGTGTGAGGTGTTTGTATATATGTGTATATATAAAGTAGGTGTGTGTGTGTGTGTGTGAGGTGTTTGTATATATGTGTATATGTAAAGTAGGTGTGTGTGTGTGAGGTGTTTGTATATATGTGTATAAGTAAAGTAGGTGTGTGTGTGTGAGGTGTTTGTATATATGTGTATATGTAAAGTAGGTGTGTGTGTGAGGTGTTTGTATATATGTGTATATGTAAAGTAGGTGTGTGTGTGTGAGGTGTTTGTATATATGTGTATATGTAAAGTAGGTGTGTGTGAGGTGTTTGTATATATGTGTATATGTACAGTAGGTGTGTGTGAGGTGTTTGTATATATGTGTATACGTAAAGTAGGTGTGTGTGAGGTGTTTGGATATATGTGTATATGTAAAGTAGGTGTGTGTGTGTGTGAGGTGTTTGTATATGTGTATATGTAAAGTAGGTGTGTGTGTGAGGTGTTTGTATATATGTGTATATGTAAAGTAGGTGTGTGTGTGAGGTGTTTGTATATATGTGTATATGTAAAGTAGGTGTGTGTGTGAGGTGTTTGGATATATGTGTATATGTAAAGTAGGTGTGTGTGAGGTGTTTGTATATATGTGTATACGTAAAGTAGGTGTGTGTGTGTGAGGTGTTTGTATATATGTGTATATGTAAAGTAGGTGTGTGAGGTGTTTGGATATATGGGTATATGTAAAGTAGGTGTGTGTGTGAGGTGTTTGTATATATGTGTATATGTAAAGTAGGTGTGTGTGTGAGGTGTTTGGATATATGTGTATATGTAAAGTAGGTGTGTGTGAGGTGTTTGTATATATGTGTATATGTAAAGTAGGTGTGTGAGGTGTTTGGATATATGGGTATATGTAAAGTAGGTGTGTGAGGTGTTTGTATATATGTGTATATGTAAAGTAGATGTGTGTGAGGTGTTTGGATATATGTGTATATGTAAAGTAGGTGTGTGTGTGTGTATATATGTGAAGAAGCCGTGTGTGTTTATGAATTGCGTGTATGCTTGCGTGATTGTCTGGCTCCTAAATTTTTGGGCTGGCTCCTAAAATCTAATTAGATTTGTCAAGCCCTGGGTTAGATTAATGGATGGGAGTAGATTTAGGGTTAGGGTTTAATTTAGGGCTAAGTTTGGGGCCAAAAGGTCATGGAAACGTTGGTATTTCTAAACTCAAATATTAGAAACTATATAGACGGGTTATTTTTTACCGTTTGTAATTGTGTTAAAAAAAAAAAAATCAGGTCAAACTTAGAAAAAGTGTTGTTTTTTTGGGCAAATATTCATTACATATGTTTTAATAGTAAATTATATCATATGATGAAAATAATAGTATTAAAAGAAAGCCCCATCAGTGCTTTAAAAAATGATTTCTAATTTGTGTGGTTGTACTGAACATGAAGAAAGAAATCACAGTTAAACAAACGTATGACAAAAATAATGGAATTCTGGTCTTCAAGGCACATTAAATGCAGCATGGGACTGTCACTAAGGGGTTAATACTCTCATAACAGACACAGCATGTTTACATTCATGTTACAATGTAATTAATAGGTTACTATGTTCTGATTCTGCAGAAAACAGTGAGAATTTTTTTGTTGTTGTTGTTGTCCTTTATTCTGGATCTTGTCGAGTCTGTCACCCAACCATACAGATGGGATGCAAACATGGTCTCACCAGCTCATCTATAAAACAAAGCAAGAACCTTTTGACAAGGAAAAGTGCTAATTATCACTAATTGAGCTCAGCAGGCAAGTCTCTAATACATGCATGACTTTAAAACCCCTGTAATACAGGCAGCAATACTTAATGTGGCTCTAAAGGTCTCTTTTAAAGATTAAAGCTTGTTTGCCACTGGTCCACATGTGTATCTTTGTATAAATTGTCAATTGTTCTTGTACAAAAGGAAGTAGGTTTAATATGTACCTTTTGGGATCAAATGTTTCCGCACCTCCTCTGGATCCACCCCCTGGAGTTCGCCAAGCTAGTCGCTCAATATATTCATCTGCAACAAACGGCTCCTGTAACCAACAAGCCCATAATATTATTCATAATATTATTATTGGAAGAAAATAAATTGGGGGGGGGGGGGGGGGGGGAAGGTGACCGTGAACAATAAAGATGTTCAAAGGTCAATGTTCTGAAAATGGAACAATCACTGAGGACACCTATATACTGTTACTGCTGATTGCTCCAGTTTTTGAACACTGACCCAGAATTGCTGTGTATACATAACCCTTAGTGTGCTCAGCACATTGTTCAATTGATTCCGTCTTATCTGTGTTTACGTA
Organism: Pelodytes ibericus; assembly: GCA_036172795.1. NCBI lineage: Eukaryota > Metazoa > Chordata > Amphibia > Anura > Pelodytidae > Pelodytes > Pelodytes ibericus. The sequence goes on along the minus strand of CM069868.1, from coordinate 17,857,389 downwards.
CTGGAGATTTCTTTCTAAGACAATGTCTGGTTCACCAATGACACAATATACGATCAGTGAACCAAAGACAGGCGTAATTCAGAATAAAATATGTACAGGACACAGAGGAAGTGTTTACTCAAGTCTCACTCTACAGTCAAAGAATCCACCCTGCAATACTAAACAGATTAAAATACAAGTTGTGTGAAGATCACCTTCAGGGAGACAGTGAAATTTCGTTTGGTCACCAAAACTGTTTACTGAAGTTGAATGGGAAAAGAGGGATCATTATAGAGCATCCAGACTTTAAGAACGGTAATTATGGATGAGGAGAAAGGGACTCACATGAAATTGAAGGGAAAATTAGCTTAAATGTCAACTGTTTGCAAAACAAAGTTATGTTTAATTAATTAATTAAATATTGCAGTAGTTGTAGGCGTTTTAAACTGAAATGCTTTGATGAAAGAATACAAATAAGGTTCCTTACTAAGCCTTCTTTTTGTATAGCTCGTTCAGGGTGCGGAAATCTTGGATCGGATTGGTCAGATCTTCCATCATCTGACCCAAGATTCTAAACAACATGTCTGCCCTTTAATAGAGTTATACAAGCAGAGAGGGCTCATTAAGGAAAGTGTATTGTATGCTTTCATCAAAGCATTTCTATTTAAAATGCCTACACATGATGCGATTTTTCAGTTAGGCAGAACTTATTTTTTTGAGGACAGTTGTCCTTTCAAACAGAGAAGGGAAGCTTTGATAAGGAGAGGATGTACTGATATAAAGAGGGGAAGGAAGCTGACACAGAGTGAGGAAAATGGACTGGCAATGAGGAAGGGAAGAATGAAATAAACTGAGAGAAGAGGTGACTAAAATGAGAAACCAACATTGAAGAGGGCACTTTGAGATCTTTAACTTGGGCAGTTGGACTCAAGTATCCACAATCGCGGATCTAGACTGTAAGCCCCAGAAAGCATCACTATCATACATATGATCTGTCACCTGGAGAAATACCACTGAGGTTTACCAGCTAGGAGAAATGAAGAGAAAACGGACAGCGCTAAATTAATTACAAAATAAATATTGAGAAATCAATAATTCGATTTTAAAAAAAATATGATAACTCAAGTGGTTATATGATTAAGCACTGTACATATTTATTCTTGTTCATTGTTAGCTAGAAAAAAATGATTACAATGCCAAACCAGTCTCATGTACAAGGAGGTGAATCAGCTAACATTCATTTAAACATCTCCGTGTCCATAGTTTGTACTCTAACATTAAAACAATTTAAAGGGTTGAATAAAAACTGGAATATAAATACAATACGAAGCTGATTTACAGTTTAAGCTAAAAACATTAGTTATTGGGTCAAAGAGCAAAAATAATGGTCAAAAACTGACAAAAAAAAAGATGAAATATTTAGCAACCCACAGAAACAATTTGTTGCCAATGTACTGCACACCTAAGTTGCCCTAAGAGGGTTACACATGCTTTCTCCCTTAATGCTTTAGTTACAATATATTTGCTTACACCTGATCACAACCAAGAGAAAAATAGCTCTGATATTATAATATTTAATTAAAAGGACAACTGTAGCACAAAATGACCTTATGTTTAAATTAAAAGATCATTTCAAGTGTAGATGACTTATAAAGAATTGTTTTAATAAAAGAAGTCAAATAATGTTCCTTATTGAGCCTTCTATACTCCATATAGTTCTCTCAGGAAGCAGACATCTTATTTACAATCCTGTTTCAGATCTTCACTCACCTTGGTGCAGATGAAGAAAGATCTGACCCATCTGACCAAAGAGTCGAAACAAAAAGTCTGCCTCCCAGTAGAGCTATATGGGGTAAAAATGGCTCAATAAGGTACTTTATTTGTATTATTTCATTAAAGTATTTCTATATAAAATGCCTACATTTGAAGCCATCTTTAAATTAAACAGAACTTATTTTTTTTTTGCTATAGTTGTCCTTTAAATCAGCCATTCCATAAATGTTACTTCTCATTTATTATATGTTACAGCGGAAGGAAAAACAAAATCAGATTTACATATTTATTGTACAACCGGAATAATATTTAAGAACATTCTCTGAAATGTCTAAAATTATATCTACAATGAATGGGGAACAGGGATTCTGAATGAGCACATGCCAAAGACTTCAAAATGTGGAGCTGGGAATAACTGGGTCTTTGGCATGATTGCAAGAACATTGCAAGTAGTCCATCTTAAAAAATGCAGAATCATGGTGATGTGATATCACCAGCTAATAATAGCACAATATCAACCATTCTTCCTGTAGCTTTTAAACAAGTTCAATACGTACTGTGCATTTCATCTCATTTAGAAACTGTTAAAGGGACACTGCCTCCTAAATAAAGTCTATATGCTATGAATGTAGAGAATACAAAAACCATCAAATAATTGGGCGTCTCCTGCTTATGACATCACCTTGGGGCTTTATTTATAGAAATTACACATTTTCCATTAAAAGTAGTTAATTTGCAAATCAAGCCACAGGTGATGTCATAAAACAGAGACGTGACTAGGGTTGCCACCTGGCTGGTATTTTACCGGCAGGCCGGTAAAAAATTGGCATCAGGCCAATGTTAAGTCTATGGAGACAGTACCAAGGCCGGTATTTTTTTGAAGAACAGGTGGCAACCCTAGACGTGACAGGCATATTTAAAACACATTTATTTTAATTCATACATTCGATAGCCACAATATATGGATCAGGTTTTATTCTCTACATTCACATTATATAGGATGGTTATAGAATGTCCCTTTAACAGGTAATAATTTGGCAAAATAGGCCATTTTAAGGATTACAATATCATTGAGATGTTCTCCAATTGTGACCTTAATCCACAGGTTTTCAGTTCATATAGCAGTGGGAAACAATGTGTATAGGTGTGTGCGGTGCTATATCATGAGAGGTATAAGATTATCTTTTTCATAAGAATATGAATGTATTTAAAATTATCTATGTATGAAAAAACACAGATTCAAATAATTGTATGCATAGCATCTTGGGGCAATAGATTCATGCAAATACTGGAGCCAAAAGGTGAATTCAGGAGCTAGCATAGTTAATGTTAGGAGCCAGGGGAATAGGACTCTCATAGAGCTCCAGGTAAAATAATCAAAGAAGAAGGATTCCTGGCCCTAAGCCTACAGCATAAAATAAAAAGTTCACACAGAGGCTGCAGTAGAATATATTACATAGTGACCATTCATTTTTTGGTTCAATTGACTGCCAAACTGTGCATTGCTTATCCTGTAAATGGAGATAATAAAAAATTATTTTAATTGAAAGCAAATACATAAAAGAAGAGAAATATATGTTCTCATGTGACTGTGGAGTCTCCTGTTTATGACATCACCTGTGGCTTGACATGCAAATGAGCTCATTTTAAAATTAAAACAGAAACTGTATTTGGCATAATCAAGCCACAAGGTAATCATATGAAAACAAAAAAGGTCCATCAGCAGAGTGTAGGACTCCATCGGGTCCCATAAGATAACTCCCCCCTGTGTTTATCTTCACCAAAGTGGCAACGTTTCAACGTTATGGCTTGACAAAGACCCGATAGGGTTGAAATGTTGCCACTTTGGTGATAATAAACACCCCACTTGATTGTGTGATACATCTCGTTTTTTTCTGGTGATTAGGAGATACCACAGACATATTTAAAGGGACTCTGTCAATCTCAACATCACTTACACGGGAAATGTGATATACACAGCGCCTATTATGTGAAATCAAAGTGAACCCTTTACCAAAAAAAAAAAAAAAAATTTAAATAATTATTATAAATGTATACAAACCCAGCGGTACACTGATTGAGGATATTGACAATGAAATATCTCAGTGGATTGGACAGATGAGTCGCATTGAGAAAATAAGCTGCTAGTCTTTATAAGAAAACAGTGGAGCAAGCCACTGTAAAGGGAAACAGAATGGGAAGGTGAGTAGACAGCGCTTGGCAGTTAAACAGAGTAAGTGTCAATCAATATAAAAAAACCAAAGATAGTAAATAAATATAAAATATATAAATTTAATAATATATAAAAACCAATGCAATATATAAATACATATAGAAAAAATATACACAAATGTAAAAAAAAAAATTGACAAATTGTTAAAAACAAGAAACAATGATATGTGCCTTTAAATACAAATCAACAGACACAGATACAAAGGTAACCACAGGCAGAGTGTCAAATTACTCACTTGCTGATTGGGTTAGCAAAATACCATGAATAGTACATGGATATAGAAACGTGCTGGTCAGTAAAGAAGGAAGAATTGAGAACCTGGCCAGGTAACTTCACTTTAACAAGACAGCATGCTGGTCTGTTTGCTTAGAGGCTGAAGAAGTTCCCCGAACGAAACGCGTCCCTCTTGTTAAAGTGAAGTTACCTGGCCAGGTTCTCAATTCTTCCTTCTTTACTGACCAGCACGTTTCTATATCCATGTACTATTCATGGTATTTTGCTAACCCAATCAGCAAGTGAGTAATTTGACACTCTGCCTGTGGTTACCTTTGTATCTGTGTCTGTTGATTTGTATTTAAAGGCACATATCATTGTTTCTTGTTTTTAACAATTTGTCAATTTTTTTTTTACATTTGTGTATATTTTTTCTATATGTATTTATATATTGCATTGGTTTTTATATATTATTAAATTTATATATTTTATATTTATTTACTATCTTTGTTTTTTTTATATTGATTGACACTTACTCTGTTTAACTGCCAAGCGCTGTCTACTCACCTTCCCATCACTTACACGGGACTGTAGAGAACCAAAAATGATGTGTCTGTGGTGTCTCCTTTTAATGACATCACCTTGTGGTTTGATATGTAAATTACACATTTCCCATCGAAAAGTAGTTCACTTACATATCAAGCCACAAGGTGATGTCAAGACTTGAGACACCACAGACACCATTAAAACTTATTTTTATCCTAAATTATGCATTTGTTTACAATTCTGCTAACACAATGTATAGATCATATTTCATATTTTTTTTGTTCAGTTCATTCAATGTTTATGTTGACAGAGTCCCTTTAAAACCTATATTTCCTGACTTTCTATGCAATTTTAGTAACACAACGTATAGATCCTATTTCATCATTTTTATATCCCCTACATTCACAGGTCCATCTAGCCTGCTCAATTATTACCTAATTTAAAATATATAAAACACATTAAAACAAAATCTGAATACTTTTAACACCCTGGCCTTATCTTATAAGTCCCTTTAACACTTGGAGGTAGAGCAATATCCCCACACAGTGACAGAACTACCTACTAAGCAGTCCAATCAAGAGGATGCTGTTTACAACTCCCATCACCCCCAGCAGCCACAACAACCATGAATACTAGGCTGCAGATCCTTGTTCCAAAGAGCTGTGCTGTCACGGGCGTGTTTCAGCTCTGTCTATATTAATGATGAATAACTTTTGGTACATCAGCTGATGAGCTCTACAATTCCCAATACACTCAGCCAGCCAGGCATGGTGGGGAATGTAGATCCAAACAGCTGGGTGCAAAAGACGCACTATCAACGTGCAGAAAGTGTACGATTCCTCCCATGTAATTAGTCTAACCTGTACACCAACGACCTAAAATCCGATCCCTGGCCTTTTCAATACACTCGGTTACCCTGGGCCCTGTCTAGAGGAGAGCAGGGCTGCACCCACCTCAAACAGCTCCGCCGTGGTAGCCATGGCGCCAGAAAGTGTCGCAGCGATCGAGGGGACGGCTCCAATGGAAAGACTGGTATCAGTCCGGGCTCTCCGCCAAACCGAGCTCCGAGGCCATGTAGTTCCAGGGCTGACAGGCAGGGATCAGGTCTCTGCCATTGTCACCAGGGAGCAGCAACCGGAAGTGAAGCTGCGCAGTGACAGGGAATGGAAGCCTCGCGCAAACAGCTGGCGACCTCTGACCTCTCCACGGGCTAGCGATACCGGAAGTGGAGACGGATCCCTTCTGTGGACGGCAGGAGAGGATAGAGTGAGGTGTAAGCGCAACCAACCAACTAACTGACTGACTATATGGGGCTGGCATGGAGATAGGGCTTGTGAACCCAACAATATACGTGACACTATTGTAATCGTCGTGCACAGCTCTCTCTCTGAGACACCATTTCTTCTCTACCAGGAAACAGAGTTAAAATACCATTTATTTCTGAGAGTTTGATTGCAAGCTTCCAAGACCAAGTTGCTAGATTACTTTATGCCCGAGGAAAGGATCTAGTCACTTGGTATTTTCACACCTCCCCACATTCCAAATGGCCAAGGAGGGACACCTATTTTTATTTGTGGGTGTGGTTGAAGGATGTGGGCGGGGCATTAGTGGGACATATCTACATTGACTTGATGGCTAACTGGTCACTATTTATGTCATTTGGAATAGGTCAAGTTTGAGATTTACACAAATGATTATAAAAACACATTTACTGACGTTTAACCCCTTGAGGACACAACTGTTTTTGGAATGTTTAGCTGTAATTTTCCTCTTTCTGATTTAGTGTTACCCACACATATAATATACTATTTTTAACGCCATAAAAAAAGGGTCTTCTTTAGATACTGTTTTTTTTTTTTTTTTATCATATCACATATACTGTAAAAAAAATATCATAATATATGATGACAAATTTAAAAAAAACACGTTTTTTACTTTTACATGAAAAACATTGTACATGTTTACCAATACAAATAAAAAAAAGCTGCTAAATAGATTCTAGTATTTGTCCTGAGTTTAGAAATACCCATTGTTTACATGTTTTACTACCTTTTGACCCCAACCCTAATCACCCTAAAACTAACACTAACCCTAATCTAACTCTTACCCTAGATTATAATCCTAACCCTTGCTTATTTTTTCCCATAGTAAAGAGCGACGGAAGTGATATTGATCATTTCTGTCGCTCCTTCCAACTCCAGGACAACGCCATGCAGGAGGGAAATGGGGCCTTCCGATATGACGCCCACAATCTCTCCCTGAAGTGACAGATTTAGGTGCTGCTTAATGCTTTGACATCGAGACATTATAGCAACACTGTGGGTGGTGGGATCATCGATTGTATCCACTGTTCATTTTAATGAACTTAAACAATTATGAGCTTCCAGAAAAGAGGGACAATAGAGGAGATTCCTTCACAAAAGGAGTAGCACTAATATTGTTCAGGGGACAATTGTGACGGACAATGTAATGATGTTCTTTGGACCTTCACAGTCTTTGCCGTGGACTCTTTGCCTATCGCTGCTTCACAACTGTTCTCTTCCCTTTGTGCAGTCAAATGAAGGTGTATGTAATGTGATTCTTAATCTCGTCTATATCAGGGCTCGACAAGGAAATTAAACCTGGGGCCCGGGTGCCGTTACCCTCATGGTCCACTTGCCGCTGCCATTCGCTCCCTCGCACAACGTGTGTGTGAGTGCTTGGTGTCGTCACTTGACAACCCAGCACTCAGCCGAAAGAGCAATGAAGATGGCTGCAGCACGAATGGTCCCCCTCCCTGCTGCTTTACCTCATTGCTGGGGAGGGGGAACATTCGTGCTGCAGCCGATCTTCAATGCTCCTTCGGCTGAGTGCTGGGTTGTCAAGTGACGACACCCAGCACTCAGACACATTAAAAAGAAGAAAAAAACACTGTGTATGTGAAGTAGGTGTGTGTGTATAAGTGAAGTGGGTGGGTTTGTGTGTGTGTGTGTGTATATGTGAAGTAGGTTGGTGTCTGTGTGTATAAGTGAAGTGGGTGGCTTTGTGTGTGTGTGTGTATAAGTGAAGTGGGTGGGTTTGTGTGTGTGTGTATAAGTGAAGTGGGTGGGTTTGTGTGTGTGTATATGTGAAGTAGGTTGGTGTCTGTGTGTATATATGTGAAGTAGGTGTGTGTGTGTGTGTTTATGAATTGCATGTATGTTTGCGTGATTGTCTAGCTCCTAAAATCAAATTAAATTGTGCAAGCCCTGGCTATATATATAGCCTATTTATCAATAAATCCTTTTTACACACACAGTTTTGGGGCCATTCCTTATTCAGTCTAGGTCTGTGTCTCTCACACAGGCACAGACCACCTTCACTTGTAGTCCTGCTGTTTTACTGGATCCAGATTTTTCTTGCTTTGTTTCTACCATCCACTGTTTTTGTTGTGAATGTATAGATCAAGAGAAAAATGTGTGTCTTCTATCTCCCATTCTGCCACTATATTCAAATTAATGACTCCAATAAAAAAGTTATGTCCATAAGACAAGAAGCCCTATGTATTTGCCTGTGATAGGAAACAGGATTAAACCGACTACAATTTCCAGTACTTCTTTTATTCAGGTTTTGCCAAGTCTGAGAAGTTTATTACCCCTACAAAATGCCTCTACGTGCCTTGTGGATCTTTAGCCACAAACAAGGGCAGCATGGGATGGTGAAATATTCCAGGTAAGCTTTTCCTTCATATTATTAATGCCTTGCAGATCATTATATCCATATAATGTGTTGGTTCTCCAAATTAAACATACCCAGAGGTATAAAAAAAACATACATTTTCCATTCTTCCTGCATGGATGTTCTATATTAAATATTAGATTCTGCTTTGAAAAGTAGCAACCAATATATTACATATTGATTTAAAAATAATGCCATTTAGATATATATTGTTATATTGCAGTTTCTATTTTTATGGTTAACAATAGATATTCCTCTGGGATTTTTTGGCCAACTACCGTGTCATTTACTCAGTAAGGTTTACACAGACACCTCCCATGGTTAATATTACTGGCTTTTATAATAGATTAGCAAGCAGCAATTGGCACACATCCTTTTGTACACAAACATGCACGTTACAAAAGACTATCTGAGATGAGTGTATATTTTGCAGTAAGTATTAGGGTTAGTTTTACAGTTAGTATTGGTTACTTTTAGGATTAGTTTTAGAGTTATTAGATTTCGGGGTAAGTATTAGGGTTAGTTTTACAGTCAGTATTAGGGGTTAGTTTTACAGTTAGTATTGGTTACTTTTAGGATTAGTTTTAGAGTTATTAAGTTTCGGGGTTAGTACTAGGGTTAGTTTTACAGTCAGTATTAGGGTTAGTTTTACAGTCAGTATTAGGGTTAGTTTTACAGTTAGTATTAGGAGTTACTTTTAGGATTAGTTTTTCGGGCTTAGTACTAGGGTTAGTTTTACAGTCAGTGTTAGGGTTAGTTTTACAGTTAGTATTAGGGGTTACTTTTAGGATTAGTTTTAGAGTTATTAGGTTTCGGGGTCAGTATTAGGGTTAGTTTTGCAGTAAGTATTAGGGTTAGTTTTACAATTAGTATTGGTTACTTTTAGGATTAGTTTTAGAGTTATTAGGTTTCTGGGTCAGTATTATTGTTAGTTTTACAGTCAGTATTAGGGGTTAGTTTTAGGGCATGGGGTTTACTTTAGTGTAGTGGGTTAGTATTTGTTGACGCTGACATATCAACGTTGAAGCATCCTCGCCAAGCTGTCAACGCTGTAACTGCCGCGGGGAACAGTCCTAGACCCCATATTTTATTATATTGTGTCTTGCAGACGTTATCCTACAGTGGAAAAAAGAGCAAAGACTTTTAACCGAGCAAGTTATGTGAGCATCCCCGAGGACGACGAGCTCCTCAGAGCATTACTTCATGAGTTAGGACTGGCAGACGAAAACAAAAACTTTGTAGAATACAGAGACAGTTGTTCTCGAATCAGCAAAACAAACGTGCATACCTTGTCCATACCGGAGGGGAAACTCTGGCCTATTCTTGCCATTCAAAATGCTGACTTTATATACGTGTGTCTCCCATTGGTGGAGCAGTTGCTGGCTCCACCCCCACCTTTAATGAGCATCAACAGCATCTCAGAAGCTTTCTCTATGTTATCTGGAATTATGTTATTTGTGAATTTTGGGCAGAACTCCGAAGCAGATATCTCATCCAGGCTGGCCCAGCTCTCCGCTTTGGTTACACAGGCATGTCCGCTGGGATCCCCTATAGATTCAAACTTGACTTCTTTGCATGATATTCTAAGCACTCCCTTGGCCAATCCGGAATATAAATCCCCAGCTTGGAGACTCAACAAGCAAAAGGTTCGACCTCAAATTGAAGTCTACATCACAGAGAAAGTTAAGTCAACACAGTATGACAAGGGCGATGATAGTGACATGTGGCAGGTGTGTGGAACTGTGTCCAGCAAGGTAAGCCCAAAATCTGAACATGGTGTATATTCTAAAAATCTGGTATTCAATACAGGAAGTGATGTCATGATCTGGTTCTGGAGCACAAGAAGGAACACCGAGGGGGGAAAAAGACACAGTTTGTTATGTATAATGGCAACTGTACCTTTTTTTTTTAAAATAAACCTTAACACTTTATATTGCTGTGGATGGACCTCCACCAAACAGGCAGGAATTTTCTGCTTTTTAGCACCTGATTTTTCTAGAGATGGACTGTGCCTGCGCACTGAGTGACAGCTCTGTAAATAATACTTAATAGAAGTATAATTACTTAAAATATATGCAATTAATGTATTAGTATATTAGGGCAATCTAACCTGTATCAATGGGCTGGGGGTGTACCAGTTTTTTTTACATTTAAAAGCACAATTGTAATTTAACTTCTATTCAGTTTTCGTGTATGTCTATCAATCTGTCAGCATTTCTGTTTTTGCCTGTGTATTTGTGTTTATCTCTGTTGATAACGGGTGGGTTGGTAAAATTGCACTATGGGGCCCCCTCCAGGCCACAAGTTGCCAGCCTTCCACCGTGTGCCAGCAGGTTCGTCCCTTGGCTCATGTATTTGGGCTGGACCTGTATGTTTGATCAAGTTATGTTCTAAGCACTGCATATATTGTTGGCACTATATAACTAAAAAAAAATGAATGTCAATGTCTTTAAGTAAGAGAATAATGTTGAAAAAAAGACTTGCAGTCCATCCACTTCATCCTATTTTTTGGTTTAATTTCTGTGTACAAAAAACCAGACAAATGTGTATATACACAAATAGTAAGCATGCTCCCATCACATTTTATGTAGCAGATGATTATAATACTGGGGGTAAACGACATCCGTTCCACACCAGTGGAATAAGGCTGTAGACAAGGTGTCAGCAGAAAAGGTGCACCGTTTGTTTAGTGTACACAATCTATTAAATACAGAGATAAGGTCAAAAAATCGGAAAATCAGTATCCACTGTGGTCCACTCAAACTGATGCTCCGACACAAACACAGTGTCACTGCTTCCCTCTACCAGTGGATGCCGGTAGTGCATCCATTGTGCATGCTTATTTATACCCACACAGCTGGACAGCATGGATGAAAGAATCAGTCGTTTTGATTGTTTTTGCATATTCCTTTATTTCATTTTGGTGAATTTAAACTGAGAAGCAGGTCGCCTTTCATGAAAATACTCTATTTTTTTAATATGCACTGCCTTTAAGGAGTCTCTGATGCAGTCTATTAGCAGCTAAGCAGGCTTGCTTCAAACATGTTTTTGTATATGTTTTTAGTTTCGTTTGTAAACCTTTTATCCGTAACCGTACGGAATGAGTGTATCTCATTTCCCTTTGATGTGTATGCCGTGCCTAATGGGCTAGGCCTGGAAATGATATCAAAACAGAACAATCTATTTTAGAGAGATATTTTGGACTGAATCCTTATATAATCGATATACATAAGGCTGTACACTGGGACTCTGTAACGCAAGCGGTGTCAGTACTGTGAATTTAGAGAATCAAAAATCATCTATAAGTTGTGTCAGCAGAATTGCAAGTCTACAATTTAAGAGAAGGAAATGTACTTTCACTGAGGATGCTGCGTCTTCCCTTTATATGACATTGCCTTGTGGCTTGATATGTACATTAGCTACTCACAAAAGCTAATGTGTCATGTGCATATCAACCCACAAGGTGGTGTCATAAAAAGGAGACATCAGTGAATAAATAATTAAACACATTTCTTTTAATGGATGTATTTGCCTGCAAATAAAATGTTTGTATAATTTCTTATAAACTACATTCACAGCAGTACTCTGTCACCTTAATAGAATAATAGAATTTGCAAGGCTGATAAGCAAGTTACAGCACATCACATTAACATGTATTTATATAGCGCCAGATACCAAGCATAGAGGAGGACTACGTCCTAAGTTAGACAAACTAGAACAGGCTGATATACGAGGTAGAGAGCCCTGCTTGCAAGTAAGTTGTAAATTGTCTTTGTTATGGGGGGGGGGGGGGGAGCCTGCTGGGTTATACCGCAGAACTTAAATGAACAGGAAATATTGGCATTTAAATAAATACCATAATTCGTACTATTTACTGTGCATGTTGAGTAATGTGAAATCACCATCATGTCCAGACAGAAAGATGCATGTGCATCCACTTTGGTGGGCATCTGTATAGTTGTTACCTCAATGTCGAAAAGGACTATCAATAAGACTAAGAGAGACTTGCCTTAAAAAAAAAAAAAATATATATATATATATATATATATATATAAGCATTTTCTGAACAATCAAATAATTGTATTCTTTTAAAGTTCTCCCGGCTGTGCAGGTGTAACAAAAAACAAAAAATAACTACAAAGAGGGTATATAGTTACACAACCACTCTCCATATTAAGGCTGAAAGAAAAAATTAAAATCTCAGTGGTAAATCTCTCTCTCTATATATATAAATGTATTTTTTTTTTACCCATCATGTGCTGAAAAAAAAATCCTGGAGATTGTACATCGCAAATAATATCAATAAATCCATATTACCAGTAAAAGGTTAGCGTTTGGCTGGCAGTTTCCCCACCAGACTGTGCAAAACACTTGCTTTTCTGAGTGCGTCCTCAATTAAAATGTACGGAGGACAATAAAAAATTGCCCAGAACATTCACCATCATAGAATAAAAACCAGCTGGGATTTTATTTCATTTTTTACTTTTGTTTGGTTTTTTTACAAATTTTATTGCATGCCATGCGATCTGCGACCTTCCCTGGTAGCTTGACATAAGCCAGCCTGCTGTGGTTGCATGAAATTCAGACACAGGTCCTTGGTTGAAATTATTTATCCCTTTTTAATGGCAGTATTTATACATTTTAAGCAGCTGCTTCCTCTTCCATTGCAGGAGGGGATTTCTTCAGGAGGGGCATTTTAAACCCTCATTCTGCCTGTGATAGAGTTAATGTACACTCACCTGCGTTCCAGTTTGCTTTTGTCTTATTCCCTGGTTTTTGATATCTGTCTGTTACCGACTTGGTTGTATTGTTGCCCGCCCTTGACCCGTCTGCCTGTCTGATATCACCTTTGCCTCTGTATTTTTGCCCACCGTCGGTGTATTACCTCTGCCTGTTTCATCTGCGACCTGTTCCTCCTGTGCCTGTCTTGAGTCTTCCTACACTGGCCCTTGGGGGCTGGTCACAGCTGCTAATTACCTGGTGGATAATACCTGAGGCCCCGCCACAGGGTATGGCCCCATCAGGGTGAAAACATCTGCCTGACCTCTTCGAGCCTTGGTGGTACGCACGTTCATATCCTGCCTTTGGATCCGTCCTTCAGTGGTTATCGTTACAACTGTGAATCTAGAGAATTAAAAAAAATGACCAATGTATTGTCAACAGAATTGCAAGAAAATGTGTAGATTAAGAGAGAACTGTGTCTTAAATGAACCTGCTGTGTCTCCTACTTATGACATCACCCTGTGGCTTGATATCCATATGGGTTGCTTTTAACGAGAACTATTTAATTTGCATATCAAGCCTCAGTGTGATGTCATCAACAGGAGACATATATTAAAAACATGTTTCTCCTAACCTATGCATTTTTATTCTCTACATTCATGCGTCAGTCAATGTTTATGTGACGGAGGCCCTTTCAAGGGGTTAATGAAGGGTTTGTTAAGGTGAATGGGTCTGGTTAAGGTAGATGTGAATCAAACATTTCCGAATAATAATTTGTTTTCATTCCATTGTAAAGATATTTTCTAATATTTTTTGTATGGTTTATGGTAAGAGACAAACATGAAGGTTTTAGAACCTCAGAATCAGGTCTCACTGGAAATCACAATCCTGATTTTTGTTTTGTTTTCCAAGCGATACTTGGATTGGACAAAATCAGTGCACTTATTAACGTGAAGGGGGGGGGGGGGGGGGGAATGAAGTCATTTGGAGCAAGTTTCTGAGTGCTGTTTGTATTTGTGCCAGGAAGCAGTAACATTTTTACACAGTTTGCTCATAGTTGACATTTATTAACTGTATTCAAAAAAACAGGTAGTGGGCAGGACAATATGAAATCCGTGAAGGGCAGGCAGATGTTTATGCAGGTGGTGGTCAATGGACACAGCAAGACTCAGAGTCCTTTCAGCTCTTCTCCTGCCGATTCCCCTTTTGTTTATCATTGTACAGCCGACATTAGCTCCCAGGGCCCAACTTATTCAGCTCTACCTAAAATAATAACTCTTTGATTGCAGTCAACCTAAAGTGGCTCAAGCACTTATTAGCATGTACGGACCTATGTAAATTATTATTATTATTTATTATTATGCAAAAAGTACATTTGATTGATTTAATGCACAAATTCCACGGGGGGGGCCTTTTGAAACGTGTGCTGAGTAAGTGGACATGGGGATTAAAAGCCTTATTTGGGGCATTTAAACAGATCTAATTAACGTCATCATTTTCTTTTCTCTTTTTTTTTTTTTTTTTCTCTTTCTTTCTTTTCCTTTACAAAGTGCAATTTGGAAGCAAACACTACAAATGTAACCATCGCATTGAATCTTCCTGCCAACGGCTCCCCGCTTCAGGATATCCTGGTCCATCCCTGTGTGACGTCTGTTGACTCTTCCATGTTGCTCTCGAGCAGCGTTGCTCTAACGGACGATTCCGCATTCAACGGACCCTACAAATTTCCATTTGTTCCCCCCGTAGATTTGTTCCATTTGTGTTATTACACATCGCAGGTAAACAATACGTTTTTAAGGTTCTAAATCTCAGCACAGCTTTATTAATTTGCATTATTAATAGTACTGGTAAAAAAAAAATTATAGGTTCAGTATCCCTTATCCAGAAATCCGAATGCATCAGTTATCCCAAAAAAAAAAAATATGAATTTCGCTTGATCAGTTATCCAAAAAAAATAATAATATGAATTTTGCCACAATTTGCAAATTCTGTCAGAATGCAAGCACACAACAGTTTAGTCAGCATCCAACTCCCTTAAGCTGTGATATAGCTTATTTTCCAAGCATGGCCACAATCCCCCACACAAGCACGCCCACAATGTGCAGGCCAGGTTCCCAACGATGCTTCACATCACAGTACATCACAGTAAAGCGAGTTATTTGCCTTCAGGACGTACTCGAAAATTAGAGAATATCTCAAGATACCTTCCTGGTTAAGCACTTTCGTATTAATATTATTATTTAACAGGCTGAGTATCCCTTATTCAAAATACTTGGGACCAGAAGATTTCTGGATAACGGGTCTTTTCGGATAAAGGGTTATTTTCACCAATAAGATATATTAAAGCCTCTCAGCGGTCATGAAATATTGTATGGAGAAAATAAATCCCTGTTACTGTGATGTAGCTGTGATGCGAGGCATCGTTGGGAGCCTGCCGTTGGCGCGTCAGGTCTGCACACGTGTCATTGTATTACCCTTTGTGGGTGTGGGGGAGTCCGAGCATGCATGGAAAGGCTATATCATAGGCTGGACAGTGAATAAACTGTCGTGTGCTTGTATTCTGATTGATGTGTGTGGAATTTGCAACTCGTGGCAAAATCCCAAATTTGGGGTGGGGGGGGGGGGGGGGATAACTGATCATTTCAGATAACGGATATCTGGATAGTGGATACAGAACCTATAGCATATAACATGCAGACAAACTTAAAATTACAATCCCACATGTATTTATTTATATTTTTCAGATTTATATAAGGAAAAAGTAAATACAAATTTTTGTGATACATTTTATTCCATCCCAAGCCTGTACTTAGTCTGTATACTTGTTAGTGGCCATGCGCACTATAATCATATGTCTCTAAACTACAGAGGAACGCGGATTTACACATGCCTAATTAAAGATGTTGGCCATAAGGGCATTGCACCCCGTGATTGGCTAAGAGGAGGGGGCCAGGAATGTACAGACAGTGAGAAGCTGGGTAGTAGTATCCTGTCCTGGATTGAATCTACAGGAGACATATACAGCTAATGATTAAACAATAATTAACAAATGATAAAATGCATAATTAAAAGAAACTGAAAACAGGTATCAGCTTTATTTTTTATTTTTTTTTAGCCTACCATGTCCCATTAAATCTCCATGTTTATAGCCTTTTTGTTGCTTCTATAAAGTGTGTTGTTTTTTTTACCTGCATTTTATTTGGCATTTGGTGCAAAGTAATTTTCCATCAATTTTCATCTTAGGTACCAGTACCACCGATCTTAGGCTTTTACCAGTTGGTTGAAGATGGCAGCCAAGTGCAAATCTCGGTTAAATTAAAACTTCATGAGAGCATTAAGAATGGATTTGAGCACTGCGAAGCTCACATACCATTTTTTAACAAGTAAGAGTTCTTTCTTTATTCCCTGAAACAATTTCAACCTGCATTTTTGTTAACTCTCTCTGGGCCAGTGAGCAAAAGGGATTGCTATGAATGACTCCGTATTTTCTATGGTAAAGATTTCTGCTTTTAATATTTTTTGGTAACGCTGAAAAACAATTAGTAGCAGCTGTTTGTGCATTTCTTTTTATTACATGTCTGTCATGAGTACAGGCACTACTACATTGTGAAGCCTCAGACATGCTTCCGTATACTCACCAGTGCTTTATAAAGAGGCTAGATTACATCTTGTTCCTGTGAATCAATACTCCTCTGTGTACTTGACAAAATCTTCATGCTTTTGCAGCAGCTGCTTGACACTGCACATCGATGCTAAGTTTTTGAGCTATTGTTTCCAAATCTTTCTCACTTAATGAGAATTAATTTTCCCAAATCACCTCCTCATTTAGAGTATACACTGCAAGTTTATTTGTGTTTCCAAAATGCATTTATAAATTAAAATCTCATCTACAACTTACCTTCCCAGTATTTTAAGTTGTCCAAGACTCTGTGCAGGAATGTGACATGCAGTCCATGTATCTATACCTAATTTTGTATCATCTGCGGACACAGGCACACGGCTTCCAAGGGGTCTGGCAAGATCATTAATAAAACATATTAACTAGAAATGGATCAAGGGCAGATCCTGGGGCATTTGTAAATATGAAAAAGAAAAGGGGTTACCGAGGGTTGGTCACCTCCATGTGTATGCTGGCTCACAGAAGATTTAAACGGAGTGCTGTTACTTTCTGCGTTTCTCCACCATTAAATCCACATTGTATGCATGGTAGCAAGTATGTGTGTGCACATCCTTCACCCCAAAAAATTGGTGCAGTAATACGGAGATGGTAGTAAAAAAAAAATCTATCCTTTATTGTATGAGAGTAAAAAAACAAAGCCGAAAGAGGCCCAGTCTCACGCTTTTCGCCATGTCGCTTAATCATAGGCCTATGCCTTAATCAATGCTTGCATCCTATCCCGGGCAGAAGATATAAACCAAATGAACAGTAGACAAGAATTCAAAAGAAAAATACATCAGTCACATACTCGAAAAATTACTGATTGTAAAATGGCAGATTGTCCAAAAAATCTGTCTCTATCAGTAAGAGTTTCTGCCCATAATCAGGATTTCACAATATAGATCATGTTAATATGACTAATACCTATTACCTGCAGTAATAAGATTTCTTAGCTACTGTTTTATACTTGCAGGGGTCAAATAAAGCATTTTGAGTACAAAGTTACCCACGGTCAGCTTGAATTATCAAGAGAGAAGAGTCGTTTAGTTTGGGTTATTGGTAAGTATAAAAAGCCCAATTAGTGTGCACAGAAATACACTTAAAGGGACTTATTATCCCAAACAATACTTATACTATGACTGTAGAAAAAAAATATTATAATTACCTAAATACCAGGGCTTGACAAACCCCGGGCGACCAGGAAATCAGACCTGGCGCCCGGGTATCGTGAGCCCCGCATGGTGCCCTCGCCAATGGGATCAGGTTTTTTCTTCTTCTTTTCTTTAATCCTGCGGTGCGTGAGGGAGCAGAGTGAGTGCACCTGCTACACACACTTCCTGCTCCACCCCCTCGCACACCGCAATATAGTGCCGAGCACCGGGTGTGCTCAGCAGAGCTGGAAGGGAAGCTGCTCTGTGCCACTGGGCTGGAACAGAAACCACCCACTTCCCTGTAATGAGGTGTGATAGCGGTGGGGTGGGGGACATTTTGACAGGGGAACCATTTTTTTTTTCCATCCAAAAAAACAAACAAACTGCTGCGTTGTGTGTGTATGAGACTGACTGTGTATATGTGTGTATGAGACTGACTGTATGTATGAGTGTGTGACTGTGTATATCTGCCGTTGTCTGGCTCCTAGATTTTTTTGCTGGCTCCTAAAACTCTGTTAAGTTTGTCAAGCCCTGCTATTCACTGAGTTAACAAAATTGCAAACAAATTCATGAAATAAGAGGAATATATGTTTTAAATGTGTCTGCTCATGACATTATCAATTGCTTCATATGTAAATGAAGTAACTTGCCGAAAGGTGATGTCATAAGCAAAAGACACATTTAACACATATTTGTTCTCTTGTATGCATTTGTTTGCATATTTTACAAACACAACTTACAGATAATTTTTCATAATTTCCATTCTCTACATTTCCAGTATAAGCAGTGTTTAGGTTTAGTCCCTTTAAACAAAATGCAAATTATTATTTCCTTACTAGGACAGAAGTTTCCAAAATCATTAGAAATCTCTCTCACTGGAACAGTGATTTTTAGTTCCGAAGAACATCCTAACAATCCAGTAGACCCCATTTGTGTCGGGAATACGGCCTATGTCAAAGTAAGTCGCATGCCACCAACCGTGGAACACAACAGACCCAACAAATTCGCACCATTACTATTACTATAAATGAATGCCTACATTGTATGATTAAAGGGACTTTGTACTGTGACTAGTGGGAATGCTGCACATAGGTAATGAATGAAAAAACACACAGGGTTTTAACAGAATTGCAAGCATAGATTAAGAGAAAAATGTGTTTTAAAAGTCAGACTGCCCTCCCTAATATATGTATGTTTGTTTGTTTTACCACAGTGTACAAAGCTGCTGAATATGATGGAGCTTATTCTATAATTGTTACAACCAAGGAGAGTAGGTCAGGGAAGATCCTCTGTGCAGGAGATACTGTGCACTCCATAATGCATAACGCCGGCCTAAAACCACACAGACTGGACTAACTGTACTGGATGGTATGCCCAGGCAGGACTGAGTGGAACAAGAACCCCTTCTCTGGTGGGTTGAGGTTTAGAAGTCCTAGGTCCAGCGAGGAGTCCAAGAATAACACAGGTCTAGAACAGGATGGAAGACAGGCAAGGAACCAAACGCACAATTAACTTAGCAGGAACACAGGTTCCCAGCCAAACAGAGGCCTGCAAAGCAAATTAAAAGACACAAATTACAACAGGAAACATGTTTATAAAGAGCAGAGCTGCCGATGACTGGGTGCATGACGAGAGCAGGTGCCAGACATATGACAGTCAAAATAATCATGTTTGTTTGCTGTCTCACTTTTATGACATCACCTTTTGATACACTGTACAAATTAACATGCATATGAAGCCATAAGTACTATAGAAAACACATTTTTATCTTACTCTTTGTATTTACTTGAGATTATGCTGATACCATATATATGGTTCTTTTCTTTGTTTAAATCAGTAAGTTGTTGTGTACATGTATTGCTCTCTGTGACAGTCTCAGCCGTGTATTTACCAGCACATTATCCCTTCAGCTTTCCTTCAGAATCCCGGACTTTACCCTCTCAGGAAGTTACGCGGACCAACATTCCATCCAGATCACTTCGTCAGTCAAACCAAAAATCCTTACATGTAGGTCATGCTTGAATTGGACATCATTGGGTTGAAAAAATGTTCTGTTTAATTGGAAGATTAAATCAAATGTAGACATTTTAAATAAAGGACTTTGCCGAGCCCTTCATGCTCTGTATAGCTCTATCAGGGAGCGGACATCTTGGGTTAGGTGGGTTTCATCTAAACAACATGGCTGCCCCTGATAGTGTTACACAGAGCAGAGAGGTGTTAAGATACTTTAATTATATTCTTTTTTTAAAGCATTTCTATTCACTTGATGCTGTTGTCCTGTACAGAATGTATATATATTTGTGTATGTATATATATATATATATAAATAATCTCTATAACCTGTTAATGTTTTTCAGCTCGAGAGCTTATTTCTTTGGACTACTACATATGGAATTCCAAAGCCCCGGCCCCAATTGTATGCAGATCATTTTTCACATAATTGCTAAAATCTAAAACTGTCTTATTTTTGAGATATTGAAATAAAATATAACGGATGGCACAAATACCTGTGCGTTATTATCGCATGGCTGGTATAATACAAACTTGTGTATTATTGTGTACTGTCTTTTCATACTGTTCATTTTTGCAACACCCTGGATATAAAACAGTGTAATGTTATCCAAATATGTTACTATAGAAGCAGTGATGACAAGCGTTACGCCCGAGTGTCCATTTTTCTGCAGGATGCCACGTTAAAGATTTCAAAGTGCCATTACCCCCCCCCCCCCCCCCGAGATTGTTTCCCATTTCTATTGCAGACTATGATTATTGTAGTTTCCTGTTCTCTCTTATTGTTCTCTTTCCTTGTGTTATCCCGTCTCTCATGTATGATGGTGACAGGTGCAAAGTCACTCCAAAAAGTAACATTTGTACGGAATAGTACACTAAAGACGCTGGGGGATTATGTATTGACAAGGTGCACATCAAACATTAATAACAAGAAAAAAGTACAATCACTGGGGTCTGATGAATAAGAACCACCAAAGAGTAATGGCGCTGCCCCTGTGTGTTTGCTTCTTATACATGGGTTTAAAACATTAGTGGCTCACACAATCCTAACTCCTGAATTTTGTCTGGAGTTAGTATTATATGTGGGCGCAGACAATGTTCACGTCTGTACTGGGCACTGTTAGTGTGATCCTAGCCTCTGTTGTGCCATCAAACTGCATTAAACTTATACTGAGTGACAAGTTAATGCGGGGAGTGGATATATCCCCTGTAAAGCATGAGTAGCTTGTATTTGGGCTAATTACAACAAGTTAAGAGATGGGGGACCGTTCTCATTTGGGAAAAGACCATATGACAATTATCCACAAAGTTATTCAATACTAAATATTACAAAAGGACCAAATAAATACCTGCTGTGAGTACACCGACAAGCTTAGTACACCTGGTTCACAAGGCCATACCTCCCAACTCCTAAAGCTGCTACTGCATGCCCGGTTGAAATGGTATAGGTTGAATATCCCTTATCCAAAATGCAGATCATTTTCCCCAATAGGATATATGGGAGCCTCACGGCACTTATGAAATACACTAGTATCAATGGCAATACTGTATCAAATAGATCCCTGTTACTGTGATGTGAGGCATTGTTGGGAACCTGCCGTCGTCATGTCAGGCCTGCACACGTGTAATTGTATTGCACTTTGTGGTCGTGTGGGGGAATCTGAGCATGCACGGAAAGGTTATATCACAGGTGAAAGGGGCTGGACACTGAATACACTGTTGTGTGCTTGCATCCTGACACTTATATTCGATAAGGGGTACACAACCTGTAGATGGATTGCAACATAAACATTGCCCTCCTTTGGAAAGAATCAAATCCAATTGGAACATATGGGCGCATGTACGATCTGAAGTAGTCTATACGCCTTTCTTACAAGTTAGGAACTCTAAAAAGATTTACTATACTAAATGATCTTTTCTAAATGCTAAGCAGACACCTTTTCTCAACTATGTATTGCATGATTGTGCGAATCCTGGGGTGTCAGGTAGATTAATATACTGTCGGTGCCTTTCGTGTCTTTCCAAGTTTTATTGACCTTCAAAGTCTGCAGTCCTCCTGATGCCATTTTTTTGGGATGGTATCTATCCTGACAAATTTACCAGCTGTGACTTGAGGCTCTGACGGATTTTTCTAAGCAACAGAGTTAATTTAAAACACAGCTAGTTGGCCGAACTACTAACAAATCCAATGGGTTGCTCAAATTTTTTTTAAAATCAAAATACGACGAGCATCTCGGATTCCATGAAATGAATTTACAATCCTCGTTCTCTATGGTGCATCTTATATAGGTTCACATGGTTTTAACAACAGTTTGGTGCCATCTTCAGGCCTCTTCCTTCTTCTGTCTCCGCAGTGCTAAAAAAACAACTGTTTTTCACCCATTGTTGTCATCGGCCTGCGGAAAAGCTTTTGATTTTCTTCTAGAAACCTGCCATTTCAAGATACATTTTTGAACACAAAGTCGGTTTCCCCAGTTCAGTAGATGACCTGTTTAATGTTCTCCCTGTGTCTGGGAACTCCTTAGTGTAATTAGCGACCTCTGAACTCTACGGCTAATCCTGAGCTAGTTTGTATTCCTTGCTCATCTTTAAGGCTAGACCTTTTTCTTTTCTTTTGAGTCCACTGCCACAATTAAAGAAGAAACAGCTGCATTTCAAAGGGATTCCGACTCCAGACGCTTAATCGTGATTGACAAGTTCTTATGCTAAGCTATAGGAAAATAAGAGAGTCCTTTCTTGGGTTAAAACTTCAATCATTTTCTAAAAAATTATCTCAATATGGATTTTATTAATTTTCTTTGATAATGATTCTTTGCATACATTTAACTTGAAAGATGCTCTGAGTATTCAGTGATTGTAAGAGTTTCTTTGAAGGACTGAATGGCGTGAGATTTTCGTTTGTGTAGAAAATATTGGTAGTGCAATGAAACCTGTGTGCTGGCTTTTCCGGAGGACAGTGCTTAGTGTTCATTGAAAAGGGGGGACAGTACTTTTTAATAACTCCGTTAAAATCCTTGCGTAAGCAAAATGAAGCAAGTTTGCCTTATTTTATCGAGTTCAAGCAAAGAACGATCCATATAAAATAATCCTTTTGTTTATAACTTAGCTTGATCCATTTGGGGGTCTGACCGTGTTGGTTTTGTATAAGGGTGTCTCATCGGGGGTTATGTATCAAAGTCCCGCACCTAAAAGTGTTGGGAAGTTAAAAAAGGGGATGGTGGGAACCATTCACCTACATCTTATGTTTATTTATTTTACTTTTTTTTATTTTCTTTTATTATTTTTTTAAATATAGCCATCAGAATTTAACTCTTGGAGTGTTTATTTATGGTAGAGTCACATCTCCTTTATTTACACTTCATCCTTTGGCTTTGTACATCTTATGTTTAAAGGGACACTAAACTTTATGTTTCACTTGTGCCTCTAATAGAGAAGCACACGTGAAAAGGTAGTTACTCTTAGTCTGAGGATAAACTGTCATGTACTTTTGATTGTAGACGCAGTTTATGCTCTGACCGGCAGCTTCAATGTTTCCATGGGAAGCAGACAACCTGGTCATCGACTGGCTCTTAAGAGAACCTAATTTTTGCATGGGATCAGCAGAGGGGATCTTAAATAGATTCCCCCCTGCTGATCCCATGAAAAATGTGGGAACTGAGCCTCCGCCAAAGAGTTTTCAGGTGCATTTCTGTACATGTTTATATTGGGTATGCGCGGATATGCGCAATATACATAAGCATACATGTTGCTAGAGCGACTATAAAGTGTCTGCCTTTCCCTGGATAGAGTTTTTGATATTCTAATTCGAAACAATGGTGCAAACAGTGGTAGATCCCTTTCACTCATGTTTAGCTATAAATGCATATTTTGGTACTGTGGGGCCTACTGTAGAAGTATAGTATAATTGCTTATTACGGTCATCCTAGGCCCATCCCCCTGCAGCTGGTACATGGCGGTGGACAAACTTATCGACTAAGAAAGCGATCTATATTATCTTTTTATCTTTGAAGAAAGGATTGTAAAACTGCGTCCATTAAGTAAAAACTCATGATAGGTATTCAGTTGAGGGTTATCATATTCTCTCATTTTCAAATACATCCAGGCATGTTATCATTACCCAACAGGTTAGTAGAGAAATGAGTCAAAACATTAACCAAAAAGACCAAAAGCTTATATAGGACTTTATGGAACTGCTTGTTAAAACAATGTAAATTCAGCATAAAACATATGAATTATACACACACTTATTCCTCTCCAAAAACTGTTAATTTGGGGAGAAAACGAGTTCTCGTACAGTTCTTCGATCAAATTTCCCCTACGGAGTATGGTGGGAGCAAAGTGTGTTGTCACAGAATACTGTTGTCACTATTATGCGCTATTTGACGGATAAATGGTTACGTACTTGAATACAGTCTTTTTATGTGATTGAAAAAGATCGGGTACCCTCTTCTTTAACGGGATTATTTTTTTACATTTTATTTATTTTGAAAATTCGTAAAAAAGTGGCAAATTTAAAATAACAGTTTTGTGTTCATTTTGAATTAGCAAAATATTGCATAAGCCTTTAACTTTGTAAAAAAAAAAAAAAAAGTCTATAATTTATTTATTGCATGTTTACTACGTTTTGTACTTGTGGAAGTACAAATGTTTTAATTTTCTTTGTTGCTAATTTGTAAATAAAATCATAAGACGTTCCCGAAAAATTTGGCCAATATGACTTCGCTGTACAGGCAACGTCCGTCTGAAATGGGGAGTTAGTGTCAAAATGTAGAGTGTCGTGTTCGACTTTATTGTGATTGGCTTAACGTGGATTATGCTGGTAAATCGTGGCAGAAATACTGAATTTACAAGATGAGCCTTTTTCACACTTTGAAGGGCTTCTACTTATTGCACAACTTAAAGGGTTAACTCTGATCACTTACAAGCCTCAGACTTGACCTTCATTTAAAAAAAAGAAAAATGCAACAGTCAGCTAATCACCGTTTTAAGACAAAAAGGTCAGTGTTAATAAACAATCCTTGGGTTTAAGAGACTTTTTTTCCCTCCCCAATCACCCCCCCCCCCCCCCCCCGAAGGATTACATTTTAAATTCCGACAAATCAGATTTAAGACTTGCTGAAAGTGAGATTGATCCATCCTTCTTCCAAACTTTTTGCAATACTTTCCTGTACTGACATCATTTAGATAGTTAGCAGTATTATCAGATTAGGAGCTATTGAACATGGTTGCTGAAAAGAAAAAGTCTCAGAAAAAGCTAAACATGGGATGAATCGGGAAACCTTTTAACCTGGCTGAAGTGTATTGCTCCCTGTTATGCAAATACCTTCAATCCTTTGCTAGGTTCAGTGGAAATCATTTTCTTGAATGACAGGTTTCTTCAGCACGGATTCAGTTGGTGATTAATCCCTGCTTTGATCTAGGGAATTTCATTTAAACTACCAGTTACCTCTTTCGAAACAAAGGGCAATTGAGATTAGGAAGATCACTAATACACTAGTAGGGCGTGCGTTTATTCTCCGCAACCTTTCTAAGCAAGGGCCAAGAATGTAATCTATTTCCAGCATTCAAAGCGCCAAAATCTTTTCTGCTAAGTTAGAAAGTCAATGGAATATCTAATGAAGTTTGTTCCTGATGCCCTAGAAGGGCCTCCCCCTGTCCTTTGATGGTTCTACTCAATTCAAGTAGAAATTGTCATCATATTATTAAATAGTCACTTTATTATTATTTGTATAGTGGTCATTGGTCTTCTGGAAGACAATTCATTGTGACGAACATTATATCTTCCGAAATAGAAAAATCAAATTGCCATTAGATCCTAAAAGAATGATTAGTGACTCGTAGAGATTTAGAATCCGTCATTAGAGATCCCTGGATTCAAAAGACACCAGGCAAAAGAGCATGGACATTGTCTAATCAGATCTCTATGAAATAAGGTCTTGGTAATCACATGAGTACCATAATCTCCTATGTTATATTTAGCCCCACACCTTAGAATTTCAAGGACATTATGTACAGAGAATGGGATAGCCATGGCACCCATTCTAGGGGTTGGATCTGGCCATCTGAGTTGCATTTTGGTGGGCTAGCCCCCGGAGTGTATGTTTTAGTTCTTCTGTTTCTGATCACCATGTAGGGCCTAGAGGGAGCTGAGCTTTGCCCTCCCCAGCTTTTGTACTAACGGGATGTTATAAGACTGTGATGCTAATGTGAATATTGTTCTCGAATTAAAGTTATGTTGTTAAAATGTTCAACAAATACCTCTTTAATAGGGACAGACAGAAAGAGATCCATGTTATCCATGTTACATCTGCTTCCTGCAATCATGCTGAGCACCCAGAGCGATGCCCTGCATCTACCATTACAGATAAGTGAGAGCTCTCTAAGACTGGGAGGGGAGATAACAGAAGATCTAACAGGAGAACCTGTTACCAGTGGCATCCCTCGGGGGGTGCGGACTGCACCGGGTGACACCTGTGCTGCCTGCATCCTCACGCAGCGCATCATGCTGCTGAAATCTTTTTTTTTTTTCTTTCTTTTCTTCTGGCAGCCGCATCCGCTATACTCAGGAGGGGAGACGGCCGGGAGATGGAGCAGCCAGGGGGTGAGTACTGGAAAAAGGGGGAGGAGGGTGGTATATATAACAAGCACAATAACGCTGGAATACTAATGGCAAAATACTGGCATATATTAAATGGCAAAATACTGGCATATATTTAATGGCAAAATACTGGCATATATTAAATTACATAATACTGGCAAATTAAATGACAAATGGCAAAATACTGGCATATATTTAATGGCAAAATACTGGCATATATTAAATTACAAAATACTGGCATTTAAATGGCAAAATACTGGCAAATTAAATGACAAATGGCAAAATACTGGCATATATTAGATGACAAAATACTGGTATATATTAAATGGCAAAATACTGGCATATTATTGGGCAAATTCGCTGTGGATTATTTATGGCAAAATAATACTGGCATATTATTGGGCAAATTGGCTGTGGCATATTAATGGGAAAACTGGCTTATTTTAATTGGAAAAGTGATGCTGTGGCATGGTCTGTGCGGCAAAATAATATGTACTATGGGTAAAGTGACACTGGCTTGTTCTGCAGGGGCAGTTCTGTTGGGCAAAGTGACACTGTGGTATGTTCTGTGGGGCATTGACTTTGTGGCATGCCAAATCGTGTAGGTGCAATATGAGTGCGAGCCAAGTGCTGTGGGTGCAATATAGGTGCATGCCATGTGCTGTGGGTGCAGTATGGTGCTGTGTTAAATCCTTTAGGTGCAATGTGGGTGCAGAGGAAGGGAATGAAAACAAGGAATGCACTTTTTCAATAACATTTTATTACATACGAAAAAGTTGAATATAATATTTAAAAGTTCAAATAAGTATAAATGCAACTAGTTATAGAGAGAGATAGAGAAATGTCTATTTGTATAGATATTTATTGTTTTAGAATTGTACAGTTGTCACCTCGTGGGGTATTGGAGGAAATCCATGGGGGACACCATGCGTTACCGCACCGTGTGACACCAACCCTAGGTAACACGCCTCTGCCTGTTACAAACACATTATCACAAGAAGCTCTGGTTTTTTTCAATTGGTTTACACTAGTTCGTTTTTTGTGTGTGAAACCATACAGTGAATCTAGTTTGTAAGTTATATTGGTAACTGCATAATGATTAACAACATTACTTCCTGTTTATTTACCATCAGCAACACAATGAAGCTGGGAAATTAGCTAGCACAATGAAGCTAGGTGTCTACTCAATAAAGAGAGAATTGCAGGGAATGGAGATCAGAATTTCAAACTTTAGCCCAAAAGTAACTGAGTTGGAAAAATTCTCCACTGAAGCGGGATTGGAGTTTGCAGCATATACATCACAAAGTATTCCAAATTCAGATACTGTAGACTCTCTCCTGCCCTCTAGTGGTGGCATTTATCAGTGGACTGACAAATTAATGTTGCTTTCAGTTCAACTGTCTGCAAAAATAAGTTATGTTTAACTGGTTTAAGATTTCATTAAATGTAGGCATTTTAAATAGGAATGCTTTAATGAAAGAATATAAATAAAGCAGCTTTCTGAGCTATATTTGCTTGTGTAGCTTTATCAGGGAGCAGACATCTTGTGTCAGCTCTTCCTTCTCCTGGGCCAAGATTCTGAACAAAATGTCAGCCCACTACGGTACAGGCACATAGGGTTCAAACACATACCTTATTTCTATACTTTCATTAAAGTATTTCTATTTAAAATACCTACACTCAATGTAGCCTTTTAGTTAAAATAATTTATCTTTTTTTTGCTGACAGTTGTCCAAAAAAATAAAAAAAAAATCCATTTGCATAACATGCAGGGTTATAAGAAGCTTCTCTTCAACACAAGCACAGTCTCTTATAGCTCAATAAATAATTCTACCATTCATAAAGGGATTTCCTCTTCTTTCTTTCTTTCTCATTTCTATCATTATACCAAAACCCTTTGTGAATAGCATTCACAATGCCCAGCACCTATAGCCTTGTCATTGTGCAGACAGCTTTTTTTAAGGAAAACTAGGAAACAATGCTTATGTCAAGCGCAGATTCGTATCTGCAGCATTCCTTTACCTGCTCTGCAGGTGTGCAATATTTGTTTCCATGTCAGATAGGAACCGCTTCTGGATAGGAAACTATAGTACTCTGGATTCAATTAACTTACTCAATAGTACTGCTGAGAAACTAAAGATGACTGGAACAAGGTGACTGTGCTCGGGCATTTTTTTTTTTTTTATTAAAAGGGAAGGTTTTTTGCAAAGGTTCCTAGGAGTTTTACTCACAAGTCTGGAAAGGAAATAGCTGTTGAACAGTTCTTTCAGCACCATGCCAAGGAAGCTCCGCAAGTTGATTGTTAAAGTCAGAGGTTGAAGAAACCTCTAGTTTTTTTTTCTTCCTACATACAAAAGAGGTATTATTACAATCAGAGATCGGTTTAAGATATTGAAGTGCACGAAATATACTGTTAAACACTATTGGAATCTTTCGGTTATATTTTATGCACGTGCAGTTTATTTTAATAAATAGCTCAGCTTGTCAATGCATTAAATTCAGGTTTGCAGGTTAGATTCCCAGCAGGGTCAATTCAGCCATTTATTATTAGAAAATAGGTTCTTGGACACTTGCTCACCTCCGCTTCACCGTGGCAATTAGAACGCTGACAAGTCAGTGCAGTTGTTTTGGCGCTGGACTGTCAGCACCAAACACGACCCCCCACAGAGGGATCAACGGCACCATTTTGGATGGCAGCATGCGCCTCCGATATGGCGCCAACCAGAGGCGTCACTAGGGTTGGTGTCACCCGGGTCGGTAACTCATGATGTCACCCCCTGGATTTCCTCCAATACCATGCCAAACAGATTCCTTAGTAATGCCAGTCAGATGGGCCATTAAGTATGCCATACAGGAGCCCCACAAAATATACCACATACAGGAGCCCCACAAATTATGCCACACACAGGAGCCCATTAACTATGCCACACAGAAGAGACCCATAAATTATGCCACACCAGAGCCCCATTAATTGTGCCTTACCTCAGAGCCCTTTAATTATGCCAGTATTATGTTGCCATTAATATGCCACAATTTACCCAATAATATGCCAGTATTATTTTACCATTAGCCACAGACAATTTGCCCAATAATATGCCAGTATTATTTTGCCCTTAGTAAGCCACAGCCAATTTGTCCAATAATATGCCAGTATTATTTTGCCCTTAGTAAGCCACAGCCAATTTACCCAATAATATGCCAGTATTATTTTACCATTAGCCACAGACAATTTGCCCAATAATATGCCAGTATTATTTTGCCATTAGTAAGCCACAGCCAATTTGTCCAATAATATGCCAGTATTATTTTGCCCTTAGTAAGCCACAGCCAATTTGCCCAATAATATGCCAGTATTATTTTGCCATTTAATATATGCCAGTATTTTGCCTTTAAATATATGCCAGTATTTTGCCATTTAATATATGCCCGTATATTGCCATTAAATATATGCCAGTATTTTGCCATTGAATATATGCCAGTATGTTGAGATTCAATATTCCAGTATTTTGCCATTAAATATATGCTAGTATTTTGCTATTAGAATGCCAGCGTTATTGTGCTCATTATATACCACCTCCTCCCCCTTTCCCAGTACTCACCTCCAGGCTGCCCCATGTCCCCGGTCGTCTCCTCCGTGCAGTCTTCCCTCCTGCACAAAGGAGGGAAATACAGTCACTGGATATGATTTTACAGATACTTAAGGTCATATCCGGTGTCAATGTTTTGGTTTCTTTACTTTTTTTTTCTGGCAGCCACACCCGCTAAATGCTAAAAAAAATGTCACCCGGTACGGTCCGCACACCCTTGGGACGACACTGGGGCAGACCCTTTAGCCGACAAAGGCTCCAGAAGTGATTAGAGATAATTCTCATTGGTCTTTAGCTAAACTGCCCCTATAGGCAGTCAGTAAAATTGCAGTTAAAAAAAAATGACCAAACTAACCCTAGATCTAAATTAAAAATAGATTTAGGGTTAGGGTTGCCTTAAGGGTTAAAGATGGGCTAGGGTTAGATTTATGGTTATGATTAGGGTTTGGATCAAAAGGATACTGTAGGAGACAATGATTAGAAAACAAAAAATGCTCAACAACAGAAAAACATGTAAACTTGGGCTATTTCTAAACTCAGGACACATATTAGACTTTATTTAGCAGGGTTTTTTTTATCAGCATTTGTAGATGTGTACAAGATATTTCAAGTACAAGTGTGTTTTTTTCTCTCACTTTTTCAACATATTGTATTGTCTTTTATAGTATATTATATAATATGATGGAAATAATGGTAAGCTCTTTTTACGCCGATATCTCCCTTTTACTCTCCTCCCCTCTCTACAATTCCATATCACTATTATCTACATATGTAATAAATTATATGTAATAAAAAAAAAATATATAATAATATTATCTACGTATTTTCTACAGTCACAGTATAAGTATTGTTTGGGATAATAAAGTCCCTTTAAGTGTATTTATGTGCCAAGATATTAAATGAGAGACAGGAGAACTACAGCTAAACACAAACACCGCAGAAATGTTAAAACAGCCATTATCATGAAGCATACAAACATTTCAAAATAGTCCTGTCACTAAGGGGTTAAAACAACATTTTATCTTATTTTATGCATTTGCATGGAATTATGCTAACACAATGTATAGCTCGTTTTACATCATATTTTTTCCTCTACATTCAAAGTATAAGCAATGTTTAGGTTGACAAAGTTCATTTAAGTCTAAGCGGTTGTAAAATTATAGTTATTACTATTTGTATTGATATTCTTAAATAATTCTCTAAAACCGCTGTTGTCCAGTTTTCAGGGTCCTAGGGAGCCCAGTGTTGGGGTGCCAGAGTGCAGTGGAAGGAAAAGGTTTACGAAGCCTGGTGCATAAGAGTTACCCTCCCAGATTTGTGACGTCACATGTGCTTTTCCTTCTTTTAGATCAAAAGCAGAAAGAATAGGTAGAAGAGTTAAACCTGATGAACATAGGTCTTTTTTCCAACCCAAATTATACCGTATTTTTCGCCTTATAAGACGCACCTGACCATAAGACGCACCCAGATTTTAGAGGAGGGAAACAAGAAAAAAAAAATCAATATGCCAGGATTTAGCCATTCAATATGCCAGGATTTAGCCATTCAATATGCCAGGATTTAGCCATTCAATATGCCAGGATTTAGCCATTCAATATGCCAGGATTATGCCCCCCACTATGCCAGGCTTTTGCCACTCATTATGCCAGGCTTTTGCCACTCATTATGCCAGGCTTTTGCCCCTCACTATGCCAGTCTTTTGCCCCTCACTGTGCCAGGATTTTTACCCTCACTATGCCAGGATTTTCTCCCTCACAATGCCAGACTTTTGCCCCTCACTATGCCAGGATTTTGCCCCTCACTGTGCCAGGATTTTGCCCCTCACTATGCCAGGATTTTCTCCCTCACAATGCCAGACTTTTGCCCCTCACTATGCCAGGATTTCCCCCCTCACAATGCCAGGATTTT
This sequence comes from Pelodytes ibericus, assembly GCA_036172795.1. Taxonomy (NCBI): domain Eukaryota; kingdom Metazoa; phylum Chordata; class Amphibia; order Anura; family Pelodytidae; genus Pelodytes; species Pelodytes ibericus. The sequence goes on along the minus strand of CM069868.1, from coordinate 17,825,315 downwards.
GCCCCTCACTATGCCAGGATTTCCCCCCTCACAATGCCAGGATTTTGCCCCTTATTATGCCAGGATTTGCTCGTTTGTGCCACCCTCCTCCCCCTTCCCTAGCACTTACCTCCATGCTGCTCTCCGTTGTGTTCTCTCCGTTGCTTCCTCCGTGCAGTCTAACCTCCTGCACGGAGGAAGGAAGCTCCGGGCGCTTTTTTTTTTTCTTCTTAACTTTATTGAAGTCGCTCAACGTCAATAAAGTTAAGAAGGGGGAAAAAAGTGCCCGGAGCTTCCTTCCTCCGTGCAGGAGGTTAGACTGCACGGAGGAAGCAACGGAGAGAACACAACGGAGAGCAGCATGGAGGTAAGTATTATATTCGCTCCATAAGACGCACAGACATTTCCCCTCACTTTTGAGGAGGAAAAAAGTGCGTCTTATGAGGCGAAAAATACGGTAGTTACTATGTATTAAAGAAATTAATAATTTAGTTAGAAAAGGTCCTTATTTTTCCACGAGTGTCTCTTTCGGTATCTTTCTATCACCAATAAAAGAATATTCCTCTCTCATTTAAGATTATGGAAAATGTCAGTGGGCTAAAAAAAAAAAAAAAAATCCTAGCACTATAATAAATCTTCTAGTGTTTCCAAGCAAGTTTCCCAAATATACAAAGAAATATCTGTATGCTTTCTTGTTCCTTTCATTTCTTCTAAAAGTCTGTGTACAGTCCCATGTTAAATGATACGTTATTTTGTACTTTTTAATTTTCAATATTTTCTAACATTTCCAGTTCGCATATTTCGAGCTATTTACGCTCGAATGCATCGGAGCCGCTATAATTACACCTTTTAATTCACAAAAGACATGTATTTGCCTATTTAAGAAAGAAAAAAAAAAGGCTTTTTTTTCATGCTGTTGCTGTGACAAGACTACACTGAACACACAGCAGGTAAAATAATGTATATTTCTCAGTGATGCCAACAAATGAATATTAATTTAACCAGGAAGGAGAAAAAGCGCGGGCCTGATAATAATAATAATTTCCTGACTTATATAGGGCTGGCGGTAAAACTGAAAGACGCTATTCAAAAATTCACTGGTTTTAAAAAAAAAAATTACCAGTTGGAAAAGTAAAGCCAGACATCTCTGTAGGACAGGAGTACTGAGATAATGCATATTCTAGACGTGAGACTACAAATCCCTCTAGTTTTACAATCAAAGCCTCTTTGGTTTAATGTGGAGTTTCGTGATGGTCTATATTTTCCTCCGCTCGGTTATTTCCATTAGAGATGAAAAGTAACAATATACACTATTAATGGCTAATCTGGCAGGGTTCCAAGAGAATTAATCCGGTAGGACTCCTGGAAAGGTAGCTTAGCACCTTAAGAGTTAAGTCATCCTGTAAGTTGCAGCATTGCATATGGGCACTTGATAGATGGTTTTGGAACTCATCCTTCTTCACTAAAGGGACCCTGTCACCTAAACCTTGCTGTCGCTGTGAATGTAGACAAATAAAAGAGGACGGAAAATGATCTATACATTGTGTCAACAGAACGCCAAGGAAATAAATGAAGAGAAAAATGAGTTTTTAAATGTCCGTGGGGGTCTCTAGTGTAGGACCTGTGGCTTGAAATGTAAATATAAAAATGAATTAAAACAAGTTTTCCTTTTTTGTATGTATACTATTACATTATATGATATTTAAAACTGCCTTCCCTGTATAATATGTACCACTTTTCTATGTATATATATGTTTGTTACTTTATATCCTCTCATGGTTCACATTTATGTTGATTACCTCCCATAGGTATTTAAGAAGCGGATGTCCGCTTTTCACTTATGCCCTTGACGAAGCGCCAGTAAGCAGGCGTGAAACGCGTAGGCTTTTTTTCTTTGACCGGGTGGACCTTACTTTGCTATTAGATGCTAGCTGCGGCGTTCTTTGAAAATAAACGCTCATACACAGCTATTACCTGGAGTCCCGTCTCGTTATATCTTTCTCAAGCGACCCTCAACCCTTTCTTCTTTCTGGTTGTATCAGCTGTTTGAGGCGAGAGTGCCGAGAGGAGGAGCCGGCTTTGGGATATGGAAGAGTGCAGAGCCAGCCGTTTCCGTGGGAAATGTGTCATTTGCATATTATGCCACAGATGATGTCATAAACCTCCTACACCTCAGACACATTTAAAAAACAAAAAAATTTATGTAATTTATGAATTTTCTTGAAAAATCGGCAAATCTTTTTTCATCATCTTTTTTTTTCTTTAGATTCAAAGTATAAACAATATTTAGGTGAATCTCTTTAATGCCTTGTCACAAATGTCCCTTTTTTGGCTGTGTCCTGTTACCCAGGGCATGATTTACCGCTGTTTTGTGTGTCTGCTTTTTACTTTACTTCATATGGGGAATTTGGCATTCGATTATCAGAGATGCGCTATATAGACAAAAGTATTGGGACACACCACTTAATTATTGGATTCAGGTGTTTCAATGAGACCCATTGCCGCAGGCGTATAAAATCAAGTACCTAGACATGTGGTCTGCATCTACACACATCTGTGAAAAAAGGGTCTTTCTGAAGAGCTCTGTGAATTCAAGTGTGGTACTGTGATAGGATTCCACCTTTGTAATAAGTCCATTAGTGACATTTTATCCCTGCTAGATATTCCACAGTCAGCTGTAAGTGGTATTATTGGAAAGTGGAAGCGTTTAGGAAAAACAGTGGCTCAGCCATGAAGTGAAAGACCACGTAAAGTCACAGAGCGGGGCCACCGAGGGCTGAGATGCCAGTGCAACGCTGGTTCAGTAGCTGAAGAGTTTCACACTTCCACTGGCATTAATATCAGTATAAAAACTGTTTGGCGAGAGCTTTATGGAATGGGTTTTCATGGCCAAGCAGCTGCATGCAAGCCTCACATGATCATGCCAAGCAATGCCAAGCGTCGGATCGAGTGGTGTAAAGGATGGCACCACTGGGATCTGGGGCAGTGGAAATATGTTCTGTGGAATCTTCACTGTTTGGCAGTCTGATGGGTGATGTGGGTTTGGCGGATGCCAGGAGAATGTTACCTGCCTGACTGCACTGTGACAACTTTTTGGTGGAGGAGGGATAATGGTATGAGGCTGTTTTTCAGGGGATGGACTAGACTCCTTACTTTTAATGAAGGGAAATCTTAATGTTTCAGTATAGCGAGACATTTTGGACAGTGCTATCCTTCCAACTTTGTGGGAAGAGTTTGGGGAAGGCCTTTTCTATGCTATCATGACTGTGCCCCAGTGCACAAAAGCAGGATCCATAAAGAAATGGTAGGATGAGTTTGGTGTGAAAGACTTGACTGGCCATAACTGAGCTTCTGACATCAACACCACCGAACACCTTTGGGATGAACTCGAACAGAGTTTGTGAGCCGGGCTTTCTAGTCCAACGTCAGTGCCTGACCTCACAAATGCTCTACTGGATGAATGGGCAATCATTCCCACAGAAACATTCCAAAATCTTGTGGAAAACCTTCCCAGAAGGGTGGAAGCTGTTATAGCTGCAAAGCTGCGGACAACTATACGTTAATGTCTATGGGTTAAAGTATAGTGATAAAACAAAAGCACTGTGACCATGTAAAGGGGATTATTCAAAACACCTTAGAAAAAGGGGTTAAGTGGGAGAAGATGATGAAAAAAACTGAATATAATTAAAATTGATTATGGTTGTTTACTAAATATTAAAATAAGATGCTCAACTCACAACACCTGAAATATGCAACCAATAGGTGAAAAAATAACCTCTTTAAATGGTAAAATAAAAGTGGTTGTTGGCAGAGTATTATTTTTGCTAGGCAGTGTATGGTCAAACTGAGAGGGCTAAATCAGAGACTGGCTGCTGTTTAATACATATATCAAGTCAAACAGTATTTAGATGTGCTGCACACAAAAACATCATCCTAAATATGAGTCATTAGACATTCTCCTAGAAGCCCCTCTGTGTACTATCTAATTGATAATCAATTCTGGAAGCTCAAATAGCATATTGTTACATATAGTAATAGAATTAACTTAAGTTCACTTGTATCTCAAAATATGATGGTCAGAAAGGTAAATCCAAATGTAGCCAACATTGAACTGGAAAACGGGTAAATATATTGACAATCAGGACATGGGTTTTTTTATTATATTTTTGCAGAGTAGGCTCTGTGTGCCTCTCCCAGATGGGCAAAAAGTACCCACATCCAACCCAGTCATTTACCCCAGTCCCTCAAACTACTAGCTGACAAGGATTTAAAAAAATGCCTATCGTTATTTGCTTTGTCTGATCTTAAGTACATAACAAAAAAGCAATTCACTTCCGCTTTATGCAAATGCTGGGACATTCTATCATCTATATCCTTGGTTCTGCCACATCAGTCTTGAGTCTGTTTTGGGTCACAGGTTCCATAAAGAATGGACCTCAGACTGTACTAGAGTGAAACCAGGGAATGGAGTGTGCTTTTTAAAGATAGCTAGCTACCTAAGAGCAATGCGTTTAATTTGAGCATGTTACTAGGTCTTGCCAATCTTGACACTGAGTTCTCGCTTTTTTAAAGGTTTTAAAGCTAGATAATTTGCATGTTGGCTACGGTAACTTATCTCTCTCATATCTTCTCCATTCTAATGTTTGGTTGAATGAAAACAAAATCTCTTGACCACGGCTGCATGCTTTCAATATCCCATTACAGCCACCCAATTCGCGGTTTAACTGTTTGCTTTAATGAGCAGGTGTGCCTAAAAAAAGTCGCCAATGACTATAGGTTTGATGAAAAATAATGTTCTGGCTTAGGACCAGAGCCATAGATCCCTATAACATAGCATAGCAAACACCTAAAACAGTAGAAGGTACTGAACAAACCATGGTTACTGACCAGTATATGTACAGATGTAAAGGAACACATGATCCCTAATTGCTATAAAATGTATACTTTCTGGATTAATAAAAAGAAAAATACTTATGTCCCAATAGCTTTTACATATATTTTGTAAGCATGTGTGCTCTTTTATACAAACAGAGCTTCAGCTGACTCATTTTTGTCTTTTTTAACAATGGAATATTCTGTTTGACCTTCAATGGAACAGCACTTTGACCTTCAGTAGAATATCATACTTACAGACCAAAGCAGCACATTGCATTTTTCCTTAATTTAACTGTACCGATTGCAGCTTCTTCTATAATTCGTATTAAATTGTATATTTTTATGTTCTAGGTAAGCACCTAAACTAACGATGTGAAACTTTAAATTCAACTCTCTTTAATTTTCCCATCAGGTAAATGGCTTAAACATCCCGGGGATTAATTGTGGGAAAGTTTAATTGTTACCCTTCCACTCTCGCTTCCGTCGTAGGCTTGTAGAACTCCGTGTGAGCCAATACTGATAAAATGTTCCTCTTGCTTCCAAACACTCTCTTCATTAAGCTAATGGAACAATTTCCTCTCATTTTCACAGTAGGGTGACTGTAGGAGTACAACTTGTAATTGTTGCTCTTACAATAATTGGAGGTAGTAGGTGTACAAGCGATCTCATTGTTTCGCCAGTGCGGTTGAAATGTGTTTATGGTTTACCTGCTCCCCAACCGTCAATTGTAACTCACCAGCTATAAATTAGTCAATGTACTACATGGATCCAGTCCACTAACTTGTTTAGTATGTGCTTTTAACATACACATAACATTTTGTTTGGGAATATGGCCAAGTTGGTAAATTACAAAGTGAGTAATAATCTCATGGTCATTGACTAATGAGCAACATTAACTCATTATTCGCAATACTAAGTAAGTTCTGCATCTTCTAATGACACAGCATTAATCCAGTGCACTACATACATAAAACAGATCAACTTCCAAAACTAAGTATCTTTAAAAGTTTTCTTTATTTGATACATCTGCGGTCACATTTTACTTCATCAGTCACTTGTTACTGTGGAAATATATAGAGTCTGTTCTGTTACTATCAAAACGATACATAAAAGGGGAAGAATTTTTTGGCGCTCCTTTTAAATAAATTTCTGTTTTTCTTTGTACATTTTCTGTGGAAATAGAGGTATTTTCCACATGTAAGTGAGCTGCATTATAATAGAACAACAATACTTGAGTAGCACCAGTCACTTTGTTTGTTTTCTTTGATACAAAAACAGGTGCCTTGGACAACATTCTAGAACATTCAACAACTTGGACACTAGGAAGTAGAGAAGACAATTCTGATATTGAATACTGTTGTCCACACTGAATCTTGGGTTGAAGGGTCTGGAGTCTATTAAAGAGGGACTAGATCCTCTATGGTAACGTTTAATTAGACAAAAGGCCCCTGCTATGGAACATTATCTAGAAGCGATTTACACATTTTTGGGGAGTCTCTGAGGTGGACAGGTCATAGAGCTGGTTTTCCATGACCTGGCAGCTCTAGTTAGTGCACTCTGTGTGATGTCGTACACATCTTCTGTGTGGGATGATATGATCATCTCCTCCCAAACTATTGGATGTCTGCTGGAAGATTAGAGGTTGTCGCACCATCTCTCAGTACTGCTACATAGTGATGTTCCGGCAGATGGAAGCCTCCATTGAACGATCAGTGCACCATCAAAACTACACTTTTAATAAGGCAGATGTTATCCTCTGCCTTATCCAAAAGAAAACATTTGGGTTTACCCCATCTTTAAATTATTCACATTGTAATAAACACAAAGGGCTTATTCGTGCATGATGGTGATATCACAAAAAAACTTTGAAAACCATGCGAAGCAGGCAGTCCGGTCTGGCTGCAAGCTAGGGCAGAGAGAGACCCTGGTTTTTGCATGGTTTAAGCAGAGGAAGCCTTAATTAGGACCCCCATCTGATACCATGCAAGAACGAATGAACCCTCATTTTTGCATGGAGTCAGCTGGGGGGACCTAATTAACTAGCAGAGAGAGACCCCTGTACTCTGCAGACCATGATCGAGGAAACAAGGGTTAAAATAATGTTTAATCGTCCTTTAATGAAGTGGTCTTTAAAGAGGAATCTTACTGAAAAAATGAATGGTGCTCAAATGCACTGATCACTGTATCTTCCTAATGCTGTTTTTCCCATTGATGGAAAAGGCTATGTTTTTTTCAGAATGAAAAAAAAATATTTATAAATATATATATTCTAACTTCCTAATCAATTGTGGCATTTCTGGCCATGCAAACAACACTACCTGTGGCATTTCCTGAAGCTGCCCAAAGTTATTACAAATACAGACCTCACTACTGTCCTGCTTTATGCAGGTCAGTCCTGTTTCCGTGTCACGGTGCCATTCTGAGACACCGAATAATGCATACTGCCCGTGTGCAGAATTGTGTGCATGCGCAGTATTGTAGCCAGTTTGAGTGTCAGTGCCACGTGCTGACACTTGACCTCGTAAACTCCGTCCCTGACTTCCTGATTCGCCAGGGGCCAGAAGTTGGGGGGTATTACAAATATCATTCCCATCTCTTAAGGAATTTTCTGCGTAATATAAAATATTTGCCTCTCACGTTGTTTTTAGACATCCGTTTTTATTCGTGGCATGTACCAACGATGCTTACCGACGTTCGATATATATTTGTCATTAGGTAAACGTGGCAAGCACCCCGTGGACGTGTCTCAGCACGTCAATACATTTGCTCGAACATGTATTTACACGCAAGAATAAAATGTGAGTTAACACCCTCTTAGTTGCTCAGGATTGACCATTTTCCCTCACAGCTGGAATGGTTTGGATTAAGGAGAGTCAAAAACGTTCAGGACATACACCAGACGCTCCCATGCTGAATATCCCTGGAAACATAATACAAGCACGGAAGAACAAAACACAAACCAAATAACCCTTCCTTCATTAAAAATTCTTGCAATTATTTGGAGTTATGAATCCAGGTGTAAGGATGGGGTGGGGAAACTCTGGGATTAATACATACTAATCTTTTGGTGGCAAAATATACAGTTTATATGAGAATGTTTGACAAATAATGCACTTTTTTTGGTGGGGGGGAATGACATTCCAATGATTTCTCTGTAAAAGTAAGAAGTTTCTGGTATTTATATGTTTTCATTTGATAAAAAATGAAGAAAAGAAACACAGTGAAATGGAGGAAAAAACCCCAAAACAATGTTACTTGATGAAAAACATCCCCAAAAAATAATTTCAAAAAGATACATATTGAAATCAGTAGAGAGAGAGAGAGAGAAAGTTGTGAGGTGGGGTCTCCATGGATTGGACTTATTTGTCAAGCACATCCCACAGATGCTCGATTGGATTAAACTCTGGAGAATTTGGAGGCCAAGTCAACCCCTATAGATACATACACACACACACACAAAATCGAGATTTGGCTTCTCTACTTGTATAATCTGCTATCCAATCATACTCCAAGCACCTTTTGCCTGCATTTTATCATCACACTTTATTGATGTTGTGTTACATGCAGGGGATGCAGTATGTGTTCCACCTTCTCGTGCCGGTAGTAAACTAAGATGTAGTAAGGTAGTAGACTCCATCGCGCATGCGCGCGCACAATTCAGTGTCGGACATCTTCCAAATAAGCAATTCGGAAGCCACATTTCGGCCCCTGTTGTGTTGGCGACACAACTGAGCCAAGAGGTCAGGAATAAAAGGGCTGGGGACCCTCTGAATGAAATAAAGTGCAAAGTAAGTCCCGCCCACCAAAATATAAATAAGTTCAATTATGTTAATTATTGACTCAGTGTTGTAAAAAAATGAATCATGGAATACGTTTAGTTGTCCTTTAACAGAATTACCAGCAAATTCATGAAATAAAAAGGGAAAATATGTTTTAAATGTATCTGTGGAGTCTCCTGTTTATGACATCACCTGTGGTTTAACCTGCATATGAACTACTTTTTAACAGGAAGTTATGAAGCCAAAGGTGATGTCATAAGCAAGAGACACCAAAGACCCATTTAAAATATGTACTTCACTTATTTTATGGATTTGCTTGCAATTTTGCTAACACAACATATAAAACATTTTTCATCAGTTTTTGTTTTATTCTCTACAAGCTCAGAATAGGCAATGTTTAGGTTGACTGAGTTTCTTTAATTTGACTCCCATTTCAATGTATACATTTGTTTCATTAAATCCAGGCCAAAGACAAAATGGCTGCAATTACTAGCGGTTACATAAGCCTGTATAACATACGGACACTAGACAAGTGCTGTTGCGAAATCCAAATTTTAATCACATCATCTTAGCAAGGGGTGCAGAGGCCAATAAAGGAACGCCTCTGTCTGCACCCCACAATGCTGTCATTTGAAAATGATATGCCCGCTAGTGCAGGGGTAGGCAACATTCGTCACTCCAGGTGTTGTAGACTAAATCTCCCATAATGCTCTTACAGCTGTAATTCTGGCAAAGCATGAAGGGAAATGTAGTCCACAAGATCTGGAATGCTTTAGGTTGCCTACACCTGCTATAGTCGCTGCAGCCATTTTTTCATCCGGCTGGATCTTCTCGATTTATCATACGGTTCAGATGCCGTTGGCTTGGAGTGCAAGGATGGGGGTAAGCCCACCCAGTTACTTTACTCTATCAATAGCTTTTGGGAAACAAGTAGAGTTACAATGTGTGATGGAACCCTCCATCACTAGGGTTCTTGGAGAGAAATAATGGCCCACCTCCTCCCTATCGATTATGGGCTCTGGAATTGAAAAGGGGTTCCGTTTTTGGGGAGGTGGGCACAGTGGGTAAGTTTGCATTTTTCATTGAATACAGTGTGTCACAGGGGAATCAGGGACAATGATTGATAGTTTACTCCCTAATCCATTGATCTGTATTAATTTAATTTACTGTTAAACTGATTATGTTGTGTCTGTGATGTCATTATGTCTGTATATAAGTTTGTGTTGTTTTCAACAGAATGTTATTATTCTTCATCCTGCACTAAGTCTCGGCTAGTGATTTGGATGGCTGGAGAGATTCTTAGCCTTTGTGAGGTCCAAGGGTCCCAAGGAAGCAGAGACTGACGGAGGTACCCAGCCTGGGTCCCAGGGGGTTCCGTCACACAGTTATATAATTTATTAGCTAACTGAGAGTTTGATTCCAAGCTTTCAAGACCAAGTTGCTAGGACCCTTCCTCAGGGATAAATTTGGCTAAAACAAAATTCCCAAATACTAAACATAGACCTAGCAACGTGGTCTTGAAAATCTCAGTTAGCCAAAAAATCATGGTAACCCTACTTGTTTCCTGTTTTCCCACGGCCACCACGGTACTACTCCTTTAACTATTTCAATAGCTTACGTGCCCAGAAGGGGCCGACTTTCTCCTCGTATGGATTTGTTTCATTATCCAAAATACAGTGCTTCCCGTTGTCATTTCACAAAACAATTTCCTTTCTTGTCTGTTTCAAATGAATGACCAGAACCAAGTGAGTTCTGCTAATCTCCAAAAAAGCAGATCCACCTCCCATACTGGATTTTATCGTCCCTGCCAGGGAGTAACGCTCATTAACCATTTGAGTGCCAGATCCGCAAGCAGCACATTGCATTGACCTGAGGCCCTATGTCCTAGACAGATCCCACAAATAGTTAAATGACGTTGACACATTAGGTTAAAAATGAACAACACCGTTTCGTTTTTACAAAGTGGCTTTTATCTCGAGTGGCGGCTTTAAGCTCTAACGGAGACGCTTCTAGTTACTGCTCGAAAATCGGCGGAATTAAAGACAATAATTACACCATCTCTGCTTCTCCTGGGGGATGGATATATATACCACATGTTGCTACGGTTACCATGGAAAAAAAGCATTTATATTATTTTAATACGAACTTGAAGATAAAAAACACAAACCTTTCAGGTACAAAACATTGTACAGTGTCTGTGATAATGTTCATTCTTACTGATATCAATACTAATAAATAGTAAGGCATTAAATATTAAAACTACCCTACAGAGTCTCCTGTCCTACATACCTTGGACTTGGAGCAGATCTCTACCCAACTCATGGAAAGAAACCCTGTGTAATAACATTTGTTTCTATAGAATTTAATGCAAGGCATATCAGTACAACTTGTATCCATTTCCCTTTATAGGTATAATTCACATTGCTATCATTAGGACCATATATAATAACAAGACAGCATGAGACTGGGACAAAATGCACTGTGGACAGTCACCATGTAAGTGCTTTTTTTTTAAAAAATCTTAGTTGCTAGCTCTGCTCATCCTTTAGCCTCCTTATCAACATAAAGTGCTACAAGTAGGGTTACCATAACCTGGTGACTGGAAAAGAGAACACACACCTGCATCCCTTGGCATTGCACCCACAGCGCCTGATTGCACCTGTATAACTTGCCCCAGCACCCAGATTACAATCAAAAGACTTGTAGCAACCACTGGTCTTGCCCTTAGCACTGACTGAACTCACAGGACCTGCCCCCAGCATCTATCACACTTGCAGGACCTTCCCCCGGCACCGATTGCACTTACAGGACCTGCCCCCAGCCCCCATTGCACTCACAGGATTTGTCTCCAGCACCGATTGCACTCGCAGAACTTGTCCCCCGCACTGACTGCACTCACTTGGCTTGCCCCCAGCGCCTATTGCACTCACAAGACTTGCCCACAGCACCTATTGCACTCACAAGACTTGCCTCAGCACCTAATGCACTCACAGGACTTTCCCCAGCACCTATTGCACTCACAGGACTTGCCCCCAGCACATGTTCTTCTCTTTCAGTGGTGACTCAGTGGCATGCATGCCTCCAGGCAGGGGCAATACGTCAGATGTTATTATCCTCAAAAAGAGGACATGTCTGGGGGAAAGGAGACACATGTTAACCCTAGCTACAATTAACTGATTGTAACCCAAATCCAGCAAAATAATGCCACTAAAGCCTTGCTCCCAAGTGTCCCTATTTAAGCGGGTCAGTCCCTATTTTGCATCCAAATCCCCCCCCCCCTCCTTTGCTTCCTCCTCTATTGTCCCTCTTTAATGGGAACTCAGAATGTTTCCTTTGTTGGGTGTATCTCAGAGTTCCAGAGCAATATAATTCACAGTTTAAACTGCAGTAAAAAATGTTTTCTGTTAATTTGTGTAAATAAAGTCTTATTCTAAATGAAATTAAATAAACAGTTACCAATTGGCTATAAAGTCACTGAAAATGTTACAGTAAAGCCCCACCCACAGCCACATCCTCAGCCCCTCCCACAAAAATATGTAAGGAGGTATGCTAAAGGCACTCAGTCACCTGAACATTATCTATACTGTGAATATGGCGGATGAAAAGAGAATGCTTACTGGGCGTGCCAGCATTGTGCGCATGCGCAGTAGCGATCCTGGCTTCAGAAAGCCAGGATCAAAAATGGATAACAGTGTTACTGCACATGAGCGGTAGCATTGACACACCCCTCCCCAGACCCCACCCCCTATGTCCCTCCCCAGACTCCGCCCCCTGAAGTCCCAATTTGCCGGGGGGGGGGCAAAGTTGGGAGGTATGGCATGAGTTATCTGCTGGGTTTAATGATAGATTTCAGGGTACCTAGGAACACAGCAGACTTTATTATTATTATTATAAGGATCATTTAGCAGTTGAACAGTTATTTTACTGGAGACAAATGCATTTTAATGATTTCACAGAGAACATTAATGCATCTTTGCTGCAATGTCATTTCTAATTATATATAAGACAGTGGGATTGTCCCATCTTTCAGGCCAGCCTATGTGCGATTATTAAAAATTCCAAACAAGACATCAGCAGCCATTTAATCCGTTGGATCCAAAGGAAATGAAGGAAGCATATTAGCATCCGTGCCTATGACATGGTGTGTCAGCACTACAGAACACTGTGTCGTCAGCACAATACTGGTTTCCATGGTTCTCCATTTATCTTTTCTTTACCTCCACTGTTTATCCCATTAAAGCACTGACAGGGTTGTGTTCCTCCTCGTGAGGCGTACATCCATTTCCCCTACTCCATGGGTCATCTTCAGAGGGATTATCTGACAACAAACACAGCGAAGGTTATTAGCGACTGTGGTTTTATCAGTACAATCGGTTTTATTTTGGTTCAACTAATCCATGATCTAATATTTTTTTAATACACATCTAAATCTTGAGGCCTACAGGGAAGCCTTTGATGTTCCATGTGTCGTCCTAACATCTGCACATGATATTAACAAATACATCTGATGGACAAAAATTGAAACTGACCCTTCACCTCCATCCACTGGTAAATTGTTCCCCTCAGCTACTGGACTATATCTGTTTTAGCTGAAAATTAAAGGATTCAAACATTGTGAATTTCTGCTCCCAGGGAGAATATAATACGGCAGGATGTCTTCAACCCCAACTAATTGGGGGAATGTGTCTCAATTTTCGCAGTTCACCTTTCTGATACCCAACACAATGAATAGAACCAGAGAGGATGGCATCGATGACCTGGGCTCTCTAGCAAATGGGATTCTGAGATTTGTCATGATAGTTATGTGTATTACAGCAGTGGCAGGTAAGTGTTTGTTTTGTTAGTAGTGTATTGTGTAACTTCACTAGATCCAGGGGTAAATTTAGCTACAATATGTGTCATGCATTTTTGCAAAAAAAAAGTCAGTTTTAGAAAGAAATTGTTGTTTTATGTATTTTTGCAAACTACCAAAAAAGTGTCAATGAACAGAACAGCCCTTATTCTTATAAGGTGCCTTTTATTAAATTCCTGCTAGATATTGCATTAATTGATAAAATAACTAATATAACAAAATAGGTGATATACTATGTGTGTTATGACACATTAATGATTTAATATAGTATATTAGATACTTAATTATAGTCTTTCATTTAAAGAATGATAGAGATTGATTTCAGATTTGAGGTCTGCATGGGCTTAAGTGGTGTTGTATATTTTGATCCAGGAGTATTTGGACAAATTGTTGTTTGATTGGGGGATTGTCTGCAGATATTGTTTTGAGAGTAGTGTGTTTCTGGTCTGTGAGCTTTGCAGTGTTAATACGTGTGTGTTAATAAGGTAAATAAAGTTTGGAAAGGTGAGAGGGTGTGAATATTAAAACAAAAACGATTGGTGGGGTCATGAGGTTAGTGGTTCTAATTTAAAATTCACACAAGCAGCAGTCTTACTATTTGTCCCATATGTATGGACTGTAATGTGAGTGCTGTATATACACATTTTGCACTATTTGTTGTACCTGTTTACACTATATGTAAAGTCTGGACATATATCCAGCTACACTGGTGACTTTAAAAAGCACTTTAGTGCACTGCCACGTTCTTTGTGAATATTAAGAAGTTGAGAGCATGGATTGAGAGGACATGTGTTTTTGTTAAAATTAATTATGATGTGCAATTGACTAAAAACAAATTAATTACGCAAATAACCTCACTATATGTGTGTCTTTCAGAATTTTTTTTTTCATAAGAACTTTATTGGTAATAAACTAAGATTCTGAAACGCAAAACATCTATTAGAGTAATGAGCTCCAGTCCTTTGTTGCAGTATGTACATTTTGAATTGATTGTCATGCTTTCTTACTTGGTTGCCACATTTTTACCTGAGGTTTGAAAGCAATCATGGTCCCTGTGAAATCAGTGGGAAATCAATTTTGGGGTCTCCTCTGAAAGTTTCACAGGGAGGTCGCTAGGCCCAAGTCCTAAATAATCACTAGAGAAAAAGTGTAGGGTACAAGGTGCTATACCCCACATTTGAATGCTACACGCCCCCCACAAAAATTACCAGCTACAGAATAGACACCCCTAATTAATTCCACCTGACGAATTATATCAGGGCTTAAAAAAAAGGGAGTTATGGCTTATAAAACAAGGATAGGCTATGTGTCCATAAAAGTACACCAGTGTCCGTGGCAAGGTGTGTGAAGGTCCATACAACATCGTTAAATTGTCCGCCACAGACCCGAGTTTGCATCTCCTCCATCTCATTTATAGAAGTGCCATTTCCCTGGCTCCTGAATTAGTTCTGTTTGGCTAGAATCATGTGCCAAGCCCTGAACTATATTGTGTGACAACTCTTCAATGATATGTACACCAAAACAGAGTGGAAGCGAAAGGAAGAGACAAAAAAGGTCTTGAAACCACGCAGACTAATTCTTCTCAGGCTATGAATGTATCATATTGACTCTACTTGTTTCTTGCTTATCCTCGTAAATGTAAACAAAGTGTATTTATTTCTTTCAGGAAATTTGTTGGTCATAATTATTATTGCGGCAACAAAGCATTTCCATTCTATAACTTCAATATTTCTCATCAACTTGGCTGTGAGCGACTTCCTGGTGGGTATTGGAGTGATGCCTTTGGTGGTGACCTCTGTCATTAATAACAAATGGGTCAACCACAAGGTAAGATCTACTTTCCCTTAATTTACCTCCTTGGCCGTCTCTGCTCCTGTATAGCATGTTCCACATTTAATCACACTGTATTTATACCATTAGTTTTTGAGAATGGACTTATTGTCATTAATCGAAACCTAAAATGGACCAGTGTTATGTATATGGCAAATTCAAAAATGTATCAGCATTGCATCCAAATCTATATTTTCTGCCATATTCGGTTTGGGGATTTTGACCCTGGGAACCCTATGATTCTCCCTACTCAATATGTTCTGAAATCCCCTGAAATTGACCCGATATAGGCTAAAACAGCCAAATTTGGGCATTTCAATTCTCCAGTTAACCCCTTGATGCTGGATGGTGCTTTGGTCCTTAACGACCAAAGCACCAAACCAGCATCTTTTAGTTTCTGGCCGCCGTTCACTTTGTGATCGGCAGCCAGGAACATCCAAGCAGGGACGTGATTAGGGTCGGTCCTTCACCGACATCCCGCGATACTTTGTGACGTCACGTGTGTCATTACAGAGGCGTGCCCAAACCTGGAAGGGATGCCAGAAATGTAACGGACGCTCGGTTTGAGCATTCGCTACATTTCTTATGTCAGACTGAGGCCACTCATCTGACAGAGTCCTCATCTGACACTGGGGGTCCTGCTGCAAGCAGCGGGATCCGCACACAGCTCATCACGGGGAGCAGCGATGAGCTGTTACATGCAGGACAGTCTATGCCGTCCTGCTGGTTTTTGCTGTAAAATGTAGCTGACCCCTCCAATAATAACCTTGGTATGGCTGGCCAAATGCCTCTGGACCCCAATAACAGTATTAATGACCTCCACCACTAAAACAAAGTAACGCCCACATCAAATTAAAGCCTGCCTTCCCAGCTATATAATATATGTATATGTTCCCCAATTTATATTATAGGGGCTGGGAGCCATTTGACCGACACGGTTACTCTCCCTAGTCTCCCATGTATATTATAGTGGGAGTCTTTTTTTTAAATTATTATTAATTTTTTAATTTGGGGAGTACTTTGGCAATTTTCCCATTAGCAAATAGAAGTCTATGGGGAGGATAGAGGCTACGGAGGAGTTCGGCTGCCAAAATTCAGCACTAAAATTGGCCAAAATGGTAGCCAGAATTCATGGTCTATTCAGATCACTGATGTGATCCAAAGTGATCTGAAACTCATTGAGAAAATTGGAGCTACCTGAGTAGACCTTATAATAAATCTATACATTTTTATCATTATTGAACTTTCATTTGCATGAAAAGGGTAGATTGTTTCAAGTGAGAGGAATACTTTAAGAATTGTTTTTGACCAGTAGACAGACCACTGGACTGATTTTTCTCAGATTTTTTAAATGTGTTCTTTTAATTCATTCATATGCAATGTATTTAAATGAATAATGCTTTTTTTTTTATTAACACAGCAAATGTACATCTTATTCTGATCTAATTACAGATCTAAACGGGTTTGCAATGTGAGTCCCGAGATCTCACGATACCTCATAAGTAGTAATTAAGCTTGGAAAAAAAACCTTTACCAATCATTCCTGCTGTTGAGCCAACTAATTAAGCAAGTTTGAATTTTGCTACTTCTTTACTCCATTAAGGCAATCAGATTTATTAATGTTTATTCAATTATTTATAGACTTTTATTTATTTATTTTTTAAATATCAAGAATCTTTCTGAAGGCCAGGGTCAGTGCAAGACCTTTTGCCGCCCTAGGCGAACATATATTTTGCCGCTCCTTTCTGATCCTACCCTCGGGCATTTACACACACCGTAACATAGTGTCACATGCACATGCATCCACACATTCACAAACAGTTACATATGCAATGTGATCCTATCTTTTTTTTTTTCCCCTCTCTCCCAATGTGTGGTCTTTTTTTTTGTTTTTTTGTTAAATGCCTTCTCTCTTTTTTTTATTTTATTTTCCCATTGCTGCTCTGAAATCTTTGCTCTTGAAAGGTTTAGAGGATGCATTGTCTTTTGTAAATTTTTGTTAATGTCTGGAGAGCTCTTTTTATTAGCCCAGAACTTATTTATATAACATTATAATATCTTCTCTAAGATGCTATTTTTCAAGTGCACACAAATGCAACTTTTCTAGTCTCTCTTGAGAAGGAAGTTCTTACATTCCCCTTTTTAATCTTGTAGCCCTCCTTTGAATCTTTTCTGTAATGTCCCTTTTGAGGACAGGTAGTATGTGATAATTTATGTATCTAACGGTGTAGTACAATAAAACACAATTAATAAGGTAGAAAAAATAATAAGATGACCATAATGTTGTCTTCCTTGCTCCAAGCATTGTTCGCCTTCAGTTATTTGCAAATTAACTTATTTCCAATAAGAAATGTGTTGTTTGCATATCGTGCCACAAAGTTATGTCATAAGCAGGAGACTCCACAAACCCAGTTAAAACTTTTTCTATTATTTTATGTATTTGCTTTCAATTCTACTAGCCCTGTATTTAGATCACTTTTCATCAGTTTTTATTTTCTCCATTCACTGAGCACTAGGTTGACAGAGTCTCTTTCACACTGATGTGTGAAGCGCGTCTCGTTACGGAGTGTGTCTCCTACACACGACTACAGTTAATTCTCTTCCTTGCACTCAGAGTCTGCTGTTAGCCAGTAGAGTCTCACCCGGATTCTCTAGTCCAACTAATCGGTGTGTTTTCTCACTCTTTTGCAGTATTTATGCCTTTATATGGGATCTGCATTCGTCGTGTACTGCACGTCTTCAGTGTTGACCTTAGCAGCCATTGCTATGGATAGATATCGCGCAATCATAGACTGCTTCCAGTATAACACACAAACTACAATGAAACGGGCCATTAGCACAGTCATATGGATATGGACACAGGCGGCTCTTTCAGGATTTCCACCGTTTGTTGGGTGGGGGCATTTTGAATATTTACCCGCGACGTTTAGCTGCTCCGTTAACTGGGCCTATAGTCCTAGTTACACCGGATTTATAATGTCCTGTTCTTTTTTGGTGCCAACTTGTACCATGGTATTTTGCTACATACGCATTGTACAGGTGGCAAGAGACCACGTCAGGCGCATACATAATATTGAATGCCAACTGCAAAAGAATGTGAAACAAACCACAGCCTTTCTCGACCAAGACAGCAAAATGTCTCCAGTCAATTCCGAGAAAATAGTACCAGACCCCAATACGGAAAATTCCAAAAGCAGTGTCGATCCTTCCCATTTACCCATTCCAGGTGCTTCTCAGAGTGGGAAGCAGGACATTTTTGCAATGTTCAATACCCCAGGGCGAGAACACAATGGGACATTCCGACTATTTATAGTGATCTTGATTTTCTTTTGTTGTTGGGTGCCATACATAATAATCAGTATATTGCAGTCCATTACAATAAAGAGCAAGCAGTGGGAACTCCCACCCCAAATCCAAACCTTGTCTGCGTGGCTAGCTCTTCTAAATTCAGCCATCAATCCACTTTTATATGCTCTTTTGAGCAAAAGGTTCAGAAAGGCCCTGGTCAACCTAAAGCAAAAGACTTTTTTTAAAATGAGTGTTCTCCTGCAAGATGCTTCCATAATTGTGAACTCAGGAAAAACAAAGTCGAAAATCAGAAGCATACAGTTGATGAAATCAAATTCTCACATCAACCATTTTGAGAATAGACTACATCTACGTTCCTTCTCTATGTTCAGTATAGCTTCTTTTGCTGAAACAAGACAAGAAGAAGAGGATTACATTCCTGTGATGTTTCCTGGAGTGACACCTAATACCATGTGGAGGTCACAAACCAGTCCAAAAAAGTCTTCTGACCTGAATCATGATGGTCTTCTTCTCAGACCAGAGTTTCTCGTCGGAGAGCTGCTGGACATTCCATGTTGTTTGCCTTGTGAACCCCGAAGTCCATGCCAGTTCAAAGAAAGAGACACCACTGACTCTTCAGTTTTTGTATTTGGTAACATTACAGTAAAGGTCAATGAGAGTAATTTGGTATACACGTCAGAATCCTGAAATAAGCCATCTAGAAGCCAACAGATTCACAATATTATAGACAAAGTCCATACTCTCTATATAACCACCAGCAGAAGAGGAAGGAGAAAATCTCCTGCCCACTTTGCCAACAAGATCAAATAGATCGATACGCTAGATTTTGCACAGCTACACCTTTAATCAGTATTAGTAAATGTTTCACTCATTTTTCCGCTCACACACCTTTGCTTGCTGTGAGGGATCCTGCTTTCCCATCATTTTTATAACCTTTTCACCTTTAAACATACACCTACTGCTCAAAAATTATTTTGAACCAACTTTGCAATACGTACAAACTGCTCCTAAAATCTGCATCCCATCCGTTATGTTAAGGAACACCTGGTAGGTCCAACCAATGATCTGAATCCTTAAGCCTGGATGGAACCACCTTAATCTGTTGCATTTTTAGTTTTTGTGTAATTATATACCACCTCTTTTTTTTCTTCCACCAAATTAAAATTTAATTATAATTAGACATGTGCATTCGTTTTCGGACAAATGCATTTTCGTCCGAAAATAGCATTTTTGTCCATTTGTCCGAAAAACGAATAACGAAAATGCTAAAGTAACGAAAGCCGAATGGTTAATAAACGAAAATCATTCGTCCATTCGTGCTATTGGCATTCTATAAACCGAAATAGAGTCGGTTTATAGAATACCAATTGTATTACATACATTCCATAAACTGACATAATGAACGACTTTCGGTTTATAGAATGCATGTAATGCTATTGCTATTCTATAAACCGAAATAGAGTCCCCATTCATACGAATAGACCTATTCGTATGAATGGGGACTCTATTTCGGTTTATAGAAAGCCAATAGTATTCCATAAGCCAAAAATCTATAAACCGAACGACATTTGGTTTATAGACTTTGGGTTTATAGAATACATGTAATGCTATTGCTATTCTATAAACCGAACTAGCGTCCCCATTCATAAGAATTTCTTAAGAATGGGGACTCTAGTTTGGTTTATAGAAAGCCAATAGCATTACATGTATTCCATAAGCCGAAAGTCTATAAACTGAACGACGTTCGGTTTATAGACTTTCGGTTTATGGAATGTGTAGGTCAATTGATTCGTACAAACGAATAAAACGAAACGAAAATAATGAACGAATTTCGTCTGAAACGAATACCGTAATGAACTAAATTAGTTTTAGACTAAATAAATAACATTTTCGTCTGAATGGACGAAAACTAAACGAAAATTTAAGTTTTGCACATGTCTAATTATAATTATGTTAATAATTGGAACCTTTATATATATCTTCTATGTGATTTATAAGCAGTGCATTTTTATACCTTGTGTGGTTCCGTACAAAGCTAGTCAATTGCATTGGTTAAGTGATTAAATATGTATTGCATGGGGTTCCATAGCGTAATATTGTTATCTAATATGGGTGTTTGTGCCCCATAGGCTGAAAGTTGCCTACCACCCTTAATTGAAAAATTACATGAGTTAATGAAAGCCAAACGCTTTTCCAGGTCAGGTGAATCAGAAAAACTGCTAACCATCGTTTAATGGAGCAATATAACAGGTTTTCGGAAATAGAATGCATCTATTTTCAAATGCCCATCGTGTTCGGAAGGATACTTCACTAGAGACCCTACGGAGTCCTGAAGAACTCAGTATTCCATTTTGTTTGTCCACCCACTACAATCAACTTGCTTTCTTTGCAAGCTCTATGGTAGGTCATAATTTGTACTAAATAAGTGCTCACGATCAAATATTGGCCTCTTTTGGTCTATAGAAACATCTTGACCTGCACGAGCATCTATAGAAAGTGTTTAATGGGTATTTAATGTATAAATGATTTCAAAAAGCAACAAAGGTGAATGTATTTTACCCTTTGAGTGCTAGTGGCAGCGGAAGCAATGTGTTTCCAAATCAATCTGGTCGTCGGAAAAATTGTAAAAAAAAAAAAAATTGATACTGAAATCCTAAACAGCATTGCCCTCTTGTGGTTTTGATTGGAATAGCATATCTTGGTCTATATTCAAATACGCAAAATGGTACCATTTATTGGCTAATAGAGTTTAATTTGCAGGCTTTCAAGAACAAGTTGCTGGGTCATTCAGGAAATAATGAGGCTAACACAACATTTATTAATTTCTGTTCACAGCTAAAAATAAAAAAAAAGACAAAATAAACACGGAAGTACATTTCTCAGCAGTAAATTAGCCAATCTTATGGAGATCTAATAGAAAATTCAGTTCAGTGAGAGCATCTCTGTCCACCCTGTAATAAAAGGGGCCACCATCGGGTTACAGGGGCCACGAATCATTTGACACATGTCCGATCCATGAAGGTGTCACATGTTTGCAGAAATAAGTTAATTGCAGTAATGCTGTTTGCAATAAACATATTGTAAGATTATACAGGGAAATACATTCACCGTCTCTATAAAAGATCAGTGATTAAGCCATTAAACCAACATATCCATTTGATCTCCCATATTTTTCTCTTCCTCTGGCTGCAGATTAATCCTCCGTGTTCTCCAGCAGGTCTATCTGTTTTATTCTGATTTATAGTACGTCTGTGGGAATTAAACCATATGTGTAATGGTTGGCCTATTTCTCCCACATCCATTGCTGGTGGACTCTTTCCATACAAGATGAGGTTTATATACCATGTTGGATATTTTGCACCTAACGCAATTATTGATGTTTGAGCTGTAGATATGAGCACAGTGTCACGGGGGAATCCACACAACGGGAGTGTTTCACCCTGAACTAGCGTGGTCACAAAGTTTTCTGTTATTAACAGCCTGTTACTATCCAGTCAAGATGCGCTGGCCCGGGGACTTGACTGGATAGTAACCGGCTGGAGAGTGTAACTGGAGCAGAGGCGTCACTAGGGTTGGTGACGGTGCAGTAACTCATGGTGTCACCCTCCTGGATTTCCTCCAATACCATGCCAAACAGATTCCTTAGTAATGCCACTCAGATGGCCCATTAAATATGCCACACACAGGAGCCCCATAACTATGCCACACATAAGAGCACAATAACTATGCCACACATAAGAGCCCATAAAGTATGCCACACCAGAACCCCATAAATGATGCCACACCAGAACCCCATTAATTATGCCTCACCTCGGAGCCCAATTAACAGTGTCACTTCCCCATAGTACATATTATTTTGCTCCACAGACCATGCCCCAGCATCACTTTGCCAATTAAAATAAACAAGTTTTCCCATTGGTATGCCAGTGTTAGTTGGCCCATAAATATGCCACAGCCAATAATATGCCAGTATTATTTTGTCATTAATAAGCCACCATCAGTTTGCCTAAATATATACCAGTATTATTTTGCCATTAATATGGCACAGACAGTTTGACCAATAATATGTAACTGTTGCTGGGATTGAACCCTGGACCTCTGTGTTTCTGGTGCCTGTGTCTGTTCCATGCGCCACCAGAGGGCTTAGTTTTCAGAATTGCTTTGTGTCTGTCTACCTCCTGCCCATACCTAATTCCGCCCAGGTGTTCCCTGTCCTTCATTAACTGCCTTGTTATTTAAACCCCCTCCTCCCAGCACTCTTTGCTGGAACATTTTCCCTGCCTGTCTTTTGCTGGTGTTATCGTTTTGTTCTCTGATCTACCGATATCGACTTGGCCTGTACCCTGACTCGGCTAGATCCTTGGCTTCTCCGTCCTTCCCCAGTCCTGACCTTTTGGCTTGTGACCCCCGACTACGTTTTCTGATTTGCCCGTTTGTTCCTGTTTGACAAGATGCCCAAAAGAAGACCGCAAAACCCTAATTGTGGCCGCTCAAAGCCTGGGGCTCCACCCTTGGGGGAGAGTGGTCACCCTGCACAGGGTATCACACCTGCTCCGGCCCTTGCATCTGGACTCCAGCCAGAACTGGCAACCATGCCGCTGACATAATATGCCAGTATTATTCTGCCATTTAATCTGCCAGTATTTTGCCATTCAATATGCCAGTATTATTTTGCCATTCAATCTGCCAGTATTTTGCCATTTAATATGCCATTATTTTGCCACTCAGTATGGCTGGAGAGTGTAAGAGCTTGCACTTTACTCGAGGTATTAGCAGGCTGGGTGTGTTAACAGACTTGAGAGGAAATAGTGGGAGGAGATCGCAAATAAAGCAGATGGCAAGTAAAGTAGTCAGGAGCAGCCAGGCTCAATATATGAATCCAGTGGTCAGATAAGCCAGGAAATATCACAGGATAGGTAATCAGAGGATAGAAAGTGATACACAGGTAATCAATAGAAAGTGCAAATCATGCAGGATACAGAGAACCACAATGCAGAACAGCTAAGACACTGGGCTTTTAACTTTGGCTCTGAATGGTCTCAGCCCCCCTACCGCACATCATGGACATGCCTCTATTCAGGCTCGTGCTCCAATGGGCTGGTTACCATGTGCGGCTCTCTCAATCGTGACACACACTGCTGAGAGATGTTCCGTTTACACTTTTTTTTTTTAGCACGGTTCTTCTCTTTTTTGAGTAACGGTAGGGACCAGACCAAGTTCAATTAACTGAATGCTGCTGGAATTCGAACCAAAATCATTGCAAATTTACAATTTTAGGCCATTTTGAGTAGCCGAATTACGGATAAATCTGCAATTCGGGTACAAACCCCGATCTGGACCCATTTTGGCTCAGATTGGGGTATAGTGAGTAGATTGTTGTAGAAGAGTAGGAGAGAAGAACAATGAGTCTGTACTGAAAAGATTTTCGGAAACGGCAACAAATCATCTGACTGTGCTAGTAAAGTGGCCGGCTCGCTCTGTCATTGGTTTATGGACCTGTCAGTCACACTGTACACAGCCAATAATGGGGACAGAAATGAGCTGGAGGTTTGTTAAGAATCTCATATGCTGTGCACCGATAAGTAATGCCCGTCACAGAGGTGCATCTCGTTTAGAAATGCTGCTGGCAGGTACAGTGGTAAAGGCTTAGTGTTCCAAACCTTTGTTGCCCAAACCCAGAGTTAAAAATGGCAAACGAGGACTATACCGATGGACCATGTGTTTCTTAGGGTGCAGTAATTATTCGTAGACTAAGAATAGTTAATAATGTTTGGATTTTTATCTTCCTTGGGGTTGCTAGGTGGGACATTTTTTCAGTAAACATAAATTTTAATCTGACAAGGTTTCTGGGCTAGCGCAATTACAAGCCAACAAAATGGTGGAATGTGCACTCCATGTTGCATGTGCCAATTTGCAAAAATCCATGCATATTGTGTGTGTGTGTGTGTCTCCCATCCACTCGGTGTCAGTGTGTGTGTGTGTGTCTCCCATCCACTCGGTGTCAGTGTGTGTGTGTGTGTGTCTCCCATCCACTCGGTGTCAGTGTGTGTGTGTGTCTCCCATCCACTCGGTGTCAGTGTGTGTGTGTGTGTGTCTCCCATCCACTCGGTGTCAGTGTGTGTGTGTGTGTGTGTCTCCCATCCACTCGGTGTCAGTGTGTGTGTGTGTGTGTCTCCCATCCACTCGGTGTCAGTGTGTGTGTGTGTGTGTGTCTCCCATCCACTCGGTGTCAGTGTGTGTGTGTGTGTGTGTCTCCCATCCACTCGGTGTCAGTGTGTGTGTGTGTGTCTCCCATCCACTCAGTGTCAGTGTGTGTGTGTCTCCCATCCACTCGGTGTCAGTGTGTGTGTGTGTGTGTGTCTCCCATCCACTCGGTGTCAGTGTGTGTGTGTGTGTGTGTCTCCCATCCACTCGGTGTCAGTGTGTGTGTGTGTGTGTCTCCCATCCACTCGGTGTCAGTGTGTGTGTGTGTGTGTGTCTCCCATCCACTCGGTGTCAGTGTGTGTGTGTGTGTGTGTCTCCCATCCACTCGGTGTCAGTGTGTGTGTGTGTGTGTGTCTCCCATCCACTCGGTGTCAGTGTGTGTCTCCCATCCACTCGGTGTCAGTGTGTGTGTGTGTCTCCCATCCACTCGGTGTCAGTGTGTGTGTGTGTGTGTGTGTGTGTGCGTCTCCCATCCACTCGGTGTCAGTGTGTGTGTGTGTGTGTCTCCCATCCACTCGGTGTCAGTGTGTGTGTGTGTGTGTGTCTCCCATCCACTCGGTGTCAGTGTGTGTGTGTGTGTGTCTCCCATCCACTCGGTGTCAGTGTGTGTGTGTGTGTCTCCCATCCACTCGGTGTCAGTGTGTGTGTGTGTGTGTGTGTCTCCCATCCACTCGGTGTCAGTGTGTGTGTGTGTGTCTCCCATCCACTCGGTGTCAGTGTGTGTGTGTGTGTCTCCCATCCACTCGGTGTCAGTGTGTGTGTGTGTGTCTCCCATCCACTCGGTGTCAGTGTGTGTGTGTGTGTGTGTGTCTCCCATCCACTCGGTGTCAGTGTGTGTGTGTGTGTCTCCCATCCACTCGGTGTCAGTGTGTGTGTGTGTGTCTCCCATCCACTCGGTGTCAGTGTGTGTGTGTGTCTCCCATTCACTCGGTGTCAGTGTGTGTGTGTGTCTCCCATTCACTCGGTGTCAGTGTGTGTGTGTGTGTGTGTGTGTCTCCCATTCACTCGGTGTCAGTGTGTGTGTGTGTGTGTGTGTGTGTCTCCCATCCACTCGGTGTCAGTGTGTGTGTGTGTGTCTCCCATCCACTCGGTGTCAGTGTGTGTGTGTGTGTCTCCCATCCACTCGGTGTCGGGGTGTGTGTGTGTGTCTCCCATCCACTCGGTGTCAGTGTGTGTGTGTGTCTCCCATCCACTCGGTGTCAGTGTGTGTGTGTCTCCCATCCACTCGGTGTCAGTGTGTGTGTCTCCCATCCACTCGGTGTCAGTGTGTGTGTCTCCCATCCACTCGGTGTCAGTGTGTGTGTCTCCCATCCACTCGGTGTCAGTGTGTGTGTCTCCCATCCACTCGGTGTCAGTGTGTGTGTGTGTGTGTGTGTCTCCCATCCACTCGGTGTCAGTGTGTGTGTGTGTGTCTCCCATCCACTCGGTGTCAGTGTGTGTGTGTGTGTCTCCCATCCACTCGGTGTCAGTGTGTGTGTGTGTGTGTCTCCCATCCACTCGGTGTCAGTGTGTGTGTGTGTGTGTCTCCCATCCACTCGGTGTCAGTGTGTGTGTGTGTCTCCCATCCACTCGGTGTCAGTGTGTGTGTCTCCCATCCACTCGGTGTCAGTGTGTGTGTGTGTGTGTCTCCCATCCACTCGGTGTCAGTGTGTGTGTGTGTGTCTCCCATCCACTTGGTGTCAGTGTGTGTGTGTGTCTCCCATTCACTCGGTGTCAGTGTGTGTGTGTGTCTCCCATTCACTCGGTGTCAGTGTGTGTGTGTGTGTCTCCCATTCACTCGGTGTCAGTGTGTGTGTGTGTGTGTGTGTCTCCCATCCACTCGGTGTCAGTGTGTGTGTGTGTGTGTCTCCCATCCACTCGGTGTCAGTGTGTGTGTGTGTGTGTCTCCCATCCACTCGGTGTCAGTGTGTGTGTGTGTGTGTCTCCCATCCACTCGGTGTCAGTGTGTGTGTGTGTGTCTCCCATTCACTCGGTGTCAGTGTGTGTGTGTGTGTCTCCCATTCACTCGGTGTCAGTGTGTGTGTGTGTGTGTGTGTCTCCCATTCACTCGGTGTCAGTGTGTGTGTGTGTGTGTGTGTCTCCCATTCACTCGGTGTCAGTGTGTGTGTGTGTGTGTGTCTCCCATTCACTCGGTGTCAGTGTGTGTGTGTGTGTGTGTGTGTCTCCCATTCACTCGGTGTCAGTGTGTGTGTGTGTGTGTGTCTCCCATTCACTCGGTGTCAGTGTGTGTGTGTGTGTGTGTCTCCCATTCACTCGGTGTCAGTGTGTGTGTGTGTGTGTGTGTCTCCCATCCACTCGGTGTCAGTGTGTGTGTCTCCCATCCACTCGGTGTCAGTGTGTGTGTCTCCCATCCACTCGGTGTCAGTGTGTGTGTCTCCCATCCACTCGGTGTCAGTGTGTATGTAACTGGCTGCAGGGCTGCTATCAGGGGGTGACAGGCAATACACCAGTCACGGGCCCGGCGTGAGAGTGTGTATGTCAGTGTGTGTGAGTGTGAGTGAGTGTATGTCAGTGTGAGTGAATTTTTTTCAGTAAGGGGCCCTGAAATTTCTGATGGCGGCCCTGACTATCTGTCTGTCTCTTATCCTACAAAACACCATTTAATGTCCAGTAACCTAGAAAAATACAAATCAATGCTTGTAGTACTAACTATATTCTTATAGCTGATTTTTCAGGTACGTGCAAATTAATTTACAAAGTTCAGTGTTTTATCGGCGATATAAAGATGATGTTCCTGCATTTTTTTAAAAAATGGCCAAGAGAGTTTGTTTCATATGTGATGCAAAGAATGTCAAATTCTCTTACTGATGCAGATATCACCAATGTCAACTACACAGCGGAAGTGTTAACGTGAAAAGCGACTCGCAAACAGCAGAGGACACTGTAAAAAAATGTACCTATGTGCACATGTGAAGATTGGAATAAAAATGACTTGCATTGTAAGCACATGTGCTCGATCGTAAAATTTGTGGATGGGAAAAGCTTCATACTCAAATCCATCATACTCAAGCAATCCCCTATTCTGTTAAGATTTGGAATGTTTTCTATTGCAGTTTGATCACAAGGTTGAAAAAGACATTCCAGATTGTAGAAGTTCTATCTTGTTCTGCCTTGATACGGTAACTCCACTTCCTCCATGCAGGATAGCAAGAAGGATTACATTTCTGCTTAACGGTACACAAAATGTAACGCGTCTCTTGGATACGGTGTACTTAATAAAGGATGAAAACTATCTTGGGGAACTGGATACTTTAATTAAAGAACTGCTCCAACTCGCTAAACTTAAAATACCGGTGGACCATGGCCTCCAACTGCTTGAGTCTCCACAGAAGACAAAGGTTTCAACAAATCTGCAGCCTTTACCCAGAAGACCATGTGGAAGCTAAAAACCCAAGGATCACAGAGGTTTGGCTCCAAAGCTAAAATGCAGAAATGTGACGTTTGGAAAAATAGTGGAGAGACTCCATCAACCATCAACAATATTTCACTCACACACAGTGATAAATGGGGGGTTGAGAAAAATGAGTGGTTTGACGACAACATTATAAATTAATGTAAATATTTGATTTCCTCATGTTTTCCTTTGTTCTCAGGCCTAATGGTCACATTACTCCTAACATATCAGTTTGTGCAAACTCCTGACAAATCCATCACGTATCCAATCACTGGGTTGTATCTCATAGAAATGGTACTTCTGTAACAGTATGACTCTACACAGCCAACAAAGATGCAAGATACACTCAAAGAACAACGGGTAAAATTGTACAGGCCTTTGTTTAGCGGAGCTGATATGATCTTAAAACTTGACTACATTTATGGTCAAAAGCAAGGGGGAGGCAGTGACTGTGGCGCTTTTGCTGTTGCAAATGCTATAGCCCTAGCCAGTGACTTTGATTTAAACATGATAAATCTACATCAGAGTGAAATGAGGACCCACTTAGTTAATTGTCTTGCAGAAAATATGATAACAATGTGTCCACACAAGACATTGAATGCACCAGCAAAAAATTTCTTTAAGCAAGTTACGCTTACAATTCACTGTAATTGTAATATTTACAGGTCACAAACTCCTATGGTGGAACGCTTTGCATGAAAGCTGTGGTTTAATTTAATCTGTGTAGGATTAAAAAAAAGTGGACAAGTGTGTGCAATCAATTCTATTGCCCCTCTTGTAACAAACAACAAAGGTTAAACATGCGTTTGAGAAAGACACTAGAGGTTCTACTCAATAAAGAGAGAGTTGGAACAATTCTCTCATTCAGCTTGGAGAATATTTCCAACTTGGCCTAAAGTGTGATATTCTCATTGCAATTCTCTAACTGAGTACACCCTCAAATGTCTCCTCTCCTTAGATTTACCACAGGAAACAATAGGAATTAATTCAACGAGTTTCTAAAAAATGATTAGTCAGTCAATGTTTTAAAAACTTTAACCTCACGGACACAAGCACTGATTTAAGAGACATGTTGTCACAACCTGGGATAATTGGCCAGGTCAGGGCAGGGTGTGGGGTCTGTCTGCACCAGGGGCGGGCTGGGCCGGGGGGCAGGGTGGCAATTGCCCCCCAGGCCGCCCTAAACTATGTAAAACACGGCCGCTGGGCCAGTGTTTAAAAAAAAAAAAAAAAAAAAAACGTTTGCAGGCAGAGACTGAGGTGAGAAGGGATCGGAAGATCCCCTCTCACCTCCGCTCTGCCTGCAAAGCTGCACGGGGAGCCGAACAGGCAGCACAGAGAAACCTCCGTGCTGCCTGTTCGGCTCCCCGTGCAGTGTGCCGACACGGAAGTGCCGACAGTCACGTGATCGGCGCTCTGACGTCAGATGCGCGCCGATCACGTGACCTGTCGGTACAACCGCCGGGAGGCCGAACAGGCAGCATGGAGGGACCATGCTGCCTGCCACCAGGTAAGTCCTCCTGCCACTAGCCACCAGGGAAGTCCTGCCACTAGCCACCAGGGAAGTCCTGCCACTAGCCACCAGGGAAAAAGGTAAGGGGGGGGGGGGGGGGGTGGGCAAAAAACACTGGCATATTATTGGGCAAATTGGCTGGGGAATATTACATGGCAAAAAACACTGGCATATTATTGGGCAAATTGGCTGGGGCATATTGCATCGCAAATAAGACTGGCATATTATTGGGCAAATTGGCTGGGGCATATTACATGGCAAATAAGACTGGCATATTATTGGGCAAATTGGCTGGGGCATATTACATGGCAAATAAGACTGGCATATTATTGGGCAAATTGGCTGGGGCATATTACATGGCAAATAAGACTGGCATATTATTGGGCAAATTGGCTGGGGCATATTACATGGCAAATAAGACTGGCATATTATTAGGCAAATTGGCTGGGGCATATTACATGGCAAATAAGACTGGCATATTATTGGGCAAATTGGCTGGGGCATATTACATGGCAAATAAGACTGGCATATTATTGGGCAAATTGGCTGGGGCATATTACATGGCAAATAAGACTGGCATATTATTGGGCAAATTGGCTGGGGCATATTACATGGCAAATAAGACTGGCATATTATTGGGCAAATTGGCTGGGGCATATTACATGGCAAATAAGACTGGCATATTATTGGGCAAATTGGCTGGGGCATATTACATGGCAAATAAGACTGGCATATTATTAGGCAAATTGGCTGGGGCATATTACATGGCAAATAAGACTGGCATATTATTGGGCAAATTGGCTGGGGCATATTACATGGCAAATAAGACTGGCATATTATTGGGCAAATTGGCTGGGGCATATTACATGGCAAATAAGACTGGCATATTATTAGGCAAATTGGCTGGGGCATATTACATGGCAAATAAGACTGGCATATTATTGGGCAAATTGGCTGGGGCATATTACATGGCAAATAAGACTGGCATATTATTGGGCAAATTGGCTGGGGCATATTACATGGCAAATAAGACTGGCATATTATTGGGCAAATTGGCTGGGGCATATTACATGGCAAATAAGACTGGCATATTATTGGGCAAATTGGCTGGGGCATATTACATGGCAAATAAGACTGGCATATTATTAGGCAAATTGGCTGGGGCATATTACATGGCAAATAAGACTGGCATATTATTGGGCAAATTGGCTGGGGCATATTACATGGCAAATAAGACTGGCATATTATTGGGCAAATTGGCTGGGGCATATTACATGGCAAATAAGACTGGCATATTATTGGGCAAATTGGCTGGGGCATATTACATGGCAAATAAGACTGGCATATTATTAGGCAAATTGGCTGGGGCATATTACATGGCAAATAAGACTGGCATATTATTAGGCAAATTGGCTTGGGCATATTACATGGCAAATAAGACTGGCATATTATTGGGCAAATTGGCTGGGGCATATTACATGGCAAATAAGACTGGCATATTATTGGGCAAATTGGCTGGGGAATATTACATGGCAAATAAGACTGGCATATTATTGGGCAAATTGGCTGGGGCATATTACATGGCAAATAAGACTGGCATATTATTAGGCAAATTGGCTGGGGCATATTACATGGCAAATAAGACTGGCATATTATTGGGCAAATTGGCTGGGGCATATTACATGGCAAATAAGACTAGAATATTATTGGGCAAATTGGATGGGGCATATTACATGGCAAATAAGACTGGCATATTATTGGGCAAATTGGCTGGGGAATATTACATGGCAAATAAGACTGGCATATTATTGGGCAAATTGGCTGGGGAATATTAAATGGCAGAATAACACTGGCATATTATTGGACAAATCGTCTGGGGAATATTAAATGGCAGAATAAGACTGGCATATTATTGGGCAAAATGGCTGGGGAATATTAAATGGCAATTAACACTGGCATATTGGGCAAATTAGCAGGGGCATATTAAATTGCAGATAACCTTGGAATATTATTGGGCAAATTTACTGAGTTATATTAACTTGCAGAATAACACTGGCATATTATGGGACAAATTGGCTGGGGAATATTAATGGCAAATAATATTGGAAATGTGTATGTAATGGGGTGATGGTGGCATGTAAATGTGGTGATGGGGCATGTCCTGGTGTGCAACGTGGGTTATGGGTCATGTCGTAGGTGTGCAACGTGGGTAGGGGGGGGGTGCCCAAATTTTGGGTGTCTAAATCCTGGCATGTTGAGGGGCATAATCCTGGCATATTGAGGGGAAAATCCTGGCATATTGAGGGGGCATCATCTTGGCATATTGAGGGGAAAATCCTGGCATATTGGGTGTCTAAATCCTGGCATATTGAGGGGCATAATCCTGGCATATTGAGGGGCATAATCCTGGCATATTGAGGGGAAAATCCTGGCATATTGAGGGGGCATCATCTTGGCATATTGAGGGGAAAATCCTGGCATATTGGGTGTCTAAATCCTGGCATATTGAGGGGCATAATCCTGGCATATTGAGGGGCATAATCCTGGCATATTGAGGGGCATAATCCTGGCATATTTAGGGGAAAATCCTGGCATATTGAGGGGGCATCATCTTGGCATATTGAGGAGAAAATCCTGGCATATTGGGTGTCTAAATCCTGGCATGTTGAGGGGCATAATCCTGGCATTTTGTAAGGGAAAATTCTAGCATATTAAATGGCAAATCCTGGCATATTGTGGGGGAAAATCCTGGCAATATTCGTTATAAAACAAGGAAAAGATGGCCGTGGATGGGGAGGCGATTCGATGGTGCAATGGGCCACTTGACTGGATTTGCCCCCCAGGCCTAAGGCTGCCAGCCCTCCCCTGGTCTGCACCTCACGATGCTTAACTATGAACTGGAAGGAATTCTCCGACAGGACTGGTAGTGGAGACTGGCAGCTGAAACAGGACAGGAAACTGAGAACAGGATGCAGAGACTGGACTGGCAGCTCTCAGAGCAGGACACGGGCCTGTAATAACTGTAAGGCTCTGGTACGAAGTTGGAATCGCTGTGCAGAAATAGGTATAGGTTATTGCAACGGACCCAGGTAAAAGAACAGAATTATTCTGCCTGAAGGAAATCCACCCTATGGTTGAGCCGCAGGCTTCTTTCCCCCAGGACTTTGGCACTCTGTCAATACAGGGATACCGAGCGTAACCAAACCAACAGGAAACAGGACCGGAGGTGAAGGATCAAGGCGAAGGTACCAAGGGATCAGGCAAGGATCGAGGCTGGCAGCAAACAAAACATAGTGAAGGCAGGCAAACAG
The DNA here is from genome assembly GCA_036172795.1 of Pelodytes ibericus. Classification (NCBI taxonomy): domain Eukaryota; kingdom Metazoa; phylum Chordata; class Amphibia; order Anura; family Pelodytidae; genus Pelodytes; species Pelodytes ibericus. The sequence goes on along the minus strand of CM069868.1, from coordinate 17,792,269 downwards.
GTCAGGACAGGCAGCAAACAGACGTGGTCAGAACTTTGCAGGATTTGGCAACAAAAGAACTCAGGAAAGCAGGGAAAAGGTACAAGGCACTATCACAGGCAGCAACCAAAGCAATGCAAAGGCACTGATTGCCATAAGCTGCAGGTTTAAATAGGGAAGGACTGAGCATAACGAGGCAGCTGACAACAGGAGTAGAATGGGCACACTAGAATAGCGGCCACTAGAGGATGATGAGGAAACTGCCACAAATCCAGAATAACCATGACACATGTACAGGAATATAGACAGTGGGAGCTGTCAGTCTAATTGAGCTCTCCTAGCGGGATAAATTCAACAGGTCTGATGCATAATTAAGCCATGCTTTAAGCTCTCCTACATCTAACTTTTTAGTGAATAAACCCCAAAGAAAAGCGAACCTGCCTTACGCGTTTCGCGTGATAATTTGCTTAATCATAGGCCTGCTGTGTTCTTATTTTCTTTTTATCGGATCCACTGGATTATTATATTATTACATTTTTCACTGACAGAGGAGTGCTCATTGTTTTTCTTCAACAACTGTACGTTTCAGATGTTATACGTATTCATGTTCACTTTTAATACATTTTGATATTAAAATTGTTTTTTTCACTATATTCTTATAGTGTTTTCTTCTCCTGTGGGAAGCCATGTCTATCTCACTTAGCCAATAGCAAACGATAACCTTTTAGACCAGAGCTTGACAAATGTAATTTGGTTTTACGAGCCAGCACAAATATCCAGGAGCCAGGCAATAGTACAATCGTGCAAACACACACACAAAGAGAGAGAGTTACATACACACACACACACACACACAGTGTCATATACATACACACAACCCTGCAGTTTGTTGTTTTTTTTTAAAGAGAAAAAAAAATTACGGTAATTCTATCACTATCTCCCACGCTTTACCTCTTTGCACAGGAGGGGGGATTTCTGCTGCAGCCTGGCCCATGCCTGATAGAAGGTCTTCAGACAACCGTGTGTTTCTGCAGGTTTAACCCCTTCCTGACATATGATGTGCCCAGGGCTGGTGCAAGGATTTTTGCCACCCTAGGCTAAACCTCATTTTGCTGCCCCTTACCCCTCCTACTTATAACAGCCAGACAACAGCACATCAATCACACAATCATAAACACAATTTCAAACATACAGTCTCTCTCCTCTCCCATGCCGGTCTCCTCTCCCTTCCCATGCCAGTCTCGCTCTCCTCTCCCTTCCCATGCCTGTCTATGGCCTCTTTCACTTCCCATGCCGGTCTCTCTCTCTCCTCTCCCTTCCCATGCCTCTCTCTCTCTCGCTTCCCATGCCTGTCTCTCTCTCCTCCCATGCCTGTCTTCTTGCTCTCTTCTCCCTTCCCATGCCTGTCTCTCTCTCCTCTCTGCACCAATATCTGTGGTCTGCCCCCCATGTCTGTGGTCTCCCCTCCTCCCTCCCATGTCTGTGGTCTCCCCTCCTCCCTCCCATGTCTGTGGTCTGTCCCCCCCCCCCCCCCCCCATGTCTGTGGTCTTTCCTCCCATGTCTGTGGACTTTCCTCCCCTCCCTCCCATGTGTGTGGTCTGTTCCCTGCATTTTTACAATGTGGCACTGAAGGAGTGATACGGACGTCACCGGGGACGAGGTGAAGATCCGCCCCCTACTTTTTTATGAGCGCGTTTTTTACTGGGGAGCAGCGGGCAGTACTAGCTCTACAGAGTTGAAACAGTGCTGCCCGCACTCCTCACGCACGCTTATCATTCAGAGTATCGTGTTTCAGATGCTCTGAATGATCAGTGTGCGTGAGGAGCGCGAGCAGCATTGTCTGAGCTCTGTGTGCGTTTTAACCCACAGAGCTAGAACTGCCCGCTGCTCCTCAGGAAAAAAAAAGTGCTCCAATAGAAGGAGGGGGCGGACCTTCACCTCGTCCCCGGTGAGTTCCGCCTCACTACCTCAGTGCCACATGGCGGAAGAAAAATACACAATGCAGCAGGTGCGTTGAAGTGAGATGAACATTTCAACCAATTCAGCTATACATTGTGCAGGAACAAACCTGGTTAGTTACCCCGCATCAGGTTTGTTCCTGCACAATGTATAGCTGAATTGCCCCATATTATCATATCTCCCCTTTCTGTGTTATCTCCTCTCATCCACCCGTCTACATTATCTCCTCTCTCATCTCGCCCCCTTCTATGTTCTCTCATCTCCCCTTCTGTATTATCTCCTCTCTCATCTCGCCCCCTTCTATGTTCTCTCATCTCCCCTTCTGTATTATCTCCTCTCTCATCTCGCCCCCTTCTATGTTCTCTCATCTCCCCTTCTGTATTATCTCCTCTCTCATCTCGCCCCCTTCTATGTTCTCTCATCTCCCCTTCTGTATTATCTCCTCTCTCATCTCGCCCCCTTCTATGTTCTCTCATCTCCCCTTCTGTATTATCTCCTCTCTCATCTCGCCCCCTTCTATGTTCTCTCATCTCCCCTTCTGTATTATCTCCTCTCTCATATTCCTCCTTCTGAGTTCTCTTCTCTCTCATCCACCCTTCTGTGGACTCTCCTCTGTCATCCATCCAGTATATCCGATGCTCGGAATCATCACTATGCACGGGGAGTGAGCTCTGAGTGTGCCTCCCCCTGAGTGATCCACACTGCTCTGCAGGGCCGCACCCAGTGCTGGTGGGGAGGAAAACAAACAAACACAGGATCGGAGATTTGGGGCTATGGAACCAATATTCAGAGCTTCAGCCCCAGTAGCCCCCCCCCCCCCCCCCCCCCCAGCGACGCCAATGACAAGGGCTCATTAGCCAAAGCTTCCTTTGACTATTTTGTACCCAGAACACCATGTGGTCACATGTGGAACAAACCCCATTGAGGATACTGAGCTCTAAAAAAAGTTATTGCTTAGCAATTGGGAAAGAGCATGCAGCGTGCATGGTGCTCCTCTGCATCTGGTTCCATCATCAGAACCAGATATACATCTTCCATGGTCCCTATGGATAGAGGAGGCGTGGTAGACGGATGCGCACGCCCCAAAGGTCGGCAGAGTTTGGTGGATTTCTTCATCTGAGATTGCAGGAATTATACTAGATTACGATGATGATGTTTAAACCTGACAAAAAAAAATGGCAAAACAATTAAAACATTCAGAATACTGGCATCAATATTATAAAGCTTCCCTGCTCTTTACAGTGGTGTCATGAAGTAATGCTGCTTTCAGGATGTAATCTTCAACAAACATAATCTACATCATTCCAGTTTAATTCCTGTATGCCTCAGTAAGGCCATGCACAGTTGTTTCATACCACGTCTCTCTATTTAGGCTCTTTAGTAATTACAGTAATCAGAAGCATTGTGACCAGCGGATTGCTATACAGGCCATTACTGTAAAATCACACAGTGATAGTCATTCTGAAGTAATTTCTTAGCCAATTCTCCTCTTGCTAGTGCTACAGCGTGCTACACTCAATACGGTATTTATCAAATTTTGGGGGGCCGCCCAGCAACAGTGGGAAAAAACGCACGGGCAGCCTGATCATGACGATCGGGCTGCCCGTGTGTTTTTTTCTTTGGGGGCGGAGTGATGACAGGTCACGTGACCCTGGCGCCCGACACCGCCGGGTCACGTGACCTATCTACACTCACCGCGGGGAGCCGAACAGGCAGCATGGTAGGAGGGTGATGGTGGCATGTAATGGGGGTGCTAGAGGCATGTAATGGGGGTGCTAGAGGCATGTAATGGAGGTGATGGAGGCATGTAATGGGGTCAGAGGCGGCTCTAGACTTTGTGAGGCCTTAGGCGAAAGTCGAACATGAGGTCCTCACGGACACACATTATTAAATAAAATATATGCAAGTGATAATAAAAATGAACTGTAGAAATAGCATATTTCAAGATCAGACTCAAATCCCAGCTTCTAGAAACGAACAGCTCCTAGAATCTTATTTGTCTCATAATTATTCTACAAACATCTATAAACATTTGGTATAGATAATATTGTGTGCGGCCCACTAACTCACATTGTTATTGCTGTGTCCTAAATGTGAACACTAACACATATCACACAGTCATTCATAGAAACACTCAGTGAGCACACACTGACTCACAGACACACTCAGTCAGCACACAATCACACTCAGCCAGCACACACTCACAGATACACTCAGCCAGCACACAGTGACTCACAGACACACTCAGAAAGAACACAATCACACCCTAAGAGAAACACTCAGCCAGAAGGAAAGGTGCTCAATGTTGAAAGTGGTCTCACAGACCACGTTGTGCTAGAAGATTGGCACTTTGTTCTTCCTCACAGCACCGGATGCACTGTGATTTAGCCATTCAATATTCCAGGATTTTGCCACTCTGTGACAGGATTTTGCCCCTCATTATGCCACAATTTTGCCCCTCACAATGCCAGGATTTAGCTTCTCACTATGCCAGGATTTTGCCCCTCACCTCATTATGCCAGGATTTTGCCCCTCAATATGCAAGAATTTTGCCCCTCAATATGCCAGGATTTTTCCACTCTATGCCAGGATTTTGCCCCTTAATATGCCAGTATTTTGCCACTCTGTGCCAGGATTTTGCCCCTCATTATGCCAGAATTTTGCCCCTCACAATGCCAGAATTTTGCCTCTCAATATGCCAGGATTTTGCCACTGTATGCCAGGATATTGCCCCTCATAATGCCACTATTTTGCCCCTCACTATGCCAGGATTTTGCCCCTCACCATGCCAGGATTTTGCCCCTCACTGTGCCAATATTTAGCCACTCATTATGCCAGGCTTTGCTCGTTTGTGCCCCCCTCCTCCCCCTTCCCTAGTACTTACCTCCATGCTGCTCTCCGTTGTTTCCTCCGTGCATCTTCTCTCCTGCACGGAGGAAGGAAATTCCGGTCGCGTTTTTTTTTTTTTTAAACTTTTTTGAAGCTGCGCGGGTTCAATAAAGTTTAAAAAAAAAAAAAAAACACGCGATCGGAGCTTCCTTCCTCCGTGCAGGAGAGAAGATGCACGGAGGAAACGTCCCAGGTTAGTGTAACAGGGAGCTTAACGGCAGCGTTAAGCTCCCTGTTACATCAAAGGCAATAAGGTGAGTTAGGCAGCCGCGAGTGCGAGGCCTTAGGCGGCTGCCTAACTCATCTTATTAGAGAGCCGCCTCTGAATGGGGTGATGTGGGTTATGGGCCATGTCGTGTGTGTGCAGCGTGGCTAGGGGGGTGCCTGAATTTTGTCTGCCTAGGGCAGCACAAAACCAAGATACACCACTGGCTACACTGGTCATGTTGGAGTAGATGAAAGTAGGAGATATCTAAATGTATAGAAACATATACCAATATCCTATTATTCATTCTATGCACTCTCATGTACTATAGAATTAACACATGACAATAAACTGATTCATTTTGTGCATTAGAAAAATAATGAGCAGAATTAGACTAATTATAGAAGCTTCAGATTTGAATTAATGAATGATGCTAACAGTTTTATCATGCCAGATTACTACTGCTTATGTTTCTGATAAAGGTTGTGTACCCACTCTCACCTGTTCTATTGGTTATTTAATTTTATTTGGTGTCTCTGAGACCTCCTCTTACGTATGGTATGGCAACTTTATTCTACTGTCGAGGCCTTATGTCCTGCAAAAGGAGGTCATGATTCTCTCCTACAAATATAGAACAAACAAAGCATGTTAGTGTAATCAAAGCTGGGCACCAATTACGCATACTTAAATTGTAGTCACTAAGATAAGAAATAAACGTAATAATGAGAGAGGCAACTACACACAAAAAAAAAAACAGAAAAAAAGAGAGAAAACAAATAAAACACAGGAGCAGGTTAACTGAGGAGCAAACAGACAAAGAGCTTTCTTCACGAAAGAGTGACTTGCAGAGAATTGACAAGGGAACTTCAAGCTTAAGGGCAAAATTGTAAAAATATTCCAATTCAGGAGTTTTCCTCATTTGTGACCAGCTATTACTGTGCACTTTTTCTTTGTGACAAATGCAAATAAGGTCTATCATTCTTCAAACGGTGCCGCGTGTAGGACTCCATCGGGTCCGCTATAATAAAGCCAGGGAAAAAAACGTGAATCCCACAGCTCTCGATAAAGTGGTGGTGGGGGGGGGGGGGGGGGGGGGGGTTTATTAACACCAAAGTGGCTGTGTGATTTTAAGCATTTCTTTCCTGGATTTTTTTTCTTTCTGACTACTTTAGCCTTAATTTTGAAATTCCCTTGTCAATTCCATGCAGTTGCTAAAGCCCTAAGTTGTCACAGAGAACATGGCATAATGACAGCTGGTGACAAATAAGAGAAAAAAAGGCTATACAAGAGGAATCACGGAAACCATGGAACTAGTTCTAAGCAAACAGATTGTGGTTAAAAAAAGGTTAACACGACAGTAGATAAATTAGTCCAATCTAGAATGTGTCTGACCAGTGTCAGCGTAACTGAACCGCAAACACCAAACTTCTGTAGGATATTGGTAATACATTGGATTTCTGTGAGAATTTAAAGATGTGTTACCAGACTCCACGTGGTAGCTTGCATGGATGTTTATAATTGGGTCTAGGATGCGCCATACATTGTGGTTCTTCCTTGCACATTGGAGGTCTGCAGTTAGCGTACACGTCTTTAAACTCACGACGAACCAAATGGTAAGTTGGTATCCCTCCTCTTTGGCCTGTTCTCCAGACAGCAATTTAAGTCCAGAAAGCAGACAACCTGGTTTGATGGCGGTGGGCATGGCTTTCTGCAGGACATGGTGCTTCCTATAAACAATCTATAATTAGTAACATGTAAAAATCGTATGCACAAGAAGCAAATACTGATATTTATTCTGTATTAAGCCAACGGAAATCAAGCATCTTCCATGAAGGAACAACTTATAATAAAAAGACTTTACATGGCAATTATAGCACCTGATATTCCATTACAATGTTCGAAGAGAATCCATCATCCTGTGAACATGTTTATTAAGCTCATTGCTGACATGCTTTCTTTACAGGTAATAAGCTATGCGTGACTGTATTGATAGCATGGATTATTTTGCAGCATTAAACCCAGTATACAAGCTCCACAAGGTCAAACATTGAGCAAACTTTCTTTTTAATAAAAATTAAATGCTGTTATAGAAGGAAGACATGAAGAAACAATGGAGAACACGTACCAGTAGGAAATACAAAAAAGGTACTCACTTAAGGATATTCAGATGACACAGACAGAAGGTAAATCAATCTATATTTAATAGCTAGAAGATCATTTCCTGAATCTAACTGAGTCTCCTACTGGGATTGTCAGAGTCTGTGCTGGTCATCACCAGCAGTATGTGGATCTCCTCCTCATCCTATAGACTGCCAGGAGAGATAAGGTGCCGTGTGGGTGGGAGCAGATCCACCTCCATGTACTTGCATGGCAGGGTCACCATGTGATCCTCGATCCTGCATTCACCTCTGCAATGTGAAATGAATGTTCACTGTTTCCTGGACAGTGAACTTTCATATTTATATTTTTTAAACAAGGCGCTGGAACGTCAGGGAGCACTGCAGCGCCTGTTGATGTCTTGCGCTTCTCCTAGCTGGTGGGACACCTAAAGAAAAAAAAAAAATCGAGGTATGCATCGCTGGGACACCTCGTTTACTCCAACACTCCCTGACACTGGGGGGGAGGCTGGCCAAAGGAGAAAAAAAACCCAGGCTATTGTTACTGCTCGCTCTGCACTTTTTTTTTTATTTTAAAGGGGGCCCCCTCCCTCCTCTGCTCCATGCCGCCTGGGAACGGCCCTGGAGATAATACTGCCCGCTGCTCCTCCGTAAAAAAAAAAGAAGAGGTCCCGGTGAGGTCTGCCTACCTCCCTCAGTGCCGCATTGTGGAAGAAAAATAGGAGCGCGCGGGTGCCTCTTGTAAAAATGCGCCCTAGGCCGGTGCCTACTTCGCCTATAGAAGGACCCAGCCCTGGACGTGCCAGGCACGTCACGCAAAAATATGTCCATTGGTGTTGCAACCATGCCTCTATGTAGAGGCATTGTGCAACACTGATGAATAGTTTATGTGCACTATTAAAAATGGCCGCACCGGTTGCACATGTGTGCTTAGGAAGCTTACGAAAGTTTGCATCTTAAGTGTTGCTAAAGTTCCTAGCGAGGTACTAAGCAACACAAACAGATAATCACGGATCCCATGGTGGTCACTCTCCTGAGTGACCACATCGGCTCAGGCAGCGCTTCCCTTCTACTGGCAAGAGCAACAAAAGTGATTTTTATTCCTCTTCCGTTGCTCTAGGGGGTGCTAGTGGATGCCGGCACAGCAGATCAGTGTGATCTGTTTGCAGATAAGTATGGTAAGAGGTGATTAAGCGTGGCAAAACGCGAAACCCGTTATTTCTCACTCCTACTTTTGGTCCGTTACACTATATTTTCTCTGTATTGTTTTTTTATTGCAATAAAGCACTTATTGATCGATCATTGTGGAGAACGGAGTGCACACCCTTTATTCTGATGCCATACAACTCAATCTCCCTACTGGACCAGCAGCATCAGGTCACCATGACCTGCAGGACATCTATGCATTTAGCAAGCTCAAATCAGAGTAAGTGCTGTATAGTGCTCCACGTGAGTTAAAATCATTCCTTTTATTTGCGGAGACATTTTCAACCAATAAAGGATCATTAACAATATAAGAATTGCTATCCCTGTAAAGGACCTGTATTAGCAGGAGGTATATGGGTCCTTCTACTGAATAGGAACTAGCTTTCTCACTGTGAACTGTCTATTTCCTATCCCTGTAAAGGACTCGTGTTAGCAGGAGTTATAAAGGTCCCTTAGCAGTATAAGTACTACCTGTAAAGGACCTGTGTTAGCTGGACGTAGAAAGGTCCTTCTACTGGATAGGTGAACTGTCTAGTTCCTATCCTTTAACAGGACCTGATAACTAGGGGCAAAGGGTCCTTTGGCAGGATAGGTAGTAGCTCACGGTGTGAGTCGGCTAGTTCCAATCCCTATACAGGACCTGACCACTAGGGGGCAAAAAGGTCCTTTAAGAGGATAGGAACTAGCTCTCAGGGTGAGTCGACTAGTTTCAATCCCTATACAGGACCTGACCACTAGGGGGCAAAAAGGTCCTTTAAGAGGATAGGAACTAGCTCTCAGGGTGAGTCGACTAGTTTCAATCCCTATACAGGACCTGACCACTAGGGGGCAAAAAGGTCCTTTAAGAGGATAGGAACTAGCTCTCAGTGTGAGTCGACTAGTTTCAATCCCTATACAGGACCTGACCACTAGGGGGCAAAAAGGTCCTTTAAGAGGATAGGAACTAGCTCTCAGTGTGAGTCGACTAGTTTCAATCCCTATACAGGACCTGACCACTAGGGGGCGCAAAGGTCCCTTTGCAGGGTAAACAAAGTAGCTCACTCACACCGAGCAAGCGATTTCCTATCCTCAGAAAGGACAGGGTCCTTCTACTGGATAGGAACTGCCTCAACCAATGGGAGATCCTTACACCACCGGAACCGGAAATGCTAAAACTTCCCGTCGCTCAAGGCTATACTAGAGCGGAAGGAGAGGACCGCATGCGGTGTTAAAGAGACTGCGGAGCATGACGGGAGTTGTAGTTTTGTCCAAAAAGCTGTCACTGCTAGAAATGGCAATATTGACCCATTCATGGCTAACTGCTGCATGTGTCACCAGGCCTCTCTCTCTCTCATGACAAGCATGACGTGTGAAATACTATATCCGTGTGGCTTGCAAATCAGAACAGCTGTACATCACACAAATGTCATGTCAATGCGTGTGTGCATTTTATAATGGAGACAACCATTTATATTTTTAGCGCATTTCCTGAGCCAACTCTGCTTGAGATGGTAGAATTGTTGTAATGTAGATGGGGGCATAGCATTGAATTAAGCACTCCAGTTGCTGGCTACCCCCCTCCTGTCAATCAGGAGGGAACCCTTTGCTGGCCATATTAGGGATAATTGGCTTAGCCAGTCCTGTCTGTGTGTGTGTGTGTGTGCATGGCTACTGGTGAAGCAGATGAGGTTCTGCAGCAGCTGAGTGTGGCTAATAGGATTGCCCTGCCTGCATGTGCAGAGAGAATGATGCCCCAGGACATACCCTTTCATGACAGTACCGACTCCCCAGTAGTCTGTAAGACAGGCTGCAGCTCTACTACTTCCGGAAGTGTCGTAAAAAGCCTGGCGGAAACCCTTTGCCTACTGACTGCCGGCGGTCTCCCTTTACGGCCGCGGGTGAGCGGACAGATCGGAAGATAGAGAGTGTGTGGGGTTAGTCAGTCACCGTGTGATGAGGGGCCGGGTAACCCGGGCTGTGTGTGTAACCCCGCCACCCCCTGCCCTCCCCGTGTGACCCCCTCCAGACCCCCTGCTCCCCACCCCTCTCCCATATAACGCCGCTGCTGTCGGTCTGTCTCTTCCCCCTTAGGATGGCGGATGCACCGTCTGGGCCTAGCGTGCTCTCCCAGTACCCCGGGGCAGGTCTGGGCCTGACTACCGCCTGCGACCCCGGAGAGGAGCAGGAGGAGGAAGAAGAAGACGACGAAGGTCGGTTAGGAAAGCCAAGCGGCGAACCACCGTCCAGCAAGGACTTAAAGTCGCCGGACGGGGCCCCCAAGGGCCATCCCCGTCACCACCAACATCAGCAGCTCAATGGCCTGATCAGCCCGGACCTGCGGCACCTCAAGGCCGTGTCCCTGAAGAACAAGTATCGTGGCCCCCAGGAACCCACCGGCCTCCCCCTGCACGACAGACGGACATCAGAGACCTCCAACGGGCTTGACAGGGTGCAGGACCCGGCCCAGGAGAGCCTCTCCGCATGCCTGGCCGCCTGCACTCTGAGGGGGGATCCGGACCACCACGAGGAGGAGGAGGATGGCATCACGATACGATACGAGCGATATGAATCGGAATTCCAAATGCCCGATATCATGAGACTGATCACCCGGGATCTGTCTGAACCCTACTCCATTTATACCTATAGATATTTCATTCACAACTGGCCGCAGCTGTGCTTTTTGGTAAGTGGGTGGGGATCTATCCAGAGGAGCCCCTCTGTGTGTCCTGTACATGTACATTGGAGGGTGGTCTGCATGTGCTTTGGTAATACAGGTCTGAGTTGGTTCTGAAAACCAATAGGTCAGTGATGACATTCATATGGCACAGCTGTTTTGGCCTAGCTAAGCATTATGGGGGCTGTAGTTCAATCAGCCATATGGTTGGCCTGGGCTTCATAGAAACTGTAGCCCACAGCAGCTTGCACACTAAAGAGGGATCATTGCTGACCTATAGGTTGTATAAAAATAGGGTAACATGCAGTGGCACCATCAAATATTTTGAGAGTATAGATAGTACCTGCAAATACATTGTTAGGTTCTATGTGAATGTATGGCATAGCATGATTTTTAACTTAAAATATTTAAGGAGTGGTGTTCCTGTTCAAGGATCTGATTAACTTTCCTAAATCAGGTTAATTAAGTAGTGTTGAGTGATGGTTCTTGGAGTATCTCTCTGAAACGACATTGTGGTAGTGTTACTTCACTGTTTGGAACATATTTTGAAAAAGATAGTAAAATGGAAGTCAGTCTTCCATACTATTTTTGTGATTTGGGTTTACACCAGGAGTGTCGTAAGTGTGTTCACTGTGCATTCAATAGTAAGTCTTCATATTTGTGTGTGAGATGGACATTTAGCAGGTCAGGTACATGGTTGTGTCTAGTCTTTGATTTTGTCTCATGTACAGGAAAGATTGTATTAAAAAAGGGACTCTCAACCTAAACATTGCTTATGCTGTGACTATAGAGAATACACAATGATATGTTACCTATACACTGTTAGCAGAATTGCATACCAATAAGGGAAAATGTTATAAATGTCTGTGGTGTGTCATGTTTATGACATCACCTGTGTCTTTGTATGCAAAGTACTACGTTTCAATGGGAAATGTGTAATTTGCATATCAAGCCACAAAGTGATGTCATTAGCAGGCATCAAAGCAGACACATTGAAACCCTGTTTCTCTTAGCAATATTGCAAGCAAATGCATAAAATAACACAATGTATAGGTCATTTTTCGTATTTTTTTTTTTAATTCTCGATATTTACTGTATATATTAAATCAATATTTAGGTTGACAGCGCCCTGTTTAAGCATGGTTAATTTATGTTAAGGAACTTTGTGTAATTCCACAACAGATTTAATTGTTATTAATTTACTCTGTGTGTATGTATGTGTGTATATATAGATGTGTGTGTGTGTGTTCATCAAATCTGAAATCTATGTATGTGTGAATATATATGTGTTGAAAAAGGTCTTGTTTTATTCAAATAACTGATGGAACAAGTACAGCTGTTTGGTCCACATCAGATGACAACCCCTTGGTTGCAAGAGAGCACTGAATAGTGCTAACACTGAAACATTATGGTTGCTTAGGGACATTTAAAAAAAAAAAAAATCTACTAAGTCTGCAGAGAGAAGCCACTGTGTTACCTGTGCTGGTTATAAGACACCCCTTGTATGTATCTGGATTTGAGCAAAGCATTTTCTTAATTATAGAAAATTGATTTTAAAAGTCATGCATTTTTTTTTTTTTAAACCGCAGTAGAAATTATTATATGCCTCTAGTGCAATAAGAATGGTATAAGTTAATTGTAGTCCTCAATTATGGGCAAAACATAGCTATTTGCCTCCGCTCTGGAAAATTACCATGTTATCAATGAGAAAATGGTTTGGGTAGAAAATGCTGTTTTACAATGTTTTCTCCATACAGCATCACAGATGCACATTTTGGGATCATTTTGTATTTGAGCTCAGGGAATAATTGCTCTTTTGTAGAAACTTGTGGTCATTAGATTTCTGTGACAAACACAACTGCACCAACCAAAAAAAAAAAAAAGTTACAGTACAACATACCATACAAGGCTCCAGTACACACAGGCCCTAAAGCTGCAGTAGTAACAAATGAGAGTTCAACAGCAACATTGCTTGCGTTACAAAGGGTCTTTCAAATAAATTATTTTCTAAATTTTATTTCCTTAAAAATATGCATTTATTAGTGTGGGATATTTTTAAATACACACTTTTTTTAATACTATTAAATGTAATACTACTTTTTTTTTTTTTAAATACAAAAATATTATGTTTGCAACACTTACTTTGAAAACGTACCATCCTCCAGGGTCCCAGAAACCTGCTCAGATATGCAAAACAGGCACGTTTAATGTAGTATGCAAACCCAAATCAAGCAATAAGACCCTTTTTAAAGGATCATATCAAACTCATTCAATGCTTTATAGTAGGTTGATATGTTAATACATAAACTTGTAAAGGTCACATTCACAGAACACGGATGTTGGTTCAGACAAACGTTGATGATGCTGTTTATAATGAGACCTCGTTTAGGACGGGCGAAGTCTCACTGATGAGGGAGCGGTTGATGTGAGTGTGGCCTACGGTGTAATTGGGACAATCATCTGTGCTGAGTGATGACTGGGAGAGGGCAGCACCATTAAGCAAGAGCAGGGTAAACTGGTTGGCTTGTTAATGGGTGATACATTAGATGAAAACTGCACCTCTCTAATGTTTAACACTATAGTAGTAACATCAGATGTGTACTTTCTTTATGCAAACCCACACCTCTTCTAAATCAGTCCCCCTGATCTTTATGGATGTTCCATGTGTGGGCATGCAGATCACTCTAATGGCACTTGTTTGAATTGTCATCCTTCATAGTTTGTTTCCTAGCTCCTACTTTCTACATATATGTTGGTGGCAGGGCACCACAAATACTGGGTTTCCATGGCAACTAGAAACTTACTTTAGCATGATTAATTTTCACCATGGAGTTGGAGACTGGGAGGTAAGGTCTATGGGCAGTGTCCATCCCACAAGAAACATGGACCAAACTGTTCAAAGGGAATTCGAAGTAGGCAGGAAAATTCATTTTGGAAAAGCTTTATTTAATTATCGGCAAGGTTCAGCAGGAAGTACAATAACCTACGGGGTGAAACGTTGCAAAATAAAAACATCAATTATACACCAACCATGGAAAAAAAGCAAAGAAACCAATGAAAGGGACAAGAAAAAATGTATAATACAATAAAATCTAAGCATTTAATGAAAAGGAATGTATCCAATATACATTGTAAACATTCATCAATGGAATATAGAACAAAAAAGTTTCTGCAATAAAAGAAAGTTTAATATATTTTATATTTCAAAGTAACATAGGAAATATAACAAAGCAAAGGGTGATTTTACCATGCATTGGCCATAAACAGAAATTTGATTTACACTATGTACATAAAGATGACAAAACAGCTAACATTTATTTAGACCATCTAAAAGAGTATAATTGCGCAGTCATTAAATACTGATCATACTGTGCTACGAAGCTGCTATTTAAGCACAAATATATTGGCTTACACCAAATAATGACAATGCATTGTGAAACAACCACATGCCCTCTACATTCAAACAGCGGCTATCCTAGTGAGGCATGTTTATAAACCAACATCCTAATCAAGAAATCTAATGTCCAAATAAGTGATTGAAATCACACACTGGATTTATACCTGATGGATAATGTGTTTTCAAATCAGAAATCCAAAATGTACCTCGCTTGGTAAGCAGTTTCAAACTGTCTCCACCTCTTAAAGAGACAGTAACTGTCGCTTGAAATATAAATTTAGTTTTGCTGGGTCGGCACTGACAGGCAAGCGTTGTTGTAAACTTAGAATTTAAAATGTTCCGAAAGATGCACTCTCATCCTTGTTTTGGAAGTTCTTGTACGTCCTACATAGTATCTGACATTGCACACAAGTGATCAAATAAACTATGTAGAACCAATTATAATTAAGAACATAATTTATATTGTACATTTAGTAACAGATTTAACATGTTTGTAGCATTTGCATGTATGTTCTGCATATCTCTCTTTTTACACTTATCTTTTCTGCTTTGAAAAAAGAGCTCTGCTATTGATTTGGAATTCCTTCCTACACATTGCATCGCTTTCAAAAACTACTGATTATATAAAGCAGTTTTTTTTTCAAACCTGTCCTCAAGTGCCCCCTACAGTCCAGGATTTAGGGATTACCCAGTTGTGTTTAGATAAGAATATGTTCAACACATGGTGTGGTTCCCTAATGGTTAGAGAACTACACCAGGTGTTAAACAGATTCTTATCTAAACACAGCTGGGTAATCCCTAAATCCTGGACTGTTGGGGGTACTTGAGGACAGGTTTGAGAAACACTGATCTAGCATCAGCATTTAGGAATATTTTCGTAGAATACGAGCTAACATTAAAATCATTACCATTTTCTGTACAGAATCATTTAGCACAGGGGTAGGCAAGCTTTTGGCACTGCTGATGTTGGGGACTACATGTCCCATAATGCTCAGTTGTAATGATGGCAAAGCATAGCCCACTACATCTGGAGTGCCTACCTGTGGTATAGGAAAATCTTCCTCCATACCAGGACTATTGTTTTTCATATATTTTTATAATATGTTTCCCAACCCTGTATTTAGCTGTATTTCATCCTCTTCCAATACTTTTTTTTTTTTTTTTCCTCTTAATTCTCTAGTATGAACTTCAAAAAGTTGCATAGCAGAACTGTTACGACATAGCCTCTCAAATACAGCCACTGGCACCCCGGAAACTGCTGAATGTAAGACGGGAACTAGTAGCGTAAAGTAGGGTATTACCCGCTGTTAATCTTGTATAATTTTGACAAATTACCAGGTGTTGAGGTTGAAAAACCACAGTTTCCTGTTGGTGAAAATGAGAAGTTAACTGGAGCTTAACTTTGTTATTGTTTAACACACAAAAGATTCAAAGTCACATTGACTTCCTGTCCTATTTAGGAGAAGGTCATCAATATACCTGCTATAGCTGGCAGTTTTGCCCTGAGAAGGGTTATCGCCTCAGCACCACTCATACCAACCCATGATCAGGTTGGCATAAGAAGGCACAAAACCGAGCACCCATGGTGGTAATATGACCCGTCAAAAGAGAGATAGCCGTGAGACAACCAAAATTGGATACAATCCAATAAAAATGTCTGCAACAGTGGTGAATATTCAGAGAATTCTGACAAGAAACATGTCTTTGCCTCAAAACCCATATGTGCAATGGAAGAATAAAAAGATGATCATGTGGACCATGAAAATGTACTTCTCCACTGAAGAACCTGTAGACTAGAGAACAATTGCTTGGTATTCCAAGTATAACCCTTAAGACTCTGAACTAATGGTTTTTAATGTAAGTCTACCTGCTGGGTAGGTGTTTCACCCCACAGTTTATTGTCAAGTTTCCTTAGAACTATTTGGTATAACTAGGAATTGGCTCCTGGTGCCTGCGGTGGTGGAGTGGGCAAGCAAAGCAGTCCTGGGGCTGCACTGTGCTGTATATGTCCGATGCACAAAATTGCGGACACACGGAGAAGTGGTGGTCATGTCTGTACCTATTCACCTTTTTGTAACCTCGCTCGCTCCCACAATATTGACGTGTTCCCTGCTTTCATCTTTCTTCCACGTATTCTTCTTGTAAGCACAGACTGTTTTGTATGGGCGTCTGTGGGTATATATGGGTGTCTGGATGTTTAATCAGATCCTTTTGGGCCAAGTGTTATGGGCAATGCATGTAATCTGTCTTGGAAGGTTGGTCCAATCATATCTGGGTAATGTCAATGCTGTGAGAAAGCCAGCAGAGATATTTCATTGTTTTTATTTTGAAGAAGGATACAGCTTGAATTTAATGCTCTCTCAAGCATCACCATGTCCTAATCTTTATCTTGAATTAATTCATACTTCCACAGGAAAGGTATACGTAATACAAATAAACTAGCAAATCCCTTGCTCGTCTGTATATACTCGGAAAGCTGCAATTATCTTAATTAAAACGACTATCCGCACATGTTTTATTATTATTATTATTAATAATAATAAAAATCCTAATAATAATATTATTGATATTATGATTATTATTATTATGGTTGTTACATATATCTAAATGTTTTTTTTTTTTTTTTTTATATAGATCTTTATTGCATGCCGTGCTAATACTAGTCTAAGTCACAATGGATGCCTGCAGTGTTGCTTTGCTATTCACCCTCTCTTGGTGCCTTTAGATCTGTTGAATTGCTTTGTAGCCATGTCAGCCACCTGTCAGACTAGCCAGTTGTTAATTGTAGCAAGCTGGTGGGTTTTAAATGGCCTTTTTGGCACTTCTTAACCGGGTTGTAAATTGATGCCCAGCATATCGCACTATATCCCAAGATATTTTGCCTTGTATAGTGGACATGTTATTAGTAAAACCTCATAGTCATCCCTTATCATTCCTTTGAGTTCCAAAGGGCTAGATTGGTGTGTGGTGCATGCTATTACATGACTTCTGTTTTGGTAACTGGTACTTCAAAAGGAGACACTAGACCAGTGATTCCCAAGCCAGTCCTCAAGGCCCACCCAATATTCCAGGATTACCCAGTTGTGTCTGGGTAAAAAAAACAATAAAAAAAAAAACACCTTAGACAACTCGGTAATCCACACACACACACAAACACTACAATAATATGTATTAATTAAAAAAAACTTTAAAATTGCAAAAAACACGAGGGTCATAAACTTGATCACATGCCCGGACACCCGCCTATGGGGTCCAGGAGCTTTGCCTCGGGTGGCTGTGCGCGTCACAAGGTCGCTAATGCTGTGGCTCTTATGACGAGTTAACGCATCATAAGGTCGCGAAGGGGTTAATATGGCCTTTTAAAGGACAAGTAAACTTTATTTGTCACTTGTGAAAAGTAATTTGTTCCCATAATGAAGATTAACTGGCGTGTACTTTTGACAGTACATGTACGTTTATCCTCTGCCCGACAGCTGCCATGCTTCCAAAGGAAGCAGGAAGCCCTGTCTGGCCGGTCCCGTTCTAATAGGCTGGCACCCCAGCCTCCAGACCTGCTGGGAGACACAGTAGAGAGTAAACCCACGTTTATCTATTAAGAGCTGCAACTCGGTGACAAACAGCGCTGTTTGGGGTGTGGTGTCTGATTTCGAATACCCCTCCAATTGTCCCTTGCTATTGTTTTTTGTATTAAGACACGTGCACACACAAATGATGGAGGATGCTCTCTGCTGCTTTGTGACATGGCAACCCCCCCTTGTGTAAAGAATGGGATACAATATCTTTGAATAGTGTACAATCAGTGCATGATTTCAATGGTAACTGGAGATAGGAGCAGCCTTTTTTCCTTCTTTTCTAGAACAAAACAAGACATTGGCACTCAAAGCTGGCAAGATGAAATTTTCATTAAATATAAACGTTCTTACTGTTACCCTGGCGATGATGCTTCTTCACTTCACACTCTTTGTGTTAAACACTAAGAATCTAAAAACCATTAACAACTTCTTTAATTGCTGAAAATGTAATCTTGCCTGGTGTTTGCGTTCCGATGGTCTGTTCTGTGCCACATGATGCTTTAGGTATTGGGGTCCTGTATATCACCTGAGTACCTTCGGGGATGTTCTATGTAAAGCAGCCTGAGACTGAGCTCGCAGACACTTCTGCAAGTCTTTAGTCTCTTTTTAAATGATCCAGTGCAACATTCTTTTTTTTTTTTTTTTCCTTTTTAAAATCTTTCAAATATTTTAAAACAAATAACAAAATATACGCACAGGGGCATTTAGTATGAAACTTTTCTGCCTCCTGTATTTATTTTATATACACACATGTACCCAAGGGCTCGACAAACCCCAGGTCGCCATGGCGACTAGGAAATTTTACCTGGCGCCCGGGTAGGATCAGCAGCACATGGCGCCCCACTGTCCTGAGGTTACTTTAAAAAAAAAAAAAGAATAGTATTATTCTTTCGCAGCGCAAGGGTAAGCAGAGTGTGCGCTTCCTGCTCCGCTCCCTTGCGCTGTAGTGTCGGATCGGCGTGTGTCACGTGACATCCCACCGATCGGCAGTAGCATGCAGACGGTCTGTGCCTGTGTGACAGGCATGGACCAAGCTGCAGTAGAAATCCCCCCTCCCGTGTAAAACAGCAGGGAGATGGAGTCACTTTTTTTTTTTTTCTCTTTTCTTTTAAAAAAAATTAAACTCTCTGACCATTGTGAGGTCAGGCACCGATGTTGGATGTGGAGGCCTGGCTCAAAATCTCCATTCCAGTTCATCCCAAAAGTGTTCAATGGGGTTGAGGTCAGGGCTCTCAGCGGGTCAATCAAATTCTTCCACATCATGAACTGACTTATTGCAAATGTGTCATCCTATAACCGTACCACGCTTGAATTCAGACCCTTTTCTTTTTTTACAAATGGTTGTAAATGGTGACTGAATGGCTTGGTACCAGATTATACACCTGTGCATCTGATTTGAAACACCTGAATTCAATGATTAAGTTGTGTGTCATTAATTGTGCCCATATTACTATAAATGACACACAGATTGTTACTCCCCATCAGTGTTAATTTTGACGGTACATTTTGATTTAGTTTTAGTCATAGTCTTTTGACTAAAATGCCATTTTATTTTAGTCATCTGAATTGTTTTAGGTTGACTGAATCTCCAGTAGATTTTAGTTGACAATCTCCATCAGTGAGGGAGGGAACAGGTCTGAGAGGGCTGTTACATAGTGTTAAGGTAACTTGCTAGGGAGATGGGAGGGAACAGGTCTGAGAGGGCTGTTACACAGTGTTAAGGTAACTTGCTAGAGAGATGGGTGGGAACAGGTCTGAGAAGGCTGTTACATAGTGTTAAGGTAACTTGCTAGGGAGATGGGAGGGAACAGGTCTGAGAAGGCTGTTACATAGTGTTAAGGTAACTTGCTAGGGAGATGGGAGGGAACAGATCTGAGAAGGCTGTTACATAGTGTTAAGGTAACTTGCTAGGGAGATGGGAGGGAACAGGCCTGAGAGGGCTGTTACACAGTGTTAAGGTAACTTACTAGGGAGATGGGAGGGAACAGGTCTGAGAAGGCTGTTACATAGTGTTAAGGTAACTTACTAGGGAGATGGGAGGGAACAGGCCTGAGAAGGCTGTTACATAGTGTTAAGGTAACTTGCTAGGGAGATGGGAGGGAACAGGCCTGAGAGGGCTGTTACACAGTGTTAAGGTAACTTACTAGGGAGATGGGAGGGAACAGGTCTGAGAAGGCTGTTACATAGTGTTAAGGTAACTTGCTAGGGAGATGGGAGGGAACAGGCCTGAGAAAGCTGTTACACAGTGTTAAGGTAACTTGCTAGGGAGATGGGAGGGGAAACTCGTGCCAGTACCAGGCGAATCAGATGGTGGAGTATCCTCTTCCTTTGCAGGGCATTGTGCCCAGGGAGCCTGTGTCTCAGCCAATCCAGCTGCCGGTAGTCAGGGCTTTGTCAAAGATCCATGGAAACCAAAGCCACAAATCCAAATTGGTAAATGCAAATACCACCCTAGCATTTTGGTCAGTTAACAAAAAATGCAATGGGTTTTAATCATAGTTTTTGTCCTATTAACTTATTCAGTTATTGTTTAGTTTTAGTCATTATAAACATGCAGTTGACGAAAATATAAACAAAGTTAACACTGTTCCCCATTAAATAGACAATCCTTCACATTTCATATATCACACACCACTGGGGTTCCCACCCCCCCACCCCCGCCCACTATTGACCATTAAGAAAGCACATGGTAGAGCATCTTAAAGCACTTGTTTATTGTAATGTCCATGCATTCAGTAAACATCAAAAGCAGCTTAACAAACATTTTCCCACTGTGCGCTCCTTGTAGAGGAACAGTTTATTCAAAGACCCGCTGTGTGTAGCAGTGTGCTGCTAAATGTACAGTCAGGGTTACGTTTATGGTCTATGTAGGATGAGAGAGGTCTGAAACAGACAAGAGAGGATCAAGTGGAGAAGGTAGATGTAATCATGAAGGTCTTGTTCATCATTTGTGTAATTGCAGTATTTTGTCATTGGGACTTCTGAAAAGTACATCTTTTTTTCTTTATTTTTATACGTTCAATATAAGTACATGGAACAAGTGGTACAAAATAAAGTGAGTGCATTTGTATCAGGTATTCATATCGTATCGTTATATAATAAGGTATAAAATCTTGGTGCATAGTCCATGTAACCAAGATAAGTTAAAAATTGAGAGCTACATATTAATGTACATAAAACATACATAGGAAAGCTGAGAGAGAAAGGAAAAAAAGAAAACAATATACAAGACATATACAGATCATAATACGCATTTCCATACATATTCTCTTCATCTTGCATACCAGTCATTCAAGTCCTTAAGATATTGGCAGAGGAGTCTTGGAGGTGTAGTTATCCATAATCTGGTGTGCTGCATTTTGACACCTCTAATTTAGTGTGAAACTACAAAAATCAATCGATACCGAAGCAACACTTCCTTTATTAAGTTGCAACAATTGTTATATCACCCAATATCAAGCCTTTTTGTATAGTGTACAAAGGACGTATATGAGAACATGTTGCCATATTTTTCTGCTAACCTTTTATAAAGCTTCTATCACGCTTTCTTTTGCATGCAGGAGCCTTACTATTTTTGCTACACCTTTACAGCATTTGCTTACAGTGCAATAAAAACCATTTGAGCAGGGGTTAATCTATTCTAGCATTATATGTTCCAATATCTAGTAGATGAGTATTTTTCCAAATGTGGACTTTTGTAATCTTCCGACCTCAGCTCTATCAACGGAAATAGATCTGATCTGCGTTTCAGAAAAGGGTCTAATTTTTATCTTGTCTAATACCATCAGATACATCATCTTCATATACACTTTAATGTCTTAACTGTACTTTCACTCACTTTAGAATATGGCTATGAGATTTGAAACCAGTCAATAGAAATACAGATTATTTTTTTGTTTTTTTTAATGGCCTTTTAAATAAACGTTTGGGGAATTGTGCAGCTAGATATCTGTTGGGGAAATGGATACCTTCCTAGAGCCTAATCTAAAAGAGCACAAAGAGGTACATGACTGTACTTCTGTTACGTGGCAGCTGGTGAGGTATAGATGTTTTGTACAGAGGAGCACGCCTTTACAGGTATAGTTTTTTTTTCAACGCATACCATATGTAAGGGAGTAAAACACACCGTTTTTATTGGTTTTAACTTTTTGGGTGTGGTGCTCTTTAACAAGGGAAGATGTGATTGACATGAGTTCATATGTTGAAATTATAGATCACGAAGGTTGGGCCTGTACACATTTTAGCAAACTGATCATCCAAGTGCAGAATTTGACTCGATTAAAGTTTATTTGCTGTTGTGAAAAAAAAAAATAGAATCGTATTCTGTCATACAGAACAATTTTAAAAACCAATATGGAGCACCCTAGCTATATACGTAGCTAACATGTTACTGGATGGAGATGATCTTTGAGAGAATTGTGAAATGACTTCTGAGAAGGTTAATGGCAAGGCTGGATAAATTTATTTAGAAACCGTGTAGATTATTTCAAACACCTCAAACACACCTACTTTACATATACACAAATATCCAAACACCTCACACACACACCTACTTTACATATACACAAATATCCAAACACCTCACACACACCTACTTTACATATACACAAATATCCAAACACCTCACACACACCTACTTTACATATACACATATATCCAAACACCTCACACACACTTTACATATACACATTTATACAAACACCTCACACACACCTACTTTACATATACACATTTATACAAACACCTCACACACACCTACTTTACATATACATATACACATATACACAAACACTTCACACACACCTACTTTACATATACACATATATACAAACACCTCACACTTTACATATACACATATATACAAACACCTCACACACACCTACTTTACATATACACATATATAAAAACACCTTACACACACCTACTTTACATATACACATATACAAACACCTCACACACACCTACTTTACATATACACATATATACAAACACCTCACACACACCTACTTTACATATACACATATACAAACACCTCACACACACCTACTTTACATATACACATATATACAAACACCTCACACACACCTACTTTACATATACACATATACAAACACCTCACACACACCTACTTTACATATACACATATACACAAACACCTACTTTACATATACACATATATAAAAACACCTTACACACACCTACTTTACATATACACATGTACACAAACACCTACATTACATATACACATATATAAAAACACCTCTCACACACCTACTTTACATATACACAAACACCTCTCACACACCTACTTTACATATACACAAACACCTCTCACACACCTACTTTACATATACACAAACACCTCTCACACACCTACTTTACATATACACAAACACCTCACACACACCTACTTTACATACTTACATATATACAAACACCTCACACACACCTACTTTACATATACACATATATACAAACACCTCACACACACCTACTTTACATATACACATATATCCAAACACCTCACACACACCTACTTTACATATACACATATATCCAAACACCTCACACACACCTACTTTACATATACACATATATCCAAACACCTCACACACACACCTACTTTACATATACACATATATCCAAACACCTCAAACACACACCTACTTTACATATACACATATATCCAAACACCTCACACACACACCTACTTTACATATACACATATATCCAAACACCTCACACACACCTACTTTACATATACACATATACACAAACACCTCTCACACACCTACTTTACATATACACAAACACCTCACACACACCTACTTTACATATACACA
Organism: Pelodytes ibericus; assembly: GCA_036172795.1. Taxonomy (NCBI): domain Eukaryota; kingdom Metazoa; phylum Chordata; class Amphibia; order Anura; family Pelodytidae; genus Pelodytes; species Pelodytes ibericus. Next base: position 17,768,448 of record CM069868.1, on the reverse strand, counting down.
AACACCTCACACACACCTACTTTACATACTTACATATATACAAACACCTCACACACACCTACTTTACATATACACATATATACAAACACCTCACACACACCTACTTTACATATACACATATATACAAACACCTCACACACACCTACTTTACATATACACATATATCCAAACACCTCACACACACCTACTTTACATATACACATATATCCAAACACCTCACACACACCTACTTTACATATACACATATATCCAAACACCTCACACACACACACCTACTTTACATATACACATATATCCAAACACCTCACACACACACCTACTTTACATATACACATATATCCAAACACCTCACACACACACCTACTTTACATATACACATATATCCAAACACCTCACACACACCTACTTTACATATACACATATATCCAAACACCTCACACACACCTACTTTACATATACACATATATCCAAACACCTCACACACACACCTACTTTACATATACACATATATCCAAACACCTCACACACACACCTACTTTACATATACACACATATCCAAACACCTCACACTTTACATATACACATATATCCAAACACCTCACACACACACCTACTTTACATATACACATATATACAAACACCTCACACACACCTACTTTACATATACACATATATCCAAACACCTCACACACACACCTACTTTACATATACACATATATCCAAACACCTCACACACACACACCTACTTTACATATACACATATATCCAAACACCTCACACTTTACATATACACATATATCCAAACACCTCACATACACACCTACTTTACATATACACATATATACAAACACCTCACACACACACCTACTTTACATATACACATATATCCAAACACCTCACACACACACCTACTTTACATATACACATATATCCAAACACACACCCACCTCACACAGTCTTTTCTTGGTGTGTCCCCCCTCCCTGCTGCTTTACCTCACTGCAGGGGAGGGGGACATCCATGGTGCAGCATGTCTTCATTCATTGGCCTGCTGAGTGCCAGGATGTCACGTGAAGACACCCGGCACTCAGACACGCGTTGCGTGCGGGGGCGGAGCTTGCAGTCTGTGTGGATGGCACAGACTTTACCTCTTCGCGCTCCGAAATAATAAAAGCACCGGTAGCTGGAGTATGGTCAGAGGTGTAACCCCTGGCATATATGTGTAGACTTTAACAGCCAGCTTAGTTATTTTAGGAGCCAACGAAATTGAGCGTACATTTAATACTAGGGTTTTAGGAGCCAGGACTCTCTTGGGTTTATTCACTAAAAGGTGAGATGAATATTCTCTCCAATTTATCTATACATTGTCCAGGGACACACTTGGTGGGGGGAACTCGCCATGTGTGTCCCTGGACAATGTATAATTAAATTGGTGATATGAAATGTCAAACTTGACTTGTAGTGAATAGTCCCCTCTGTCTTATTTACTGGGTGGAGGACGTGGAAAGATATGATGGTTTAATCCACTTTCCAGTATTTCTAGGTTTATCCAGCATTTTTCTGGGAAACCTTGTAAAGTCCTCGGCTCATTTTTCTGCAAATCAGCCAAGTAAAACTCGGCACATTAGTGATAATCAGGACAATTCCTCTTATAACTGTCTTTTAGTCATTAAATCCAGGTAACATATAATGCAGTGCGTGTAGGGCACAGCGTGGCAGAAAACTGATGAGAGACGAGGATTCTGTGTCGGATCGAGTGGCTGCAATGCTAAACCTCTCAGCCTTCGAAACTATTCAACAAGGAGTTTCAAGGTCCATCTCACTCCAGACGGGAGCTTGTAGCAGTGCAGTAAATTACAGTAAACTGCAAACATCCGCCATTAATAACTTTAATATTAATCATTTAAGATAATAGTGTTTGAATGGTAGGCAGGTTGGGGAGTTTTATTAATAGCTGTTTTTTGTAGTTCACCTGTCCGTTTCACACATTTTATGCTCTTTTTGATCATTGTTTATGTTCTTAGTGGCTTTCTTTTTATCCCGTTTAATAGTATGTGTCTAGCCTTTCAGCTGTACAGAAAACATTGTAGTCCAATCTAAGGTGAAAAGTACAAAAATAATTTCTACTTTTCAGATAATTGCTTTCTGTGGTTGGATCTGACTTTCTATTGTTTTTTTTTCCCTTTGCCTTTGTATTGGTAGATATTTAGCAATGTACAAGGTTTTGTTGTAATTTTGGATCTGAGTTAGGATATGTAGAATTATTTCGTTTTTATTATTAATGCCACAGCAGCAGTACACAACAATTGTAGATGCATTTCTGCATAATAATTCAGGAAGTAGTACTTTACTGAGAGGTTAGTGGATGCATGGAATAGCTTTCCAGCAGAAGTGGTAGCCATTAATACAGTGAAGACGGATAAGAATGCATGGAATAGGCATAATTTATGTATGTGGAAAATTGTTCAGACTAGATAGGACGGATCAATCTTCTGTGTTTCTATAACTATACGAAAAGCTTACATTGGCCACCAGGTAATACAATTTAGTTTTAGCTTCTATATCTTTTATTATGATTAATAAAAACAATATTTACCCAAGCAACAGAACTGCTCCCATGAATAAGTAAGCAGCCTGAGGCTATCCACCTGATTACACGGATGGTAACCGAGAAGAAAAAAAAAAAATTTTTTGTTCCCTTGGCTTACTTGCAGTTGTGTTCTTGTTAGAAGGGGTGCTGTATATAGTGTGTTTTAGATGCTTGTACCCTTTAAAACAGAGTTTTACATATCTCAGAAGACTGTCACTGCTCTTAAAATGTTACTTTTGTCTGTAAAATAATGTAGATTATTACACCAGGTTGCTGGTTATGTGAAATATTGCATTTCACATAACCAGCAACCTGGTGTAATAATCTACATTATTATTTTTTTTTTATTGCTGCAGCCAAGCAAAATGTACAAGAGTTTATGAATTGCTCATAAACTCTTGTACATTTTGCTTGGCTGCAGCAATAAAAATAAATAAATAAATAAATAAATCAGTCTGTCCAGAGGAAGCCACTAGTACAAGACTACGGCAGCCCTTGGTAATCCAGGTGTTGTGGACTACTTGTTCCTTGATGCTTTGCCAGCATTATGGCTGTAAGAGCATTATGGGAGATGTAGTCCACAACATCTAGAGTGGCGAAGGTTGCCTACTGCTTTACTAGTACATGGATGGCTAACATTTCCCGTGGTGCTCAGCGAACTATTAGCATGGTGCTCATGTTTGGAAATGTAGTCTACAATAGCTGCAGTGCCAAAGGTTTGTCATAGGTGCCCTAGTGGATGTTTAAAAAAACAAAACACTTTTTATAACTTTTTATTTTTTTTAAACCGGTAAAGAAATCTGAAGTGGGGAATGTCAAAATATTATTTTACAAGCTCCTTTCTCATGGGCCGTACTTAAAGCTAAAAGCAGACAAGCAATACTCCCTGTTCCAGGTAACCCAGATCTACCATAATGAAACACATTTACATGGCAAAAAAAAAAAAGCGATGTGGTATATTATAAACAAATGCTTTTTTCAGCCCTATCTGTTCACATAGAATAGTAGTTACTTGCTGTACTGTTATCTTTTGTTACCCTTAGCCAGCATGTAACAGGACACAATAATGGAAGTGCTACCTTTTTTATATACCTACTTCTGGGAATGGCTGTACTTGTTTTCTGTGAATCATTTCTATACATTAAAGGGACACGTTGCATAAGATTTAACTAGATTACCTGTGCATTTAAAACATACGCATTAATAAGGCCACAGCTTGACCAAGCCCGGTCGCCATGGCGACTAGTAAATTGGACCTGGCGCCCGGGTCCAGTTGAGATTAGTTTTTTTTTTTTTTTTTTAAAGTGTTTTACTATTGCGGCGCGAGGGTAAGCAGAGTGTGCGCTTCCTGCTCCGCCCCTTGCGCTGAAGTGTCAGATCGGCGGGTGTCCTGTGACATCCCACCGCTCAACAGTAACGTGCAGGCGGTCTGCCTTTGTGACAGGCATGGCCCAGGCTGCAGCGGAAATCCCCCCTCCCGTGCAAAGAGGTAAAAACCAGCAAGGAGGGGGAAGTCATTGATAAAGTTACTTTTTTTTTTTTTGCTTTACTTTAAAAAAAAAAAAAAAACCTTATGGCTTATGCGTGTGTGTGGCTAAGTGTGTATGTGACTGACCGACTGTATGTGTATGGATGTGACAGACTGACTGTCTCTGTCTGAATGTGACAGACTGACAGTCTCTGAATACCTGACTGCTGAATTGTGCTCGATCAAACATGAGATTTGGACTTTTTCCCCTGCAGAATCATGAGAAATGTAGTTCCTATTCATTCTGCTTTGAAGCCGTGATTGCACATGGGCGCTCGCACAGTTCAGGCATCATACAAAAACTCTGTCAGGAATGCAATTCAGATGCCACGTTCGGTCCCTTTGTCAAAAATAAGTTAGTTATTGACTCCGTGTTGTGCCATAGATTTTCCATCACTGATCTAAACATTTGTTTTTACTGTGCATGTAGAAAATAAAAAAAATTATTGAAAATGATCTATTAATACATTGTGGAGTCTCCTACTTATAACGTCACCTGTAGCTTAATATGCAAATGAACTGCTTTTCAATGGGAAATGTCTAATTTGCATATTAAGCTACAGATGATGTCATAAGCAGGAGACTCCACAGACCCTCATTTTTCTCCTAATCTAGGCATTTGTTTGTAATTCTGATAACACAGTTAGATAATTTTCAATCATTTTTATTCTCATTTACAGTACAAGCAATTTTTAAGTCACTTTGTTGCCCTATGTTGGGATTAGTAGGTATTGAGTGTGCAAACACTACAAGGATACAATACGTACACTGCATTCAAAACCTTTATTAAGATCCACATTTTCCATTCCACTTTTAAGCGGCCCAGATCTGTATTTGTTGGGGGGGGGGGACACCGAGGGGCATGGAGGGTTGAAAAACTTTGTGTTCATTTTTACCCGAATGTGTTAAGTCGTTTTCAAATCCTTTCTGTCCACGTGTGTTTTAGGCCATGGTAGAGGAAGAGTGTGTAGGTGCCATCGTCTGCAAGTTGGATATGCACAAAAAGATGTTCCGAAGAGGTTATATAGCCATGTTAGCAGTGGATTCCAAATACAGAAGGAAAGGCATTGGTAAGTAAACTGCTTTCCATGGCTGCTGTCCTCTGATTTATTTTCCAAGTAATGTTGGGAAAAACTGCTTATTAAATTATAAATACTTTATTTATTTAAATTATAAATTACTTTTATTGCCTTTTATTAGCAGTATGTTTATTTTTGGGGGGTAAAAAAAAAACTGCCATTTTAACATCTGTTAATCTGGAATTACTTAACTTCTGATATCAAAAAACAAAGCTAAAAAAAAATGTCTGCTTCATAAACCTATTTTTCTCTCTGGCTAAGCCTTAGAATTAAAAACAACCTCCATGTTGAAGGCATTAAGATAATGTGGTGGGTGGGTGCATCCGCCTGCAAGCAAATGGTGATGTCGGCATCCCATAATGCTTAGTGTGCTGTCTGCCTCTCGAATATTTTTCTGTGGAGTAGTGGAAAAAACTTTTATTCATATCTCTAGATAACCTTATGCTGGTGATTTCATCAGCACAATATAAGATTAATTGTTTAACAATCGTTTTTTGTCGTTCATATGTATTCTGGATCACTTGTTTACTTCGAAATAAACATTTGACCCCCCAAAAAAGTATATTTTCAATCTTGACTGAGAAACCAAACTCCGCGCTGTTCCTGAAGTCCATGGCTTCCTACCACTGGTCGGACATCAAGTCATGTCTAAAAGCCTCTGTGTACCAAGTTTCATGATGCCATGGAAGGAAAGGAAAGTTCTGGTTTAAGTTTGGTAGACCAGCTTGGGGTCATTTCTTGTCCTGCGATGAGTCCATATATTTAGTTTTATCCTGTTTTTCCCTACAGTAGCAAAACACAGGAATGCGAAATCATCTATAATGCCCGAGCTGGTTTTCAACAGTCCACAAAAAATAAGTTATGTGTAACTGAAAGATTGCAGGCATTTTAAATATAAATACCTGAATATAAGACTATAAATAAAGTACCTTATTGAGCCCTATTTGCGTCTATAGCTCTACCAGGAGGCGGGCATCTTGGGTCAGATCCTCCTTCACCAGGACCATGTGATCTAAGATTCTGAATAAAATGACAGCCCCCTGATAGAGCTATACATTGAAAGAGGGCTCAATAAGGTACTTTATTCATATTCTTTCATCAAGGCATTTCCATTTAAATTGCCTGCACTTGATGAAATCTGTTAGTTGAACATGACTTTCTTGTGACTGTTGTCCTTTAATATCTCACTGGCTCAGCCAGTCACTGGTGTCTGGTTCCACAAGGTCTACTTTGAGGATGCACTAAGAGAGTGTTAATACAACCTAGCGGAAGTATAGAAACTAAGCGCCTATTGGTGAACTTAGGAGAATAAATTAATAAAGCATACAAACCAGTAAATTGGTGAATATTGAACCGGAGGTAGACGGTATCCACAAAAAAGCCCTTCTGGCATATATCAGGAAATTACCTAATTAAGAACTGATAACAAAATAGTTAGGTAGCCGCCAGTCTAATAAAAAACACAGTGGGTTAGCACTGTGCAAGAGAAGCAAATGTAAAAAGGAGAGAGACAGCGCTACAAAGTAATATAGGATTGCAAATAATTAAATATGAATGTATTTAAATAAACACACAATTGGAAGGTATAAAAAATATATAGATTTAATAAATATGTAATAAAAATGTATAATAGAACAGACTCAAAAACCACCTGAATGGATAGGTGGACACACACAATACAAGTTAATCACAATAACCAATATAAATATGTTACTGACAGAAACAAATAAGACTAAAAAATAACACAAAATCAAAGTAATAACAATAATGGATAGATAATACACACCATTGGCTCTCCTTTAATGGTGTGTATTATCTATCCATTATTGTTATTACTTTGATTTTGTGTTATTTTTTAGTCTTATTTGTTTCTGTCAGTAACATATTTATATTGGTTATTGTGATTAACTTGTATTGTGTGTGTCCACCTATCCATTCAGGTGGTTTTTGTGTCTGTTCTATTATACATTTTTATTACATATTTATTAAATCTATATATTTTTTATACCTTCCAATTGTGTGTTTATTTAAATACATTCATATTTAATTATTTGCAATCCTATATTACTTTGTAGCGCTGTCTCTCTCCTTTTTACATTTGAGGATGCACTGATCATACTGATGCGTTAGACACATTGTTACGAACAACCTAGATTAAATTATCTTTACACAACATTTTTAGTCGTGTGATTATCCTGCTTTGTAAACACCCTTCCTATTTACATTTCAGGTACAAATTTGGTTAAGAAAGCTATTTATGCCATGGTTGAAGGTGATTGTGATGAGGTAAGACAATTTACTGGTTTGAAGCATTTCTACTCCTTGACATCAACAATTTATATGATCACTGTGGTGAATGAACAAACTAGTATATATCTCTAAAGTGATATTTGGTTGGAATGGGAGTACAATTTGTTTGTGGGGGTTTTTTATGTCTATTATTTCTTAACCCCTTGACGACAAAGGACGTGTCATACACGTCCTGGGAGAAACTCCCTTAACGACAAAGGACGTGCCTGGCACGTCCTGCAGTGAATGAAGCGGTTTTCGCGATCAACGGTGCTGGTCTATTGCCTCGACATCAAGGCAATAGCCAGCACCGAAATTTATATTTTAGGACCCCACGATCGCCCCACGGAGCGATCGTGGGGAGCCATATTGACGGAGCATGCTGCTCCGTCAATATGGCTAAGCCCTCTGCCGGTCTGAGCTTCGGAAGTGAAAGTAACTTGACTTCCGTCGCTCTGAATATGCTACTTGACTGCCCCTAGTGGTTTAGTAGCATTGCAATGGAAAATATTTAAAATACATATTTAATTAATTAAAAACAGCTTATTTAGCTATATTAGCCTATAGGGTTAAAATTAAATATTTTTTAGCATAAGGGATAGGGTTAAAATTAAATTAAAGTTAAAAAATATTAAGGGATATAATAAGGATTAGAGTTGGGGTTAAGTTTAGTGTTAGGGTTAAATTTTGGGTTCGGGTTGGGGTCAAAAGATCAATATAGAAAAAAAACAAAAACACTATTTTTGGTTTTTGCCCCAGAACTCGCAAAAAAATACCGAAAAATATGGAAACATGCATATTTTTGAACTCGGGAGAACATTTAGAAACTATTTAGACGGGTTCTTTTTTAATGATTTTATTTGTGTAAATTATATTTTAGGTCAAAGTTAGAAAAAGTGGTTTTTTTTTTAATTTTTCATCATATTTTATGATTTTTTTTTTGTAGTAAATTATAAGATATGATGAACATAATGGTATCTAATGAAAGCCCTTCTTATGACGATAAAAACAACATATAATTTGTGTGGGTACTGTATGTGAGAAATAAAAAAATTACAGCTAAACACAAACACCCTAGAAATGTCAAAACAGCCATTGTCACCAAGGGAAAGTCAAGGTGAAAATGTCTTGTCACTAAGGGGTTAAACAATCTTAACCCCTTCGTGACGTTAGGACGTACTATGCCGTCCTGATTTTAAGTGCCTAAAAGTCGTTAGGACAGCATAGTACGTCCAGTGTTAAACAGCTCATTGCAGCTCCCCCCGATGAGCTGTTATCGGATCCCGCTGCAGGCACTTGCAGCGGGATCCCACCTGTCAGATGAGGCCACTTTGAGCACCATGTGTCACAAAGTGGTTAAGCGATGGGTTCCTGCTGCCAACCCTTTGTAAGCTAGAGCTGTTACAACTTATTAAAGGACAACTAACTTTTTTTTCCCCACTTGTGCTTCTAACATAGAAGCACAAGTGAAATATTTAGTGTCCCTAGTATGGCGATAAACTGGCATGGACTTTTGATAACACATGACCGTTTATCCTCTGTCCGGCAGCTGCCATGCTTCCCTGGCAGCCAGGTCTGGTCGGCGACTGTCTCTCTGCTTTAATGAAAGACTAATGTACTCTGGTTGTATAGCTCTATCAGGGGACAGCTGTTTTGTTTAGAATTTTGGGTAAGATTAAGGAAGACCTGTTCCATCTGACCAAATATGTCTGCCCCTTGGTAATGCCAAACAATCACAGGGCGATATATCCGGGAGTTGATATTCTCTCATTAAAGCATTTCAATTAAAATGCCTGCGCTTGATGCATTATTTCAGTTTTTTGGCCTCCTGTTGTCCTTTAAAGAGCCTGTTTATTTACGTAAACACGTTGCACACCTTGTTAACAGGATATCCTTGGGTAAGTGCTCTGTATGGTTATTGTTACATTTGTTTAAATAAATCTGCTAACACTAGAAGTGTTGATAAATTTAAATAAATTGCTTTATTAAATATAACAAATATGACGCCAACAACACACTTTGAAATACCAGTAAAAGGAAGAAGAGATAAAAAAAAATAATATAAATAGGCAAAAAATATCTATCCAAAATTACCAACAAAGGAAATAAAATGCTAAAAACAAAGCTATCGGATTAGTTGACGACAGCAGAATACTGAACACTTGAAAATGGGGAGAATATATTGAAATAGAACCCCTTTCAATTACCAGAGGATTTTATTACAAGCATTAATCTATACTACAGATGTTAATCGCCAGTAAACAATCCATCAACTAATCCGCTTTGTTTTTATCATTTATTTTTCTTTTATTGCTCACAAATTTGAATAGATATGTTTTGCTTCACATTTTTGAACACGTATACATACGTACATGTGTGCATTTCATTTTTTATTGTTTGATATTTCAAATTGTATTTGTATTTTTTTTTTTTTATATTAAAGTTATTGATTTTAATATAACAACGCTTCTAGTGGCGATACTTTTTGCTTGTGAAATGCCTATTAGGACAATACGCTATCTAACGCTAAATCTCACGCAATCATTCCTACTTCTGACATGGTCCTTACATATCCAATGGAACTGAAAGATTACATCAAGTGTAGGCCTTTTAAATAGAAATACCTTAATGAAAGAACAAAAAGAAAGAGGGCTGAAAGGGGCGGACATGTTTTGAATCTTGCGTCAGATGAAGGAAGATCTGACCCAAGATTCTAAACATTCTATCTGTCCCTGATAGAGCTATACAGAGCGAACAGGGCTCAACATTTTTTTTTTTTTGTATTTTTCTTAATTAACGCATTTTCATGTAAAATGTATACACTTGATGCAATCTTTCAATTAAACATGAGGTTTTTTTTTTGTTTTTTTTTGCTAACTGTTGTTCTTTAGGCGCTGAATGGGGGGGGGGGGGGGGGGTTGTAGGTTCAACAGGAAACGTTCAACACTTTTGGAAATGCCAGATTGTATTTGACATTCAATAGATTTCAAATTTCTGCAATTTCTTTAATAATCTATATATATATATTTTTTTTTTTTTCTGTTTTCCCTCTCCTCCACATTTTCAATACAGGTTGTCTTGGAAACAGAGATTACAAATAAGTCTGCTTTGAAACTTTATGAAAACCTTGGCTTTGTGCGAGATAAACGCCTGTTCAGATACTATTTAAATGGAGTAGATGCACTGCGTCTTAAACTCTGGCTGCGCTAAGAGAAGAATGTGTCACCGAGGAAAAATATCCCCCCAACTGATATTCGTTCAGGACATCACCTTCCATGCGGCGCTTCTGCCAGTATCCCATTGCGTGTCGAACATATTTGTTGCACTAAGGCATGGCGCATTCGTCCGGAACAGCAGTGTTTTTCGACCATCAAGGAGATCGTTTAGGTACCAGCAAGACGTACCAGATGCTAGCCAAGACATATTCATTCAGTTGCAAATCTACTGACTGTGTTACTAAAAAAAAAAAAAAAAAAAGATATGAAAGTTTTATCAGAGAACCTATGTGAGAACTTAAATTGTTTGGTTCCAGTAAAGATACTACAGCAGCCAATGTAAATTGTAAAATTCTATAAATGTACTAACATTTCATACAAACCTTGCCATAGTTTTCTGAAGAACAGGGGGGAGGAGGGGAGCTTCAATTTTAGGTTTTATTTTTGTCAGCGTTAAATTTTTCCATCCTTAAATATTGGTCCCTCAGTGAATAGTGAATGGGGGAAAAAATCCAATGTATTGTAGGGTGGGTGTGTTACAATAAGTAACAGTAATTAAATTGCGTCTGCCAGTGCCTGTATGAATAAGTATATTTGTCTTCCCCCTCTCTAATTAAGTGCATGAATTTTCCCCCTTTTCCTTTTTTTTTCCCCCTCATGGTTTTCGCAATGCTATACATTTTGCTTTTTATTTAAGTTCTGACCTAAATTATTTCAGATTTTTTATAATTTGGACACTGAATACTATGAGTGGTGATTTTATAGCCCTCGTGTATTTTTTTTTTTTCTCTCCAAGGAGTGTAAGCTATTTAGGGAATAAATCAAATAATCATCTAGCTGCTAAAAGGAATACAATACTATAACTTCAATCTATGCTGGTTCTGGATGCACTTTTCTTTCGGAATGAGGGATTTTAAATTTAAAAAAAATATATTATTGTAAATTGGTATGATTTTATTTAAGACAGGTAATACTAAAAGCTCTAAACAGCCTTTTTTATTTCTTGTTTTTTTTTTTTGGTACCCTAATTTGTACTGAGATTTCACCGTTGCTTGATCACTGATCTACAAATGCTTATACAATTCTTGGTCTTCAAAATAAATTTCAAGGTGTATTGTAATATCTTGCAGCTGCCTCTCTTTCATGCCTACCGTCCCTTTACAATGTTTGCAAAGCAGGGTTTAAAGTAATATTTTCCATTAGAAAATGTCACATTTTTTAAAATACATATATTATAATATATACTTTTTTTTTACGCCAGTGTATTTTTTTTTTTTTTTTACACATTTTTCTTCATCGTATTCTCGGCAAAAAAAAAAAAGATTTTGTTGACTCTAACCTTAAGTGCATTTTTTTGCTCTTAAGACATTGTATTGCCTTACTGCTGTATTGTGAGGGTTTTTGTGTGTGTGTGTGTGTGTGTGTGACTGTTCTTTACATTTGCAACTATTCGCAACAAATATTCAATTTAAATATTCAGAGGTGTGTAAACGGAGCCCAGTTAATTAACAATGCACAAACAAAAAAAAAACATGGGCTCTATCCATAGAAGGAATCAGGCTTTACATTTATTCATCTCTTGACACTGTAAAAACATACTTTGGTTTGCAATGCTCATTTGTTAATTTGAAATAATGGGGAGTATCCAGGGTACATTTGGCATCTACTGTTTAAAATGGTTTATTTCGTTTTCTGCTTGTTAAATGTCCAGCATTTGGTTGACCTGTCTCCAACAGAGTTTGTACTGTACGTTTGTGTCCTAAATAAATCATGAAAACGAATTTTTCACCCATTTCTGAAAGAGTAAAATCAGTTCCGTTGATATGTCTATTATGTACGCGGGTCTAATCATGGTGGATGAAATAGAATCATTGCATTCTAATTGTTTCTGAAATGCTGTTGTATTTTTTTTTGGTTGTTTTTTTTTAAATATATATAATATATTACATTTTTTTTTTCCAGTGTTGAACTGATAATTTTCCTATAAATTATTTTTTTTTTTTTTTTAATCTGCTTTAATCCTTTCAGGAAATGTAACCTTTCAGTGCAATTCCTAATCAATATATGACGGTTTCCTTGTTGTACTCTACAGCCTTAACTTCTAAATACTTTTATTAGTCTCTGGCCTCATCTTCCTTATAGGCATAAGGCTATTCTAGGTATATGGATAAAAAGTGGTATAAGCTCTGAGAAAGAAGACTGTATAGACATGTAAAAAGTATACTATTTAATTTTAACCAATGGATAAACATAAATAATAAAGCCGCATATACACGTATGTATTCTCTCTTTTTCGTATTTAAGGTGTTTGAACCATTGTAAATTGGAACCCTATGAGGAATCCAGATGGCGAAACGCGTCAGGGCTCCAGTTTTTACCAACAAGGTTTTACTACAACTTTCTACCTGGTGTAACCTTTACGTGTATATGTGTTTTTATTATTTATATTTATCTATTGATTAAAATGATATAGTATACTTTTTACCTGTCTATACAGTCTTTTCTTCTTAACGCATTTCATCCATTTTCATCTTCTCTCTTGAGTTCTAGGAATAACTCTAATTTGTATTTTTAGCAGCTATTTTTTTCCAGCTCTTTTCTTTCTTTCCCCCTTCCGTTCTTCTGGCGCACGTCTTGATCACTTTTCACGTTTGACTATCCTAGGTATAAGACGAAGCCAGGGACTAATAAAAGTATCTAGAAAATTGGGCAGACTAGATGGGCCGAAATGGTTCTTATCTGCAATTAACACGTTCTAGATTTTTATGTAATGTCGGTGGATATTATGTATGCTTTGTCTGTTTTTTTGGGATGTAGTTAAAGACACTATGTTGTAAACAATGTGGTTTTTTTTGTTGTGAATGATCGAAGACAGAAATGATCCATTCATTGTTTATGCCGAATTGTAAGCAAATGCATAAGTTAAGAGACTATAGGGGTTATGTATCGCTGTTTGTTATGTATAACGGCGATTGCGCTTTTTTTTATAACTTCCGACACTTTGAAGTGTGGGAAAGAGACCGTGGCCAAGCAGCCGATGATTATTTTTGATCACACATGGTCTGCTCCAGCACACTGAGTGTCAACACAAACATAAAGCTATGCATTGGGCGTAGATTGCGAAGACTCCCAAAATCTGCTTTATACATGACCTTCTATGTGCTTTAAATGTGTCTGGTATCTCCCGTTTATCACTTGGTGACTAATACTCAAGCCATAGGAGACTTTCATAGCCATACTGCTATACAAACGCACTTTTGCTGACACCTAGTGGCAGTTCAGTCAACTGTCTCTCTGGAGATAATTGTTTTTAGCTTTCATCACCCAACTCTTTTGTCTATTTTGGTTCAAGATGAATTCCTATGTAGTAGTTTTTGTTTTCTAAAACAAATACTAATTTGTAACAATTTTACATGGGTTTCACTGCTCCTTGTATCAAATCCCTAAATTGACTTTGAAATGGAAGTATGAATCATACTTATAAAAATTTGTAATATTTATTGTATGTTTAATATTCAGTTGTCAGTGGGTAACTTGCATGACTGCATTCATTGTATTTTGGCATAGTTTTACCCAAATGCTCTTCAAGATCAGCGGAATGCGCTGGGTAAGTTAAGCCTTCTGTACCAACTTTCACGTTCAACTGCCCATTTAGCAGGGGAGGGCTGGCAGCCTTAGGCCTGGGGGGCAAATCCAGTCAAGTGGCCCATTGCACCATCGAATCGCCTCCCCATCCACGGCCATCTTTTCCTTGTTTTATAACGAATATTGCCAGGATTTTCCCCCACAATATGCCAGGATTTGCCATTTAATATGCTAGAATTTTCCCTTACAAAATGCCAGGATTATGCCCCTCAGTATGCCAGGATTATGCCCCTCAATATGCCAGGATTTAGACACCCAATATGCCAGGATTTTCTCCTCAATATACCAAGATGATGCCCCCTCAATATGCCAGGATTTTCCCCTAAATATGCCAGGATTATGCCCCTCAAAATGCCAGGATTATGCCCCTCAATATGCCAGGATTATGCCCCTCAATATGCCAGGATTTAGACACCCAATATGCCAGGATTTTTCCCTCAATATGCCAAGATGATGCCCCCTCAATATGCCAGGATTTTCCCCTCAATATGCCAGGATTATGCCCCTCAACATGCCAGGATTTAGACACCCAATATCCCAAAATTTGGGCACCCCCCCCCCCCCCCACCCACGTTGCACACCTACGACATGACCCATAACCCACGTTGCACACCAGGACATGCCCCATCACCACATTTACATGCCTCCATCACCCCATTACATACACATTTCCAATATTATTTGCCATTAATATTCCCCAGCCAATTTGTCCCATAATATGCCAGTGTTATTCTGCAATTTAATATAACTCAGTAAATTTGCCCAATAATATTCCAAGGTTATCTGCAATTTAATATGCCCCTGCTAATTTGCCCAATATGCCAGTGTTAATTGCCATTTAATATTCCCCAGCCATTTTGCCCAATAATATGCCAGTCTTATTCTGCCATTTAATATTCCCCAGACGATTTGTCCAATAATATGCCAGTGTTATTCTGCCATTTAATATTCCCCAGCCAATTTGCCCAATAATATGCCAGTCTTATTTGCCATGTAATATTCCCCAGCCAATTTGCCCAATAATATGCCAGTCTTATTTGCCATGTAATATGCCCCAGCCAATTTGCCCAATAATATGCCAGTGTTATTTGCCATGTAATATTCCCCAGCCAATTTGCCCAATAATATGCCAGTCTTATTTGCCATGTAATATTCCCCAGCCAATTTGCCCAATAATATGCCAGTGTTTTTTGCCCACCCGCCAACCCCCCCTTACCTTTTTCCCTGGTGGCTAGTGGCAGGACTTCCCTGGTGGCTAGTGGCAGGACTTCCCTGGTGGTTAGTGGCAGGAGGACTTACCTGGTGGCAGGCAGCATGGTCCCTCCATGCTGCCTGTTCGGCCTCCCGGCGGTTGTACCGACAGGTCACGTGATCGGCGCGCGTCTGACGTCAGAGCGCCGATCACGTGACTGTCGGCACTTCCGTGTCGGCACACTGCACGGGGAGCCGAACAGGCAGCACGGAGTGCTGCCTGTTCGGCTCCCCGTGCAGCTTTGCAGGCAGAGCGGAGGTGAGAGGGGATCTTCCGATCCCTTCTCACCTCAGTCTCTGCCTGCAAGCGCGTTTTTTTTTTTTAAACACTGGCCCAGCGGCCGTGATTTACATAGTTTAGGGCGGCCTGGGGGGCAGTTGCCACCCTGCCCCCCGGCCCAGCCCGCCCCTGCCTTTAGGATCTTGTTTGGTTTGATAGCTGGTGGAGTGGTGTTAATTCCTTACCCTTCCAGGTCTGACTATTGTGGGAATAAGCTATACATCTTGTCAGGTGATCAGCATCTCCATTTGCATGGGACTACTCTGTCTGGCTCGCTCCAGGACCATCCAAGCCAATTTCTGAAGCGGTCTGTCTTTTTGTCCCCACTTACACATTTTTACAATGTTTCGGTCACAGATATAGATGGCGTATAATCTGTACTACCCATTATAGTATAGAATGCCATTACCTACGGCTTGATCTGCAAATTACACATTCATTGTATTTGCCGAATTGTAATCCAACGCATAAGCTGAGAGAAAATGTGTTTTTAATTGCCTGTGGTGTCATCTTTTTATGACATCACTTGTGATGGCCATGTTTCCCACTGAAAACGAATGAATTTGCATATCAAGCCAAATGTGATGTCATAAGCAGGAGACTCCATGGACGCATTTAAACCAAACTTTTCCCATAATTTAGACATTAAATAATTATTGGCTATTTGTTATTCTCTATAGTCACAGTAAATAAAAATGCTTAGGTAACCGTTTACAAAAAAAAAAACAACTGTAATCCTTTTATTGTACATTACAGAAAATAACAGCTGTTATTCTTAAAAAAAAATAAAAAAAAATAAATTATGAAATAGTTTCATCCACTATTACCCTCCCCGGCAGCGCTGAGGGAGCATCCATTTTATCTGGAGGTGTATGAAATAGATGCTCCTCCCCCGTGCAGTGAGGGCTGCTGGGGAGGGAAATAGTCGATGAAAGTGTATTCTATCCTTTAACCCCTTTGTGATGCTAGCACGTACTATGCCGTCTTGATTTTACAGTACCTAAAAGACGCCAGTACATCCAGCGTTCAACAGCTCATCGTAGCTCCCCGCAATGAGCTGTGCTCGGATCCCGCTGCAGGGACTTGCATCAGGATCCCAGCTGTCTGATGAGGCCACTGACTGACCTCAGTCTGACAGGGAAAATGTAGTTGATGCTCAAAGCGAGCACTGGCACGCCTCAGAGTTATCGCGATCTTTCGCCAGGGATCCGCGGGTTCTATTAAGACCCTGATCGGGTCTCTGCCCTAGTGTTCCTGGCTACTGATCACCTGTGATCAGTGTCCAGGAACAAATCGTGATGCAGATATTACTGTAGGTGAAAGTTTAGGATCTAGTGATCACCAGACAGTGTGATTTAATATAAGAACAGTGACGCAGTCACACCACACAAAAACAAAAGTTTTAGATTTTAGAAAAACAGACTTTTCTAAAATTAGATTAGGTGTGAAGCAGTCATTATCAGACTGGAGCAATTTAAATGGAGTCCAGGAGAAATGGGATTGTCTAAAAGTTACACTACTGAAGGCAACAGAAAATTGCATAAGGCTTGTCAGTAAGAGCAAAAAATTGAAGAAACCACTGTGGTACTCTGCAGAGGTGGCTAAAATAGTAAAAAATAAAAAGCTAGCATTTAGTAATTATAAAAATACTCAGAGTGAGGAAGATAGAAAAATCTATAAGAGTAGGCAGAAAGAGGCAAAGCAAGCTATAAGAGCTTCCAAAGCACACACAGAAGAGACTATAGCCCAGTCAGTGAAAAAGAGGGATAAAACATTTTTTAGATACATAAATGAGAAAAGGAAAGTAAAACAAGGATTAGTTAGATTAAAAACAAAAGAAGGATGCTATGTAGAAGAGGATAAAGGCTTAGCAGACTGCCTTAATGAATATTTTTGTTCAGTTTTTACAAATGAAAATGAGGGTAAGGGACCTCATTTAGGGAAAAAGACTAATGAGTCTTTTGATGCATGTAAGTTTACAGAGGAAGAGGTTTTACTTCAGCTGTCTAAAGTAAAGACAAATAAGTCGATGGGACCTGATGGGATACATCCAAAGTTATTAAAAGAACTTAGTGGTGTACTAGCAAAACCGTTAACAGATTTATTTAACCAATCATTGTTAACGGGAGTAGTTCCAAAAGATTGGAAATTAGCTAATGTTGTGCCCATTCACAAGAAAGGTAGTAGGGAGGAGGCGGGCAACTATAGACCAGTAAGTCTTACTTCAGTAGTGGGGAAAATAATGGAAACCTTGTTAAAGAATAGGATTGTTGAACATCTAAAGTCGTTTGGATTTCAAGATCAGAGACAGCATGGGTTTACTTCAGGGAGATCATGCCAAACTAATCTTATTGATTTTTTTGATTGGGTAACTAAAATAATAGATCAGGGTGGTGCAGTATACATTGCTTACCTAGATTTCAGTAAGGCTTTTGACACTGTCGCACATAGAAGGCTTATTAATAAACTGAAATCTTTGAGTTTGGATTTCAATATTGTTGAATGGATTAGACAATGGCTGAGTGACAGGCAACAGAGGGTTGTAGTCAATGGGGTATATTTGATGCAAGGTCTTGTTACTAGTGGGGTACCTCAGGGATCTGTACTTTGACCCATTCTCTTTAATATTTTTATTAGCGATATTGCAGAAGGTCTTTTTGGCAAAGTATGTCTTTTTGCTGATGATACAAAGATTTGCAGCAGGGTTGATATTCATGGAGGGATAAGCCAAATGGCAAATGATTTAGCTAAACTAGAAAAATGGTCAGAGCAGTGGCAACTGACATTTAATGTGGACAAGTGCAAGATTATGCACCTTGGACGTAAAAACCCAAAAGCAGAATATAGACTATTTGGTACAGTCCTAACCTCAACATCTGAGGAAAGGGATTTAGGAGTAATAATTTCAGAGTACTTGAAGGTAGGTAGGCAATGCAATAGAGCGGCAGGAAATGCTAGCAGAATGCTTGGTTGCATAGGGAGAGGTATTAGCAGTAGGAAGAGGGAAGTGCTCATGCCATTGTACAGAGCACTGGTGAGACCTCACTTGGAGTATTGTACGCAGTACTGGAGACCGTATCTCCAGAAGGATATTGATACTTTGGAGAGAGTTCAGAGAAGGGCTACTAAACTGGTTCATGGGTTGAAGGATAAAACTTACCAGGAAAGGTTAAAGCATCTTAACATGTATAGCTTGGAGGAAAGACGTAACAGGGGGGATATGATAGAAACATTTAAATACATAAAGGGAATCAACACAGTAAAGGAAGAGAGTATATTTAAAAGAAGAAAAACTACCACAACTAGAGGACATAGTCTTAAATTAGAGGGGCAACGATTTAAAAGTAATATCAGGAAGTATTACTTTACTGTGAGGGTAGTGGATGTATGGAATAGACTGACAGCAGAAGTGGTAGAGGTAAACACAGTCAAGGAGTTTAAGCATGCGTGGGATAGACACAAGGTTATCCTAGCTATAAGACCGGGAACGGGGGACTAATAAAAGTACTCAAAAAGATTGGGCAGACTAGATGGACCGAATGGTTCTTATCTGCCGACACATTCTATGTTTCTATTTGGGCAGACTAGATGGACCGAATGGTTCTTATCTGCCAACACATTCTATGTTTCTATTTGGGCAGACTAGATGGACCGAATGGTTCTTATCTGCCGGTGACACATTCTATGTTTCTATCACTGTTTGGCAGTCTGATGGGCGACTGTGGGTTTGGCGGATGCCAGGAGAATGTTACCTGCCTGACCACTGTGCCAACTGTAAAGTTTGGTGGAGGAGGAATAATGGTTTTTCAGGGGTTGGTATAGGCCCCTTATGTCCAGTTATTGGAAATCTTAATGTTTCAGCATAGCAAGACATTTTGGACAATGCTATGCTTCCAACTGTGCCTTTTCTATTCCAGCATGACTGTGCCCCAGTGCACACAGCAGGGTCCCTAAAGACATGGTTAGATGAGTTTGGTGTGGAAGACTTGACTAGAGCCCTGAGCTCAACACCACTGAACACTTTTGGATGAACTGGCCTTCTAGTCCAACGTCAGTGCCTGACCTCACAAATGCTCTACTGGATGGATGGGCAATCATTCCCACAGAAACATTCCAAAATCTTGCTGAAAGCCTTCTCAGAAGAGTGAGCTGCAAAGTGGGTAATGCATGTCTATGGGGTCTATTCACTAAAAGGTGAGTTGTAGGTGAATTGAAGTGGGATGAGGTGAACTGCGGTGCATGGAATAATGGAAAACAATCCAGGTTTGTACCTGCACAATGTATAGGTAAAATGGTGAGATGAAATGTTTATCCCAACTCCTCTGCAACTCACCTTTTAGTGAATGGATCCATATGTATTTAGATTGCAATGTCATAAAAGTCCCTGTTGGTGTAATGGTCAGGTGACGCAATACTTTGGTCCATGTAGTGTATGTACATATATGCATGTGGGCAGAGAGTGATAAGTATATGCTGATTACACCATTTGGAGTCTGCATACTTTTACTTTGTATGCTTATAGCATAATTTATATTTGTACTTCTGTGATATAGGCATTAAGGGCATGGTATCACCTAAACAATGCTTATACTGTGAATATAGAGAATACAAAATTATTTAAAATGACCTATACATTGTGTTAGCAAAACTGCCGCCAAATGCCTAAATTAGGAGAAAAACTTATTTAAATGTGTCTGTGTCCTGCTTATGACATCACTTGTGGCACGGTATGCAAATTACACATTTCCCGTTGAAAAGCAGTTCATTTGCATGCCATGCCAAAGGTGATGTCATAAGCAGGAGACTCCACAAACACATTTATTTCTTATTTAGGCATTTGCTTGCAGTTTTGCTAACACAATGTATAGATCAATTCCATAGTTGCCAGCATCAGCAATGGGTGGAGATCTCATAGGACTTACCATGATTAATTAATTGGATTGTTTCTGTGCATATATGCATCATAAATACTGCGAGGCTGCACTTTGCATGCTCTTTCTGCAGCATGTGGAACAAAGATGTGTCCCTGGAAACATGGCCGATGTTGGCAATAGACATGTGCAAAACTAAAATTTTCATTTCGTTTTCGTCCATTCGGACGAAAATGTTATTTATTTAGTCTAAAACGAATTTCGTTCATTACTGCATTCGTTTCAGACGAAATTCGTTCATTATTTTCGTTTCGTTTTATTCATTCATACGAATCAATTGACCTACACATTCCATAAACCGAAAGTCTATAAACCAAACTTCGTTCAGTTTATAGACTTTCGGCTTATGGAATACATGTAATGCTATTGGCTTTCTATAAACCGAACTAGAGTCCCCATTCATAAGAAATTCTTATGAATGGGGCTCTCGTTCGGTTTATAGAAAGGCAATAGTATTACACGTATTCTATAAGCTGAAAGTCTATAAACCGAACAACCTTCGGTTTATAGACTTTCGGCTTATAGAATACATGTAATACTATTGGCTTTCTATAAACCGAACTAGAGTCCCCATTCATAAGAAATTCTTATGAATGGGGACTCTAGTTCGGTTTATAGAAAGCCAATAGTATTACATGCATTCCATAAACCGAAAGTCGTTCATTATGTCGGTTTATGGAATGTATGTAATGCTATTGGTATTCTATAAACCGACTCTATTTCGGTTTATAGAATGCCAATAGCACGAATGGACGAATGATTTTCGTTTATTAACCATTCGTTTATTCGTCTTTCGTTAGTTTAGTATTTTCGTTATTCGTCTTTCGGACAAATGGACAAAAATGCTATTTTCGGACGAAAATGCATTAGTCCGAAAATGAATGCACATGTCTAGTTGGCAACTATGATTTGTGAGATCACAAAGTTGTGTTCAGAAAGGAAAACCACTGTGTGTTTTTATTTGACTATTAACTAAATAGCTTTTGACACACATAACTTGTATTATTTGTTCACTGTAGCATACTTTTCCCATTCCCTTTGTATAAAATAGATCAGGTTATGTTAATTAATCCTGCATGTAGCAGCTGTCTCACATTGCACAGTATGTCAGTACCCTCCAGTGCATTTCATTAAATGAATGGCTCCCATATTCCACACAGACATTTCTGAGTACACTCTACACTACAGGGCACGAAACTGAGAAGCTTTTTAAAGGGACTGGATCACCTAAACATGGTCTTTACTGTGAATGTAGATAATCCAAATTGATTGAAAATGATCCATACATTGTATTCGTAAAACTGCAAGAAAATGTCCAAATTAGGAGAAAAATGTGTTTAAAATATGTCTGTGGGGTCTCATTTTTATGACATCATCTGTAACACTAGACCTCCCAAGCTCAGTCCGTCAGCCCCCCGATTTGCCGGGCCAAGGGTTGGGAGGGTATGTTGGTGTGCACACTCTACAGACCCAATTATTGGAGTTTGTATGATTATCTCCTCCCAGACTCCTATCAGGCATCAAAGACGCTGCACACAAATGAGCTCTGCCAGGTTGCGGAAACCTATCATTGTGACTTGGCCACCTGGAATTTGACACCTGACTTCTAAAATCAATAATAATCAATCCTGAACTATGCTCCATAGGATGCTCCATAGGATGCTCCATAGGATGCTCCAAAGAATGCTCCATAGGATGCTCCAAAGGAGGCTCCATAGGATGCTTCAAAGGATGCTCCACAGGATGCTCCATATGATGCTCCATAGGATGCTCCATAGGATGCTCCAAAGGAGGCTCCATAGGAGGCTCCATAGGAGGCTCCATAGGATGCTCCAAAGCAGACATGGGCATCTTACGGCCCACGGGCCACAATCGGCTCTTTGTGCGTCCCTGTCCGGCCCGCGTGAGGCAGGGCCGATCCTGGGTGGGTGCACGGGGTGCACCGTGCCCAGGCACAAGGGAGGAGAGGCGCTGTAGCAGGGAGCTCTCTCCCTGCCATCCTCCTCCTTGTAATCCAAGCACAGCGCGACGGGTTCTGTGATTGGCTTCTTCAGGGAGGAGGACATACTCTAGGGTATCTGCCAAGACCCCATAGAGAACGTCCTCCTCCCTGCAGCCAATCACAGAACGCGACGGGGGTGGAGCTTTCCCCCGTTGTGCTGTGCTTGGATTAACAAGGAGGATTAGGTAATAACAGTTGGGGGGGGGGGGGGGGGGGGGTTAAAATAAAAAAAGAAAGGAAGTGTCTGTGGAAGTGTGTGTCAATGTGTATGTGTGTGTCAATGTGTATAACTATGTGTGTGTTACTGTCTGTGTAAGTGTATGTACATGAGTGTCTGTGCAAGCGTATCCTGTGTGTAAAGGTGGCTGTGTGTGTATTTATGTATGTGTGACAGTGTGTATAAGGGTGTCTGTGTAAATGTATGTCTGTGAGGGTGACTAAGTGTGTAACTGTGTTTGTGTGACTGTGTGTATTTATGTATGACTGTCTGCCCTAGGCAGACAAAATCTGGGCACCCCCCTACCCAAGCTGCACACCCACGTTACACACCTAAGACATGCCCCATCATTCAGACTCACATCAAGCTCACACTCCCATCACACTCATGTATGTCTGTGAGGGTGACTAAGTGTGTAATTGTGTTTGTGTGACTGTGTGTATTTATGTATGACTGTGTGTATTTATGTATGTGTGACAGTGTGTATAAGGGTGTTTGTGTAAATGTATGTCTGTGAGGGTGACTAAGTGTGTAACTGTGTTTGTGTGACTGTGTGTGTTTATGTATGACTGTGTGTACAAGAGACCAGCATGGGGAACAGAAAGATAGAGATGGAAAAAGATATAAGGGATGAGGAGAGAGACAGACATGCGGTATGATTGGCAAGTGAGAGGCAGACATGGGGTATGAGTGGCGAGAGAGAGACAGACATGGGGTATGAGTGGCGAGAGAGAGACAGACATGGGGTATGAGTGGCGAGAGAGAGACAGACATGGGGTATGAGTGGCGAGAGAGAGACATACATGGAGCATGAATGGAAAGAGAGAGAGACATGGAGCATGAGTGGAGAGAGACATGGAGCATGAGTGGCGAGAGAGACAGACATGAGGGAATGGGGAGAGAGAGAGACAGACATGAGGGTACGGGGAGAGACAGACAGACATGAGGGTATGGGGAGAGAGAGAGACAGACATGGGGTATGAGTGGCGAGAGAGAGACAGACATGGAGCATGAATGGAAAGAGAGAGAGACATGGAGCATGAGTGGGGAGAGAGAGACAGACATGAGGGAATGGGGAGAGAGAGAGACAGACATGAGGGTACAGGGAGAGACAGATATTGAGAAAATTTTATTGAAATATTGTCGATGTGGCCCTCCAGCAGTGCTCGGGTTGCTCATGTGGCCCCCGGTAAAAATTAATTGCCCACCCCTGCTCCAAAGGATGCTCCATAGGATGCTCCAAAGGATGCTCCATAAGATGCTCCATAGGATGCTCCATAATTTGCCATCTGCATGATTAAATGATACAATGAAGGGTTTAGATATATTTTAAATATATTTTATTAGTCATGAAATAGGGTATTACAGTTGAATTCACAAGGGAATTGCAAAGGTATGCCAAAATAATAAAGTTCAGATCAATTTTCTTGTTCAAGCTAATGATTTGTTTCACTGTTAATTAAATATTAGATTAAATATTCGTGTCATGTGTAGTCTTGTATTTACACGACTCTATAATAATTTTGATTTAGAGGACTCTTGACATATCCCTGCTAAGTATTGTTACAGATAATAACACTATTCTCCTCTGTTATAATTATTTGCTGTACCGTTGAGCATAATCAATCTTTTTTGTAGTGCCCTTGCTGATTACTGCATTGTAAATGAGTAAAAGTCAGAAAGCAAATGAGAGGACAAAGGAAGCAGATTTAAAAACTAGTTGGATATATTCAAAGAAATCCAGTTGGGCAGAACTTGGGAGGTTGAGTAAATAGAAAAAGTGTGAAACCACACTCATTATACATAGAAAAATTCCAATATAGGACAGTATGGAGAGCTTTTTGTATATCAGCCATAATAATAATTGCTACATACAGTGCATTTCGTACAAAAGCCATAATAATAATTACTACATACAGTGCATTTCGTACAACAGCCATAATAATAATTGCTACATACAGTGCATTTTGTACAGCAGCCATAATAATAATTGCTACATACAGTGCATTTCGTACAGCAGCCATAATAATAATTGCTACATACAGTGCATTTCGTACAACAGCCATAATAATAATTGCTACATACAGTGCATTTAATACAACAGCCATAATAATAATTGCTACATACAGTGCATTTTGTACAACATAATAATAATTGCTACATACAGTGCATTTCGTACAACATAATAATAATTGCTACATACAGTGCATTTCGTACAGCAGACATAATAATAATTGCTACATACAGTGCATTTCGTACAACATAATAATAATTGCTACATACAGTGAATTTAATACAACAGCCATAATAATAATTGCTACATACAGTGCATTTTGTACAACAGCCATAATAATAATTGCTACATACAGTGCATTTCGTACAGCAGCCATAATAATAATTGCTACATACAGTGCATTTCGTACAGCAGCCATAATAATAATTGCTACATACAGTGCATTTTGTACAACATAATAATAATTGCTACATACAGTGCATTTTGTACAACATAATAATAATTGCTACATACAGTGCATTTTGTACAACATAATAATAATTGCTACATACAGTGCATTTCGTACAGCAGCCATAATAATAATTGCTACATACAGTGCATTTTGTACAACATAATAATAATTGCTACATACAGTGCATTTCGTACAGCAGACATAATAATAATTGCTACATACAGTGCATTTCGTACAACAGCCATAATAATAATTGCTACATACAGTGCATTTCGTACAACAGACATAATAATAATTGCTACATACAGTGCATTTCGTACAGCAGCCATAATAATAATTGCTACATACAGTGCATTTCGTACAGCAGCCATAATAATAATTGCTACATACAGTGCATTTTGTACAACATAATAATAATTGCTACATACAGTGCATTTTGTACAACATAATAATAATTGCTACATACAGTGCATTTCGTACAGCAGCCATAATAATAATTGCTACATACAGTGCATTTTGTACAACATAATAATAATTGCTACATACAGTGCATTTTGTACAACATAATAATAATTGCTACATACAGTGCATTTCGTACAGCAGACATAATAATAATTGCTACATACAGTGCATTTTGTACAACATAATAATAATTGCTACATACAGTGCATTTCGTACAGCAGACATAATAATAATTGCTACATACAGTGCATTTCGTACAGCAGACATAATAATAATTGCTACATACAGTGCATTTCGTACAGCAGACATAATAATAATTACTAGATAAAAGGGTTTGACAATGTATATAAAGAATGCAGTTTAGTTCCATCTGCATCACCTGAAGAGGCCCAGAAACGCGTTGTGACATCACCGGAAGCCGGAAGTAACACATGGAGCATGGAGGCCTCCATTATTCATGATACTGTAGTATCACCGTGATTCTTGTTAGACTCCTGCAACTATGATATGCTGTAAGCCTTCATTTAATAAAAACTAAAATAAGGACACTTTAGTAAATAACATGGGTTTATTAGGTTAATGTGTAAATCCGCATTTCTATTATAATATTATATTATCAGATTTGTATTAAATTATATTTGAAGAGACATCTCGTGAGTACATAAGTAACCTTTTATAATCTAGAACGTTTTAGAATCGTCTTTGTTCCTTATCTTACACTGATGGCTTTGGTGTTTCTTGCTTTTCGTAAATTAAAGTAATTACTTAGAGACATTGAGACAGAGAGAAGGTCTATTAATCAAAGCTACCCAATATCCCTAATGGGTAGGATATTCAACAGATGGAAACATAATAAATGCAGTATTTTTAGTTTTTATTGCTTTGAGACGTGTCTGAAAAATCATGCCTCCATAATGTTACACACATAAAGATTTATGTTTGTCTCCGACGTTGCTAATGGATTAGTTGTTTGTACGTCTGGTGTTGCTTGTCTTTCTACAGAGACATAATTTATTGATTCATGCTGTTTGTCAAAATCTATTTAAACTTTTATGTTATCTGAATGTAATGGTTAAAAATGGAAGAAACGAACTGTGGGATTATTATTTTCCTTCTATCGATGAATATAGCGTTTCTCGACATGAGAGGTGTTGGTGGGACGCTGTGATGTCTGGGGGACATCAGTCGGTTCATGTCTAATGACATAGGGTAACACAACCAGAAGAGAAGACAAGATGTTGGTGAAACAAATCCAGATGCTTGGGGAGGAATCCAGGAAGAGTGTCCATGTATATAGTCAATATGCTTTATAGCTCCAGTGACAATACAGAGGGGTAAATTTCTGGGATGGAAAGAATAGAACAACACACTACTCCCCATGGACAGAGCCGCTTTTCAAGGTGATCCCACTAGACTGCAACCTTTCTATGCCACACTTGGCCCAATGCACAGTCCACCATCTAGCAGCAGCTTTGGCATCTCACTAAGGTTCCAAGAATTTGGGTCAGAAATTTGCAAGACAGAATTTATAGAGGAGTCAGAAGCTTCAGGATTACGTCCTTTCCGGAGCCTCAACTGATATTTCCAAAGTAGCCTCCAGATCATTGACATTATCCATGGCAGCCTGCAGAGCATTGGTCTTGAAAGTGTTTTTCTTCAAAACAGGAGGATTACACAGGAGCCATTAGCAGAGGAACATACTAAAAAAATGACCTATTGTGAACTGATGTATTCTGGGCACAATAAATATTGTCCTTTTTTTTGCTCCAGTCTTTATATACTATAAAGGCTGTATACTTTTTATATCTATGTAGCTTTATACTAATTCGTATCTTTGGTATTTTTTTATTTATTTTAAAAAATAAATATATATCTTCATTTTAATTTGTGTGGTTATTTTAACATATCAGTTGGTTTATGTTTTCAGTTATGCACATTAAATAGCACGATCCATGTTTTATTATTTGTTATTGTGAACTGATTGGTGCAAATATCAGGCATTTATTGATCACTTAGAAAAATTCTCCAACTTTCCCAGCTATTAATGCCTGATTTTGCAGTACACCCGTAAGTTAATGAGTAACCCCTAGACTTTTTGTTAGGGATCACAACAAGAAACAAAAGATGCACTATTCTTTTTTTATCATATATTAAACATTGTTAAACATTTTTTCAATGCAGAAAAATATTCTATGACATTCTTTCTACAAAATCTAAATTAGAAATCTCGATCAAAGAATTCGTCAAACGTTGGGATCTTCTCCGCTCTTGTTCTGATTAATGCAGGTTTTCGACGACCCTGTCCGTCTTCTCTGATCCAACTGTCTAGCGAATCACTGCTTGAACTATCGCTGTAGATAACCCTGCTGATCTCTTGGTCCTGAAACCACATTTCCAATGTGTTGTTTTTCTTCTTATGATGTTGGTGGTTACTACGGGTGTTAGTAATACCCCAGTGCCATGAATTGCCTGGAAAATACAAGCCACAAAAAAGCACATCCATAATAATTATATAGAATTTATATCATTGTATAGCAAACCCCAGATCTTAGAGAACATACAAATACCCTCAAATAATTCACCAGGTAATGCCTTCCAGTTCCCTTCTGAATTCATGGGTTCAGTGAGTGAGGAGGATTGGGCAATGAGAAGGATTGGGCAGTGAGGAGGATTGGGCAATTAGAATGATTGAGCAATGAGGAGGGCTGGACAAATGTAATGGGATGTATTCAATTCCACTATATCCTGTATGCAGGGAGAAATCCAATTTCAAGGAAAACTGTCATATATAAGTTATGATAAAGTCATAGTGTCATCAAAAAAGCAGCAAACCCAGGGGCTGTAGCCCTTTTTCTAAAGGGACTCAAACTAAACATTGTTTATACTGTAAATGTAGAGCATAAAAATTGATGAAAAATTATCTATACATTAGGCTAGCAGAATTTCATGTAAATTACTAATTTAAGAGAAAATGGGATAGATTGGATAGCGCCCATCAGGGCCACCATCATAAATATGCCAGTGATAATTTGTCAATTAATATGCCACTGATTATTTGACCGTTAATATGCCACAGATAATTTGACCATTAATATGCCACTGATAATTTGGCCATTAATATACAACTTATAATTTGACCATTAATATGCCAGTGATAATGTGTCCATTAATATGCCACTGATAATTTGACTATTAATATCCCACTGATAATTTGTCCATTAATATGTCTAGATGGACCGAATGGTTCTTATCTGCCGACACATTCTATGTTTCTATGTTTCTATTAACATGCCACTAATAATTTGACTATTAATATGCCACTTATAATTTGAACATTAATAAGCCACTGATAATTTGAGCATTAATATGCCACTGATAATTTGACCATTAATATGCCAGTGATAATGGGTTCATTAATATGCCATTGATAATTTGTTCATTAATACGCCACTGATTATTTGACCATTAATATGCCACTGATATTTGTCCATTAATATGCCCCTGATAATTTGTCCATCATATCCAACAGAAGTGACAGAATGCCAGGTTTGCATCAGCTGGATGCAGAATACTGGCTACTGCCCAATCGTGTCTTCGTGTGTCCATGTTGCAGCCAGCGGGGTCCCACGGGGCAGCTGTCCCATTTGCCCACGCTGTTTGTTTTTAAAAATATATATTTTTAAAGGGCTGGGGGCTGTGCGGGCTTCCTGGACTTGTCGGACCCATGACGGGTATATTGCCCGTCACCCCCCGATGGCGGCCCTGACGATCATTAACTGAAATAGTGCAGTTAGCAGTAAATTAACGTCTGTTTTCAATTCAATGGCCACTGCTAACATAGTTAACCAGTGCAGAAATGTTAAAAATAAAAAAAACACTATACAAACAGAACTGTGTAGTAATTACCACAGGAAACGTGTTTTAATGTATGATAACAAGAACAACCATATTTTAAAAAGTAAGGGACATTTTTTTTTATAAACCACATAGAGTTTTCACATAAAGTATCTATAAATATAGAGTCAGCTCTAAATTTTTAGGAGCCCTGGGCAAAAAGACTATAGGGGCTATATAAAAGGCGAGATGCAGGTGAGTTAAGGTAAGATGAACATTTAATCTCACCAGTTGAACTATGCATTGCCTAGGGACAAGCCTGGTGAGTTCCCCCCACTAAGCAAACTCCCCAGCTTGGGCCCTGCACAATGTATAGCTTAACTGGTGAGATGAAATGTTCATCTCCGCTCCTCACACGTCAACTCACTGCCCACTATGAGGGGACAGTCTCTGCAGCAAATGATTTACAAACTAAGAAATGCAATGTATATTTCATATGTTGGTTTGGTTTCCAATTGTATCCAGACGATCAAACCTTCTGACAAGTCAGAAAAACTCTTGCATAGAACGGTCTCCTCCATTTTGAGAGACATTTGCTCTCCACCTTGAAATGGAAGGCTGAGCCTTTAGTAGCTGCTAATAGCTGACACAAGCTGGTACGGGGCACCATGCACCACTCCCCCTCAAACCCTCCTGTTATTTACTGATCCTAAACCTTGATTTATGTTCTGTGACTCACCGTGATCCATATTAAAAGTTTCATCATGCTCTACAGAAAGGAAGTCTTCATCTTCATTATTTTTCAGGGCATTTTCTCTCACCTTCTCGTCGTGATTTCCCTCATTTTGTGTTGATCGATCCGTGCCTCCCTGCGGAGGCTTCTCCTCAATTCCGCCTGTGACTGTAAATGATTCATCTGCAAAAGCAATAGAAATAAATGTCTGTCTTACTCCTGGGGGCATATCAATTATGCTCAGTATAACCGTGAGATAAAACATATCTTTCTATAACTTATCGAGTCTCCAGTAGAGATAGACCATTAAAGACTGCAACAGGAAAAAGCTATTACTAAAAAGTGAAAAATGTTAGTTCACTTGACCCAACTACATATATTGCATTACAGAGCTTTCTGATATAAATGTTTGCCATTTAAGCTAAGATGTTGTATATCACTGCATTCAATTACTGCCTTTTTTATGTTTCTACGCCCCTTTCACATCTGTCTAGTGACGTACAGACATGCCATGTTGGATCGCGTTTAATCCCTATCTAATCATTGGTATTTCAAGCTGGTGAGAAAGCTTAGTGCGCTAATGTATCATCGGTAGAATCTGTTCAACCTGTGGGGCAGTGGGGATTCAGCCCTTCATTCTTCCGAGATAGAAAAAATGAGGACCATTAAATTGGGTAATTGTAACATCCCATGGATGTTGGGCAAAAATAACACCCATGGGATGTACATGAAAAACCATAAAATATCTGAATGCATCTCTCCTGGTCAAACACTTTATAATTATTCACAAAGGTATGGAAGCCCAGAGAGGCCATGTATTTTTCTGGAGATAACAAGATGGTATCTCAAGAAAAAACATATCTCAAGAAAGCAACTTGTTGTCTGAAGAAAACAACTTGTTATCTCCAGAAAACAACTTGTTATCTCCAGAAAACAACTTGTTATCTCCAGAAAACAACTTGTTACCTAAATTTAAAAAAAAAGAACAGACCGCACTCAAACCCAAAAAATATATACGAAATAGGGCCTAGAGGCCAACGGCAGCATGAATTCGGCACCAGAGTCACTCACTCTGCTGCCGATTCTACCAGCACCAACAGTATACAAGATATTTTTGTATCATTTGCCCATTTATTCATCGGCAGGATACGCCCCTGCCTGCCAGTAAATTGCCATCTTAGGTGGAGACAGTGAGGGACTTTCACACGAGTACATGCCTATGTGGGCTGAATGGAAGGCGAAAATACTGAGCATATCTGACCTAGTCATCCCAGTTAGTGTTTCATCTGAGCAAGATGGCTGCCTAACTCATGCACCATGGCACTTAGAAGTGAAAAGTGGTACAGTCTTAGTCCATTGAGTGAGATTAAGAGAAACCCAGAGACAGTTGCTCCTCTGTCTCCATTGTCCGCCCAACTGCCTATAGTGTTGCCATATTGTCACATGTGCTAGCTCTATAGCTTACAGATCAAAGCTCCTGTATATATATAAATATATATATCTGTACTGCTCACCTTATATACAGTAAGTGTACTTGATTCACAGACAATAGGATAGTCAATTTCTGTCTCAAAGATCTTATACTATATTTTACATGTGCTATTGATGGAAAAGTACCAGTTAACAAAAATCACACTATCTAGACCAGTGTTTCTCAGCTGGTGGGTCCCGACCCAAAAGTGGGTCGCAAGCTGGTGAGGAGTGGGTTGCGGACGTGTGCATCAGATTCGTCAGAAAAAAATCTAACTTTTGATTGGGGAGGAACGATGACGCTTGTGGCACACACTGTTTTTACTTTGACAGACACAAGGCAGCGTTTGTTTAATATACCTATTTTTGTGAGAGTGGCTTCTCAGATCTGTCCATCTGAAGACAAAATATAGGAACACAATGGACACTGGACATCGAACACGACCTCCGAGTTTGACCCATTCACCAGGAGCAAAGCACATCCCCAGCTTTCCCATTATTTCTAATTAGTCTCATATGTTTGAATGGGTTTTTATTTTATTGTTTTGATTTGCTCAAGAATTTCACTTGCATTATTGATTCCGTAGGGTTTTCTTGTTTCATGTTTTTGATATTTACATTGGGGAATACTATACAAATTGTTTTGTGGAATAAACTATAATGTTTCATAAATGAAATGATTTTTGGGTCGTGGCTTAATGACCAAGTACAAATATGGTATCTGAGTTGGACAGGCTGAGAGCCACTGATCTAGACAGTTTTTTTGTGATGTTGCAGTAATTAATGTCCTGTTTATCATAATGTGAGAGTGCGTGCTGTTCTTTTAATAAAAGGAGGCATTACCTTACCTCTGCGCGCTGACAGTTGCGTTCCCGCATTTGCGTGTTTTGCAGGTGTTGGCGCCTTGCTGCACAGTGTTTAGCAGCCTGCGTTTTTGTGTCCAGTCCCTGTGATAATGGTAGCAGTAATTTAGTATCAGCTAAAAGACTAGATCTTTCCCAGGTCATCCCATAGGAAAGACTACTACAGTCATGTCAAGCTATCAGATTATTACGATTACTAGTATTTATTTTATAAAGCACGCATTTGTCCCTTAACACTGTACAATATGATAGCCCTATAATCAAGTGGATATATACAATAAAATTTGACATGACTCATGACCTACCAGAATTTCCTCACCCCCAGCAAAGTGGGACATGGCTTGGGAGAGGGAGTGCCAGTGCTACATGGGTACATGCATACAGATCCAAGCCTGTAGAGTGCTTGGTAATCACACACCCCTGTATATTGCCACTCTTGTTCCCAAATACTCTCCCAGTCACCCAGTCACTGACTTATGCCTCTTGCTTTCTATGCAGTACCATACTAATATACCCTTGTGATGTCTGATTGCAGGACAGCCAAATACAAGGGAGGAAGAGCTCTCCTCTCTAATTGGCCAATCTCCTCTCCGAGCGGTTTTACAGAAAGGCTATGACTGCTTCCGAAACCGTGTGGGTGCAGGAAGAGCAACAAAAAATGCAGCCTACAGAAGGCATCTGCTGTGGGTCCCTCCACCCAATACCATGACTGGACCCTAGGCAGCTGCCCATTTTGCCCTGCCTTAAAGGGACTGTATCACCTAAACACAGTTTTCACTGTAAATGTAGAGCAAAAAAAAATTATTGAAAATGCTCTATGTAAAAAACTACCACAACTAGACGACATTATCTTAAATTAAAGGGGCAAATATTTGAAAGTAATATCAAGAAGTATTACTTTACTGAGAGGGTAGTGGATGTATGGATGTATGGATCGCCATCAATAATTTCACCAATACTGAATCTACCTCTTCTTTCCATCAAATTGCTCATCCGTTCATACCTTTGTGCACACATACAGCTGTGTTCGAGTCCCTCAGTATTGTGTTTTGTTTTAACTAGACATGTGCAAAACTAAAATTTTCGTTTCGTTTTCGTCCATTCGGACGAAAATGTTATTTATTTCGTCTAAAACGAATTTCGTTCATTAGTGCATTCGTTTCAGACGAAATTCGTTCATTATTTTCGTTTCGTTAATTTTTTTCGTTCGTTTTATAGAATACAATGTAATACTATTGGCTTTCTATAAACCGAACGAGAGCCCCATTCATAAGAAATTCTTATGAATGGGGCTCTCGTTCGGTTCATAGAAAGGCAATAGTATTAATTGTATTCTATAAGCCGAAAGTCTATAAACCGAACGACTTTCGGTTTATAGACTTTCGGCTTATGGAATACATGTAATCCTATTGCTATTCTATAAACCGAACGACTTTCGGTTTATAGAATAGCCATAGGTTTACATGTATTACATAAGCCGAAAGTCTATAAACCGAAAGTCGTTCGGTTTATAGGCTGTCGGCATTTAACTAATAAGAGACAGAGTCTCCATTCATAAAATTATGAATGGAGACTTTGTCTCCGTGTAGTAAAATGCCGACAGCCTATAAACCGAACGTTCGGTTTATAGGCTGTGGGCATTTTACTACACGGAGACAAAGTCTCCATTCATAATTTTATGAATGGAGACTCTGTCTCCGTGTAGTAAAATGCCGACAGCCTATAAACCGAACGTTCGGTTTATAGGCTGTCGGCTTATGGAATACATGTATTCCTATTGCTATTCTATAAACCGAACGACTTTCGGTTTATAGAATAGCCATAGGTTTACATGTATTACATAAGCCGAAAGTCTATAAACCGAAAGTCGTTCGGTTTATAGGCTGTCGGCATTTAACTAATAAGAGACAGAGTCTCCATTCATAAAATTATGAATGGAGACTTTGTCTCCGTGTAGTAAAATGCCGACAGCCTATAAACCGAACGTTCGGTTTATAGGCTGTGGGCATTTTACTACACGGAGACAAAGTCTCCATTCATAATTTTATGAATGGAGACTCTGTCTCCGTGTAGTAAAATGCCGACAGCCTATAAACCGAACGTTCGGTTTATAGGCTGTCGGCTTATGGAATACATGTATTCCTATTGCTATTCTATAAACCGAACGACTTTCGGTTTATAGAATAGCCATAGGATTACATGTATTGCATAAGCCGAAAGTCTATAAACCGAAAGTCGTTCGGTTTATAGGCTTTCGGCATTTAACTATACAGAGACAGAGTCTCCATTCATAAAATTATGAATGGAGACTTTGTCTCCGTGTAGTAAAATGCCGAAAGCCTATAAACCGAACGATCCGTTTATAGACTTTCGGCTTATATAATACATGTAATCCTATGGCTATTCTATAAACCGAACGTTCGGTTTATAGAATAGCAATAGGAATACATGTATTCCATAAGCCGACAGCCTATAAACCGAACGTTCGGTTTATAGGCTGTGGGCATTTTACTACACGGAGACAAAGTCTCCATTCATAATTTTATGAATGGAGACTCTGTCTCCGTATAGTTAAATGCCGGCTTTTAACTATACGGAGACAAAGTCTCCATTTATAATTTTATGAATGGAGACTCTGTCTCCGTATAGTTAAATGCCGGTGTTCTGACAAATTTCTGGAGCAAATTCTCCTGCGCAATCGCAGGAGAATTTGCTCACTGCGCATGCGCATAAAGTTACAGCTGATAACTCAGCTGTAACTTTGTGACCACCGCGCATGCGCCAGCTGCGCAACCCACCTCCCGCCCCCTCACACCCCCTGCACACCCCTTCTTACCAGATCATCGACCACAGCGATACACAGCGCATGCGCACGCCTATCCAGCCGTTTGGGAATGTGCGCGTCCGTTGTTGTGTTCTTAAGGTGGTAAGTAACATGGGGCGTCGGGACATAAGGGGGCAAGCATCCTGGTGAGGGCTGCCTCATCTTGATGGGATTTGTGATCCTCCTGCTGCATCAATAATACAGCAGGAGGATCACAAATCCCATCAAGATGAGGCAGCCCTCACCAGGATGCTTGCCCCCTTATGTCCCGACGCCCCGTGTTACTTACCACCTTAAGAACACAACAACGGACGCGCGCATTCCCAAACGGCTGGATAGGCGTGCGCATGCGCTGTGTATCGCTGTGGTCGATGATCTGGTAAGAAGGGGTGTGCGGCGGGTGTGAGGGGGCGGGAGGTGGGTTGCGCAGCTGTCTCATGCACGGTGGTCACAAAGTTACAGCTGAGTTATCAGCTGTAACTTTATGCGCATGCGCAGTGAGCAAATTCTCCTGCGATTGCGCAGGAGAATTTGCTCCAGAAATTTGTCAGAACACCAGCTTTTAACTATACGGAGACAAAGTCTCCATTTATAATTTTATGAATGGAGACTCTGTCTCCGTATAGTTAAATGCCCACAGCCTATAAACCGAACGTTCGGTTTATAGGCTGTCGGCTTTTAACTATACGTTTGTCTCCATTCATAAATTTATGAATGGAGACTCTGTCTCCGTATAGTTAAATGCTATTGTATTCTATAAACCGACTCTATTTCGGCTTATAGAATGCAATAGTACTACGAATGGACGAATGAACGAATGATTTTCCTTTATTAACCATTCGTTCATTCGGCTTTAGTTAGCTTAGCATTTTCGTTCTTCGTTTTTCGGGCGAATGGACGAAAATGCAATTTTCGGACGAAAATGCATTCGTCCGAAAACGAATGCACATGTCTAGTATATATTCACATGTAAATTGCTTTTTTAATAAAAAATTATGATATAAATAAAATCTTGTTTTTATTTCCTTTTATGTGACAAAGCTGCCTCTCTCTTTCCCTTGCCCCCAGATTTGTCGCTCTCCCCCCCTTAGTGTTGTCTCTCTCTCACCCTCCCTTTGGCTCCCCCCTCGCTCCCCTTGTGTCTGTCTCTTCCCCCCTTCCCTCCCCTTGTTTCTCTCTGCCCCCCCCCTTGTTATTCTGTCCCCCCCTCACCTGTTTCTTGCTCCCTGGTGGCTAGTGGGGGCAGCCGGGGGATGTATGCACTATACATAATAGACGGAAGTGTCGGGCAGCATGGAGGTTGTCTGCACGATTCGTGCAGACATCCCCCAGCTGCCCGATTCTCCCTGGTGGCTAGCGAGGCAGCGGTGGATGTCTGCGCGATGAGCGAGACCTCCCCTGCTGCCGCCCGGAACGACAGCCAGGACTTTTATGAGGAAGCCGGAAGTACCCAGCTCCCTCGCTAGCCACCAGGGAGAATCGGGCAGCTGGGGGATGTCTGCACGAATCGTGCAGACAACCTCCATGCTGCCCGACACTTCCGTCTATTATGTATAGTGCATACATCCCCCGGCTGCCCCCACTAGCCACCAGGGAGCAAGAAACAGGTGAGGGGGGGACAGAATAACAAAGGGGGGGGGGGGCAGAGAGAAACAAGGGGAGGGAAGGGGGGAAGAGACAGACACAAGGGGAGCGAGGGGGGAGCCAAAGGGAGGGTGAGAGAGAGACAACACTAAGGGGGGGAGAGCGACAAATCTGGGGGCAAGGGAAAGAGAGAGGCAGCATTGTCACATAAAAGGAAATAAAAACAAGATTTTTTTATATCATAATTTTTTATTTAAAAAGCAATTTACATGTGAATATATACTAGACATGTGCATTCGTTTTCGGACGAATGCATTTTCGTCCGAAAATTGCATTTTCGTCCATTCGCCCGAAAAACGAAGAACGAAAATGCTAAGCTAACTAAAGCCGGATGAACGAATGGTTAATAAAGGAAAATCATTCGTTCATTCGTCCATTCGTAGTACTATTGCATTCTATAAGCCGAAATAGAGTCGGTTTATAGAATACAATAGCATTTAACTATACGGAGACAGAGTCTCCATTCATAAAATTATAAATGGAGACTTTGTCTCCGTATAGTTAAAAGCCGGCATTTAACTATACAGAGACAGAGTCTCCATTCATAAAATTATGAATGGAGACTTTGTCTCCGTGTAGTAAAATGCCCACAGCCTATAAACCGAACGTTCGGTTTATAGGCTGTCGGCTTATGGAATACATGTATTCCTATTGCTATTCTATAAACCGAACTTTCGGTTTATAGAATAGCCATAGGATTACATGTATTACATAAGCCGAAAGTCTATAAACCGATCGTTCGGTTTATAGACTTTCGGCATTTTACTACACGGAGACAAAGTCTCCATTCATAATTTTATGAATGGAGACTCTGTCTCTGTATAGTTAAATGCCGACAGCCTATAAACCGAACGACTTTCGGTTTATAGACTTTCGGCTTATGTACTACATGTAATCCTATGGCTATTCTATAAACCGAAAGTCGTTCGGTTTATAGTTTAGCAATAGCATTACATGTATTCTATAAACCGAACGTCGTTCGTTTTAAAGACTTTCGGCTTATAGAATACTATTGGCTTTCTATAAACCGAACTAGAGTCGAGTCCCCATTCATAAGAAATTCTTATGAATGAGGAGGGACTCTAGTTAGGTTTATAGAATGCCAATAGTATTCTATAAGCCGAAAGTCTTTAAAACGAACGACGTTCGGTTTATAGAATGCATGTAATGCTATTGCTGTTCTATAAGCCGAATGTCTTTCGGCTTATAGAACAGCAATAGCATTACATGTATTCTATAAACCGAACGTCGTTTGTTTTAAAGACTTTCGGCTTATAGAATACATGCTGCTATTGGCTTTCTATAAACCGAAAGAGTCCCCATTCATACGAATAGGTCAATTGACCTATTCGTATGAATGGGAACTCAATTTCGGTTTATAGGAAGCTAATAGCATTACATGCATTCCATAAACCGAAAGTCATTCATGTCGGTTTATGGAATGTAGTACAATGCTATTGGTATTGTAAACCGACTCTATTTCGGTTTAGAATGCCAATAGCACGAATGGACGAATGGACGAATGAACGAATGATTTTCGTTTATTAACCATTCGTTCATTCGGATTTTGTTAGTTAAAATTTTCGTTATTCGTTTTTCGGACGAATGGACGAAAATGCTATTTTCGTCCGAAAATGCATTCGTCCGAAAACGAATGCACATGTCTAGTTTTAACTAAAACAGGAAAGCTAGATTGTAAGGTTGTTAATGTAATGTAATTCCTCCACCAGTATGTTAGCAAGAGTCAAAAGTGGTCCATGGTACAGCAGCATCCTTTATCCCTCTCAGAATAATCAAACACATTCACTAGTGGATTACGTACGTTGTGAGAGGTGACATTGGACTGTCCGGCACCCACCTTTCCTTGTCTCGCACCAGTTGTTTCTTGCTTATTGATGACTCTTTCCGCAGACATTATCGTCGGAAGGACAATCGGCTCGAGTCTCTGCAGAGCAATAATTCATTTAAACTTTACACAAGAAAAAAGGTCAAGTGGAACTGATGCCGCCACTCGATTCTCACAAACCGGGGCTTTTGATTTTTAAAATGGTTTTCATTTAAGTGATGACCTCATTTATAGCAAACGGCCTGCGGGGACACAATACGCAGCAAGAATTGAATTTTGGTTTCCTTTTAAATCTCTGCCAGCTCTTAAATCAGTAACAGGAAAGTCATGTTCACTTTTCATTCCTGTATGTGATTTCGGATGCTGAAGTAATTTCATTTACTGATTGCTAATGTTGTGTCAGCCCTGCAGGGGTAGACATAGTATTTGATTTAATTGCCTGAAAACTATCAGTGTTTGTATAGCTACAAGCCTTGTTAACATATTTCTAGCTCAATGAGCTATAACACCAACATATCAAAAGAGCTTATAAATACATTAATGGTATGTTTTATGATGTCGGCTTAAATACAAAGTGGGAATTTAATTTCTGGTGCCCTAAGCCTGGCATCCCCCACTTTGATTTTGGTGCTTGCCACACGTTAACTTCTCTGCTTATTATGATAGCTACTACTTACTGCCCTTGGGGAGGTTGCTTAGCATCGGATTATTTTCTAATAGCCTAGCATTAAGATTTGTGACACTATTGCAGACTCTCTCATATTAGACGGTCCACTCAATAAAGAGAGAATGTCAGGGAATTGAGATGGAATTTTAAACTCTCCCGTGCAGCTCAATGGAATCAACTTTCCGATTCAACTAATTTGGTCTTAAGTTTTAAATTACCATCTCAATTCCCGGCAATTCTTCATTGAGTAGACCGTTAACTAATTTCTTATCATGTCTGGGTTACCCCAACCAGGTCTCTGGTGACTGGCCAGGGATCATTGCGGAGATGCACAATACATCACTGGTTTTTAGGACCACCGACCAGTGAGTTTAATACTTTGGGCCTCTTGGATATTACTGGTCCTAATCCAACAGACAATAAATTGCTAACTGAGCAGGACACAGAGTAGGGTTTCCACCCAGCCTATATTTTACCAGATGGCAACATTAACACAGATTCTTATAACAAAATATTGTATTTACGGATGTACTTATTTTCTATAAGGTGGAGGTGAAATAGGAAAAGAAGGGAAAATTTAAATACAATGACTGGTGGAGAGGTAGATTGTGAAAAAAGAGGGGTGTTGAGAGAGAGTGAAATTTACAAAGGAAATTGGTTGGAGGGACAGAGCGGATAACATAATCAGAGGCGGCTCTCTAATTAGGCGAGTTAGGCAGCCGCCTAAGGCCTCACACTCACGGGGGCCTCGCGGCTGCCTAACTCACCTTATTGCCTTTGATGTATCAGGGAGCTTAACGCTGCCGTTAAGCTCCCTGTTACACTAACCTGGGACGTTTCCTCCGTGCATCTTCTCTCCTGCACGGAGGAAGGAAGCTCCGATCGCATTTTTTTTTTTTTTTAACTTTATTGAACCCGGGCAGCTTCAATAAAGTTTAAAAAAAAAATAAACGCTACCGGAACTTCCTTCCTCCGTGCAGGAGAGAAGATGCACGGAGGAAACAACGGAGAGCAGCATGGAGGTAAGTACTAGGGAAAGTTGGGGAGGAGGGGGGCACAAACGAGCAAAGCCTGGCATAATGAGTGGCTAAATATTGGCACAGTGTGGGGCAAAATCCTGGCATAATGAGGTGAGGGGCAAAATCCTGTCATAGTGAGAGGCTAAATCCTGGCATTGTGAGGGGCAAAATAGTGGCATTATGAGGGGCAATATCCTGGTATACAGTGGCAAAATCCTGGCATATTGAGAGGCAAAATTCTGGCATTGTGAGGGGCAAAATTGTGGCATAATGAGGGGCAAAATCCTGTCACAGAGTGGCAAAATCCTGGCATATTAAGGGGCAAAATCCTGGCATAGAGTGGCAAAATTCTTGCATATTGAGGGGCAAAATTCTTGCATATTGAGGGGCAAAATCCTGGCATAGGGGGGCAAAATCCTGGCAAATTGAGGGGCAAGATCCTAGCATAGAGTGTCAAAATCCTGGCATATTGTGGGGCACAATCCTGGCATAGAGTGGAAAAATCCTGGCAGATTGAGGGGCAAAATCCTGGCAGATTGAGTGGCAAAATCCTGACAAATTGAGGGGCAAGATCCTGGCATAGAGTGGCAAAATCCTGGCATATTGTGGGGCACAATCCTGGCATAGAGTGGAAAAATCCTGGCATATTGAGGGGCAAAATCCTGGCAGAATTGAGTGGCACAATCCTGGCATATTGAGGGGCAAAATCCTGGCATATTGAATGGCTTAATCCTGGCATATTGAGGGGCTAAATCCTGGCATATTGAGGGGGTAAATCCTGACATATTAAGGGGCTAAATCCTGGCATATTAAATGGCTAAATCCTGGCATATTGAGTGGCAAAATTCTGGCATATTGAATGGCTAAATCACAGTGCATCCGGTGCTGTGAGGAAGAACAAAGTGCCAATCTTCTAGCACAACGTGGTCTGTGAGACCACTTTCAACATTGAGCACCTTTCCTTCTGGCTGAGTGTTTCTCTTAGTGTGTGATTGTGTGCTTTCTGAGTGTGTCTGTGAGTCAGTGTGTGCTGGCTGAGTGTATCTGTGAGTGTGTGCTGGCTGAGTGTGATTGTGTGCCGACTGAGTGTGTCTGTGAGTCAGTGTGTGCTCACTGAGTGTGTCTATGAATGACTGTGTGATATGTGTTAGTGTTTAGGACACAGCAATAACAATGTGAGTTAGTCAGCCGCACACAATTTTATCTATACCAAATGTTTATAGATGTTTGTAGAATAATTATGAGACAAATACAATTCTAGGAGCTGTTCATTTTTAGAAGCTGGGATTTGAGTCTGATCTTGAAATATGCTATTTCTACAGTTCATTTTTATTATCACTTGCATATATTTTATTTAATAATGTGTGTCCGTGAGGGCCTCATGTTCGACTTTCGCCTCACAAAGTCTAGAGCCACCTCTGAACATAATTATGTAATATGTAATTTATGTATATAAAACGGTTTAAGCAAAGAACATCAGAGGTAAGCACCCACATTTCTCCTGGTAGACATCTACAGCATTTTGTGAGGGATAATTTATGGATGTTCTATGGACCTTCAGAAACCTTGCCACAGACACTGGCTTCCATCTACCAACACTTTGCCAGTGCCTGGTTGAGACAGTGATGAGAGACTACTAAGGGAGGGGAGATTTAGATGGAAGTATGTGGGGGCTTGATAGAGAAATGGACTTTACTTCTTGAAGTCTAACAATGTAGAACAATGACAGAGTTCTAGGAAACCGTAACTTAATAAGATATGTTGCACACCAGAGTGCAATGTAGCACATGGCTAGATATTCCACCACTCTAAAGGAGAGAGTACACGTGTTTGTTATAAGCAAAGGTTACCATGAAAATCCAAGACACTCCTTATGAAGGCTCTTATTTTCATCTTACTTGAAGTCTTCGAGGTGGGTGTTTCTGAATAATACTACTTGTGTCTCCATTTTCCCGAGAGATGACAAATGGAATTGGCCTGGGGACTAAAAAAAAGGACAAGATAATTCTGGTCTAGTTTTTTTTTAGCATTTTATCCTATTGTTTTCCCCAAAAATAATGTAACAATGACTTCAGAAACTGCAATCATCATTCCATTGGTCGGAGTTCCAGGAATGTTAGTACACAGACAGCATGGAGGTGTTATTGGGACTGCACATACATACACACATGTTGGGACAGAACATACACATGTACTTACTTTAAACAACAGTTCATGCCAGAAATGTTTTGCCTGTTATATGTATATTTATATTATTGGTCAGGATAGTTAAAAAAGACACATCACTCATTCCAATGTTCTCCATTCATTGATGATGGCAAACAAGCCCGCCTCCTCCTTATAGCTGCAATAATTTCAATATCGACTGGAAAAGTCATTGTTAATCCATGAATAAACCTATCCAATTATTTCAAATACAGTATAAATATTTGGTAGTCTAATAACATGAATATTCACTAAACGTGAACTGCAAAAAACAGACATTGGTAACTGGGGAAAATGTCTCTAATTTGTCCATCTTTCCTATTGAGCCTTTTAATTCCTGATTTTTGCAGTTGACTTGTCATTTTACTTTTAGTGAATAGTCCCCTGGAGTGGTATTTTTCCTATGTCAGTACTTGGCAGGCTCGGAACCCAAGAGGCTCGGAACCCAAGAGGCTCGGAACCCAAGAGGCTCGGAACCTAAGAATGTCCGATGGATTAAGAGTTAAAGCTCTAACCATTTAAAAGCAGTAA
Source organism: Pelodytes ibericus (assembly GCA_036172795.1). NCBI lineage: Eukaryota > Metazoa > Chordata > Amphibia > Anura > Pelodytidae > Pelodytes > Pelodytes ibericus. Next base: position 17,724,860 of record CM069868.1, on the reverse strand, counting down.
ACATGCATGTGTCTAACTCAAACTGTGCTGCTATAGTATAAAATAAATCTATGGAAGGTCAAACAACAGACAAATCTTAAAACCTAAAATTGTAAAGCAGAAGCAATTATTAACCGGTTCATATTAAACATTAACAAAATGTTAATTCACTGTGAATAACGTCATGGCTTGACTTGTATTCTGTCACAAATGTTTCTCCCATGTTGAATGGATTGGTATCTTGATTTTTAACTATTAATTCTGTGTAGTGCATCAAGGACCGAAAAGATCCTAGATCAGTAAGTACCAGCAGAAAGGGAACTAAATACTAGAAATTCCAAAAATTAAATAGGCAAAACTCTACAGTAGTGCTATAGCAAAGGTCGAAAAAAAAACCCAAACAAACAAAAGTAAGGAAAGAGAAACACAAAAATACTTGGGGTAGGCCATGTTATCATGCAACACTATATAACACTTTTGCTTGGAGGATGTATCATAATTAATGGATAACCTTGAACTTTAAGTTTGATTGTTACACGATCCATGAAACCTTTAAACAACTTTATTTTCAACTTTGTTTTTGAAAATGTTAGACAGCTTGAGAGATTAGCAACAGATTGTTCTATTGGATATGGACAAGCAGTTTATCTGAGTCTTAATGATTTAATTCTGCCTGTGCCACTACTGTTGGCATTCAAACAAGCATACACATAATATTGGGAGAGAACCTTTTAACCCCTTAAGGGCACATGGCGGTCCTGGCACATCATGAATGTAACCAAGCGTCTCGGCTACTTTTATAACACATATTCAGTTCGGATTTCTAAGGATAAATATGGCATCAAAATAAAGCCATGTTTCATTAAAAAACAGTATGTAGTTTGTATGAGGGCCATGAATAAAAAGAGAGAGATTACAGTTAAACAAATACATAAAACAAAATCCCCCCCCCCCCATGCACTTGTTCTGAAGAGATTAAATCAGTTGTCTAGAAACCACAAAAGTACAAGATTTGAAGTAAAAGGCTTGATCCATGGAATAAAATACAAAGATACTATAGATTTGAATATTGTCAAAACTGAGATGTTTGTGAGTCTCTCAATGGCTATTTGACATGTCCTGTCACAAAACACCCAATCTCGATTATTACCTGTTGATCCTTGTACGTGGAGAGTTTCTCTCAGTGGGGGGAGAGGTCCTTGCCAAGTTGGACTCTTGTGCTCTAATCTACCAAATGCAGAGAAGCTGTTGAGTCCATGAAGATCATGGCTTGTGCTCGGTGAGACATATACGTCTTTACTTTGAAGTGGTGTCACCTTGGTCACCTTGTGATGAAATTTTGAAGTATTCAATCCCATCTCTGATTGAAAAAGATCAAAGGAACGTTTAAAATAGTTTCATTCCAGTTCGGACAAAATAATCATTTTAGGAAGGAACATATCCGGATGTTGAAGATCCTTAGAACTTTGGTTATAGCTGGAGTAATGATATTATATCTGAATAAGCACAGACCACATACTATTCTGACCTCGTAGCAGTAAACCCAGGTTAAACATTTACATGGGGCAGCAGCTCACTGAGGCGAGGAAAACAGAAATTGAATATTAAACTAGCCATGTAGGAGCCTGGGAAAAATTCCCATCGACAGACACAAAGAAACGTTTGTTCATAGTTAGTCAATCAGTTTCATACATATCATAACATGCTAACAGTAATGACTCATTTACAAAGAGTTCATACGATCTCCCTCTAGAGTGTAAGCTTGCAAACAGGACTCTCTATGTCATGTATCAGTCTGTCTGTGTTTGTCTAACTTAGTAGGCAGTCCCCCTCTATGCTCTGTACCTAGTGCTACATAAATTGCTGGAGCAATATAAATAAATGTTAATGCAATCTCCCAACATCCCCCCCCCCCCCCCCCCCAGCGAATCTGGAAGCCGGGGGCGGAGTTTGGGAGGTCCGGTGTCAGCGCTACTGTTCATGTATGGTAGCACTGTCACTTGTCGTGACAGCTCTACTGCGCATGCATTGTCCAGTGTCCTAGACACCAGACAATGTGATCAGGACTGCGGGATTGCTGTCCTGCTAAGCTCTACCTCTGTCCTAAAATGCGCATCAGAAGTAGAGCTCGGCAGGACAATCACCCCAAATTGGGACTGTCCCATGCATGTTTGGGGGGGGGGGGGGGATATTAATGTAATATAATTTTGTGGCGAGTGACCTAATCAGCTTTACTCAACAATTTCCTAAAATGTTCTCACCACTCCATTTTTCCATCTTCAGTCGCGGTAGTTGAAGTACTATTGTGTATTTGGAATGGATTGTGCACAGTTATAATTATATATCTGAACATTATACAGTCTGTTTAGCCTGTATAAATTATGCTTAAAGAGGGTATAAAATCTAACATGCTCTTATGTGTAAGTGAAAGGTCATTTCATGAAAATTAATTTTGCATCTTTTTTTCTCTCTCACTTATGATACTTAGTAAACTTCCTGCAGAAGTTCAACAAATTATACACAATAAACAACATAATTCAAGGTTAACAAATAAATGACTCATAAATGGTTTTTAAAAAATAAAAGACTAAATAAAATCAAAATATGTAAATAAATGACAATTAAAAAACTAAAACCACTATGTAACATACCTCAAAATGCACAGTAAACAGAGTATAATAAAATGTTTTTATTTCAGTAATTTTTTTTAATTATTTATTTTAATTAATTAGAAATATTTTATTTGTTTAATCATTTTTCGTATGTTTAAGATTTCAGGTACTCTAATCATGGTAACCAAACAATTTCAAAATCATTTTTCTTAATATCGGATACGCACAAAATCTCCTCATTAGAACAAATAGATGATTGACGAGCCATACACGTTCATTGAATGAGGTTAACACATTAGTGGACTGAGTGTGGACCCCTATGGCGATAACCCCCTCCCCCTCGGACAGCAATCAAATTGAAGAATGATTGGTAGCGATTTATTAGTGTGAATGATGATGTAGGTGGTTTGATGGTATCTTTCTCCCCGTAAGAAATGATACCTTTGTTTTCTTACTTTCATCACTCAAATCAAGAGGTAATACGAAGCATAGACTTTATACTATATAGAAACATAGAAACATAGAATGTGTCGGCAGATAAGAACCATTCGGTCCATCTAGTCTGCCCAATTTTTCTGAATACTTTTATTAGTCCCCCGTTCCCGGTCTTATAGCTAGGATAGCCTTGTGTCTATCCCATGCATGCTTAAAATCCTTGACTGTGTTTACCTCTACCACTTCTGCTGGAAGGCTATTCCATACATCCACTACCCTCTCAGTAAAGTAATACTTCCTGATATTACTTTTAAATCGTTGCCCCTCTAGTTTAAGACTATGTCCTCTGGTTGTGGTAGTTTTTCTTCTTTTAAATATACTCTCTTCCTTTACTGTGTTGATTCTGTTTATGTATTTAAATGTTTCTATCATATCCCCCATGTTACATCTTTCCTCCAAGCTATACATGTTAAGATGCTTTAACCTTTCCTGGTAAGTTTTATCCTTCAACCCATGAACCAGTTTAGTAGCCCTTCTCTGAACTCTCTCCAAAGTATCAATATCCTTCTGGAGATACGGTCTCCAGTACTGCGTACAATACTCCAAGTGAGGTCTCACCAGTGCTCTGTACAATGGCATGAGCACTTCCCTCTTTCTACTGCTAATACCTCTCCCTATGCAACCAAGCATTCTGCTAATACCTCTCCCTATACAACCAAGCATTCTGCTAATACCTCTCCCTATACAACCAAGCATTCTGCTAATACCTCTCCCTATACAACCAAGCATTCTGCTAATACCTCTCCCTATACAACCAAGCATTCTGCTAGCATTTCCTGCTGCTCTATTGCATTGCCTACCTACCTTCAAGTCCTCTGAAATTATTACTCCTAAATCCCTTTCCTCAGATGTTGAGGTTAGGACTGTACCAAATAGTCTATATTCTGCTTTTGGGTTTTTACGCCCAAGGGGCATAATCTTGCACTTGTCCACATTAAATGTCAATTGTATGACCTAAATGGAAATATATATTTAAATGTTTGTTTTTCTTATACGCTTATATAAGCTTCCCCTGGCAACAAGGAAATACAATATATCAATTTTATACTACATACATTTTAATGGATAACTTAGATGGAAGTATTTAATCATATGTTTGTCTTTTTTTTATTTCTTTTGTACAATAAAAAAAATAATAAAGAATCCGGAGTCATATAAAGCAAGCTATGACCCATCTCACCAAAGATGTCCACCCCCTGGTCCATCGATACAAGCAGAGAGGGCTCAATAATGTACTAATGTATAATGTACAGTTATATTCTTTCATTAAAGCATTTCTTTTTAAAATGTAAAAAAAAAAAAAAAAAAAGAACAAATTGATTCTACTTCCAAGTTACAATGGATGGTAGTTAATTTTGCCATGTTTAAGTGATGTATAATTAAGGAGGTTTTTATATTTTTGGGTTGAGAATGGAGATGCATGTAGCAACATGACTTCAGGAGAAAATGGATACAACGTATCAATAACATTTTTAATCATTTTAATAATTTGTTTCCCCAAAAAGGCTGTGTTAGCTCACATTCCTACCCTGAAGTGTTTGTAGTCTCCACTGCATGACATCTCCAGCATCCTCCATCATGGAAAGGTAATGACCTTATTATGTCGCTCTGAACCCTGTCCCATAATTTGAAATAATATGAAATATTTTCACTCTCAAAATCTATTATTATTTTGAATGACGATGATAATAGATATTTTGGAGGTGATGTGTTTCCAAGAGGCAACATTTTTCAAATAATGTTTTTACTGAAGATATTTTAATTTTGATCCATACAAACTGGATAGAAAATATTCTAGTTCTTCTAAAAAATAAAAAAAAATTATATGAACATTTTCTTTTTTTTCCCAATAAGGTCATTTATTTTTATCCTTTCATTAAATATTTCTATTTAAATGTTTACACTTGAAGCCATTTTCAATTAAACATAACTTATTTTTTCCATGCAGTCGTCCTTTATAGTATACAATATAGGCCTAGAATAGGGTCTCTAAAGCCCATAATATGATCAGTCTGACCACCATTTATCCTTAAGTTGTACAGCAATGCCGAATAATCCATTTGCAAACCTTACACTACAATACAGTTTAACAACTGTAAGACTACAGTGGTGGACTAATGGCTAGCTTCCTCATAAACCATTTCAATATAGCAGAAAAAGCAAAGACAAGCTTTACATAAAAATAAAAAAATATATAGGAACAAGGCAGAAAAAGTAATTCCGTAACATAGACACAGTCCTCTAAAATAATGGTAAAACAGACCATTTATTCAACTCCGCAACACCAATATTGCCGCAGGCGGCAGAACATTTTCTTTTTAGTCATTCAACATCTATTCTTTTAAAAAAATGTTTGTCTTATTTAATAAAAAAGGAAAAACCTTTCCATGTACTGAATGGAGAATTGTATGTAATCGTGTCATAGCATTTGACTTAAATTATAACATTAATTTCTCCTTGTTGTACCGAGATCCATCATTTGTTTTGCATAAATGGTCTATTCCCTTATTTTTCTTATGGGACTAGCCTAATAATAATTTGTGGATGCCATTTTTTTATGTGAAATTAATAACTGAGCTTCTCATTTACTTTGTATTTGTCCATTTATTTAGGTATTTTTTTTATATTATTAGGATTATTAGGATTTAAAGTATAGATCCAATAGTTCATTAATATAAGCACTTATATTGATTCCTAAATATTTTACATTTGTTGAACATTTGAAATGGAATTTATTTTTTATAATTTATTTCTTTAAAACCTTGGTGGCCATACATTTTTCGCCATGTCTTACCCTTCATGACAGAGGCTGTTGTAACACTTCTGCAGTGTTTGTGTTTAGCTGTAATTTTCCTTTTTCTCATTTAAAGTACCGACACTTATTGTATATTGTTTGTACCAGCATAATAAGGGCTTTCTTAAGATACCATTATTTTCATCATTTCTATTACAGTGATCGTTGGACCCCAATTCTAATGCTAACCTAGCTCTAAACCTAGCCCTAGATCTAAGGCTAACTTAGATAATGTATCTGTGTGAAAAATATTAAAAAAAATATAAAAAAGTGGGCAAAACATAATAATTGAATATAAACATTTCTGAAATGTAATTACTAAAAAACAGACATAATTACAAATAAATATATATAGAGTGCCCTCTATAATAGCCAATCATATAGATATCCCACTATATCAAGCACAATCCAGAATAACACTTGTAGCATTTTTCCAACAACAATAATAATCAATGTCAGATGCGGCAAAAATGGGAATAATAAAAAAAAATGTGGGTCCCAGATGTAGAAAAATGGCAAAACACAGTGTATAGGAAGGTATATTGAGCATGATAAATGGAGTCTACCCCATGCAATAAATTCTCCGGTATGCAGATCCAGGCCAATGCAAACTATATATTACTCCGTTGGTGTAAAGCTCCACACTTCTTATATTTTGTTATGAATATTTGATTTATCTATCCCCAATTAGATTTGACACCTGTTTTCTATTTATTTTTATACTTTTATATACATATTTGTTTTGATTATAAAATTTTTGATGTTACACATTATTATTACTGTTTTTCATTATCATTGGTTTTTATTATTATTATTATTATTGTTATTATTAACATTTAATTTTTATTATTTGTTTTATTTAATTTTTGTGAATTCTCAAGAGTTAGACCCATTATTTGTTTTGGATTTATAGAAACATAGAAACATAGAATGTGTCGATGTGTCGGCAGATAAGAGCCATTCGGTCCATCTAGTCTGTCCAATTTATTTATTTTTTAGTACTTTTATTAGTCCTCCGTTCCCGGTCTTATAGCTAGGATAGCCTTGTGTCTATCCCACGCATGCTTAAAATCCTTCACTGTGTTTACCTCTACCACTTCTGCTGGAAGGCTATTCCATACATCCACTACCCTCTCACTAAAGTAATACTTCCTGATATTACTTTTAAATCGTTGCCCCTCTAATTTAAGACTATGTCCTCTAGTTGTGATAGTTTTTCTTCTTTTAAATATACTCTCTTCCTTTACTGTGTTGATTCCCTTTATGTATTTACGGTAAATGTTTCTATCATATCCCCCCTGTTACGTCTTTCCTCCAAGCTATACATGTTAAGATGCTTTAACCTTTCCTGGTAAGATACATTTGTTATGTATCTGTGTGAAATGTATTCCTAGCATTGTTTTTCTTCATGTCCAGGGTGGTCCGTATGAGCCAGGAGCTCACAATTCAGGGTCAGGTTGGTGACATCTTCATGTTTTTTAAGGGAAATGCATGTGCTGTGCCTGGGGCCTATCTGAAAACATACAGCTAAAACCATGAGACTCCAAGGTTCTAAAATACAGAGCCTAATGCACATCTACAAACTCCGCTGACTGTAAGAAGAATGACACTTACCAAATGTTTATGACTGCACTTGTATAATTACTTTCCATTTGAAAAAGGTATTAAAGAACCCATAATACATTTCAGTCGAAGTTACAGTTGGTGTGCAAAATTGAAAGTACAGTATTATTATCTTCATTTTATGTGTAGTTTTTTTTACAAATTAAGTGGGGAAGCTAATTTTATTCTCTAACAGGTTGTTGCTCAGTTAACTTGTATGTCAGACATTGACTATAGGGTCTACTCAATAAAGTGCAATCTTGCCAAAAAATGGGGCCAGATCGTAGCTTCTAGACGAATTACGTAACTTTCCATAATTCAGCTACTCAATGTGGCAGATTTCGGCCTGGAATCAGCTTTTTACACTGATTGTTTTTGGCATGTTTTGCTCAGGGGAAAATGGCCTGGGGAATCCTATGGGTTTCACCTACTCAATAAGGGCCAAAAGCCCCCCCAAAAATGGACTGAATTCCTCTACAGTTGGCGAATTTTGGCCATTTTCATTTTCCAGATTTTATATAGAGTATTGAACGGAAAAGAGTACAACAATGAAAGTTAACATAACAATATTCATATACAATAATAATATATTAATGTTATATATTCTAATAGTATATTTACATTCATATATGTATCTTTAAATTTACATTTTTTTTATATAATATTGTTTGATGTTAATTTACCTTATTTTAGTGTATTTAATGTATGATGTTATTTTTTTCTTAATTGTTATTTTTAATAATGTTTATTTGATTAAAGTTTGGCCTATTTTGGGCTATTTTGGCTATACTTGACTTCTATGGGAGAACATTGGTTATTTTCCATAATAGCCGCGGTCCCTGAAAAAGGCCAAAGTCCTCCCCATAGAAGTCTGTGAGTAGTACTGAGGCTACTATTTGGCTGAGGAAGAGTTCAGCAGCCAAAATACAGGCACAAAAATCCTCTACACTGACTGATTTTCATGCCAATTCAAGATCACTTCAGTGGCCTCTGGGGTAGTCGAAGCTGAGCTCCAAGTTTCTCTACCTTAGTAGACTCATGTGTTATAACCTCGCATTACTATGCGAAATTAATTGCCTTCCAATGGTTACATCATTTTACAAGCAATGTATTCTAAGAGTTCACAACCAGCAATGTAGGGGCAAAGAAAACCTTAGATACATTTATACAAACAATAATTTATTCACTAAATGTATACTACAGTAAAGTAACAATTGATATGCAAAATTTAGACTATAATAGTCGAGTTCAAAATGTTGCCCAGTTAGATAATTTTGCTGACTTGGTTTTTTTTGCCTATGTAATGCAACACTGTTGTTAATTCACCCCAGTTATGTTTTATTGAATAAACCCCTGTAGTGTTGTTTTGACTTTTCTTTCTATTGTAGTGGTCTATTACATGTACCGGCATGCCTAACTTGCAAGGCATGTAGGATGGCACACACCCGCATTCTTTAGACACTACATGGCTGGGTGGTGCCATTGGGGTTTTTTGTAAAGAGAACTCAGACTCACCTGTTTTTGTAGGTCAGTATTCACCTGTCACTACAAAGTTGAAAAATAAATGACACTGAACACCAATAAAAAAGAGAAAAGTTCCCGTAGAAAAACTTTATTGTGTTTTATATACACTTATATGTATAAATGTAAACATGTCATTAACTTAGAATTTGTTGCAGATTAATACTGTCATATTACATTACAATTAGTGAAATAATCAAATTATATTCACAGAATATACATTCACGTGCATTCAAATTATGGTGTGTTTTTTAAGTCAGAGGTATAGAGACTGTGCCATTGGCTCTGCTCCTGCTCCGCGTGTGGACAGTGGATTCTGCGATCTCCTCCGTATGCTCTTCAGCTTTCTTCTCCTTTAAACTGTTGATGAATCGCAGGGTGACCTCATCCCATTCTTCGGGGAGAAGCATGAGCAAAAATCCGATGCAAATGATAATGGTCGCACCCAGCCTTACGACACTGAAAATGACCTCGTGCTTGAGAAGGTCAATGGCTGCAGAAGAAGAAAGGAAGGATATTACACTGGGGACACCAAGGCTTCCCACATAAATGGGGAGTATAGGAAAAAATGGGGGCTTTAAAGAGCTGTGGAAAAATGCATTAACATACCCCCCCAACTGTATTACTTTACGGATGACACAGCAAAGGGAATCAACACAGCAAAGGAAGAGAGTATATTTAAAAGAAGAAAAACTACCACAACTAGAGGACATAGTCTTAAATTAGAGGGGCAACGATTTCAAAGTAATATCAGGAAGTATTACTTTACTGAGAGGGTAGTGGATGTATGGAATAGCCTTCCAGCAGAAGTGGAAGAGGTAAACACAGTCAAGGATTTTAAGCATGCGTGGGATAGACACAAGGCTATCCTAGCTATAAGACCGGGAACGGGGGACTAATAAAAGTACTAAAAAAAAAAAAAATTGGGCAGACTAGATGGACCGAATGGTTCTTATCTGCCGACACATTCTATGTTTCTATGACAGTCCAGATGCTGGACCCATTTACTATTGAGAAGGAAAACAGTAACATTTTGGGCAGGAAAAGTGGTGTAGAGCTACAACTCCCCTCCCAAGCCTCGACCCCCGGTGTCCCGGGGGTTGAGGTTTGGGAGGGGGCAACAGTAGGCAGTGTTGGGAGGTATGTATTAATGCCGTTAGAATTAATCACATTTTATTATGTCATACCCATTTGGTTCTTAAAGGACCCATGTCCTTGCTCCATAAAGCTGTCCTTAGGTCAAATTGAACAGAACCATTCTCTTCCGAGTAGGGCCTTTAAAGTGGTCCTAATATTTTGTTTGCTTCACTAATAGAAGCAAAACCACTCGCTCTAAGTAAACCATGCATCTTTGGACATGATAGTGCAGAGAGAGACCCTTATTTTTTAATTCAACCAATAGCCATCCCATGGAGCCATCTTGGTTGCCGGTCAGAGGGTGAACTCTATGTACCTTCAAAAGGCGTAGTGGCTCTTTAAGCACCAGATTGTAATAGAATCACAGACTATTATTGAATTAAGAAATATAATATAAAAATATCCATCTGATATTTTTAAAGCCTGTTTTTAAAATAACACTACTAATTGATTACACTCTCATTACCTATTGGATATATGCTGGCAACTTAAGGTCAAAGTAGCCGAGCTGGAAACATTTTTCAGTAAAAGCTGAAAGGGAGAAATGTTTCCATCTCAGCTACTTTGGCCTTCAGTTTGAAATTCCCATCTCAATTTCCTTCAATTCTCACTTTGTTGAGTAGACCCTTTAGACAAAGTCGGAAATGCCAATTAAAGATCACGTTTCATATTTGCCCAGATCTTTAAAGGGCATATACAGGAGCTGCTTTTTTTGAGGGGGGTAATAGAGATGTGCACTACGGAATAACAGGTCTGCTCTCTCCTCTATTCTCCACTGTAATTTAACCCCTTCAGGACATTTTTTTTGTTTTGCTGTTCATTTGGGACATGAGCCATTTCACACATTTAGTGATGGTGCTTTTAGATAATAGTGGACACTTGCTTTTCAAATGAATCACCACATATTATATATTGTTTAGGGTTTGTTTTTTTTGGACAGATAGGGCTTTCTTTATCCTTTGTTTAAATTATAAAGTTTAATTAGCAAAAATGTCAAAATTAAATTCGTGGAGGTTTTTTTCTCAGACACTTTTCAGTTTACTTCATTTATGGCATATGATCAATATGACTCATTTTCACAGTGATCATATCACTAACACAAAACATTTTTTTTGATCCTGGTCTGCCTAACTGTTAAGGCAACATGGATTAACTCACCCCATCCATCCCCCCCAAATTTGGGGGAGGATGACAATGGATCGTGATAAGCCCTTAGACTTAGACAAAATCCTCACTGCAATGCCTGAGACAGCCAGAAAGAAAGCTCCTCATGCGGGTATACATATGTGCCACATTTACGGTTACTTTATTTATCATCAAAGATTTAAATCTTAAAAGTTGCTATTATTATAGGGTATACTCAATAAATAGAGAATTGCAGTGAATTGAGATGTGAATTTTAAATGGGAGGATCTTTCCAACTCAGCTACTTTGGCCTTAAGTTTTAAAACCTTGTCTTAATTTCCTGCACTTCTCTCTTTATTGAGTGCACCCTTATACTTGATGCCTAGACCTGGGGTGCACTCAGAACTGTGATCACTAATCTTTAGCCCCCCCCCCCCCCCCCCCATGTTGCAGATTGCATTTTACTTTGATGATTGCAGTCCACAACAACTTAAATTTAAAACAATACCTATTAATTAGTGGTGTTGCTACCATATACACAAGTGGGCATTTAGTGAATTTCTTAGGGAGGCCCCTTAGTGACTTTGTTAGGGAGCATTACGTGGAAGCATCGCAATGTAGATAAGCCTGTGCATCAGATGTATGGGAAAGTATGGGAGCGAAGGTGGATTTCTGTGGTGCAATGGATGAAAGCACAGCTCATAAAACCACACTGGACCACCAGGACTTCCTAATGGAAGGAGTCTAAATGATTGAAATAATTGTTTGATGGGGAAGGGAGAAGAAGAAAAAAAGATACTGTAGACCACAATTAGGGGTTAGTTTGGACGGTTTAATCTGCTTTGTTGTTCTGAAAGAATTAACTTTAAGTTTCTGTATAATGTTTTCCATTTTTCCGAACTACTTTCTGCAGAAGAAAATACAGAGACTATGCATCCACCTTGAGCACTGGCAGTATGACCCTGGATTTATCCTCACCTAATTGTGGAATATCCTACCTGCATTGCCTGGAACACTGAGCACTGTTCCAATAGAAATCAAAATCGGATAGGTCAGGACGACTCCAACATTCACCAAGATGTTAAAAACTGCAATATAGAGAAGAACAATAACAAAGAGTTAAAACACCAAAGGTTTTCTGGTATTGTAATGAACCAAAAGCAATACTTCAGAACATAGAACTTATCTAGTTGAGTGTTTTGAGCATTCTCTTTTCTATGCTACCAGCTAGCGTTGTAAGTTCCGTCGGGTCAACTTCCATTCTTCCAAGTCACATGATTCATGAACTGACTGGGGATTGGCCTGAAGCTGACAAATTCATTTATGTATAATTGAAAGTTTGCATCGAGTGTAGACATTTTAAGTAGAATTGATTTAATTAAAAGCATACAAATAAAGCATCTTATTGAGCCATATTTGCCAAGTCGCACACACAGAAACAACCAAGTAGTGGTGCTATTGACATGGGTGCCTTGGCAATGTGTATCTTGGTTTTGAGCTACCCTAGGCAGACAAAATTCGGACACCCCCCTACCCACGCTTCACACGCACGGCATGCCCCATAATCCACGTTGCACACCCAGGACATGCCACACCATCCAATTACATGACTCCATCACCCCCATGACATGCCTCCATCACCCGATTATATGCCTCCATCACCCCATTACATCAAACAACCCATCACTTGCCTCCATCACCCCCATCACCTCCATCACCCCATTACATGCCTTTGTCACCCCATTACATCACCCCCCTAACCTCAGGACTCACCCTGGTCCCTGGTGGTTAGTGGGAGGCAGCATGGTGTCACTTCGAGGGTAGGCCATGATGCTTGTTCAGCTCCCCGCGAAGTGAGTGCAGATGACATCAGAGCGCCAGGTCATGTGACCTGTGAGCATTTCATGTCGAATCACACAGGGAGCCGAACAGGCAGCACAGATGTTTCTCTTCCGATCTCCACAGGCACCATCTAAGAGGTTTTTTTTTTCTTTTCTTAAAGGAGCGGCTTTTTAAAAATAATCTGTACCACCCCCCAGAAGCATACAGGGCAAGTGCCGCCCTAGGCACTTGCCTTGTTTGCCTTGCGCTAAATACAGCGCTGTGCCTAAGAGTAAAACGACTCCTGACAATTTTGGGGCGTCTGCACCACCTCTGCAGAAAACTACTTCCTGGATGCACGGCCCTCACTGCACTGGTGCAGCCAATGTATTAAAAATTAGGTGCTTTAAAAAGTGTCGGAGAAACACTTGCGGAGGTTCTCCCGCACTGCAAAGTGTCCGGAGTTATAAAAAGGTGCTACTGCCATTATAGATACCAAATAGCGAACGCGTCTTTTTTATTCCTCTCTCGTAATTTTGAAGTGTGGGAGTTTTTACTCTCAATGTGTCAGATCTGCCAGATTTACCTTCATCTCACACAACATTGCGAACAACATGTCCTCCCCTTAATAGACATATAAATCATGTCTCTATTGAACATATACACTTGATGCAATCTTAAAATTAAGCATACGTTGTGTTTGATAATGTCTTTGCTATTCACTAGAAAAACAAAATCACTCACATGGAAGAAAATATAGAGGGCTTTATTAGGGAATTAACTATTCCCTCTCTCATGAATAAAGCCCATAGTGTAAAACTTATTACATGGAAAACTCCACCACTGGTATGTAGGTTACTCACACAAAGACCACTTTGGTCTAGTTAGTAAATCACATGGAGACAGCATGCAGTACCTGCAGAAATCCACTATCAGTGCTGTGCTGGCCCAAAGTGGGGCTTTGTATAAGTACAATACATAGTACCAGTGCAGGAGGCTTCTACATGTAAAAAATACTACATTTACAAAAGAACAACTTTACAATATCATTGTTTATACACTATATACATGTGATTAAACATCAGTACACTAGATCAGTGCTTCTTAAAACTGTCCTCAAAGACCCCCAATGGTCCAGGATTTAGGGATTACCAAGTTGTGGTTAAATAAGAATATGTATGACACCTGGTGTGGTTCCCTAACCGTTAGGGAACCATACCATGTGTTATACCTATTCTTATTTTAACACAACTGGGTAATCCCTAAATCCTGGACCACTGGGGGTCCTGAGGATAGGTTTGAGAAGAACTGCACTAGGACACACATACTAATATAGGTTACTTACCGAGCCAGAGTCCAGCGACTCCACACAGATAACCCCAGGGCAAGGTGGAGAATGACGACCAGTATTCCACTTTGGTAAAATACAGGATAATTGGCGTGCATGAAATAAAAATTAAATTGAAAAATCCCAAAGTGGAAAAGAAATGGGCTGCTTCTCCGAAGTTAGCAGTTCCAAGAAACATCTTAAATAAAACCTGCAATAACAAAAGGAATTAGTTTCTATGCTAGTCGGTTAAAAATAGTTGATTATATACTGTAGGCAAAGACATTTCTCGATACAAAGTACAGCAATCTAATTCCGCCATGGATTTCTTTGTTATGACCTGCATTAAAAAATGTAAACCCATAGTATTATGTGTAAAAGAATATTAAACACTTCTGAAATGGAAAATGAAAGAAACAACACCAGGGCACATTAACCAAGGTCCCAAATTATAGTCTACTGAACTGGATGAATTTGAAATAATTCAGTAGGATTTTTAATTTTTTTTTTTTTGCAATTGTTATTTAAATACAAATGTATAAAACTGTATAACTGATGTTAACGCGAATCAATTAACATCACTGAATCACGAACACGCTCGTATCATGTATGTATTATTCTTTAAGCCTGTAGTAGAAATAAAACATCCATGAAGAATTTTTCTTCCAAAATCTGGTGGGTGAGATCCCAACAATAGACCAATTAAATCTCAGGAGTATGAAATGCGTGGGGAACATGTGCCTGGGGAGCCATGTTGTTTTTTCCTACTGGTAACTTTTTGACATAGGCTCATCCGTATAAAACGTGAAAAATTAAAAACATTTTTTTTTAAAGGATATGCAGTTGATAATTTAGGAACCAGAATACATTGTGGTAAAATTCTCATCTCAGGAATAATTCCTACTGAATAACAAAACTGACTGAGACAACCTCAAAAGTCTCTCAGTGGACCTCTCAGTGAGATGGGGGAAAAAAATCAAACAATGAGAAAGTAATAGTTATACCACCACATGTTTTAGTCCATATAAGAACATTAAACAGCTAAATTACACTTCTGAATTTACAACAAAGCTAAATAACTTCTCTATCCATCTTGGTGTATTCACTGTGTCTCTTTTGGGCAATTTTTGTTTCTTTTATGCCCATTTCTTAAATCATCACAATTTACTCTTTAGGGAATTGATGTCATAGTAAGTACTTGATCCACTCAAAATGGAATGGGCCAGGACCCATTTAAGGCACTAGGGGGTCCTGGGCAAATTTAATGGATCCCCCTTTCTCTCTATCCAATCTGTATTCACAAAATGAAAGCACTATAAAGAGTAAATATTGGTGGAAGAAACACAAATTATAATTGTCGTCGTCCTCTTTCCTCTTCATGCTACCTAGTATTAAACCTATCAGTGGTGGAACAAGAGGGTCCCAGTTACGACATATTTGTATCCCCCAAACTTTGATGTCCATTTAGCTCTCCTCTTTGGGGAAAACTAGACTCGCCTCTGGGCCTCTCTTTGGTGGTGGGCCGTGGGCAAAAGCCCATTTTATCCACTCGATAAGGCGGCCCTGCTTTAAGGGGCTATGTATAAAAATGGCGTACACAAAAATTGCACATAATACCTACGCCAGCACCTTGAACCAGCACAACACGATGTAAAAAGAATCAGGTATCAGAAAGCACTTTGAAAGAGGCAGATAAAGTTTGGCTAAGTTTCCCTTTCTCAAAGTGAGCTATCTATTCTGTTTGCATAAACAAGGACATTTAGTAATTGTATTTCACACTATGAGTATCTGCAGAAAGTGATTATGATAATTGTTTGGCTAGGCTGTGAAGAAAAGCTGGCTGAACAGTCAAATAAGAGGAAAGCATAAAAATGTATTAAAGATGAGATTTTCCAACCGTTGGTGTTTTAATTCGTATACCATTCTTATTTTACAAACACGTAACATTGATATTTTATAACATCCAAAATTGATTCAGTGCATTCTATTAAAATCCTTAACGGATGTGATACAATTCTCTGGATCCCCATAGCAGGTGGGGGAGTCGGCAGGTGCTCCATCTCTGCTTTAACTGTGATAAAAGTGTCAAGCTTTTAAAAATGGCGCTGCCCTGTTGTCGGCAAGAGTGATCAGGGATCACTTTCATCACTCTTTGCTGTTGCTCCTCTAGAGGATGTCTGCAACATTATACTGAAAAATATGGGCTAAGATCTAGGGTTAGCAATAAGGGTTTTATTATCAGTTAAGGTTAGTAATTAGGGTTCAAGTTTGGTTAGCGTTAGATTAGGGTTAGTGTTAACACTAATTTAGGGTGGTGATTAGGGTTGAGGTCAAAAGGTCACTGCAGGAAAGTATGGTTAGAAAAAAATGCTACATTCGGTTATTTCCCTATAACATATAAACATTGGCAATTTCTAAAACTCAGGATAAATATCAGAATCTATTTATCAGGTTTATTACTGCATATTTATTTTTTATAGTAAATTCTATGATTTTATGAAAATAATGGTATATAAAGAAATCCCTATTTATGGTGATAAAAATAATTACAGAGGAACATTACAGCTAAACACAAACACTGCAGAAGTGTAAAAAATAGCTTCTGTCATGAAAGGGTTAACATTCCTGAAATCACATTGATTTCTATTGTTTTTCATGCACCTGCCATATTAAAGAAGAATGTTTTCTGTAAGATAAGTTGTCTCCCCTTTGTTGCCGCATCAGGGAGTGCTTAAAAAGGTAAGTGCAAATACATTTATATATTAAAATATATTCTTCCCCATTCTATATACAAAATTTCTCCATTGAAAATGTTTATTTTTTAAAATCACAAAAACTTGATTATTCATATTTGTAAACATTTTACACTTTTTGCCCTGAAATGAGAAATTTACAACTTAACATATCTGTTGAAGTCCGTCACATTAAACATTAATCTACAGTACCACCTCTGCAAAGGATTCTGGGTTGACATATCCAAATAAGGTTAACAAGACAATAATATATTCTTTAAGTATATAGTTAGCCTCGAACTGATCATGGTGTAGTATAGCTGTGATCATTATTTAGTTTGTCAGAAACAAATATGATACCCTATAGCACCTACCAGCATATAGTTAGACTGTCACTGATAATACATCTCCCATTAGAATATGATTAACTAAACACATTGACTCCCATCAGTGCACAGTTCAAGGTTAACATGTTACACAACCTGCTGTGAACTACATTTATCATGCCCAGCCAGCTAAAAATCGGCCATAATGATTGAACATCAAAGGAAGGGAAGTGCACATCAGTTGGCGTGAGAAAGAGCAACTGTGGGCCATCATTCCCATGATGCACTGCCAGAAAATGTTCCCACTGATAGGGGCTAGGCATCACTGGAAAATATGGTCCATAGTAGCAAGAAGGTTCTTTCCTTCCTCGCTGCCACTAGGGTTGCCACCTGGCCTGTAAAAAAATTGGCATTAGACTAATGTTATGTCTATGGAGACACAAGGCCGGTATTTTTTTTTTTTTAAAGAAAAGGTGGCAACCCTAGCTGCCATATTTTACCGAACATCAGCGAGAGTCAGCAAGACTGGAAGGTCTGCCAACAATTTTGCAATCGATCCCCCCAGCCAGAAAAAGAGGTGCCAGGAATCCGAATTGTGGCATGCCTCTTGTGACTGTCACTTAGGTCGGACTTCTCCCATCACTCCATCTAGTAAACCAATGAGTATAATTTAAAGATCTGCCTTCTAAAATCTGGCAAACTAGCTAAGGCCATTTGATTCCATTACTTACCTCCTATTCTGTGCTGGTCCTGGCCAAGGGAACTACTGGATGTTTTCAGTTCTGCATATTTATTTAGAGTGGAAATGTGCGAGAGCACCAGAGCCAGTAAGAATCAATGGATCCCTACAAAGTAACAGAATTTCAAACCAGTCCCCGAGTGTGTATGAGACAGACAGAGACACAGAGCCCAAGTGTTGTGATTCTGGCGTGAACACCAAATAAGAGACCCCACCCCACCACATGATTTCATATACTGTACTTATATATGGCCTTAGCATGCAATTCAGCAATGCACCATTTATTGCTATTAGTTTATCCCTAGAATTAGCTGAATAATATGTAATATATGGTCCAGAATAAATCATGGCTTCTTTCCTTTACTCTTCTATCCCTTCAAAGTAGCTTCCTCACCTAATTATTGATTTTGCAGTACATACAAACCATTCAAGTAATAGTGGGGTAAAGATGATGGGAAAAGGGTGGCTTTTCCCCACAGAAACTACACATTCAAAGTGCTACCACCACTATGCTCCAAGGGGTCCATGTTTAAAAATGGATTTCGAGGCAAAAGGTGATCATTACCGACTGGATTGAATATGCCTACCCAGAATCCCTTGCAGTGGTATTAGCACTTTGAACTTTAGTAGTAAGACTGTACTGTGAGCAGGTTCGGTCCTCACTGCTTCAAAAGGAAAAGCAGACAGGGAATTCTTTCATACTGTTGGTCATTTTATCTCTACTCTCCTGCAATCTGAGATACTGGATCGCCCAGCCAGTTCCATACTAGGAAAGATTGATTGGAGGAAAGACGTAGTGCATGCATT
This sequence comes from Pelodytes ibericus, assembly GCA_036172795.1. Taxonomy (NCBI): domain Eukaryota; kingdom Metazoa; phylum Chordata; class Amphibia; order Anura; family Pelodytidae; genus Pelodytes; species Pelodytes ibericus. The sequence continues at coordinate 17,705,843 of CM069868.1, read as the reverse complement.
GAACAGCCTTCCAGCGGAAGTGGTTGAGGTAAACCCAGTGAAGGAGTTTAAAACGTGCGTGGGATAGGCACAAGGCTATCCTGGATATACTATAAAGCCAGGTTCTATTTAAAAAGAATCTGTTATTTTCTACAATAGCAACTGACTTCATTTTAGTGGCTCTTTAACCAATTTATTGTAATCGTCAGTGCTTATATCTAAAAAAACAACAACAGTGTCATTAATTTTTTGGATAATCTGTTCTAGGGATCATGAATGCCTTTTACCTTATAAAGAGCTGAGGCAGAAGCAGAACCAACAGCCAGTGCGACGCCAATGATTGAATCACCATGGAAACCATCTGCGTACGCCATCATGACAATCCCTGTTATTGCCATTATTGTAGCCACTATCTGTGCCAAAGAAAACAAAGCAAACACATGGAGTCAGTCAATTTGTTTATGGAAGTATTTAAACAAAGCTCTGCACGCTATGGGCTTTATTCCAGGGAACTGCAAAGGTACGGCCAATTAGCAGGGTTTGGCACTTAGGTGTGCAATTCCCTTGTCAATTCCCTCTTCCGTGAATAGCGCCCATGGTGTAGCATATACACTGGAAAGCAATGTACTGTGGTGCAGGATTCTATAGCTCGGATTGTTAAAGACAGACATTCTATAACAGAATTTTCTTATTTTCTGATAGAATCCAGGGGTCGGGAATTCAGCACAACTAGATAATGTTTATTTTACTTTTAAGAGTTTCTAAATTGCAGGGGTGCTGTGTATGAGATTTTCCTGTTTTAAATTTTGTATTTTTTTTTTAATTCTTTTTTTTAATTTGCTTTTTCATTTTGTAATAATATCAAATATACAAAAAAATTAATATTCCCCATTCCCTTTTACCCACTGACCCCCAGGAATGGAACCACCCCCATAACCTCCAGCATAGCCTTTTTTTGGGGGAGGCAATGCTTTTATATTTTATTTATAGGAAGTCAGCTGTGGGGGTTCAATTACCTGTATTATTTTTTTTCCTTTTTCTTAAAGAAGGATAATTGAAATGATCAGAATTTGGCAATTATCCCCATTTCTGAATTGTATTCAGTGATAATCGCTGCATATTGGGTCGCCAAAATCCTATGGTTTTCACAGACAACTTGTCCCTATCTGAAGGCTTCCGGTGCTTTGGTTTGTGAATGGCCCAAACAGCCGATTTGGACCCAAAATATATATATATATATATTTTTTTTACCTGAGAATGGTCACCTGACAAGCCAACTTGTGGTATAGTTAATTAATAGTGAATAAATAATTTCTGACCTCCATTCAGTGTTGCCCAACTTTTTTAATGGGGGAAAAGGGGGGGGGGGGGTCACATACCATGCAGAGCCTTAGGATAGGGGCTTCATTTATTTTAAGAGGTGATAATATAATACAGAACATTTGAACTTTTGAGAAGGGCCTCTGAACAACCCTCAAATGCTCCATCTGCCTATGGATAAATACTTACATGGGAGGAGGTGCAATTTCAGCTCTAGCATGCTAACAGACAAGTAAAGTGTTTGATTTGATGTCCAACAAGTGATGGAAACCTGCCAAAATGTCTAATGTTACCCATTATGGGCTCCATTTTCCAAAACAGCAGGCATAGCATTATAGAAACACCAGCCCACAGCAGCTGGAGTGGCCAAGGTTAGCTGTCACTCTTCGAGCCTATTGTGCTTCTCCCAAGCTAATTGCCCATTTGTGTCAGGATTCCATTCAGTCACCTGACCCATCAGACGACAGTGATGCCTGTTATTACCACTTCCATAAGTGGTGGTAGGAAATATGAATTGTGCCCCCCAGTCAGTCATCCTCTCTGCTTGAAATGTCCTTTCCTTTCAACTCATCAAGATGAAGTATGTGATACTGGAAATAGTTTTAACTCGTAAGTATTAACTCTTTGGTTGCTAAACAAAGTGTTATAAACCCCCCAAGCAACATTGGACATTATTCATGAAAAAAGTTTTACTAGTTAGTATTAATTCACATGTAAATTGTCTTTTCAAATGTAATAAAAATGTAATTAAAAAACAATCTTGTTTTTATTTCCTTTTATTTGCCAATGAGCCACCAGACTTGCCATTGCATCCCCAAACTTGCCAATTTTCTACTCAGATTTGCCAATCTGTCCCCAGACTTGTCAATATGCCCCCAGATTTTGCCAATTCATCCCCTTACTTGCCAATCCGCCCCTCAGACCAATATCCCCCTTAGACTTGCCAATTCATCCCCAGACATGCCAATCTGCCTGTCAGATTTACTAATGCATTGCCAGACTTGCCAGTTTCCCCCTCAGACTTGCCAATATGCCCCTCAGACTTATTAATATGCCCATAAGACTTATTAATATGCCCTTCAGACTTATTAATATGCATCTCAGACTTATTGATATGCCTCTCAGACTTTCCAATTTGTCCCCAGACTTACCAATGTATCTGCAGACTTCCCTGGTGTTTAGTGGGTGGTAGCCAGAGGCTGTTGGTGCGCTACTCGATGAGCACAGACATCCTCCGATGCTGCCAAACACTTCCGCCAGGATGTCTGAGATGGAACGCCGGGAGGTCACGTTACCCACGTAAGGCTTTTCTATCATTATGGGGTTCATTCATGAAAGAGGTGATTGACAGGGAGTATATAAAACTTGAGGCCAAAGGCACCAAATTGGGAAGTTTCTTCAATTCAGCCTAATTTTTCCAACTCAGCTCCTTTGGGCTCAAGTTTGAAATTGCCTTGTCAGTTCCCTCCTTCATGAATAAACACGTTAGCGTGTCCTTCAGTACAACATAATTAGGATTATTTATGAATTATTAATTTTGATGGACAACTGTAGAAAAAAATGAAGTTCTGTTTAATTTAAAAAATGGCATCAAGTGTAGACATTTTATATACAAATGCTTTAATAAAAGAATGCAAATAAAGTACCGTATTGAGCCATCTTTACTCCATATAGCTCTTCCTGCAGGCAGCCATTTTGTTTAGAATCTTTGGTCAGATGGGTCAGATATTTGGTCATGTGAACCAAGGTGAGTGAAGATCTAACCCAAGATTCTAAACAACATGTCTGCCCCCTGAGAGAACAATATGGAGTAAAGATGGCTCAATAAGGAACTTTATTTGTATTCTTTCATTAAAGATTTTCTTTATAAATCCTCTACACTTGATACAATATTTTAATTAAACATCAGGTATTCTTTTACAGTTGTCCTTTAAACACCTCTGGTTTAGACCAAAACAGTGTCTCTTTGAACTTGCCCATAATAAAGCAGCATGGTGACATGCTTAAGTGAAAAGGAAGGAAACATCATTAGTTTTTGAAGTGCTCACAGAGCACACTAGAAAGAAGATAAAATGTTGGTAGAACATGACGCATAGATCACTGTACGTTAAGCTGATGTAGCCATTCGAAAGCTGGCTGTAAATTGGGAAAGGTCCCAAAAGTGATGCCTTATTTGTTTAATGAGTTATCCAGTCTTGGAACTATCAGGCATGAGGATTAAAACATTGTACACGTACAATTAATATATATGATGCTATATGTTACAAGTCAAGGTGGTTTAAAATGAAATACTGATATAGATGAATACATTAGATGGGAAAGGAAACAGTTTGGTGTTAAATCCTGTTGAGGATTATGTTGAGTTTACACCACGATTGGTTTTTATGTAAGAGGATAGAAAAAAACTGAAAATCAGTAGAGTTATTATGAACCGATAACCTTTTCTGGCTGAGAGTTTGGAGTAGGCATTGTCTGTAGACATTTACTGGACTTTGTGATGTACAACTAATTGATGTTCTATGGACCTTCACAAATGTCTTAAGACCAAGAAGGTAGGTCCCTTCCTCAGATATTTAATGAGCAAGCTTGTCTTTTTCAATAAACCTACTAATAAAACAAAGATATGTCTTTACCCGTACGCCCATAAACTTGTCTTTCAGCACAATCCACGACAGCAAGAACATAAAGGCCTTGTTACAGCAAAAGAGAGCAGATACATCAGTGGCCGTCAGCTTCTTCAGAGCCAGTAAGTAGAGGTAATTAGTCAGTGTCCATAGAATGGAAAAGGGGGCAGTTCTTTTAAGAAAAAGTTTCACGGTCAGGCCATCTTCACCAAAAATACGACTGCATTCCCTATGGGAAAAAAAGGAAAAAGCTCAAACAATGAATATAATCAGATAAACCGAACATACCTGAAAACAAGAGAAATCTCAAAGTATTCTTCCTTTATGGATAAATAATTTAGGATATAGGAAATCAAAATTGTATGTACAGTACTGGGCACTTAGTTTTAGTTTTAGGCAGGTGTGAATAAATGCTGAAATTTAAAAATGCTTTCAAAAATAGAAATGTCAATAGTTTGTTTTTTATCAATTAACTTTGCATTTGCAAAGTGAGTGAACTGACTGAAATCTAAATCAAATCAATATCTGGTGTGACCACCCTTAACTTAATAGAAGCATCTATTTTACTAAGTACACTTGCACAATTATACCAAACAGTTGTAATTGTGGCATATTCATGGGCATATTAATTGTGGCATAATAGTGGGCATACTAATAGTGGAATATTATTGGGCATTTTAATTGTGGCATATTATTGGGCATATTAATTGTGGCATATTAGTGGGCATACCAATAGTGGCATATTATTGTGCATATTAATTGTGGCATATTCATGGGCATATTAACTGTGGCATATTAGTGGGCATATCAATAGTGGCATATTATTGTGCATATTAATTGTGGCATATTATTGGGCATACTAACAGTGCCATATTATTGGGCATATTAAATGTGGCATATTTGTGGGCATACCAATAGTGGCATATTATTGGGCATATTAATTGTGGCATATTAGTGGGCATACCAATAGTGGCATATTATTGGGCATATTAATTGGGGCATATTTGTGGGCATACCAATAGAGGCATACTATTGGGCATATTAATTGTGGCACATTATTGGGCATATTATTTGTGGAATATGTTTGGGCATATTACTTGTGGCATATCATTGGGCATATTAATTGTGGCATATTAGTGGGTAACCAATAGTGGCATTTTGGCTGTGATATATTAATGGGCATATTGGCTGTGGCATATTAATGGGCAGACTAACAGTGGCGAACTAATGGGCAAATTGGCTGTGGCATAATAATGGGAAAATAATGGCATATTAATGGGCAAACTAACAGTGGCATATTAATTGGCATATTGGCTGTGGCATATTAATGGGCATAATAGTGGCATATTAATGGGCATACTAACAGTGGCGTTTTTATTGGCAAATTGGCTGTGGTATATTAATGGGCATATTGGCTGTGGCATATTAATGGGCAAATAATGTCATATTAATTGGCAAACTAACAGTGGAATATTAACGGGCATATTGGCTGTGGTATATTAATGGGCAAATATTAGCATTTTAATGGGCAACCTGGCAACATATGAATGATTAATTACTAATAAAACTTTTTGTCATGTAAGGGCATCTTTTATTTACTGGTGGCCTCCCAATACCTGTAGCCCAGGGGCCTACCATGTCTTAATCCGGCCCTGATCTCAAATGCTGAGAAGTACTGGCAAATACTTACCCATCATGTAACACCATCATTTGATTGACCCCAGCATAACAACGACCCCAAACATACAATCAAAGTCATTAAAAGCTCTTGTCAATGTAAAAAAGAACAAAGAACTGTGGTTAATTCTCCAAGATATTTGGAACAACCTACATGGTAAATTCCTTAAAAACCTGTCGGCAAGTAAATCTAGAAGAATTCATGATGTTGTGAAGGCAAAGGGGTGGTCACTGCAAATACACGTCATTTTAAATAAAAAAAACTTCTACATTCCAAAGTGCAAATCTTCAGTGATATATAGTTATTAAAAGGAACCGCATACGTTCCAGCCATTTAAAAAGTATTTTCAACTACAGTTTAAGCTTTCTCTGCACCAACAGGGCTTTTTTTTTTTTTTTTACTTTTCTCTGTTTGACAATAAAAGCAATCCAATGAAAAGATACTATAAATAATATAAAAGTAAACAGGAGATTCTTGTGAGAATACTCAGATGGCTGGGTGGTTTGTTGCTATTGACAGAAATACATGCCTTTCCTATCTTTTATTAGCAGGCCATAGAAAATAAAGTCCCTTCAGGTCTGAGTGTTGACACAGTATTATGTACTAAACTAAGATAAACAAGAGGCACAACATGTGCAAACACTACAAAGATGATGCACAAATCAATGCTGAAACCTGTGAAAACACATAATCTGCTTTAAGGCTTTCAAAATAAATTTAGGCCAGACATTTAATACAATATCAGTGGAATATAAATTAAAATATAAGCCCTAACTAGGGTTGCCACTAGGGTTGCCACCTTTTCTTCAAAAAAATACCGGCCTTGGTCAGTGGTGTATCTTGATTTTGTGCTGCCCTAGGCAGACAAAATCCGGGCACCCCCCTACCCAAGCTGCACACCCATGTTACACACCTAAGACATGCCCCATCATTCAGACTCACATCAAGCTCACACTCCCATCACACTCAGTCACACACTCCTACTCCCATCACACTCAGTCACACACTCCTAATCCCATCACGCACACTCCGACTCGCATCACATTCAGTCACACACACTGTCTCCCATCACACACACTCTGACTCCCATCACACGCAGTCACACACTCTGACTCCCATCACACGCAGTCACACACACTGTCTCCCATCACACACACTCTGACTCCCATCACACTCAGTCACACACACTGTCTCCCATCACACACACACTGACTCCCATCACACTCAGTCACACACACTGTCTCCCATCACACACACTCTGACTCCCATCACACTCAGTCACACACACTGTCTCCCATCACACACACTCTGACTCCCATCACACTCAGTCACACACAGTCTCCCATCACACACACTCTGACTCCCATCACACTCAGTCACACACACACACACACACACACACAGTCTCCCATCAGCACTTACCTTTCCCTGGTGGCAGGCAGCATGGTCCCTCCATGCTGCCTGTTCGGCTTCCCGGCGATTGTGCCGACAGGTCACGTGACCGGGCGTGCGTATGACATCAGCGCGCCCGTCACGTGACTGTCGGGACTTCCGTGTCGGCACACTGCACGGGGAGCCGAACAGGCAGCACGGAGGTTTCTCTGTGCTGCCTGTTCGGCTCCCCGTGCAGCCTGGCAGGCAGAGCGTTGGTGAGGAGGATCTTCCGATCCCCTCTCACCTCCGTCTCTGACTGCAAGCGCGGTCTATTTTTTATTTTTTTTACATTTTTTTATTTTTTTTATTTTATTTTTTTTCAGTGCTGGGGGGCGCTGTGGCCCCCCAAAATTTGCCGCCATAGGCATCCGCCTAGGATGCCTCGCGGTAAATACAGCACTGGCCTTGATACTGTCTCCATAGACTAATAAAATACTGGCCAGGTGGCAACCCTAGTTGCCAAAAATTGTCTCAAGGCTAATGTTTAGTCTATGGCGCAAGGGGGATGTCATGCCAATATTTAAAAATGGATCAAAATCTCAGCTGGGCGATTATAGGCCAGTGAGCTTGACATCTTTAGTGGGAAAATTATTAGAAGGACTGCTAAAGGTGTATATTCAATATAGATCTAGGTGTGGCAGTTGATGTTATCTACATAGACTTTGCTTAAGCATTTCATTCAGTTCCACACTAAAAAGGTATCTCTACAAATTGAGAGAAATAGGTTTGGGGGCAAATGTATGTATTTGGACTGAAAACTGGCTAAAAGATAGAATGTAGAGAGTTGTTGTAAATGGAAAATCCTCAAACTGGACCAGGGTATGAAGCGGAGAACCCCAGGGATCTGTTGTAGGCCCTCTTCTTTTTAATTTGTTTGTTAATGATCAAGCTGGGTTGAGAGCCATGTCTCAGTGTTTGCTGATAAAACAAAATTAGGTCAGGTAATACAGACTAACCTTTATTTTTATTCTTTGCAGGAAGATTTGGAGTGGAGGACTGGCCAAGCAAATAGCAAATCTCAATATAGACAAATGTAAAGTTATGCATTATGGGAAAAATAATAACAATGCAACATATACTTTAAATGGTATCTCCCTGGAAAAAACTACTAATGAAAAGGATTTAGGATGAATTTTAGATAACAGACTTGGAAACAGTGCTCAATGCCAGTCAGCAGCTGCAAGGGCAAATAAGATATTGGCATGTATAAAATGGGGTATTGATTCACGGGGGTGGGACATCATCTTGCCTCTTTACAAGTCAATGACCTTACCTTGAATATGCAGTGCAAGACTGGACACCAGTGCTTAATTAATAAGGGGATTGAAGGATATTAGTTATGAAGAAAGACTAAAAAAGTTGCATTTATATACGGTAGAAAAAAGGCCCCTCAGAGGGGACATGATAACATTATTTATGTGTAGGGTCACTATAAAGAGCTCTCCAGTGACCTGTTCTTTAAAAAGAAAAGTACAAAGAATAAGAGGTCACCCCCTGAGACTGGAAGAGAAAAAAATTCATAAACAACAAAGGATTATTTACGGTAAGGACAATAAAGTTATGGAACTCACTGCCAAGAGAGGTGGTGCTATCAACCACAATAGATGCATTTAAAAATGGTCTGGATGTTTTTTTGTTTTTTAGAAAATCAGAACATTATTTTTCTGTTAATAATAGAATAAGCATTGATCATAGAGCTTCTTAATCCAAGAAGAAATCTGATCTTGAGTCTTGAAGGAATTTTCCCCCCTAAGTGGCAAAAAATTTGAAATAGATTTCTTAGGGGTTTTTGCTTTCTTTTGGATCAAAAGCAGGACTGATAGGTCAAAGAGTTGAACTTGATGGACTTAAGTCTTTTTTCAACCTGAATTAATATGTTATTATGAAGCAATAGCAAAGCTGCCTTTTTTTTTTTCCAAACAGTCCTATCCCTAACATAACACTGTTATTTTTAATAAATTGGCCAGGACGGGATTTTAAGCCAGATAAGAATGAAAGGGCTGCACGACTAGGCCCAAATCAGTTATTAATTCACTTTATTGAATTCAGCTTTGGTTTTATACCCAGCTTCCAACACTTTATTACTAAAATAATAATCTAATGCTGCTACATTTAATGTTGTTTTGTTCTTATACATTGAGCTTAGGTCACTTGGCCCACTGAGTGCTTTTATACTTACTGTTCAATTTCTCCCATATAGAAACCCCATAGACTGGAAATATGACCTTTCAGAGACCATAACCCTGTTTTGTATTGTTATAAAAGCTCCATGTGGAGAAAACTACAATTCTCTATAATATATATCCCCACAATTAACGCTATGGACCTCAAGAGCAGTATAAAAACTGCTTAGCGTAGCAATCCTCACCATGCTTGAATGGAATCATCATTGTCATTTAGATTCAGTGTACAAGGGAAGGCTTTGGAACTAACACAGTAATTTAGATTGAAAAAAAGACCATCAGGTTCAACCCGTCTACCTATCATTCCAGCTTTTGATCCAAAAGAAGGCAAAAACCCCTAAGGAAGCTGTGTCGAATTTTGCCTCCTAGGGGAAAAAAATCCTTCTTGACTCCAAAGGAAAATAAGATTTCTCTATTATTAATGCTTATTATATTATTAATAGCCCTATATGTACTGATTTTCTAAAAAAAAAAAAAATATATACATATATATGAAAAACATCCAGATCATTTTTGAATGCATCTATTATATTTGATAGCACTACCTCTCTTGGCAGTGAGTTCCATAACTTTATTGTCCTTACCATAAAGAATCCCTTCCTTTGCTGTCTATGAAATCTTTGCTCTTCCAGTCTCGGGGGGTGACCTCTTGTTCTTTGTACATTTCTGTTAATGAGCAGGTCACTGGAAAGCTCTTTATATTGGCCCTGCACATATTTATATAATGTTATCATATCCCCTCTACATCCCTTTAAATGTTACTGCAAATCTTTGGATATGCCACAAGGTTTTCAGTTAGCTATCAGTACCCAGTATCTAGGAATGATAAAAGAAAGCCACGAGCATGGACTGGCTTAATGCTTTTTTTTTTTTAAGCCAAAATCCTGTTCCACTGTTATCTCAGTCACTTTCCATGGAACATTTGACAGTCTAGATGTACGAAAAGATGCTGCCAGTGGCAAAGATCCCCACACCCAATTTTTTTCACTGGCAATAAGATGATTTAAAAAAAAAAGTTGAAACAATGTCAGTCCATGATGAGTCCTAAATCCTCAGTGGATGGAGAGCAAGTGGCCCCCGCATTGACTCCAGGGAAAAACCTCTGCTGTCTATTGGTTTGTCCCCCTTTGTGTGCACTATTTGTGAGGCTGCCTTCTTTTGACTGTAAACCTGTATTTCCTCGTAAAAATGCAACTCATCAGCATGGAACTGAAGCTTGGCAATTTCAACACTGTTGTTGACCGGATTTGCCTAGGCCTACCCAGAATCCCTTGCAGTTTTGGTATCACTGTGAAAATGCGATTCTGTGGGGAAAGCTGGCCTTCTAGCTGGTTTGGTGTGAATGGCAAGTGTGCTTGATAATGCCGCTGCCTACCACTGAATTTCAGGTGGAGGGGTTATTCCATCACATTTACCCACCCCTTCCCCCCAAAAAAAATAAGTGAGGAATAAATATAAATAATTACCTGATTTTTTGGAGAAGTGACTGTTTTTCTTGTGCTGATGCTAGATGCCCAGAATAATACACTGGGAAAAACATAATGTTCCAATTTGTTGAGAACCAGGTCATAAAGAATGGGCAGTAAAAATTCTTGTATGTTATCTTGACAATCTGTGTGGTTCCAACCCAGGAGAAAGAAACGGAGAGAATAATGAGGAATCCCCAAACGATTTTGAGAAATGTTGAGGTACATGACTGGCAGCGGGATTTCTCATGGTTTTCTGGACTATTTTCACTGTTAGGTTGTGCTCCTTCACCCCCTGAAAAGAAATAAATACACAGGGTTAATTAATCATGCAACAACACACTCAACAATTTGACGAACTATAGTTAGCCGGGTACTGCTGGTTTTATGGTATAGATACCATTAGTATACACAGATGTTGATTGGTGGTATAGTGTAGCTCCCAATATATACTGCAGTTGTGGACTACCATAACTATGAGGCTCAGCCAGCTATAATCACCGCAGCCCTTCGTCTGTGCACCTGTGGCTCTGATTGAGGTATTATGTCATGGTAATTTGATAAGCATCTCAATTAAAAACATACCACATTCCTATTTTTAAAATGCAGACATTTTAATATAATGAGACATATATTGTGTGAACTGGTGTAGCCTGGGCACTAGCCAGTCTCCATTGGACTGGCTGGCTACTGATTCAAACCCTGTGGGCGAGAACTAGATAAGGAAAGCCCCTACCACCCACAAAAAACAAATAGTGTTGCACCAGGTTCTGAATAAAGTTATTTTTCATGGGACACCAGGTGTTTAAATCTTTCTTGTCCCAGTGCAAATACTGTATGGGGATATTCAATAGCTATGTTTTTTGTATGGGGGTGGGGTATTCAATATGGATGTTTTAGTAGAAGGTCTTCAGTATGGGATATACAATATGGGGGTTTTCAGTATTGGCAGCAATCCTTGCACCGGCCCTGTACCAACAACCCACATTTTTAACACTTCCTTTCCAAGTTGCACCCCTTCCTCGTGTAACCTTTCCACTAAACCAGAGTTCCCCCACATACCTTACAACAGTACCAGATTGCCCCCATATGCCTGTCCACAGAACCAGGTTGCCCTCACAAAATGCCTGCAAAGCCTTGAGGAAGTCTTGGAGGGTAATGGTAGTGCTGGCTCTGCTGTTGCCCCCTTAAGTCTTCTGAACCCCCCCCCCCCCCCCCCCCCAGCCTGCCACCCTAGAAGCATAGTATGTGTCATAAGATAAGATCCATTCGGCCCATCTAGTCTGTCCAATATACAAAACGTATACGAAAATTTGTATACTTTTCATGCTGTTCGAATTAAAATGAGGGACTCTGATGCCAAATTCACAGCTGCCATTTGTCTCTCAGTTCGGAGCACACAAACCCCGGAAATATACAGCGTGGCTCCGTGCACCTAGTACATATGGAGCATACATGTTTCATAAGTGTCCCTGAATAAAATGAAAGTGTGGTCATCCTATTGGTGATGACTACCAAAGACGAGTATTCTCAACATTAGATTGAATCTCCAAGGTTTCTTGACTACTTTTAATACGGCTGCAGAATTAATCCCATCTGATCCTTGTTATTGGCCTTTAAGGTTGAAACGCGCAGTATACTCTACATTCACTTCAACACATATTCCTCATGGGATAGGTTATGTAGTATTTACTGTAAACCAACGCTGCTCAGCCGCACAATATTTCTTCAGTTCTGATCTTTACCAGTAACGTGTGATTTACAATGAACGATTCACCTATCACACTTTCTTCAGCTACAAGCGATACAAACTCATCAAGCACCATCCAACCGTGATATTCTCATCCGAAGGTAGCTAAAACTCAATAAATAATGTCATCTCGGGAGTGGTAAAGTATTTTGCTGAATACACTGCACAATAGTGATTTGCTGACTTTTATTTCATAAGAAATTTGTTTTACAAGATAATTGGATTTCTGTATTTTTTTTTTTTACAGCATGCCGGAGGATACAATTAAAGCCCTCAGTTAGGTCAGTGGGCTAATGCATCATCTGTAGAATCTGTTCAACTTATGGCGTCGCAGGTTCAATTCCTGGCAGGATTGACTTAGCCCTTCATCCTTTCTGAGGTAGATAAAATGAGGACCATTAAACTGAGTTTGAGTAACAGCATCCCCAAGATGTAAATAAAGACACTAAAAAATTATTGAATATTATCTATACACTGTACTAACAAAACTGAAGTAGAGTCTACTGCTTATGACATCACCTGTGGCTTGTAATTTGCATATTAAGCCACAGGTGTTTTGCCAACACAATGTATAGATCATTTTCAATAATTTTTACTCTCTACATTCACAGCAAAAACAATGTTTAGGTTATACAGACCCTTTAACTCTTTCAGGACCAGGTATTTTCTTAGGCCAAAGACCAGAGCGTTTTTCAATTTTTAATATGCGGTTTTTGAAACATAATTTTCCTCTCTCTCATTTAACGTACCCATACAAGTTATATGTTGTTTTTTAAAGGACAGTTAGAGCTTTCGTTTGATACCCTATACATAAAAAATATTTATATGTTAGTATTAAAAAATGTTTTTTCCCATTATTTTCCCAATAATAAGCTACACAACTAGTGCAACACTAACCCACTTATCCCCCCTAATTAACTAACTAATAAAAAAGAAAAATATTGGTTCCCAAACCCCCCATAACAAAAAAGACAGAAAAAGAAACACTGAAGAGTGCGATGTCAGATCCATAAAAATCATGCAAAAGGCATGCAGGAGTTCAATTTTATTAAATAAATATATTAAAATTACATGTATTTATTAAAAAACTTTATAAATTGCAAAAATAAAAAAAAATAGTAAAAACTAAAATAAATAAATAAATGAGGGCCATAAAGTGGAAGGATACTGATCACAGTTACAAACTGTGATCAGCAATGAAAGGGTTAATTCCCCCCCCCTCATACAACGTTTATTTATACTTACAGGTCACTCTGTCACTATAAGAATGTGAAGCACAGAGAGTGAATTAGAGGCAGTGTGTGAACACACTGACTTTGCCATCTAATTAACATGTTATCGCGGTGATCACTCAATCACCGCGATCACATGCCCGGAAATCCACCGATCGGGTCAAGGAGCTTTGCTTTGGGTGCGAGGCTTAGTCCTGGACCCGTTGCAGACTAGCTGGCGGTGCCCACGGAGCGCACCGCCGGCTAGACTGCATGACGAGTTAACTTGTCATAAGGTCGCTAATGGTGCGGCTCTTATGACGAGTTAACTCGTCATAAGGTCGGGAAGGGGTTAAACACTTTGTTGTTGTTATTATTATTATCTTCTGGGGTCTATTCACTAAGAAATGTGGTGAACTGCACAGAACAGGGATTAATCACCGAGCAGGAAAAAATGTCCTCCGTGTCTATCTTCCAACTTCGCTATTGAAGGGACTGTATCACCTAAACATTGTTTTTAATGTGAATGGAGAGAATGAAACAAGATTTAAAATGATCTATACATTGTGTGAGCAAAAGTACAAACAAATGCAGATTAGGAGAAACATGTGTTAAATGTGTCTGTGTCTGTATCCTGCTTATGACATCATCTGTGGAATGATATGCAAATTACACATTTCCCATTGAAAAGCGGTTCATTTGAATATCAAGCTACAGACACATGTAAACCCCATGTTTTCTCCTAATTCAGGCATTTGCTCGCAGTTTTGCTAACACAATGTATAGATCATTTTCAATCCCTTTTATCCTCTCCATTCACATTACAAACAGGCTTTAGCTGATACAGTCCCTTTAACCTTTTTTTGCAGTTCGCTTGCCAATTCACCACAGTTCACTTTATGGACTGCTCTGAAAAAAATTACGTCTTCAAAATGAACGCACAAACCAGTCAGTATATATAACTGGATTTTGTTAAAAAATGTAAGACAAGCCAAGATATAATTTAAAGTCGATTATATATTAATTCCAGTAAATCTTCCATCAATTAAAGGACCACTTTAAGTTAAAATGATCTGACTGTTTTATATATATATTAACGTGCAATATATACAAAAATGTATCTGTTTTTGTTAAATGTGTATGCCTTCATGCTAAATATGTAATCACAATTACCAGGTTTGCAGCTTTTACTCATCCTGCCACTCTACTCTCCAGGTTTTAATTGTTTCTTCGTTCCTGCCAGGCTCTAGTCAAAGTGCTAATGGTACACAGTAATTTCACTTCTCATTTGCCGCACAATGTGGCTACATTGAAAAAAATAGCTTGCCCACAAAAGGCCAGATCATGAGATTTATTCAAGTTTACTAAAAGCACAAGGTTAATTAAAAAACTGAATTTCATCAGTGCATGTTAAATTACAAAGTTGAGGAAGATGTCTGAGTCTATGATTCAACGTGCCAAAGATAGATGAGATGATAAAGGCACTAAATATGGTCTATTTTGGACTTGTTTTATAGTAGGCAAAAAAAAGATGTACATTAAACAATAAAAAAGCAGGCTTGTAGAGGGGAACTTTTTGTTGTCACTGTTATATGCCAGCAGAAGAGCCAACTGTCTTGAGAAAGTTGGATTATTCCCAGCCAATCCCTGTCTTGCTTTCAATGTCACATCTGGCACTTAAGTACCAGAAAACACTTAAATGAGAACCGCAGCTGTGTTTTTTTCATGTAAAAATAACACAAAGTATATTAATAATGCTTGTGGCTGCATTAAAGGCTGGGGTATCCATTTAAGAAGCTATATGTCATGCCTCCCAACTGTTCAAACTTGGGACCTTTTTACCGCCCTACTGGGACACCAGACAAAAGTAAATTTTAAAAAATCACATAACAGGGCACACATACACATGCAACTTCATTTGCAAATCTGCCCTTATCTTGATTATGTGACCACACCTACCTCATGTGTGGCCCCACCCACCTATTTTTTCATGAAGCCCTCCCAAAAGTGAATAAGTATGATATATACAGCATGATCTCTTAAATTAATTTAAAAAAAAAACATACAATTCTAGTTAACAGCTTGTTCCTTTGTAGTTTTCTCATACATTGTCTTGTAAAACACATACCCACACAACCACACTGCATTTTATTTCAAGGACTACTTTGAAAGGTACATCTTGTGAATAGTACTTAACAAACTGCTCTGCACTGAAAATGAAAATAGATATGCTATAAAAGTCATATTTACATAAATATGTAAAATTGACAGCACAATGTGAGGGGTATGTATTAACAAAATGCAAATATATTTTATGTGCAAAACTATTTTTGCGCTTTGCTCCTATTGCAATGTACTAAACATTTAACACCCCAATAGTACAAACGAGCAAATTGACAATAAAAACAGGCAATTTTGTGAATATTTTTTCTTTTTTTCCTCTTTTGATAAAAGCTAGTGTAATTTTCACACGCAAATAAGAATTATTTTTCACAAAATATTCGCAAAGCTCTTTATTCGCAATTTATTAGCGCGACCGGAAACATGCACGCTAAATAAAAATAAACGGAAGAGGCGCAAATCGGGAAAACAAGCGCAAAATGTTACAAATAGTCGCAAATTGCTCCTTACTCATGTTTTACCTACTTTTATTCCCACTGCACTTGTTTAGTACATGACCCCCTAAGTTTGTTATCATATGTTAAATAGTGTCTGTTTGCATCATAGGATTATAACTCCAATAAAAGCTCTTTGTGACAAAGCGCCTGTTTATTAATTTACAGTATGCACCTTATTTTTCCGTTTACCTATTAATTCTGTCAAGTTATATTTTATTAGATAATTGTTGAGCCAGACACTCACAATAAACAAAATGGGATACATTTATTAAGCACAGTATGTTTGTTCCATTTCCACAAACTCCATAGATTAGAATTTTTAACTAGCATATTAATCGTTCCCTTCCTGTATATTTCTCACATTGTATTAATAATTAAAATGGAACGGGTAATCTTCCAGGAAACCTTTTAATATACCTCTGTATTGGTTTTAAAATAGGAATTGCTGTTTTTTTTTTTAATTTCACATGATCTGGAATTAGAATCAGTACCAAAACTCCAAAACGACATGGAACGGAGGATACTAGATCTCAACTTCAACTTTACTGCTTAGATTTTACCCCCCCCCCTCCCTAAAAAAAGGGTATTGCCCTAATAACTTCATCTTTAAATGTTGAAATAACAGTGCTCGCTTCATCCGGTCCAGCGTGGTAATCAAAAATGCGCTCATGGTTCAGGAATAGTTGCTTTTCTCGACTTTGTACTGTTCAACTGACCGAGGCAATTGAGATCACAGTCAACATTTTCCTTCCTTTATTCTGAAAGGCCAGATGCCGGAGTTCTATTGATTCAACTCTATCATTACTTCTCTTTAAATAGAACAGAAAAATGATGGCACGTAATGCTCTAAGAGCGTCGAATTCTGAATTTTAAGCACATAGAAGGTACGGTATTTGCAGTATTGCTCTTTACTGATAAGTAAATGCATACAGTTTGCTATTTTCAAATTCAAAATGGGTTTTTTTTTTATTTTGTTTTTTTTCGTTTTTATCTCAAGTAGCTAAACGAAACGAAATTGAAATGTAGCGGAGCACAAGTTTTGATTTTCATTGCTTTCTACTGTGGGATTTTCCTAAGCGTATCTCAGTTTTCTAATTTTTTTCACTGCGTTCCAGAGGCCTGCAGTTGTTAAAACTCAAAAATGTAATGAAGTATGAGACTTTAATAGACGGCTTTGATAGGCTTGGGGGGGGGGGGGGGGGGAACACAAGAAATGTATCTTCTGTGGAATGAAGATAAAAAAAAAAAGAAAATAAAGAGAGGACATTTACGTGATTTTCTCCCTGTGTGAGATGGAAGTTTAGATATTTTTCTTAGATCTATGTTTCTATTTGGCTTTTTATTGATGAAACCACTTATTTCTTTCTATTTGTTCTACTTTAACCCCTTTCAATTTATAGAAAGAGGCTTGGGGTAAATGTCCTGGAGTCAAAACTAAAATCTGGACCTATCTTACATAACAACCTATTGTATTGGGCATGTTGGAACCCCAGTAGATGTATTAATCCTACCTGAGCTTATCTGCCCCATCTTGGATCTGTTGTGCTCATAATTTCCAAGGGTACGTCTACTTTCCATCTCAAACATAGGAGAGGATGAATCTTCGGTGGATGATATACGGCAGATCTTCTTTCTCGTGCTATTGCATGAGTTGGGGTATGGAATTCCAGACAGACACCGGGAAACGGAAGATTGTGATGTATCTGAGAAGAAAGAGTTGGAATGAATTTGGCCCAGCACAATTTGAACATCCTATTTACGGTATATCTGTACATTCTTAAACAAAGACGGACATGATCTCTCATGGTTATCATCTTGAAAACCTTCCCCCAACTCATGATGACGTCCTACGCCATCTTGTTATTTACATTCTACTCAAGCTTATATAGTGAATAAGTAGATAGTTTATTAGTCAGTTTATTAGTTCTCTAGTTCCCCATGAAGAGCAGAAATGGTTATTAGATCGTTTGATGACTTGATTGGCCAGTCGGCATTTCGACAATGGGAATTGTACTTCTAGGCACCATAGCCCTGTATTGGAGGAATATTTGATGCTTCAAAAGTATTAGTAGAATCCACAAAAATGTTGACAAAAATAGCAATTGTACAATGTTATTGAATTAAATCAAAAAGTTCACCAAAAAAATTGCTTGGTTCTTCAGTGCATCTTCTCTTTTGCACCATTTATCTTCAGAGATTCTGGTTCAGACTTTCTGGACCTGCTCCACATAGTACAGCTGTATCTACCTCTATTTTCCCATCCGGATGTTAATAAAATGTATATTTTAGTTAAAATGTGCATTGCTGTTACTATACAATCTGATACAAATGACCTGTAGTAGAGTCCAGGAATTGAGCAATTAATGGTGTAGGCCAGGTGCATTCAAGGTTGAAATACAATCAGAAATACACGCGCGTGTTGGGCTGCATTACATCCTCTTGTTCACAGTAATGGTGAAGAATAGCTTGTTAACCATAAAGAAAGGTTTCCTTGTTTAGCAGTAATATGCAGGCAGTTCGACACAAGTTTAAATTCACTTCATTCTAGCAAAAGTGCACATTTATAGGGATAATGGGAATATGGGTACATGGCTGTCAAATGGGCCACATTCATGCCCCTGGTCTAGGCCTCAACGTAGTGCAAAAATTTGGAAATATGCACCCATTTTACTGGATGGCAGACTCACCGAGGAAAAGGAAGTATTACTTGTAGGGTTGCCAAACAGGCAAGTAAAAAATGGCCTGAGCACAATATTATCTCTATAGAAACAATAGCATGGCCAGTATTTTTGTAAGAAGGGAGAGCAACCCAAATGACTTGCAATGAATGTAGCTGTACAACAGTTATGTCGTTCATGCAAAATAACCAAGTGCTGTCGAACCATCTGAACTTACTGTATTTCTACCACTCAAGTTACTGTAGTCTCAGTTCCATTAAACTCATTCAGGCATGGCCCTCCTCAGATTTTGGGGAAGGATGCCTATATTTGTTTTGTCACAAACTACTTGGATGTTGAACCTCTGAGCTGCAAAATGCGCCGGGTCTTTAGAAGCAAACTATTAGTGCCATTGATTTATTCACAGGTTGTGAGAGTGTTAGACGCATTAAAGACCAAAAAATGTGGGAAGACAAGTTGATCTTGCTTCTTTGTTTTAATTTCTGTTCGATTTGAATACATTGTTAAATAACCTCTGAGCTGCAAAATGCGCCGGGTCTTTAGAAGCAAACTATTAGTGCCATTGATTTATTCACAAGTTGTGAGAGTGTTAGACGCATTTGAGACCAAAAAATGTGGGAAGACAAGTTGGTCTTGCTTCTTTGTTTTAATTTCTGTTCGATTTGAATACATTATTAAATAACTGCTTGACACTAACATGACGCATTTGACTAGGTTTTAGAATGTATGGTATTCAATTTATTAAAAAACAAACATATTAAATTAGAAACATTGCATGTTTACCTTATATTATGTTCAGTATACCCCTAACCTTATCTCAGGCATGTTTATACTCCTTCACTGTAACCTTTACCACTTCTGCTGAAAGACTATTCCATGCATCCACCACCCTCTCAGTAAAATAATATTTTTTAAAGTTACTTTTAAACCTCTGACCTTCTAATTAAGCATACTATTAACAAAAATGGTATGTAGTAAGCAAAGTTTTTTGTAGTTAGAATATAGTATATATATGACATGACTCACCCAGTCATAGCCATTTTAGTATTTAACTCTTTGGCTGCTAGACCATCCCGGAACACAATGTAAAGTTCTGTGTTCCTTATCCCGTTGGCAGGAAAAAAAAATTACAATTCTAGAAGAGCACAGCACAGTAATCTATCAACGCTCTTTGATACTGATGTTGCAGGAAGCCCTTCGGGTATGTCATTGCCTGCTCTTGAAACAGTAAATTTGAAGTCTGTATCTCTACAGAGTAGGTGAGCAGACATCCCCCGCCTAATCCATGCAAAATCCAAGTCACAGACCACAAGTGACTGAAAACATGTCTGATGTTTTATAGAATTCTGATTTCAAAGTAATTGAAGAAAATAATATTAATAGAAACGTATGTTTTTTTTTAAATGTTATGTAAGTCTCTGGAAAGATGTACAATAACAGAATGATACTACTACATGGGGCACTGTTCCATTATCCTGTAAGTAATTACTTTACTTGAACATAACCAGACCCCTCAAGGCAAAATTTGATTTTAATACCCCCCTCCGGTGCCCTAAATTAAAATACCTTATACCTTAAAATCTGAAAGAAAATGCTCCCCTGCAGTTTGGTATAGAATGAGTCTGTCACTAGAACAAAGCATACTGAATATACACCCTCTTACCCATGCCCCTCCTTGGAGACTCCCAAGTTTCAGAAGTGCTGCAATATATTAAAGTTCCATAGTGGAGCATATTGCATTAAGCATACTCAGTTGCTCACAAATGTATAATGTTTATGCATGACTATAAATTGCACGCTCCACCAATAGTCTCAGTTTTGCTCCTATGCAAAATGGTAACAGCAGACCCAATAACAAACAGGCCTCATGCATCTCTGCAGAGAGCAGAGCATAAGCATGTGCATGGCTCTTGGCATGTGTCTTACATGTCATAAACTTTGGATGATACATATACATTTGTTCGAAAAAAAAAATATTTTAAGGGAAGCCTCAGCGTCAAACTAACTTTGATAATCTGGTAGTGTTTAACCTGTACATTGTACAAGTCTTTTGAATTCAAATCTGAGTTAATCACTTACTAGCCCTCTTTTTTTTACATTTGCTTTTGTTTACATTGCAAGGGGATCTGTTCGGATGAGTAGTCTGGTAACTATGTGACTGTTGGATTATTTTTACAGCAGAGATTGAGGGAGCAGGACATTGTGTGATGTCACTGCATCTATATGGGAGCCTTTTATGGTTCTCAGGAGAAAAAACTCCAAAGGGTATATTTTCAACAGTCCACTACAAGCAAATAGTTTTTTTTTTACCCTTTGTTTTGTAACTTAAAGCAGTCATGTGACTTTCATTGTGTACAGAGGTAAGTCAGTTAAATCATCAAGGTAGTTCCTATGTGATCCTTGATTAATGAATTGGCTCCCTCTGAGTACATTTGTATACATACCACCCAAGTGTCCCTATTTAGAAGGGACATTCCCTATTTTGCAACCAGATCCCCCTGTCCCTCTTTCTTCATCTATTATCCCTCTTTACTGTGAGCTCAGGATATTTGGTTTGTATGAGTATATCACAGAGCTCCACAGCAATAAATCTCACAATAATGTGTGCTTAAGCTGTAGTATACTGTATGTGTTTTTATATTAATTTGTGTAAATAAAATATTTTATTCTCGATAAAATGACTTAGAATAGCCACACCTCCAGCCACTCCCAGAATAATAAAAACGTCCCTCTCTGGCCATTTGAAAGGTTGGGATATATGTACGTGTTCTGCAAAAAATACCAGATCTGACTACTCTAGTTATACACATGCCAATGAATGTGTGCTTTCTAATGAATGTAATGTGTGTATGCACATATTGCAAATATACTTATCATTTTGGATAATTTGTTGTGCTTTTCCAACGCATTAATTGTTAACTTATTTGACAACTGTCCAGTAAATATCCAAGAGGAATGCCCCAAGGGAGCCTTAAACTGGCACTCTCTGAATTCTAAGTGCAGAAACAATGTAGCGTAATTTGCTTTTAAATAAATAGTATAACATTTATTAACGTTTCATTTCTGTGGCACAAATTATTGTATTACTTAAACTTGTTTAAACACAACGTTCCATAAGGACTTTATATTCAATATAATTACACTACATAATCACTCTAAAACTGCTAGAACAGGATTGCGTAGCCCTACATCTGTTGCTTGATTCCAGTTCCTTGAAGCCAAGTCATCCATATTGGCTCTGTCAGGATTATGGGATTTGTAGTTCAGCAACAACTGCATTTAGCCAAGAATTGTGCTAGATCCTAGGAATCCAAGGTCCTTAAGCTGTTGCTTAACTCCCATGTTTCCCAGCAAGTCTTTTAGAATAGAAGATAATTATTGTAGAACAATCTCAGGGTAGGGTGACCACATTTTATTTCTGCCATTCAGGAACACAGTATGTCATAGACGATATTACACACACAGGCAATATATATACATCAATCAGCCATAGCATTATGACCACCTGCCTAATATTGTGTATGTCCATTTTTGATGCCAGCAACAGTCCGGACCCATCGAGGCATGGACTCCACTAGACCTCTGAAGGTGTGCTGTGGTATCTGGCACCAACATGTTAGCAGAAGCCCATTATGATACACAGAAGCCAGTAAGAGAGCAGGGGAGTATTTCTGACATCATCATGCAGGCTTTTAGCCACAGTTGTAAAGTGAGACTGGCTGGAAGATTTTGGACGATGTTGCATCATGGGAAATATTCTCAAAATGGAGCCAGGAGATAAACACCTAATTTTTTTTAAACTTTTATATGCAATTAATTCAATCATATTTTAAGAAAACAGTGGCACATGATTTATATATGTGTTTTAAATGACCAGGTTATCTAGTTACATCTCATGTAAGTGGTAGTGTCCCTTTAAAGAGGCCAATGCCATGAGTGAATAATGTTACCATGAAAGGGTGTACACAGTCTGCAACAATGCTTAGGGAGGTGGTGTGTTATAGTAACATCAACATGAATGGCTGGACTCATGTTTTTCCAGCAGATCATTCCCCAAAGCATCTCACTTCCTCTATAATTGTTTGCATCTATACATAATGCCTGTGTGTGTAATCTCATCTGTGACATACTGTGTTCCTGAATGGCAGATTTAAAACGTGGTCATCCTACCCTGAGATTGTTCCTGCACACTGTCACAAGGTGAAATACAAGGTGAAATACATACACACGGTCACATACAAACACATATACAGTCACATACACACAGTCCCATCCACAGACCCCCACACATACAGTCTTATGCACACAGTCCCACAAATACAGTCAAACAAGCTCCCGCATAGTCACATACACACACACACACAACACACACAGTCAGTCACTGGCACACATAGTTAAATGAACACACACTGCAACGTACACTGAGTTTCATGTGAAGGAGAGCCAGTCAGGAGTGGCTTCTGAACTCCGCTTGAACATTGGCTGAGACTTCCTTCACTCAGAGCTCTCATTCCAGGACTCTGCATTGTCCCGGATTGAGGCTGCCAATACATAAAGTCCCATTGCAGGACTATACCGGGCAATCCAAGATATGTGGTCACCCTATCCCAGGGCCACATTTGGATGCCAAGGAGCTAAAGGAAGTGGCCCCTATTTGTGAGGAGGCATCGAGGAATGAGAAGTTGATATAAGTGTGCAACAGTGAAACATTCATAATAAATTGTATATACACTAATATATGAGTATATAATAAATAACAATATATTTAATACAAAATAATACAGTAAAGAAAAAAGAAATCAAGTTCCATGCTTAACAAACATCAGTAAAAAGATAGCAAGTCACTAATAATGAAAGGAACATAATCTTTTGTATAGGATTACTCATCAACATAATAAACTTTCTATAAGTCTGTGTTCTATAAGTCCATGTGTATATGAGATTTAAGTTTCCATGCTTCTATCAGATCACGATCACAACAGGTTTGATTGTTCACGATTCATTAAATACAAATGCAGACTATTTATGCAGAGAAAGTCTGGGGTAATGTTCTAAAAGTGAGTCAATCACCATGGAAATCAATGGATTGTCCAGACTGTTCCGTTTTTAGAAACTTGCCCTAGAACTAGCCTTTTAAATCATGGTAACTTATAACATTAAATCTTATACTTTCGACAACTATTTTTAACAGGTCTGCAAATAGCTGCTAATATGCGAATAGGAATATAATGTGGCAGACAAGTCAATTATAAAGGACTGATAACTTTTTTTTTTTGTAAATGGTAAGAAAAATGTTCTATATATAAATTTTTTTCCATTTGCCGCAAGGAATGAAGATAGGATAGCCACCAAATATAACACACAACAAATACATACAGCTTGGCTACTAAAGTCTTATGCGGCAGTATATACTGCGTTCACATTGCACCTTTTTCTCAAATAATGACAAGGTTATTCGGATATCCATGGATGATTGCTACAGTTTAACAGCAGCTAGTTTTTTTTTTCTCCCTTCCAGCAATAGGGTTGACGTCAAGTTTGTTGTCACAAGAGACAAGACTTGAATAATCACAGAGCTGAATCTGCAGGTTCAGTACATTATACAGCACAGTGTGATAAAACCAGAATCTGTATTTACCCATGGACAGCTAAAAATTCCTCGCCTACATAAGGGCTAAACATTACCGAGTTGGTGGGTTGCTAATTGTCTATATATACCGCCTACTGAATGCCATACGCTATCGAGAATACCATCAACTTAGATTTCTTTTCATTGGATTCTCAAGGTTAACAGAATACTGCAGTCTCAAAAGCTAATATAGAGAGAATATGCTGAAAAAAACAATATACGAGTTTAATAACAGGTATCACGACTCTATACTACACAATATTTCTCAAGATGTTTTGCTGCTTAAATCTTTTCGATCCATTATTTGTCAATAATACATATGAAATAGTAAAATGCTAATCAGGATCTATACATAACAAGCTATGTATTTATCTTTTTTCCTTTTCCATTTCCCTCCCAAAACACATCGAAAACAAAAGCCTTTTTTAAATTCTGTCTTTGCAACAATGCAGTTTACAATGCATTCTCTTCTTCTTTTTTATAGTTTTGTTTTCGCTTGTTGTAGTTGTTCTACAAGGTATTTATTTTCCAGATCATTAAACATAAATATAAATGATTCATAACACACAGACACATACGAGAAGATAAAATGTGACCCATCGGGTACTCAGCATCAAACGAGTGAGAAACTTGAGCACACCGACGCTGGGTACCAATGAGTTTGCGTTAATCCTATTTGCAAAGATAGATACATGGGAGTATTTACCGTCTATTATTGCTGCGTGTAATTCGGAGACACTGAAGGACGATACCGGAGCGACTTTTGCTGAATGTTTCTTCATTCTGTGTGAAGTTTTTTCTCTCTCGCTCTCTCTCTCTCTCTCTCTTGCTTGAATTCACACGCTTGAATTCACATCTGCTGCAGCTTAAGCATCGCTCTCAGTGCAAAGAGTGTGCAGTCACACTGCCTGGTACCTGAGTGTCGGTTTGGAGATGCTGCGGTGAGGCAGGAGTCCTGATTCGCTGTTTCCCTGGGAAACCATTTGCTACACATTCAAACAATTCTTGACCTATGCCAGCACTTACCCGACTTCAATGGTGAGACTCAGACACATTAAGCAAGCCCACCTTTTTTTCCCACTACAAGATAAAACAGTTGATCTGGTCGACACTGATGTATTTACATAAATATTATGTGCGTTGACAAACAGACAATGTAGGTGATGAATATTTTGGCCCAAACCTTTGCATCTATAAACAGAATCATAATTTGCTAATATTAAGCAAATGTCTATTGCTTAAAGGGACAGAATCACCTACTGTGAATGTAGACAATTCAAAATGATTGAAAATGATCTATACATTGTATTAGCAAAACTGCAAGCATGGTAGGCTAATTACACATTTCCCACTGAAAACCAGTTCATTTGCATACCGTGCCACAGGTGATGTCATAAGCAGGAGACTCCCCAGACGCATTTAAAACACGTTTTCTCCTAATTTAGGCATTTGCTTGCCGTTTTCCTAACACAATGTATAGATCATTTTCAATCTTTTTCCTCTACATGCACAGTAAAACAATGTTTAGGTGATACAGTCCATTTAGGCGATAGACGCTTGCTTAATATTAGCAAATGATTATCCTGTTTGTAGATGCAAAGGTTTGGAGCCCCTTTAGAGCAACTTCTAAATATTGATGTACTCAGTATTTATAGTGGGAATTTAGAACATAAAAAATATACACTACGTGTGAAGAATTGCACGTAAATACATAGATTAAGAATGTGTCAGAATGATAGCTTACATCACAGGCATATTTAAAGGGACGGTATCACCAAAACATTGGTTTTACTGTGAATGTAGAGCATAAAAAGGATTGGCAATTATCTATACTCTGTATTCGCAAAACTGCAAGCAAATGCCTAACTTAAGAGAAACATGTGACATCACCTATGACACAGTACGCAAATTAACTACTTTTTAATGGGAAATGTGTAATTTGCATACCGTGCCACATGTGATGTCATAAACAAGAGACTCCACAGACACATTTAAACATATATGTCTCCTAATTTAGGCATTTCCTTGCAGTTTTGCTAATACAATGTATAGATCATTATTTATCATTTTTATAGGCTCTACATGTACAGTAAACGCAATGTTGCGGTGATACCGTCACTTTAAACTTTTTTTTTTCTCGCAAAATCTGGTGTGACGAAGTATAAATCATTTTTTATGCTCTTCATTCACACTGCGGTTTCTGTTTTGGTTGATGGGCTCCGTCCCCCAAAAAAAGAAATCCTATAAATCGTGAGCGCCAGAGTATTATGTATGAAATCCCCTTCCCTTTCTAAGGAGCCTGGATCTCAATGATCTGCAGTGCTTGGCAAGCCCATAACGAAAGAGCATACGGAGTGTCATTGTGTCAATAACAGAATGGGATCTATTGTAATCTTGTGTGCTCTCATATGCTAATGCCAAAACTGGTACTAGAGACAGACCGAATTAAAATTCAGCAGCTGCAAAATAACTCTATACACTCAGCGGCGTGTGAGATACTGCTGGCTGCAGCAGACTGTTTATTATTTTCTGTGATAGAACCAATTCATTTGTGCAAATGCTATCTAGACCTATTGACTGATCAGTAAGCACAGTGCATTGGAGATAGAAGAATCTGCCCAAACATTCTTTTTTTATTTGAGAAAATAATGTGGCAAGCCAAAAAAAAAATAAAAAAATACAGATGACCATGAACGGCATGCAGATGTACTGCAATCCTATTTAGATACACTAAAAATTCCCTCTTTTCCAAATTGATTCAGTATAGCGGTTAGAGCCATTGAAAGACCCAAGATTCATTCTAATATCAGCATAATGAAGTGTGACATCGGATTCTATTCTAGCTATTTACTTCTAACATAGTATGAAGAGACTATTATTATTCTGTACAAATTCTGCAAAATTAGCTCAGTTGGTTATGCATAAAATTGGCACGGCTCACAGTCAATCAAAGTCATTATTTCTCCCATTTATACTGTACATGTTTCATAAGGGTTATTTTCTATGCATATTCCGGACTATACACACTGTATGGGTAGGCTCCGACTGTATAAAACCTATTGCTATGTAAAAATATGCGTAGCATTCTAAATAGATTTCTATGGGGTCACTTAACCTGCCTGGCTTCAGCCAGATAAGTCAATTAAAACTTAGTAGTTCCCAAACATTTATAGTAAACAGAGAAGCAAAGGAGAGATGGAACAGGGCCAAGGGTAGAGGGGATAGTGGGCATGCATGATGAAAGAAAGAGGGAATTAAGAAAAAAGAAGAAAGTATGGGAATAAGGTGAGGAATGGGAAGCAGAAAAGAAAGTGTTGGGTCAATGTGGGGTGTAAATATTGGCAACGCATTGTGCCTCAATAATTAATTAGTTATATGAGGAGTAGACTGCTAGTCCTCTAATCCCTTCCAGTCTAGGCAGAAAGATCCCTCTTTAGTTAGAGCTTGGGGCCCCAAGCTAGAGAGGACACCCATCTGTGTGCCACTTTCCATCAAATGTCAATTCCAACTAAGTACCATGCTGTAAGGATAGTAGGAGTTTACCAAGGAGGGCACAAGGACCCCACCCAACAATTCATCATTATTACACTGTTTATATTCTTGGCATGGTCATATATGATCTTTAAGTGCACATATAACTCTAAATATGCACCCCTTCTTTCTACCACTAACATGATTACAAATATGACCATACTCATACTCTTGGTAACACTTACGCCAGCCATTTTCCCATCTCTACCCCCATAAGCACACACTTCAAGCTGGAAGACATATCTTCATACACCATGACCTGCTCTGTTTCTGTAATTTATCTGTTTTAAATATATTTTTATTAAAGAGATATTTTTACAATAACAATAGCTTTTACAATGAAAAAGAAAATACCATATATATTATACATAAAAAATAGTAAATATCAATGTATCCAATCCATCCGGAAATCAATGATGAAAGTATTGAATAGGCACTTTGTAGTCAATTTTCATTGTGATAACATATTGGTATGAATGATTATGCAATTAAATTACAATGTCAATAAATAAAACGAAAAATGTCAAATTGAGAGGGGGGGGGGGGCTAAAAATATAAAAGAAAGAAGGGGGAAGGGGAGTTCATCCATCCACAAGTATAGTATACATAACATGACACAATACCTAGTTCAGATAATCGTGTAATAGAATAACATTTTTTTGTCGTCAAACTATTTTTCAAATACATTTCTTTATTCAAGCAATCAAAACCTATATTCTCTTTTAATCTATGTTTCCCATTCGTCCCAGTAGTGTCTAAGGTTATCTAACTGCAAAGAAGGTTCTCTGAGAGCCAGTTCATGCTCCTACTTTTCAAGTATATAATTAAAAACTTCTTTAATAGTAGGGATTGTTGGTGACCTCCAGTATGTGGGGATGACCGTAGTAGCCGCTAAAAGGATATGTCCAATTATAATTGTATCAATTTTTTCAATAATATCAGGGAAGAATTTGAATAAAGCCAATTATGAATGTACATTATTGATGTATTCCCTGCCAAAATTGTGTGAGTTTAGGACAATACCAAAAAACATGTGAAAGCGAACCAATAATTCCAAAATTTCTCCACCATTTATCTGCATATCTGGAGTTCATTTTATTCAACCCATAGAGGGGTAAATATCATCTATAAATTATTTTGAAATGGTTTTCCCAATGATTGGAGCACTGTGTAATTCCTTTAAGAGCTGTTACAAATTTAAGCCAATCTTCCAGGTCGTAACAAGCTCCCATATCTTTTTCCCATGCAAGCATGGCTTTTAATCTAGGTGTGGGCATTAGATAAGAGTAACACTGAGATATAGTACCGCGTTTATTAGGATTACGTAAGTATGTTTTTTCCATATCAGATAATGCATTTTCTGTATAATTTTGATCTAAACTTTGTATGGGAAATGTATCTTTTCTTTTATTAATAATTAATTTGTGTTCTAATTGCATATTATTTTCTAGGCCAAATTTATCTTGACGTTTCTTAAAAGACATTAAAGAATTACCTAAGAAAAAGTCATTTAAATTTTGAATTGATTTAGTGTGCCAATTATTCAAATTCAAATCAGGAAAATCTGGTTTTAATACAGACAGCGGCATTACTCGCGACCACCCAGAGGAAGGGCCGACTACACAGTATCCCAAGCCTTGATGGTAATCTTAGTAGTGGGAAACATCTCAGTTATTCGCCCTGTCACCGGAAGCCACAGTACTTCTTTCATAGAATATGGTGACATCCTATCGTTTTCAATCTCAAGCCAGCGTAGAATCTGACTTTGTAGGCAAACTTAAGTGCTGTAGCGGCATCAGTTGCCTGGTAATATTTAAAAAAATCAGGTATTCCTAAACCTCCACGAGACTTGAGATTTTGCATGTCTGAAAATGTAATTCTGCTCATCTTCTTTCCCGATATAAACTTAATTAGAGCAGATTGAACTGTTTAAAAGAATGTCTTCGGAATTAATAAGGGAATAGTTCTCAAGTAGTATAGTATTTTAGGTAAGATGTTCATTTTAATAGATGTAATTTTACCTAACCAGGAAAGTTCCAACTTATTCCAGTTTTCCATTTCCTTTTGTAATATTGGCCAAGCTTTTTTAAAGTTAAATGTGTATTACTGTTTATATTTTTGCATAGTTTTATTTCCAGGGTAATCAAGGAATGAGTCTCTCCAATCAAAGTCAAAATTTAGCTTTCAAATCATCCAGATCACACCAATGTAATATATCTGCTGGAGGTAAGTGTTAAGTCCAGCCTCTTACCCCTTCCCCACAAAGTATTAAAACCACTCAATCAGAACACTACCAAGAGAAATGTGATCCAAATTAATGTTCTACTTGCTCATGCAAATGATGTCTAGAGTCTAACTCTGGTACCCCAGCTGATTGGATTCCAAATCTCCCAAGTAAAAAAGGCCTCTCCCTTGTGCACTGGACATCCACAGCTAACTCCATAAACTGGATGCACTACAAACATAGTTTTTTTTATTACAAACCCCAAGACATTGTGATTTTATGGGTCTGTTCACTAAAATTTTACCTGAATAACCTTGTAACTCAGGTGTCGATTTTGACTTAGTCTCAAAATGAAAGTCGACATCCAAAGTCAGATTTTAGTCATAGGAATGATGGATAGCACCAAAAATACCTGACTCTGCTCTTGCAATACAAGGGTATTCATTCTTTAGTAATGACAGAAAGAGGAAAAGGCATTATTATCTACATTGACAAGTCCATAAAGTTCATCCCTTTAAAAAAACAGCCACATCTGATTTCCTTTCTGGTACACCTTAGATCCAGTTCAGTAAACCTATCATTGTTGGTACTGGAATCACTGGAATCAACAGCAAACCTAGCTAGCCTGTGCATTCCCTTTCTGACATAGCCAAACTCCTCAGTAAAATCATAGCTCAAAACCAAAAATGGGAACTGTTGGTTTTTAGAGTTTTTTTTTTTTATTGGACAAATTATCAGTGGCTTATTAATGAGCAAATTATCAGTGGCATATTAATGGACAAATTATCAGTGGCACATTAATTAGCCAATTATCAGTTGCATATTAATGAGCAAATTATCAGTGGCATATTAATGAGCAAATTATCAGTGGTAATTAATGAGTAAATTATCAGTGGCTATTAATGGGCAAAGTATCAGTGGCTATTAATGAGTAAATTATCAGTGGCTATTAATAGGCAAAGTATCAGTGGCGGGGTGGGGGTTGGGGCAAGAGAAAGATGTGGGGGGGCAGAATTTTTTTCACATATATCAGTGGCATATTAGTAGTCAAATTATCAGTGGCAAATTATCAGTGGAATATCAATGAGCAAATTATCAGTGGAATATTAATGGATAAATTATCAGTGGCAAATTAATTAGCAAATTATCAGTGGCATATTAATGAGCAAATTATCAGTTGTTATTAATGAGTATTGGCGGGGTAGGGGGGGCAAGAGGGAGATTTGGGGGGCAGAATTATTTTCAATAATGGGCCCTGAAATTCCTGATGGTGGCCCTGCCAGTTAGTGTAATAAATATACATCTCAAAAAAACTAAAAATTAAATACCAATCTTGACCAGATCAAATCCCAGCAATGGTGCTGAAGCTCAGTGCACAGGCAATTGCTTAACCTGTCACAACCCTAGTCAGTGGATTCTTGGTGACTTTAACATACTCAAACTCTGGAAGACTGCAAGAGTAGTACCTAGCCATAAAAGTGGTGACAACACTTTGGTATCTATCTAACTACAGTCCAATATCATTACTCCATCTGTCACAATTCAATCTGCGTGCACTCTCTTCCAGACTGTATCCAGTCATTTCAGTATCCTTTTTGTTTTCCTTTCTTGTTTATTTCTTATCCACCTTCCGGTCTGCTAGTATTCCTGCCCTGTTCAGCCTCAGAGTAGCACCTTCCGAGACTCGGCCCCAGAGTGGCACATGCCCATGAGTCACGAGTCAACCCGCAAGCACGTTCATCCAGGCTGTATCCAGGCATTCCTGTATCCTTTGGGGTTTCTTGCTTTGTTCTCTAGTTCATAGTCTATGCTGGTTCCTGTTTTCTCTTTTTCTCTGTGTTTTTTTGTGTTGCGTTTCCGACTTCGGCCACTTGCTTGCACTTCCCTAGTTTTGGCCACATGGTGGCATTTCCTATTTTGGTTTCAGAGTGGCACCTGTGGCTTCTGTGGGAAAGATGGAAGATAGAGATATAAAGTGCATGAGAAGAGTAAGTATCAGGAGCATAAAAGCTAGTAATGTCGTACATGGGGCTACATAGAGAAGATAAATAGTGGCAGGACATTTGGGTAGTGTGGAATCAAGAACTACTGAGCTTTGAAAATGACAATTTATTGATGTTCTACTGACCTTCATTAACTTTGCTATGGACACAGTATCTCTGTACAGTGTCAGGGTTTCTCTGCTGTTATTTTTTTTAAATAGAAACCCATTCCTTCAGTGAGTTAACCAGCTGGTATTAACAAGCAGACCCGTTCAACACTGTTACCATGGTTACTCACCTGGCTCCTATTAGCCAGGCCCTTTGCTGCTCAAAGCAGATATTTAAGCAGCTAGTCTCAGTAGCTCATTTACAATTGTGCTGTTTCTGGCCTCCAAATGATGTTCCTGGTTTCCTGGGATTCCTGGGATTTCTGTGTTCTTGACCCGGCTCGGCTGACTTCTCTTCTGGTTTTTGATTCCTGGCTTTGTTCCTGACTGTGCTGATTTCTGTTCTCCTTACTCAGGCTCATCTGACTACTAGCTTTGGTTCCTGACCCCGGCTTGCTTCCTGGATATTGCTTTTGGACTATTTTTACCCTTTTTGCTATTTATTATTAATATAGGAATTTTTGCATCTTACCTTCTGGTTCCTGGTCCATAACAAACGGTCATACATACTCTGCATATCACTGGTTAGGGCACATATGATTTTTTGCCCTTTAGCCAGCCTCATCTTAAAGTGACCTTATTTAGCAAACATGAATGGAATGATATATGAATCTCTTCTTGATCCATGGACATTTTCTATTAAGACAAGCCAGCGGTAGCCAGGAGAAGGTCTGGCAGAAATCATTACTAATAAGCGAGCAAACTTAGCTGAAGCCATGGCAGGCAGTAATCTGATAAGCTCGAGGATAGCTGAGGTTAAGACAGATGGCATTCTGGCAAGATTCTAGGATTGCTGAGGTTGAGACAGGTCGACGTTCTGGCAAAGTCAAGAAAGACTGAGGTTGAGACAGGTGGCTTTCTGGCAAGATTCTAGGATTGCTGAGGTAGAGACAGGCGGAGTTCTGGCAAGGTAAAGGAAGGCTAAGGTCGAGACAGGTCGACATTCTGGCAAAATCATGAAAGACTGAGGTCATAAATGCAAAGAAAACAAAAGCATGGAAAAAAGCAACGGTTAAAAGCAGAGAAACTCCGCCAGTTTCACAGCGCATACACAAGTGCTGGATCACGCACTGACGAATTGTGGGCTCCACCAAGATGGCTACCTTAAGCAGAGTAGGAGGTGACACTAAAATTATCTACTTTATAGCCTTATTGAAGATATCGAACTTAGAAATGTTACCATGATGTTGTGCTTACTTGGAAAATAGCCTTTTAGTGAATGTACTATGATGAGCAGAAACACAATTATTTCAGCATGCAGAATGGTTCTAATGCAGTGATCAGACTGTGACGAAGTGCCCTTCGCCACTTGGTCTTGGAGAGGCTTGTTTGCCAGCCTCCTCCCCTGTGACTATGGCCCTGGGGTGTGTGGCCCTTTAAAAATGCCCAAAAAGGTAACTTTTGAACTTCTGGGTGGAATTGTTTGATTTTTAGTTATTTTCATATTTAAAGTATGCTGATTCTGAAAATGTATGTTTTATGTGAATGTGATGCATATTTTGAAAGTTATTAATATTGTATAGAACCTGTATATTTTAGCTTGGAGATAATTGAGCTGATACAAAGGTTAACTCAATTATCTCCCAAGCAGAGGAATGTACTGTAATTACTAGGATCCAAGTCTTTGTCCTATTCACTGTGTTTTCCCCAAGTTAAGATTGGATCCTATCTTTAATCCCTGTTTTTGTCACCTCTCCCATTGTCTTATGTAAGTCATTTAGTTTCCTGTGTGTATCTGAGCGGGGCACCTTTGTATCCTGAAAGGTGTGAGGCAGGATTTCCCTTTGTATCTCCTTAGGTTAAATTATAATCCTGTTATAGTTCCTTTGTCTAATCTGGTTTGTCAAGATGTTCAACTGTATATATTCTGTGTTTCTGTATCATTAAACAGTTATGGTCAGTTATGCTCCTGAAACTGTGTGTCGTCCAGTTATTGGGATTGCTGTTGGGATATTGCTGTATTTGACCTGCTGGAAACCCTGCCTTTGGATTTACTATTTACTTGTTCCTGAGTCTCACTTGGATTATAAGCGGAGATAACCTGGGTAATATTGCATCTCCGCTACACAGACATCTTGTGAAAAGATGATGTACCATCAGTACAGTTCTTAAGCCTTTATAGGTGCTGTGTTTTAAATGTTTTGGTGGAGTCTCCTGCTTATGACATCACCTGGGGCTTGATATGCAAATTTACTGGTTTTCAATGGAACATTTGCAATTTGCACACATTCGCCGTTCCAGCTATAGGTTATACAGTCCCTTTAACCCCTTCATGGCGCATAGTGAGCTATTAAGGACTAGGATCTATACCAGGGGTCCTCAAACTTTTTAAACAGGTTCACTGTCCCTCAGACCGTTGGAGGGCCGGACTATAGTAAAAACAAAAACTATGAACAAATTCCTATGCACACTGCATATATCTTATTTTGCAGTGAAGAAACAAATCGGGAACGAATACAATATTTAAAATGAAGTAAAGTTAAATCAACAAACTTACCAGTATTTCAATGGGAATAGTGTGCCAGTCAGAGCCCAGGAATATTATGCCAGTCAGAGTCCAGTAATATTATGCCATTCAGATGCCCAGGGATATTATGCCAGTCAGAGCCCAGGAATATTATGCCAGTCAGATGCCCAGGAATATTATGCCAGTCAGATGCCCAGGAATATTATGCCAATCAGAGCCCAGGAATATTATGCCAGTCAGATGCCCAGGAATATTATGCCAGTCAGAGCCCAAGAATATTATGCCAGTCAGATGCCCAGGAATATTATGCCAGTCAGAGCCCAGGAATATTATGCCATTCAGATGCCCAGGAATATTATGCCAGTCAGAGCCCATGAATATTATGCCAGTCAGATGCCCAGAGATATTATGCCAGTCAGATGCCCAGGAATATTATGCCAGTCAGAGCCCATGAATATTATGCCAGTCAGAGCCCAAGAATATTATGCCAGTCAGATGCCCAGGAATATTATGCCAGTCAGAGCCCAGGAATATTATGCCATTCAGATGCCCATGAATATTATGCCATTCAGATGCCCAGGAATATTATGCCAGTCAGAGCCCATGAATATTATGCCATTCAGATGCCCATGAATATTATGCCAGTCAGATGCCCATGAATATTATGCCAGTCAGATGCCCAGGAATAATATGCCATTCAGATGCCCTGGAATAATATGCCATTCAGATGCCCAGGAATATTATGCCAGTCAGATGCCCA
This sequence comes from Pelodytes ibericus, assembly GCA_036172795.1. Lineage (NCBI taxonomy): Eukaryota > Metazoa > Chordata > Amphibia > Anura > Pelodytidae > Pelodytes > Pelodytes ibericus. The sequence continues at coordinate 17,670,142 of CM069868.1, read as the reverse complement.
GGGATATTATGCCAGTCAGAGCCCAGGAATATTATGCCAGTCAGATGCCCAGTAATATTATGCCCTGCACGGAGGAGGGAAACACAGTTACCGGATCCGCGGTCATTTATTTTAATTTTTTTTTCCTGCAGTCGCATCCGTTGGAGGGCCGGACTATAGTAAAAACAAAAACTATGAACAAATTCCTATGCACACTGCATATATCTTATTTTGCAGTGAAGAAACAAATCGGGAACGAATACAATATTTAAAATGAAGTAAAGTTAAATCAACAAACTTACCAGTATTTCAATGGGAATAGTGTGCCAGTCAGAGCCCAGGAATATTATGCCAGTCAGAGTCCAGTAATATTATGCCATTCAGATGCCCAGGGATATTATGCCAGTCAGAGCCCAGGAATATTATGCCAGTCAGATGCCCAGGAATATTATGCCAGTCAGATGCCCAGGAATATTATGCCAATCAGAGCCCAGGAATATTATGCCAGTCAGATGCCCAGGAATATTATGCCAGTCAGAGCCCATGAATATTATGCCAGTCAGAGCCCAAGAATATTATGCCAGTCAGATGCCCAGGAATATTATGCCAGTCAGAGCCCAGGAATATTATGCCATTCAGATGCCCAGGAATATTATGCCAGTCAGAGCCCATGAATATTATGCCAGTCAGATGCCCAGAGATATTATGCCAGTCAGATGCCCAGGAATATTATGCCAGTCAGAGCCCATGAATATTATGCCAGTCAGAGCCCAAGAATATTATGCCAGTCAGATGCCCAGGAATATTATGCCAGTCAGAGCCCAGGAATATTATGCCATTCAGATGCCCATGAATATTATGCCATTCAGATGCCCAGGAATATTATGCCAGTCAGAGCCCATGAATATTATGCCATTCAGATGCCCATGAATATTATGCCAGTCAGATGCCCATGAATATTATGCCAGTCAGATGCCCAGGAATAATATGCCATTCAGATGCCCTGGAATAATATGCCATTCAGATGCCCAGGAATATTATGCCAGTCAGATGCCCAGGGATATTATGCCAGTCAGAGCCCAGGAATATTATGCCAGTCAGATGCCCAGTAATATTATGCCCTGCACGGAGGAGGGAAACACAGTTACCGGATCCGCGGTCATTTATTTTAATTTTTTTTTCCTGCAGTCGCATCCGTTGCGGCTGCAAGAAAAGAAAAAAAAAAAAGGTAAACAGCAGCAGCACCCCCCGCAGGCCGGATAAATGTGCTCGGCGGGCCGCATTTGGCCCGTTGGCCGTAGTAGATCTATACCATCCTAGTTGAGCCCAGAAAAATAGGACGGCATAGAATGCCCTTGTATCACAAAGGGATTATAGAACGAGACAAAATTAGCGAAAACGGGAATTTTTTTTTATTGTGGAACAAATAGAACAACAAACTTTCAGAAACCTGCAAGATTCTAGAATTATCAAAAGCTACTTCAACTTGCAATAGTCAACAAAGCTTATCTTAAATATGGCTGCCGACAATTTATTCTACAATTTGGATTATTTGTCTTGTTTGTTTTTGTCTATAGAACACTTGGCTGTGCCGGCTGCTGTAACATCGTTCAAAATTTATTAGCGGCTTTCATTTTCTTTATATTTCTAATACTAAGTGTTTCACTTGAATCCAGCATTTTATATTGCTATCGCTATTAGGTAGGCAGATAATTGGGATTTGTATGTCTTCAGTAAACCACAAAAAAAATCATTTGATTAGTATTGAAGTGGAACCATTAATTGATATCACCGTTCGACGATGCACTCATCTGGCACAAAAAGGATGAAAGTTACATAAGAAAATCAATTAGTTAAATTTGTGTTATGCTGCAGGGACAAAATTGGAACTCAATTATTTTTAATTTCACATTTTTGAAATGTGCACTATGTGTGTTGGTTTCTTTCTTGTAAACAGCAAATTGGTTACCGGGCTCCAGTATTTAGTGATAGGAGATTCTACTCTGAGAACCTTCTAAATGATCCAGGTGCACTAAAGTTCCTGTTGTCCGCTAACACAAACATAGGATCACTGGAATCTAAATTGGACGCAGCCCCCCAGATAAAAGTGAAAATTATTTAATCCATGACAATCGGTTACACTGTGTGCGGTTACAAAAAAGTAACGCGTTTCGCGTTACCAGCAATGCTTAATCATAAGAGCTTATGACTAAGCAGCCCTAGTACCGTGAAACGCCTTACGTTTTTTGTAACAGCCTGCCCTATATCCAATTTTCATGGATTAAATCATTTTCACTTTGAAGTTATCCAGGGTGCCAAATCCAATTTCTTTCTTGTAAACCCTGCTCCATCGCTCTTACTTTTGCCTTAACCCAAATTACATTGATGTCACTTACTGACTCCCCCTTTTCCATAATTTTTCCTTGTCTTGACGTGTTTAATACGCAAAAAAAACCCTCCAGAGTCAGGAAAATACATAAAGTGAAACAACTTTTAATGTTGTTTAGTGGCAGATCCAGACAAACAAACGTTTCTGGGGAATTGCCCCTTTATCAATTAATAAACATAGCTATATTACTGGCAGGTCCTGGAAAATGTTCCGGGGGGAGTGCCCCTTCATCAATGAACAAATGCAGCTGTATATTTAGAACTGTATATGTTTCCTTGACTTTCTCTTTATTTGTGAGACAATGAATCCAGGAGAGCCCTGTATGCTTGATATCTGTGTCCCATCAGGAACCTGTGTAACCCCTCACCAGAGGTCAGGCCACTAGTTCAAGTTAATATAACACAGGATCACCTGACCTGAGAAGAAGCCGAACATGTTGACTTGTTTTTCTGTGTTTTTTTTGCAAGTTACAGGGCAATACCTGAAATTAGCATATTGCTTTATCTTACTCATTTTCTTCTGCAGTGACCTTTTAACCCTAAACTGAACCTTAATGATAATCCTAGATCTGAGGTTTTTCCAACTGTAATGTTTCTGACTGTATCTAGAGACAGAAGTGTTCATTGATCCCTTCAGAAGCTCTTGCTCACAGTAGGGCTGATCCATTTTGAAAAAGCATATTGCAAACGCATGAGGCAAAATTAGTTATTGCTGGATGCCTCAACATCGAGGCATTGCAGCAACAGTGTTTGAGCATAGGTAGAAACCCCTGATTGCTGCTGCTTCACTGATCCAATTCTATGTCAGTAGTGAATTTGGGAGGGAGGAAAGCATCTGTGAAACAAGACTGAAATGTTGGCACTGGAGTAGAAGATGATGCGCAGAAGATTCAAAGGTAAGTTGTATGTTTTAGCATTAGACCACAAGGTAAGTATTAGGGAAACCTTTTAATATTACAATTATTTTGTTTTTAGAGTTTTTATGGGAGCACTGCATGCCATTTCTCATACTCCTGTCCGACAAGGATAGAGTCAAAAGGCTCTATGACTTTGTCACTGCTGTACATATTGGAATCATAAAATACACATGAAACGGTGCAGTAACATGTAGGGAATAATGAACACAATTGCATGGGTCAAATGCTCTTAAAAACAAATGCAAATAAAAAAACAAACCTCCTGGAACGCCACTAATGAGCCTGTTGATATAAAAATGTGATTAGTTCTCATTAGGGAAACACTGATATTATTTGACCTACATAGCAGTGGGCTTAAGTATGCAACACACAAGGGTGGGTGATTAAAAGGGATTAATTATGGCTTAAGTGAGTAGTAAGATGAGAAGCATTATCATAAGAACAGAGTGCACTAATTCCCTGTAATTAAACATCCCTCTGGTGCATTTCCTTTGCATGTTTTTCTCACTGTACACAAACAGTGAGGCTCCTTATTGCACACATAGTAAACACCAAGGCTATTCTGAGAATGAATGGATATAAGCTAATTATTTACCCTATAAAACTACTACAGAGAAGGATTTCTCCGTGGAAGTTTGAAGAACCATGATACAAAATGATCATTGCATATATTTATATACAATGGAGTCTATTCACTAAGCACTGAACAGAGGGGTCTATTCACTAAAAGGTGAGTTGAGGTGAGTTCAGGTGAGATAATGATTTAATCTCACCAATTTAGCTATACATTGTGCAGGGATAAATGGGGTGGGTTTGATTAGAGAGAGAAACTTACCAGGTTTGTCCCTGCACAATGTATATTTAAAATGGTGAGATTACTCACCTGCTACTCACCTTTTAGTGACTAGACACCAGTACTCAACTGATAATAGATTTACAAAAATCCTGCATTTAAAGCTACATTGAAGATAAGCATGTTAGAGAATATATTGAGCACGTGTGAGATAAGTTTTGGACTATCCTGCCCTTAAAGGAGGCAACACGTGTACTTTTGTTTAAGTAAAAGATTGCATTCAGGTGAAGAAGTTTTAAATAGAAATTCTGTGATGACAAAGTATATATAAAGTTAACGAGCACTCTTTTCTCCCTATAGCTCTATCAGGGGGTTGATGTCATTCAGAATCTTTTGCTCAGATTATCTCAATCGAGATGAAAAGAATCTGACCCAAGATTCTGGAAGACATGTCAGCCCGTGATAGAACTATAATAGAAACATAGAATGTGTCGGCAGATAAGAACCATTCAGCACATCTAGTCTGCCCAGTTCCCCGAATACTTTCATTAGCTTATAGCCTTACATTATATCTAGGATAGCATCATGCCTATCCCATTCATGGTTCAACTCCTTTGTTAACCTCTATCACTTCTACACTTAATGAGCAAAAAACGTTTCAAATTATATTTATTTGTACTTCCCATTTGTTCCTTAGAGCATTTCTACTTAAAATACGTACACTTTAAATCAGTCAATTAAACTTAATTTTTTTATCTACATAGTATGCAGAGTTTACAGAAATATGGGCCAAAGATGGTTCTTTTCTGCTGACACGTCTAACTTTCTAACATTTCCGACTCAGGTATTTTAGCCTCATTGATGCAGTTATATTGTCAGTTTTCTACAGCTCACTGTTTAGTGCATAGACCTCAGTGACTATTTTAATGAGAAACCTACACAACAACAAAAAAAACTTTAGTTTATGTTCATATTGGATTCAAGCCTGTGGACACTTACTATGATAATTCTTTTATACTAAATGGATTAAAATAGCTATATGTGCACATATTCTAAGGCAGCTTTTGGGTGGAGTTCAGTCGAGTGGTACGTTCTAGAGTCTGTAATGAGACAAGTTCTGAAACAAAACAAAATCCCAGCAGAGGATGTGCTTGACTCATTATATGGGGCAAAAACAGTAAAAAGGCATTCTGACATCTAAAATATTGTTGATACTGTGCCACCTCTGCATGATGCAGCCCCAGAACGCAAGAGGCAGAACCAAAAAAACGGGGTTATGTGATACCTTGGGATTAGTGTTGAGCGAACCGCACTGTTCATGTTCGTACCGAACATTACGGTTTTTGGACCCCGAACACGGACATTTCACTGTATGTTCGGGTTGGAGTTCGGGGTTCAGCGATTACATTGTATGTAATGCTATGGGCTTTCTATAAACCGAAAAAGAGTCCACATTCATAAGAATAGGGACTCTATTTCGGTTTATAGAATAGCAATAGCATTACATGTATTCCATAAACTGAAAGTCTATAAACCGAATGTCTTTCGGTTTATAGACTTTCGGTTTATGTAATACATGTAATGCTACTGCTATTCTATAAACCGAAATAGAGTCTCCATTCATAAGAATAGGTCAATTGACCTATTTGTATGACTGGGGACTCTATTTAGGTTTATAGAAAGCCAATAGCATTACATGGCTATTGGCTTTCTATAAACCGTAATAGAGTCCCCGTTGAATGGGGACACTCTTACCCACATTTTACTTCATTTTGCAGCCCTCTAGCCCTTTCCATGACTTTTTTAGAGGCATTTTAGTGGCCAAAAGTTCATGTCCCCATTGACTTCAATGGCGTTCGGGTTCGCGGTCAAGTTTGGGGTTAAGTTCGAGCATGGACCAGGACATTTTTTCGAAGTTCGGCCGAACCTGCCGAACCCGAACATCCAGGTGTCCGCTCAACTCTACTTGGTATCTCAAGTGACTTTGAGTGACTGACCGAGATTACATCTGGAGCTCAATTGTTCAGCATTTAGATTGTGCATGGCTGTTTAAAATGCATAGGTAGTAGTAATGAGGGGACAGAAACCCGCCTCCAAAAAAACAGGACTCTCTTGGCAAATCTAGATCTGTTGGCAACTACGCTGTGAAATAATGAAATATGATCTACAGATTGTGTTAGCAGAATTTAAAGCAAATGTTTGGATGGAAAAAAAATGGTGCTTCAAATATATCTGTGGCATCTCCTGTTTATGACATCACCTGTGGCTAGATATGCAAATTAACTACTTCCAATGGGAAATTTCTAATTTGCATATGAAGCCACAAGGCAATGTTATAAACAGACACATTTAAAAGACACCTTTGTGTCATGCAGCTGCTTTCAATTCTGCCAACAATATAGATACTATTTAATAATATTTGGGGGAGAAATTAGGTTGTGAAACCCCTGTAGTACACAAGGCATCTCACAGGTGAACAGGTTGGGATGTTTTTTTTATATTCAATATTCAAAAGTGTTGTAATGCTTATTAATGCCAGCAGAGGTCATGCTTTATAATGCAACCAAATCAAGCATGAATTTAATGGACACATTCATTTATGTGTATTTATTGTTTAAAAATGTATTTTGTTGTGTGAATAATAAATACACAATGCATAGATTAGGAATTCATTACTGAAACAGTCTGTGCAGGAAGCTCTACCCCATGCAATGCACAGACCTATTATTACAGCTCCTTCTGAGCTCCTTTATTCCGTGAGCCTAGTGCCTAATGGTGCTTGGTATTCTCATTTGCATGTCATTAACAGCTGCATAACCTTAAAGCCCATTATAAATCTTTAGTCCACAGGATACAGCATGTTCTGCACCAACATACGCATACCCCCAAGTGACCCGCTTTACATTGGACAGAGGTAAAACGCAGGAGGACAGCGGGTTTCGGGTCCTTATTTAAGTCTTCAGAGACACCGGAGAATGGCTAATGAGCAAACTCCTGGCTTCAGTGATAGCTCTAACACGTATGTGCAGTAGGACTGACTCTAGACCTACCAAGCTCCGCTCTCAGTGTCCTGATTCGCCAGGGGCGGAAGTTGGGAGGTATGTAGATGTTCCAAGTTATTCAGTATATCATGGCATTGTACTATATGGTAAGTGTGCACTGCACACTATTGTATATCTTTGGCACTACAGCTGTTTTGGACTCAATTTCCTATGACACTCAGTAAGCCTTTTGCAGGCTGTGCATCAAAGGAATATGTGATCCAAATAGTTACAGTGCCACATACGTAGGACATTGATGGCAAAGAACTACATTTTCCCTTGATTTTCAATCGTAATTAAGGATGACAGAGCATCGTGGGAAATGTAGTTCTAAACATCTGGAGTGCCAAGGTTAGTCATCACTTGTATAGGAGGAAGAATAATTACAAGGAGTTTGCAGATAGCAGAAGCCTCTGCCACATGTAACTGTCAATCAAAATAGATTATCATGATTTTGTTTGTTCTGTCTTTCTGTGATTGTGAAAGTTATCATTATCCAAAAATGTCTAGTTGTTGACATTGAACAGAGGTATTATATTTCTGTGTCTTCTTGATGGCATCGAGGCAACTGGTCTAGTGGCCTTGAGTTTTGTTATTATGGATGATGCAGCAAAGTAAATAGATTACATTTTTGTTTTGTTATATTTTATACTTTGGCAAACTTCTGATGAGTGATGATTGCCTGTATCACCTATACCCAATGGGGGTTACTTCTAAAAGATCTAACAAACTTACCCATCTTTTGAACACAGACAATGGGAAGCTGCTCGCATGGTCCGCTAGGGCACAAATGAACCCGCCTAAAGCTGCGACTGATCACCTGGGAACAGAATCTGACGATTCCTCTGAAAATTCGGTGGACTTGCAGACAGCCAAGTCTTACACCCATAAGTTGGGTGCAAAGGTCCATGACGATCCTGCCGCAAAGGATGATCTGAAATTGCTCTTTTGAGACCTGCAATCTCTTTTGAAAGTGTCCGTGGATGCAGTGAAACAGGATGTGAATAAACTGCAAACAACTGTGTCCACCATAGAACTTAATTTGGCCGCAGGTCACAAAAGTCATACTGAAATGGTAGTTCAGAACTTCATATCGACTTTTTTAATGCAGCAGGTTCACAGATGCCAGAAGCAAATGCTGGTGTCAGAACTCGTCAGACAAATCTCTGATTGCGGAAGTCCTGGGGCAGTCGAGCACACCATGCTCTGGGCCTTTCTGGTTAAACTATGCACTCCTTTACAGCCAGACTTTGATCCCTCAAGCCAAATGATCACTGGCCTTTTTCATGTGAGGAAGAGTGTAGCCGTGCCTAGTGATGCTCCTAGAGGTATTATAATCAAAATGTGATCATCAGCAGACAAAACTAACTTTCTGACTTTGATCCCTCAAATCGAGAATACCCTGTTTTAAATATACAAGGTTGAATGTGTGACTAGCACTCACAAACATAGATGTATTATTTGCACTTAAAAACAAAAAAAATTATTGTGCTCCCAGCAGCTGGATCTATAATGTTTTTAATGCTTGAGAAGCACAGTTTCCGCATTTGTACCTGTAGCAAGCTGGCGATTGTCTGTGAGTCTCTGTGGAGAGAATTATGTCAGATCTGTTACGTTATACAGCACCCAGGGAGAGGAATGGATACAATATTAACAAGCGTGTACAATCACCAACAGTTGCTAAAGTCCTGAGCGGGACAAGAGAGCCATCTGGAAGAGATCCCTCACATTTTAAATACATTTGAAATATACATGGTTCCCAAGGCTTTCTAATAATTTAGATAACATAAAATGTGTTCCTGAATGGCAGAAGTACAGTGTGGTCACCGTACTGGGAGGCAGCATTATACAACAGCGCATGCAGGCTTATCACCACTAATAGGTGCATGATTTTTATACACAATCCAAATCGTTCTAGTATGTTTCTTCAATAGTTTAAAGTACTTAAAAAGGTGCAAGGTTTATGTATATATTTCTGTTGCTATAGCAACAGAATCCCTCCACTTACCAGTGTCCACTGCTTGTATCACATGAGCATACACTGGAATTGATAAAACTCATAGAAAATATGAGTAGAGCTAAAAATATTATTCCGAAATTATTTCTGTGCTTCGTTTGGGCCCTAAAAAGTAATAAATAGGATTTTCCTAAAATATACAATATTTGGTTACATATCTTGGATCTCCAATAAACTTCGATTGTCATAAGCAACAGGACTGGCGACCATTATATACCAGAGGCTTAGTCAGCCTAACTGGAACACACAACCAGCCATGCTCATGAACATTTGATGACATCCGGCTTGCCAACTCCCAATTCTGTTTGACGAAGATCTTGAAGGCTTGATGATAGTGACAGGAGTTGTTTCCATGGTATCATTGGGGGGGGTTTGCTTCTGCCCCTGCATCAAGGGCTGGATCATTTTCAAAATGACCTTGGTGTTTTTACAGCAGTCAGTATTCGATGTGCTATTTCAATATACAGCAGCAAAATGACTCCCCGGTGTGCTGCCTTTTCCACTTTGGTAATTTAGTTAATCTATTATGGACAGATGCTTAAGTGGCACATAATTCACATAGAAACAGATGCAAAATGAAGCATATGGCAGAAAAAAGCTTCACTGTGCATAGGGAAAGTGTTTCTACACTTCACTGACAGAGGGAGTCTCACCTCTGAGTTGGGTAACATGAAGAACCTCTACAACCAACTTCCCCAGTCCCCCTCCCAAAATCTCATTATTATTGCTTCAAAAATAAAATGAGAAAATGAGCACAGTCTGAATTAAGGTCACCATTCAGCCTAAATATTCAAGATGGATAAGACATTGAATATATGAAGGTTGGATAAAAAAAAATAAGAAAACAATACAAACAATTGAAAGTTATATGGATGTGTTGTGAATTGGATATGTAGCGTTAGCATTTTATATAGAATAATTAAGCCTTATCACATGTACAGTGGCAAGAACAAGAAAGTGAACAGTGGAATTACCAGAATTTATGTATACGTTTGTCTTAAAAAATAATGGTCTGATTTTTATATAAGTTACAATCATGAACAAACACAATCATGTTGTAACTGTTAAGATGTGTGTGAATCCCTAGGCTAACTGGAGCCAGGAATTAGCAAAGCACCTGGAGTAAAATCAATAAAATGGGATTGGATGAGTGTTTTACAGCTGCTTTGATTTATAAAAAAAAAACTATTTGAGCTTTCTATTTACAAGAAGCATCTGTTGATGTGAACCATGGCTCACAAAATGGAAATGTCACAAGACCTAAGATCAAGAATCGTAGATTTGCATAAAAGTTGGAAAATCATCTCAAAGGGTTTACATATCCATCAATCTACTGTTTATCAATGGTTGAGGGTTTAGTACTGTGGCTACTCTTCCTAGAAGTGGGTGCCTGCCAGTACGACACCAAGGGCACAATGCAGAATGCTCAATGAGTTAAAAAATAATAATTGGAGGAACCATTTAAACTGGTTAACATCTCAGTTCATAGGTTTACCGTGTGCAAAACACTGAACAGGTATGTAGATCATGGCAGGAGACGTCGATGGAAGCCACTGCTCTCCAAAAAAAAAAACATTGTTGAGTGCCTGAAGTTTGCCAATGGCACCTTGAAACTCCACAACGCTACTGGGAAATGTTTTGTGCACTGATGAAACTAAGGTTGAATTGTTTGGGAAGAACATGCAGTACAACATATGTCATAAAAATGGCACTTTATACCAACATTAAAACATCATCTCAACAGTGCACAGTACAGTAGAGGGAGCATCATGATTTTTGGCTGCTTTGAGGCCTCGGGGGTCTGCTCAGCCTGCCATCATTGAGAGGATGATGAATTCCCTAGTTTATCAAGATTTCATACTGGATAATGTCAAGCTGGTTGTCTGCCAGATGAAGGTCAGTAGAAGTTGGGTGATGCAGAAGTACAATGCTTCATATTAAAGTAACTGCAGAATAGCTTCAAAAAAAGAATATCCACCTTTTGGAGTGGCACAGTCAAAACCTTAACCCAAACCTTAACCCAATAGAGATGCTGTGAAATGACTTTAAGAAAGCTGTACAGACCAGACATCCTAACAACAGAGCTGAGCATAAGCAGTACTGTAAGTAAAATTCCTACTGAACATTATGCAGGTCTATCCTGCAGCTACAGGAAGTTATTTCTGCCCAAGGAGGTTGGAACAATGATTAAATCCATCAATAAAGACAAGAAAGATTAACAATGCTTATGTGTTATAGCTTAAGCACCTTGAGGGTTATGTATAAAAACTCCAGCACTGCAAAATGTCGGAAGTTTTATAAAAAGGAGCAATCACCATTTGTTATTTGTATTAGACATGTGCATTCGTTTTCGGACGAATGCATTTTCGTCCGAAAATAGCATTTTCGTCCATTCGTCCGAAAAACGAAGAACGAAAATGCTAAAGTAACGAAAGCCGAATGAACGAATGGTTAATAAACGAAAATCATTCGTTCATTCGTCCATTCGTAGTACTATTGCATTCTATAAGCCGAAATAGAGTTCATAAAATTATGAATGGAGACTTTGCTTCATATTAAAGTAACTGCAGAATAGCTTCAAAAAAAGAATATCCACCTTTTGGAGTGGCACAGTCAAAACCTTAACCCAAACCTTAACCCAATAGAACGTTCGGTTTATAGACTTTCGGCTTATAGAAAACATGTAGTACTATTGCCTTTCTATGAACCGAACGAGAGCCCCATTCATAAGAATTTCTTATGAATGGGGCTCTCGTTCGGTTTATAGAAAGCCAATAGTATTACATTGAATTCTATAAAACGAACGAATAAAAATTAACAAAACGAAAATAATTAACGAATTTCGTCTGAAACGAATGCAGTAATGAACGAAATTCGTTTTAGACGAAATAAATAACATTTTCGTCCGAATGGACGAAAACGAAACGAAAATTTTAGTTTTGCACATGTCTAATTTGTATCACAATGTTTGATGAGCTGCAACCCAAAAAAAAAATCACCTTTGTGGATACCATTATGTTCATCATATCTTATTATTTACTACAAAAAAAAATCATAAAATATGATGAAAAAACAAACAAACAACACTTTTTCTAACTTTGACCTAAAGATAATGTAGACAAATACAAAAATTACTAATTAAGTTTTTTGTTTTTTTATTGCAATGTTGCTGACTGCCTCTAGGCTGTCTAGGCAGAGTTGCTGGACGTGCATTACTGGACACGTCCTTTGTCGTGAAGAGGTTAAACAACCTCATATCAAAAATGGAAAAATCGCTCTGGTCATTGACCAGGGACAACCCTCGGTCCTTAAGAGGTAATAGAATGCCAGTGGTACAAATAAAAGTAATGCATCATTTGATTAAAAATATGAACAAAAAATTGCCAGGGGAAAAATACAATGGTCAGAAAATGTTTATTTATGTGTTTAATCAAATGATGTATTGGATTTGAGTTGTACCAATGACATTCTATTAAAGCACAACATAAGATTCCTGCCACTTTAAACTATTCTTGAGTAAAAGCTGCATAAAGATATTTTTAGTACTAAACAGACAAAAAAAAAAACTCCCCAGAGCGATCCCACTATTTAGTGTTCAGATTTAGCATTTTACTCATACAGGCATTAATGGGCTATGGAAAGGCTAGGAGGCTACCAATTGAGCAGCACAACAGAGAGCAGGTTGTGAGACCGGCTCCCTCACTGGTATGAAAATGGGATTCTGTGGATCTCACACACACACACACATACCTCCCAATCCCCCCCCCCCCCCCCCATTATCGCGCGGCACCAGTGTTATTAGGGTTGCCGTAATACCTTTCAAAAGAATATCTGCCTTGGTATTGTCACCACAGACTTAACATTGGCCTCTAGCCAATTTTGTACCAGCTTGCCAGTAAAATTCCCGCTATATGGCCACCCTTGGTGTAATGAGCATCCACCAGTATTGTCTGAGGGAACGGTAATCTACCCTGAGTGATCCAGGTCAATGAGGTCCTTCCTGCACCATGAATGTGACCTATTTTCTTGGATATGGACAGATATTTTAGAAATGAATGATGCAGGTGATGCACCAAACTGCAGCTTGCAGGAAAGGCAAGGGCAATGTTTGTTTTAATCTCTGGTACATGGGTATATAAGTCCTGAGACACATATCCCCAAATAGTCATAAGATAAGTGAAAACGAACTCCTCCTGTACAGACTTTAGGAATATACAAAGAACTTGGACTTGTTATCTAGTGAATTTATCTGCCTACCTTACATTTAGCGATACATTATATTAACTGCAGGAGGCTGAAATTAATTAATTTCATGTGAGGTATTTTGTAGCTGAAAACCAAGGCCGGTCTTGCAAACTACTCAACTATATTGAGTTGTTTTCCTACACGTGGAGGAAAAAGGAAAAGACAGTAGGAAATGAAGGTTTGGAAAGCAGCACAGGGGATGTGGGAGCGCTAACTGCTTTTGAACCTGTCGGTTTTGTGATACGTTCCTGTCTGAGTTGACTTCCTAAATACACTAGACTGTAGAATGCCAGGAGTTAAACAGCTAGCGGTAGAATTCAAGCTAAGCGTTCCGCTGAGAGTAGAGGTGATAGACAAACTGCAAGACTTCTGTTTCTCTGAAGGAGAATTTCAAACAGAAAACAGGATGCAAAAAATGTGCTGTCATAATATACTTCAGGTGCCAACATAGCGCACTTGCACCTTTCATGAGCAATCCTTTCTTGTATTGTTCTGCAGAGTGTTATGCTTCTTTGCATTTCGTACAGTCCATTGGGCGGTGCTTCTGAGACACTGCAGGAAAAAATAAATAATGCATGTCCTGTGTTAAATGATGAAATATTAGGCATAGTCTATGGTAAACGTGATAAGCAAGGGACCACAAGGTCTCGGTAAAAGGACATCAAAGTCCGAGGCAAGGTCTGTGACCGTCCATGAAACATCTTGACAACAGCATCCCAAATCTGCTAACCGCTTAATAAATGACTAGACCTGCTGGATTTGAAAAAGGTCAAAGTGGACAAAGTCCATCAAAAAGATAGGGCTTCCCAACCTGGGGATATGCAATGTCTCCAGAGTGGAAGACAAAGTATTCGCCTGAATATTTGATATACTCTATTGTTCCAGTAACAGAGTTCCCCCCCCAAAAAAAGTGGGGAAAGGAAAGAACAGTAAAGTCTAACAAATTTGATAGAGGGTATTTATCTAAAACCTAAGTCAGTAATGACTACTAGCAAGTATGGCTAGAAAATTGAAGAGTGCATGATACTTTGATGAAAATTGGAAGGGGACATAATCTGTAAACATTTGGAAACTCCTGTTTTAGACACTAACCATGTTTTGTGTAGACTATTGTACAGTGTACCACCCGGACTCCCAGGCTGTGGCAGGAGAACAATTTGGACAACAGCAGACACTTAGAAGCATTCAGTTATAACATCATTTAATGTGCCAGAGCTCATTACAAAAAACATTCATTGTGACCTTGCCTTACAACTGGCTGCAGTAATTGCCTAAATAGAAACATTGAATGTGTCGGCAGATAAGAACCATTCGGTCCATCTAGTCGGCCCAATTTTTCTGAATACTTTTATTAGTCCCCCATTCCCGGTCTTCTAGCTAGGATAGACTTGTGTCTATCCCACGCATGCTTAAACTCCTTCACTGTGTTTACCTCTACCACTTCTGCTGGAAGGCTATTCCATACATCCACTACCCTCTCAGTAAAGTAACACATCCTGATATTACTTTTAAATCGTTGCCCCTCTAATTTAAGACTATGTCCTCTAGTATGGGCCTAGATTTCTGTTTTAGTTCCTTAGAAATTCCAGGAAGTTAAAGTATCCCTGCTGTCTCACCATTTCCCAAATTAATATCCAAATAAATATCAATCCCATGACCAAAAGTCCAAACGTTAAAGGAAGAAAGGAACAAGAAAAAAGTATTTCCAATAAAAAAATGTTGGAACCAAACAAGGATTTTATCTCAAAGTAAACAGCACCAAACTCTATATATTAATACACACTATGGGGTCATGTAAAAAACACATATGTACAACGTTTACGCCGGTTCTGTAATTTCTGGTAGTGCCGGCACCTGTTGCGCCAGCCCAGCCAATGAATTTTAAAAAATGAGGCTCTGTTTGGGAGGTGCCACTCCCGCACTGAAAGGGTTTATACTTATAAAAAGGCAAAATCTCCATTATACAGAACAAACAGTGATTGCCCCTTTTTATACCCTTCCTGATACTATTCATGACCGCCTATGTGTTTTATTGTATATTCATCTAAATTCGGTATTCAAAGCATCATTTTAAAATGACCTACTTTAATGCATATTAAAATTCAATAATTATAAAAGTTCACAGATTAATTAAAATGTGAATATCGATATTCTAGATATGATTAATTTGCACAAATATCAGGTTTGAAGCTTCTGCAGACCCAGTCCCAATCAACTCTCAGTATTTGGCTCGAAACTAGGAGGAAATAACTTTTTAACACCTTCGCAACAATGGACGTGTCAGGCACATCCTGCCGGGAACTCTGTTCCCGACAATGGACGTGCCTGTCATGTCCTGAGGTGAATCAAGCGGTTTTCACGATCAACGATCGCTAAAACTGTTTTAACAGTGCTGGTTGATTGCCTCGACATTGAGGCAATAACCAGCACTGAAATGTCTTTTCTGGGGCACCCACGATAGCCCCACGGAGCGATCGTGAGAGCCATATTGACAGAGCATGCTGCTCCGTCAATATGGCTATGCCCTCTGGAGGTCTGAGCTTCGGAAGTGAAAGTAACTTCACTTCCGTCGCTCTGAATATGCCACTTGACTGCCCCTAGTGGTAGTTAATAGCAAAGCAATGTAAAAAAATAAAAAGAAATATTTAATTAACTAAAAACTAGTTATATAGTTAGATTAGCCTATAGGATTAAAATTAAATAATTTTTAGCTTAAGGGATAGGGTTAAAATTAAATTAAAATTAAAATATATTAAGGGATAGCATAAGGGTTAGAGTTGGTATTAAATTTAGTGTTAAGGTTAAATTTTGGGTTCGGGTTGGGCTCAAAAGGTTAATATAGGAAAAAAACAAAAAATACTATTTTTGGTTTTTGTCCCATAACTCACAAAAAAATACTGAAAAATATGGAAACATGCATATTACTGAACTCGGGACAACATTTAAAAACTATTTAGATGGGGTCTTTTTTAATGATTGTATTTATGTAAATTATATTTTAGGTGAAAGTTAGTTAATTTTTCATCATATTTTATGATTTGTTTTGTAGTAAATTATAAGATATGATGAACATAATGGTATCTAATGAAAGACCTTCTTATGATGATAAAAAAACAACATATAATTTGTGTGGGTACAGTATGTGAGAAAGAAGAAAATTGCAGCTAAACACAAACACCCCAGAAATGTCAAAACAATTTTTCATCATATTTTATGATTTTTTTTGTAGTAAATTATAAGATATGATGAACATAATGGTATCTGATGAAAGCCCTTCTTATGACGATAAAAACAACATATAATTTGTGTGGGTACTGTATGTGAGAAAGAAGAAAATTGCAGCTAAACACAAACACCCCAGAAATGTCAAAACAGCCATTGTCACCAAGGGAAAGTCAAGGTGAAAATGTATTGTCACTAAGGGGTTAATGTGTTTTTTGCCAAATGATAAATAAACTTGTAATGTGTGGATACATATCTGTACAGCTGAATCCACATAAATAATGCATTCTGTGGCGAAGCAGGCAAAAGTTATATGCCCCTTAAAAATAGCTGAATTTATAAGAAGTAGGAAGAGTTAAGGTAAGATCTATTCAGGTTTACTTGAATATATTGAATAAAAAGATTTTGCAAAAAAAAACAAAAACTATTCAGGTTAAGAGCAAGAAAACTGCACCAATTCTGAAGGTGTGATTGAGAGACTTGGATGCTTAAGGTACAAAATAATAATACAGTGAAAAAATAATTATGCTTGAACTGGACCTTCAAAGCTTTGGAGAATTCCTTCCATTTGCCACTAGGGGGACATGTTGTTCTGTCTCATCGTAACAGAGGAAGTTGGTGCCATAATATATAAAAGCAGTGATTTACATACTGAAAATATATATATGGTGTGTGGGATACAAAAGATGAAGAAGCGGAGAAGATGAGGGGATTTCTTTAACAGACTAGTGTAGTCTCAGCTGTTCACAATGACCTAAGGGCAGTAAGGTTTATAGCTTTGTTTCCAGAAATGCAGAATGGCCATTTTCTTGCCGTTAACGCTTGCTGACAGCTGAAAGATGTATAGTGAACTTGGGGGGGGGGGGGGGGGGGGGAATGCTCAGTGTTTCAGTCCTGAAAGGTGATCCCTGATCCAGGGTGGAAATTCCAATATTGTGCTATATTATTATAATGTTAAAGGACAACTATTGGCAAATAGGGTTGCCACCTGGCCGGTATTTTACCGGCAGGCCGGTAAAAAATTGGCATCAGGCCAATGTTAAGTCTATGGAGACAGTACCAAGGCCGGTATTTTTTTGAAGAAAAGGTGGCAACCCTATTGGCAAAAACTTTTATCAGTCGTAGGCCCCTTAAGTACAAAATGCTTTAATGAAAAATTCCAAATTATGGTACCTTGTAGAGCCAGATGTGACTGTGTGCATGTGACTGTATGTGTGTGTGCGTATGTGAGTGTGACTGTGTGTATACATGCATGTGCATGCATGAATACGTGTGTGTGTGTATGCATGAATACGTGTGTGTGTGTGTATGCATGAATACGTGTGTGTGTGCGTGCATGAATACGTGTGTGTGTGTGTGTATGCATGAATACGTGTGTGTGTGTGTGTGCATGCATGAATACGTATGTGTGTGCATGCATGAATACGTGTGACTGTGTGTATGCATGAATACGTGTGTGTGTGTGTGTGCATGCATGAATACGTGTGACTGTGTGTATACATGTGTGTGTGACAACAGCACAAACAATGAACAGGGAATTTAAACAAAAGATAATAAAAGGGTATAGTTTATTTTGTCTCAGGATGTCTGCTACACATTGCAAACAGCAATGTTTATAAACACCCACTGCCACCCACAAACAGGAACAAACAGAGCAACCTGCTGACAATAGCTCTTGATCAATGAAGTCATGCAAATGCTTTAAAGGGAAGGAAATAATCCAAGCAGCCTTCTCCCTGCAGCCATCTGCGTGTCTGGCAGCTCATTCAGCTCTCTGATATACAGCACAAGCTTGTTTCCAAGCCCCTCCCCTATGCAACATATCTATAGCCAATCGTTATGCTTGGACTAACGAAGCATGCACCAGTAATTATTTACTCCGAGCTCCTCTACTATCATTCCTGGCCATTCACATGTCTATGTGTCAGCGGAGAAAGGCAGAATGTAAGTTGGGACACTTAGATAAGCCACACATAAATATTTTAGCACTGAGAATCTGAGTGCCAGGAGTGTCCTCCACACTCAACAAGACAATAGCTTGTTCATCCTTCTTTTACCCAGAATATACACCTGTGCTCTACATTTTCCAAGTGGGAGTCAATACCTACAGGTTCATTAAAAACAGTTGTTTTAAGTTTACACCATCCATAGAGCTGAACATTTGCAAACGCAGATGATTATCAGTATCTGTGAGGCTGTCAGAACCAGCTGAACACACACAGCAGAAAAGCTACAGAAACAACGCAACATAAATATAAACAAATAATAAATTCATGTCATCCGCACAGCACCCCAAATCCAGTCTCTCCATTAACCCCTTAAGGACACATGATGTACATATAAATATGTAAACAAGGGGAGTGACTAATTTTGTAAAAATATCATATCAAATACAAGGATAAATATGGCATCAAAAAGAAGTCATATGCTTATTGTTTATTGAGTACACTAAATAAGAATGCAAGAAATTACAGTTAAAAGTGTAGGGCTTTTAATGGACAACTACACTTTTTTAGTGTTTTTCTTTTTTGGAAAAAACGTATACTTTATTTCATTCACTCGGCCCCTGCTAGGAACATTATGAATGTTACATCCAAACTGAATTGCTGACAATTGTGTTGGCAATGCAATTTGGAAGATACCTGAGTGGTGAACAATGGGCGCGTAGTTATTTTGGATGGAAGATGAGGAACCAGGGCATCGCTGACCACTATTGGAACCTGGTTTATTTAATGGTTTATTTTATTTTACAGGGCCCGCTTTGTGTGCCAGGGGTTGTGCAGTGATTTCCCTGGCCACCCTCATGCAGTGGTGTATCTTGGTTTTGTGCTGCCCTAGGCAGACAAAATTTGCCCCCCCCCCCCGCCCCGATGCACACCCATGACATGACCCATATCCCACGTTGCACACCAAGGACATGCCCTATCACCCCATTTACATGCCTCCATCACCCCATTACATACACATTGCCAATATTATTTGTCATTAATATTCCCCAACCAATTTGCCCAATAATATACCAGTATTTGCCATTTAATCTGCCACTGCCAATTTGCTCAATATTATGCCACTATTATTTGCCATTTAATATGCCCCTGCTAATTTGCCCAATAATATGCCAGTGTTTTATTCCATTTAATATTCCCCAGCCAATTTGCCCAATAATATGCCAGTGTTATTTGCCATTAATATGCCCCATCCAATTTGCTCACTAAGTGCCAGTGTTATTTGCCATTTAATATGCCCGTGCTAATTTGCCCAATAATATGCCAGTGTGATTTGCCATTTAGTATGCCCCAGCCAAGTTGCCCAATAATATGCCAGTGTTATCTGGTATTAATATGCCCCAGTAAATTTGCCCAATAATATGCCAGCGTTAATTGCTATTAATATGCCCCAGCCAATTCCCAATGCATCCCCCCATCTCTCCCAATGCACTTACCTTTTTCCCTGGTGGCTAGTGGCAGGCAGCATGGAGTCCTCCATGCTGCCTGTTCGGCTCCCCGGCGGTTCTGCCGACAGGTCATGTGACCCAGCGCGCGTATGACGACAGCGCGCCCGTCACGTGACCTGTCGGCACTTACGTGTCACACTGCACAGGAAGCCGAACAGGCAGCACGGAGGTTACTCTGTGCTGCCTGTTCGGCTCCCCGTGCAGCCTACTGGCAGAGCGATGGTGAGGGGGGATCTTCTTTTTTTTAAAGGGGCGGCTTTTTAAAAAAAATATATATATATTTTTCTCAGTGCTGGGGGGCGCTGCCTCCCACCAAAATTTGCCGCCCTAGGCATCCGCCTAGGATGCCTCGCGGTAAATACAGCACTGCCCTCATGGCACTCAAAGGGTGGACTTTTTTTTTCCAGGTATGAGGGTCTATTGAAGATCATCCCCATCTACCTGTTAAAGATAGAGGTAGGGGGGTAGGTACAGTAATTTAATTTGGCCATCCTCTGGCACAAGAGGGAGATAATTTGTGATCATGATATTTTTTTATCTAAACAAGGCTCGGGGCATAGTGCCCCCGAAGCTCCGTGGGGGGCTTTTAATTATTTTATTTAAATGGGGCTTAGGGACATAATGATCACAAAGCCCCCTGGGGGCCAATTAGTTTGTCTAATCGGGGCCTCAGACACGAGGCTGCCGACCCCAGACTTTTTTGGGGGGCGGGGGTGTACTAGGGGACAAAGTGTGGCTAGTACACCCCCAGCCCCCAGGAAATAGGGAATAACAAAGATTCGTGAAAAACAATGTTATTTCCTTACCACAGTCCAAGTGCCTTAACGCACAGTATTTTTGCGGTCCTTCAGAAGGAACTTTAACTTTTCCCATCGTTAATGGCTGGCATAGAATTCAGGCCAATAAGTTACTTAATTTCTATTCTTTCATTAAAGCATGTATATATAAAATTCCTCTTGACTCATTTTAAAAACAACTCAATACTTTGATGCAACATGAAACTATAAATGGTTTAAATTGAGTTTCTACATCATTTATCCCTTGGGGCATATTTACTAACTGCAATTCTAGGACTAAGCGGCCAAGTAAACAGCAGGAGCATTCCGTTAGTTTCTATGGCGAACATTCCATTTTTAAAAAAAATTGCCACAAATTTTCTGTATAAATAATAATAATAATAACTACTATTTATATAGCACTTTTCTTCCAGCGGAACTCAAGATGTTTTTTTTTTTTTTAGCATTCTCGGAATTAACACAATCGGCTGCTGAATAATAGATGTTATTATTACTCAATCAATGGTACTGATTTATCCATCTCAGAAGTCCGGACACCAGAGAATGCAATCAATCATGACCACTGAATTACAGTCCTAAATCCTGCTGTCCATCCAAGTTCTACCTCTGTCACGCGGGACAGACCGCCCAAAAGGTGGGACAGTTGGGGGGGTTTGGTGTATGCTTAAAGGGACAATAACTTCTTTCATATATGCTCCTCATGTCAAAAGTTTAGTTGCCCTACCATGAGGATAAACTGGCGTGTACTTTTAATGTTTAATGTTGTCCTCTGACTGGCAGCTGCCATGCTTCTATCTCTTCCTCTAATGACTCAAGGATTTCCTTTAATTTTCAATGTACTGGAGCTTTGGAACCGACCCTGGTTTGCAATTGTTGGACAGCAGCTCCCATACCACCAATCTGGTGTTGGATCTGAGATTCACAGTGGGACACAGTTGTCACATAGACAGTTTTCAGAATTCCAAAACACCATAAAATAGATGCACATTCCAGCAGCACAATATCACAGAGAAAATATAAAGATAAATACCAGTTTCTGGGCAATCACAAGCCTCCTGTGGGTTCAAAAATGGACTCTGCCAAAACACCGTACACATTGCTATTACAGCCACAAGAGATTCACAGTAGCGACCTGCAACATAACAAGAGGCAAGCTACCTCTTTTCCATACTATTTACTAAAATTAATTTGTTGCCAAGTTCACAAATGTCAAAAATGAATACTGAACACTTGTGTAAACATAATACATCTGAAACATTTCGTATTGCAGTTAAAATATTTATTTTATTCCCCTTATTTAGTAAAATATTAAACTTTGAAATAGTATTTTGTTTTTGAATTGTGTAAACATTATAAATATGAAATATTCGTATTGTCATTAAAATATTTATTTTATTCCCATTGTTTAGTAAAATAATAATCAGTGAAATAGTATTAGAGACTAAATATATTATGTATATAGTAAATGTATGCATGAAGCTCATCTAGAAGGAGTTGCCATAATTTTGATGTGATGCTTTTATTTGCAGCTTGGTTTTATTGCTGTATCACTGTTTATTTCTTGCAATTTATTACACCTTAACTTTTAGAAACTTTTTCTTTCCCGACTGCAAAAAATATTTGTAGTTTTATCTTTTTTCCCGAGAGTTATCGGACAGAAAACCTTGGCATTCAGAATCCAAATAAATCTCTTACTCTCAGCTTATAGTCCACCTATTTGTCAAGCTCCCAATGTTGGCAGTGTAATTGTTTTAAAAACTTTTGGCAACAAACATACATTTGATTTATGGGATTCCTAAAACATAGAAGTGTTTATGGAAACACAGAGTACAATGTAATAGGATAGCAAGGAAAAGCGGTGTAAAATAACAGTACATAAACTAAAGTAACAACATTTCTCAGACATCTAAATATCTTCAGCACAGATCTTCCTTCATCTTGGGTCAAGTTTCTAAACATGGCCGACCCCTGATAGAGCTATGTGCAGCAATGAGGACTCAATAAGATACTTTAGTAGTATTCCTTAATTAAAGCATTTCAATTTAAAATGTCTGCACTAAATGCCGCCTTTCAATTAAACATATGTGGATTATTGGCGTACTGATGTCCTTTCGTTTATATCCATCGAAGATCAGGGTGCGCTCGTCCTTGCGGAAATCCAACTGCTTTGTAAACAAGAAAGATGCAATCCCAAGCAAGAAAGATGCAACCCCAAGCAAATTTCATGATTCAGTTTGCTTTGGAAGGATTGTCCTTCCTTCCCAGCCTGTTTGTTCAAATGATCCATTGTACATGTTGGCTTCCTGCCATTTTGATTTACTGAGTACCAAGCAGTTTTATATATTATTTTGAGCACTTAGACCCAGAAGACTTAAAAATAGAAATATTTTTTATTTTTTTTGCATGGTACTCCCAAGTGTTTTAGATTAAATTGAAAAGGAAAAAAACAAGTATAAGGTTTAATTTTATTTTTTTCGCATTTAGTATGCACAGCATGGGAAAAACTTACAGAATCAGTCAATTACCCATGGCTAGCTTGTAGCTGTGTTTGAATTATTTATCAATAGCTAATATTTTTTTAAAAAATGGAACCTATCATTTTTTTTGAAATTATGTTTTATATGAACAGTAGTCAATCTATTTTCAGACAAAAAGAGCCAGTTGGCTCGTATGTAGCCAGTGGAAACGTGGAATAACATTCCAGTGGATATGGTATGGGATAATATGTTAAAGGAATCATATTTTATTATTTCAATTTTAGTACATAAAGTGCTTCTCACTCTAATACAGCTGGCAACAATTGCCAAACATAATAGAAATAAGGTGTTTTGGTTATATAAATTGTGTTGGTCAAATAAATTGTCCAACGCGCACATAAGTTCGCCCACCATGTCAAGGCGCGCTCAATAGGTGGAGAACTAAGCTCGCTTACTATCTAGTGGCCACACAAAGCAATTTATACGGATACCAAAACCTCTTTACTCTGTTGGAGGAGGCCTAATTAAAGGGACTCTATCACCTAAACATTTATTTTTAATGTGAATGTAGATAATAAAAAAAACGATTGAAAATGATCTATACATCGTGTCTCATAGTGTCTCATACTTATGACATCACCTGTGACTTAATGTGAAAATTACACATTTGCCATCGAAAAGAAGTTGATTTGCATTTCAAGTCATTTTTCTCCTAATTTAGGCATTTGCTTGAAATTTTGTTAACACGATGTAGAGATCGTTTTGAGTCATTTTTTATATTCTCTACATTCACAGTTAAAACAACGATGATACAGTCCCTTTAGAAAGAACCATTTTCTTCTATATGCGTTGGTGTCACAAATCTCAAGTACATGGTTGTTGGCTAGTGCACACCGCACACTGCACTCTTTCAATGGCAGAACAAATGTCTGGTAGCAAATTACTCTGCACCAGCGGCATGTGCTAAAAGGTAAAAATGTGTCTTTCCAGACCGGCGGTAATGTGAACATTAAGGGATTGAAGATTAGCATGATACATGCATACATCGCAGAGCCTTGATTGATGCAAGATGCTACGTCGATTATTCACACCTGGCAGCCCATGTACGTAGCCTCTTCACAGAAGGGTTGGGCAGTGTCCCTCTAGGTGTTGTTGGATTACGACTTATATACATCTTAGCTAGCTTAGGTGGCTGAGGATTGTGGGAAATATAGTACTGGACTGTCCAATAGAGGATTACCACGTTGAAAGGAGTGTGCTGGAGACTAAATGGGGGGTTTGTACGTAATATAATATTTCAAGCCAAATAATAAAAAAAAATCTGATAGACGTTCTATATAGGATCGATGTAGACTGTGTTCAAAATGTACTTCCTTTTTAGTACACAGGATTGCATAGCTGCCAAAAGTTCCAAATTTCTGGGGCACTAATACTGCGCTCCAGACCCATGGTTTCTGTATTCTCCCTCATTATCACGCAGTCACGTAGCTCCACCTCCGCGTCCTGGCAACCTGTCAAAAAATGCTGGCAGGTAAGGGGGTGAGTATCAAGACTGCCAGAGAAACAGAGGAAGAATGTTACTACACACATTGACTTTTCTATGCTATACAACCAAGAATCCTCCCTAGGTAATAGTTCATTTTTTTTTTGCTGAGCCCTAGACTTTTAACACTGACGTCACTACAATCTACAAAGATATTCACATGTTTCAGGCAGAGAGATGCTCAGCAGTTGTTTCCCTAAAGGGTGAGTCTATTTGTCATGTAGATTTGGTAGTTTTAGTTAAACCGTTTTTATTTGTTATTAAATAAAACTAATATCCGACTATTTAGACAAATACACTAACTACAGAAAAACAGAAAAAACACCCAGACGACGGAGTATAGACACTTAAAATGTGGAAAATATGATAATGGTACAAGATAGAATGTACGTTTTTTCAAACCATATATACTGTGCAAAATAGCAGGTGAAAGAATAAGCAAGAGTAAAAAATATATATAAACGCAAAACCACAAGGTGAAATTTATACAAAAAACATTAAGGTAAAAAATGGGGGGGAAAAGTATAATATATACTAACTACCAAGCAGTCAAATTAATAATTCAATTCTCAGTCTGGCACATTAAAATCTAGATTATTTGGACTAACAGTACCTATATAGAAGGATTTGTTAGCTAAAAAGCAACCTAAACATTGCTTGTCCTGTGATCTATACATTATGTTAGCAGAATTCCAAACAAATGCTTAAATTAGGTTAAAATTGTCTCGTATTTATGACATCGCCTGGGATTTTGTATTCAAATTAAGCTAGTCAAACTGGATTTTTTTTTAAACTCCATTAATAGCTGTAGAATTCAGCTCTAGACACCCAAAAGCTGTACCTGAGAATTCATCTCCAGACACCCAACAGCTGTACCTGAGAATTCAGCTCTAGACACCCAACAGCTGTACCTGAGAATTTAGCTCTAGACACCCAATAGCTGTACCTGAGAATTCAGCTCTAGACACCGAACAGCTGTACCTGAGAATTCATCTCCAGACACCCAACAGCTGTACCTGAGAATTCAGCTCTAGACACCCAACAGCTGTACCTGAGAATTCAGCTCTAGACACCCAATAGCTGTACCTGAGAATTCAGCTCTAGACACCCAACAGCTGTACCTGAGAATTCATCTCCAGACACCCAATAGCTGTACCTGAGAATTCAGCTCTAGACACCCAACAGCTGTACCTGAGAATTCATCTCCAGACACCCAACAGCTGTACCTGAGAATTCATCTCCAGACACCCAATAGCTGTACCTGAGAATTCATCTCCAGACACCCAATAGCTGTACCTGAGAA
Source organism: Pelodytes ibericus (assembly GCA_036172795.1). Classification (NCBI taxonomy): domain Eukaryota; kingdom Metazoa; phylum Chordata; class Amphibia; order Anura; family Pelodytidae; genus Pelodytes; species Pelodytes ibericus. The sequence goes on along the minus strand of CM069868.1, from coordinate 17,643,966 downwards.
TTCAGCTCTAGACACCCAACAGCTGTACCTGAGAATTCATCTCCACACACCCAACAGCTGTACATGAGAATTCATCTCCAGACACCCAATAGCTGTACCTGAGAATTTAGCTCTAGACACCCAATAGCTGTACATGAGAATTCAGCTCTAGACACCCAACAGCTGTACCTGAGAATTCATCTCCAGACACCCAATAGCTGTACCTGAGAATTCAGCTCTAGACACCCAACAGCTGTACCTGAGAATTTATCTCCCGACACCCAATAGCTGTACCTGAGAATTCAGCTCTAGACACCCAACAGCTGTACCTGAGAATTTAGCTCTAGACACCCAATAGCTGTACCTGAGAATTCAGCTCTAGACACCCAACAGCTGTACCTGAGAATTCAGCTCTAGACACCCAACAGCTGTACCTGAGAATATAGCTCTAGACACCCAACAGCTGTACCTGAGAATTCAGCTCTAGACACCCAACAGCTGTACCTAAGAATTCAGCTCTAGACACCCAACAGCTGTAACTGCGAATTCATCTCCACACACCCAACAGCTGTACATGAGAATTCATCTCCAGACACCCAATAGCTGTACCTGAGAATTTAGCTCTAGACACCCAATAGCTGTACATGAGAATTCAGCTCTAGACACCCAACAGCTGTACATGAGAATTCAGCTCTAGACACCCAACAGCTGTACCTGAGAATTCATCTCCAGACACCCAATAGCTGTACCTGAGAATTTATCTCCCGACACCCAATAGCTGTACCTGAGAATTCAGCTCTAGACACCCAACAGCTGTACCTGAGAATTCAGCTCTAGACACCCAATAGCTGTACCTGAGAATTCAGCTCTAGACACCCAACAGCTGCACCTGAGAATTCAGCTCTAGACACCCAATAGCTGTACCTGAGAATTCAGCTCTAGACACCCAATAGCTGTACCTGAGAATTTATCTCCCGACACCCAATAGCTGTACCTGAGAATTCAGCTCTAGACACCCAACAGCTGTACCTGAGAATTTAGCTCTAGACACCCAATAGCTGTACCTGAGAATTCAGCTCTAGACACCCAACAGCTGTACCTGAGAATTCAGCTCTAGACACCCAACAGCTGTACCTGAGAATATAGCTCTAGACACCCAACAGCTGTACCTGAGAATTCAGCTCTAGACACCCAACAGCTGTACCTAAGAATTCAGCTCTAGACACCCAACAGCTGTAACTGCGAATTCATCTCCAGACACCCAACAGCTGTACCTGAGAATTCATCTCCAGACACCCAATAGCTGTACCAGAGAATTCAGCTCTAGACACCCAATAGCTGTACCTGAGAATTCAGCTCCAGACACCCAACAGCTGTACATGAGAATTCATCTCCAGACACCCAATAGCTGTACCTGAGAATTTAGCTCTAGACACCCAATAGCTGTACATGAGAATTCAGCTCTAGACACCCAACAGCTGTACATGAGAATTCAGCTCTAGACACCCAACAGCTGTACCTGAGAATTCATCTCCAGACACCCAATAGCTGTACCTGAGAATTTATCTCCCGACACCCAATAGCTGTACCTGAGAATTCAGCTCTAGACACCCAACAGCTGTACCTGAGAATTCAGCTCTAGACACCCAATAGCTGTACCTGAGAATTCAGCTCTAGACACCCAACAGCTGTACCTGAGAATTCAGCTCTAGACACCCCATAGCTGTACCTCCACCCCCTCTCGGATCTAAAGTTGACAAACATGCCGGAGGTTACATTTTTGGCTTTAATTAAAACTAATGTCATTTGGTTGCTAATGGGTCATTTAATTGGGTCAAATGTTATTTGACCCAACATTCTATTTTTTGTCATTATGGACTCCAAAATCTGAAATTGAACTAGAAACAGAGCTATTCCATTAGATACCTTTACAGGAAGGATGCTGTGCTTTATCACAAACTGTCAATACATTATGCTCTTGCTCACAGTCTTCTGCTAATTATGTAGTGCTCTGCTTAACATTCAATTTAAGACTTTCAGTGCGGAAAATGATGCCAGTGGCTTTGCTGAGCATACACGAGCCCTGTTAATCCATCAATTTAACTGAAAGTGATTGATTGCCTGCACATGTGGCGCCTAAACCACATTTATTTTTAGCTTCATGTGGCACAATTTCAACCCTGACAATGAAAACCATCAGAGTGATTTAGTGACCACACAGCCCAGCTGGACCTGCCGTTTGCTGACAGTTTTGCTCTATCACATCATTGCTTTTTTCCCCCCCACTCTTTCCTGCCTAAAGATTTCTAAACACATGTGCCAGACGTCGACAGAATGGACAGAGCCGGGTCGGAACTGATCTAGTAATGCTAGGGTAGGATAATGCTGCAGTTCCACATCGATAATGAAATTCCGGATTTCTAGGAACTGATAAGATCTAGGTTCTTCATCAGGGCAGAAGAATCTGGACAGGTTATAATTGGTTTCTCTTAGAGAGGGACAAACCTTAAAGAGGAAAAGTGGTCCATTCGCAGTCAAAAATAAGAGATAACGTAAGAGAACACAAATACTTCTCATATGTTAAAAGGGGGGGAAAAAGACTCTGGAGACTGCGCAAATTAGATAATATCTTGGTTTGAAGTGCAGGAAAACAATAGAACTAAAGGGCCTACCCAGTATGTACTATTTGGCCCTAATTATACTTGGATTGGGTAGATATCTCAGAAATCTGACGATCCAATATCCTTGAATTCAGGACCGAATTGCCTGTTCGAGCCATTCAGTAACCCAAGCATTGTAAGCATTCGAATTTTCACTATGAAAACCATAGACTTTCGGCTACCCAATATGACCTAATCACACCCCAGCATGCGCTAATCACTCCCCAGCATGCGCTAATCACTCCCCAGCATGCTCAGAATTCAGGAAACATACACAAAACACTATGTAGGCTTCAAATCACATCAAAGTTCCATGGTCTGTGCAGCTTGGCTCCATTCAATACACCTGAGTTAATTTTTCTCAAATCCATCCACGGCAATATAACAGTTTGGAGTAAAATCATTGGTAAGTGATGACTCACATCACTGAATAGAAACCATTCATTTTCCTCAACGTCCTAATTGTGATTAAACATTTGTTCACAGGAAGTTGTCAGACAAGAATAGCATTCTTTGATGAAGTGAAATAGAAGAGAAAAAAAAAGACCTAAATACATGGAATTTGTAATAATAATCACATTCATGAGGGTCTAATTACCGTAAATAAATCTACATATATATTGATACAAAAATATATGCTAATAATCTAGAATGAGCTATAAATTGAGCTGGATAATTAAAAAGTATGGTAGTGTGCCTAAGGCACTCCCAAGACACAGAGTTGATAAGTGCACGGGCTGTATTTTTTAAATCTAGTTTTATTTTCATAGGATTTACACTGTGTGTTAGCATCATTAGAGAGAAACCTTGGGGCACACTGTTACTCCTTTTTTTTTTTTTTTTTGGTGATCTAGTGTGAAGAAGCAATAAGCTCTCCCACAATGGGCACAATGACTTGGTTCATGCAAGTACAAATGATGATGTCATATCTGGTGCCTTACTCTCTTCTCTGTTGAGTAATAAAACAAACTGTGCTTGAACAGGCACAACGTTAACAGGCCCAGCAGCTAACTCTTAGAGACTGGGTCCCCACTTAAAAAATAACTGGGACCATATCATGTTTCCCAACTGTTCTTCTTTTGCGCGGGTCCCGATTTGGAGGCTCGATTCCTCTGTCCCGCCGAGTTCTATCATCTCTTTTCAGGACAGGTTCAAAATCCCAACGTCAGGGAAACCAGAGAATGCATACTGTGCATGCAGACTCGGAAACACTGAGACCCAACCACCCAAGCTATATTCTTTGGGCTGAAGTATGCCCCTTACTACTGTGTTGCACTACATAAAGTTGGATACCATCTGTCTATGTTGTTGTTAGTTAACCACTAGTGTTGGGACACCTAGATTTCACCGACATTGCACGCAAAGGGGCATAGTCAGAAAAATGGGCTAATTGGTTCTTAAATGCCCTTACAACCTATAATTATATGTTCTCTCCAATGTTTATGTTAATTTGCAACTCTGTAATCATTTTTTTCTTGCTCAGTTAATTGTAGTGGAAAGGTTTTAGCGGCTCGTTAAATAATATCAGCCTGAAACGATCCATTACAGGCTGTAGAGAAAAATCATCATTATATTACATTTCTACTACCCCAAGACATTTCCTTAAATCAAGGCACAAATGTCGTACTTCCACTTTGGGTAATAGTAAATTACATTTATTATCACTGTTTAAATGTAGAGTTAGCAAGAAATATGCTTGAAGGAAGATTCTCCAAGATGTAGAATTTCTGGTTATGGAAAGAGATTTTTAGCCACAGGCCATAAAGTGACTGTCCTTTGTGACAGGTCACTTGCCCTTTTTGACTAACATAATTCGGCATACATCGTAGAAACAGCCTGTGATGGTGAGTGACAAATATTTTTCTGACTTGTTTTCTCAAGATAACAAGTTTTTTTTCTTGAGATAACAAGTTATTTTCCCAAGAAAACCACATGTTATCTTGAGAAAACAAATCAGAAAAACATTAATATTACATGACTTCTCTCGGCTTCCGCGTTCTTTAGTTCCCTCACATTACAATGGTATTGGTAGAGAATTTAGAGGGATTTAGATAAACCAAAACATACTGATATACAAGGTAGGTTGCAAGCTTACAATCTTAGCAGAATGGGGGACAGCAGGTGCTACAGAAGGCAGAAAACGTGATGGAACGCACATCGGGGGGTCTGTGTCAGCTACAGAGGTAGCATTACTGTGTTATCATTAATTCCACAGAAAGGTTATTATAGGTATTTACTAGACATGTGCATTCGTTTTCGGACACATGCATTTTCGTTCGAAAATAGCATTTTCGTCCATTTGTCCGAAAAACAAATAACGAAAATGCTAAACTAACGAAAGACGAATGAACGAATGGTTAATAAACGAAAACCATTCGTCCATTCGTGCTATTGGCATTCTATAAACCGAAATAGAGTCGGTTTATAGAATACCAATAGCATTACATATACATTCCATAAACCGACATAATCAATGACTTTCGGTTTATGGAATGCATGTAATGCTATTGGCTTTCTATAAACCGAACTAGAGTTCCCATTCATAAGAATTTCTTATGAATGGGGACTCTAGTACGGTTTATAGAAAGCCAATTGTATTACATGTATTCTATAAGCCGAAAATCTATAAACCGAAGGTCGTTCGGTTTATAGACTTTCGGTTTATAAAATACATAGAATTACATGTAGAATTACAAGGCAGCACAAAACCAAGATACACCACTGTACACAGCTATTCTGGAACCAGCATGTTTCCTGCAGGAAGTTCTACAGTGCTTGACCCAGTATGGGGCCAATCCTCCAGCAGAGGTGATTAGTGCAGTACTAACAGAGGTACATCAGCTCAAGATGGTGGCACTTAAATGGCGGGCACAAAAGATTTTGGGCTGTGCTCAGCAGCATGCCCCAAAGAAAGAGGAGTTTGTTGAGTTATCCAATTTACCACTTAAAAAGATGCTGACCCAGGAGGGGTGGATGGGACTGCTGTCTGCACACCTGGGTCCCAGGGATGCTGAGCAGTTGTCCCAGCTCCCCAAACCCTCTGCATGGGGGTCCTTGCAACCTTGCAGCCTTCCAAGCCTGACTGTGACACTCTCGCAGTGTCCAGTCCTGCCATCCACTTTCCCCTTGTTCCAGAGTTTGACTGCAGCCCTCCTACAGTGTCTGGTAAGGATCTTACAGCAGAAGCACTGGCCTCAGAGGATTGGGTGGATCTGATTGATCTAATGGATTTTACCATAGAGGATGTTAACCCAGGAGGTGTGGATGGGACATTTGTCTCCACTCCCAGGTCCCAGGAATGCTGGGCAGATGTACCAGATCTCCCACCCCTTTTCATGGGGGGTCCCTGCAGTCTTGTATCCTTCCACGCCTGACCATGACACTTCCGCAGTGCCTGTACCAGCAGTTCCAGACGAGTCACTTGCCTCGGGGCAGAATGCCGCTGCTCTCTGCCTGTCCCTATCTATAACCCCTGAACGTCCCCGTCCGCCACTCAATGCCCCAAGTCAAGCACTGGTATTGGGGCAGAATGTCGCTGACCTCTGTCTACTCCTACCCGTGACCCCGAAACTGATTCCTTTTCCCTGCCTGTTGCCACAGATGGAGTGTTGGTACCCATGTTCCCAGAGACGACTGGGGACACCCCCTGCACTTTGCATTAACTTTACAATGGATATGCTGTTCAAATAAATGTTCATTCCTGTTCTACTCCTATACTGGTGTATTCTGGTACTTGGCGTAAATGGTTGAGGTTCCTTTCTCGTGAGCTGGAGTAGCTACCTACAACATTGGTTCTGTCTGGTGGTTTGAGGTGGCTAATCCCAGCAAGGATGGTACCCAGCCGGGGTACCAGGGGGTTCCGGCACATAAGCCTTTACATATGTTAGTTTATTAGGCAATGAATATTTGAAGAACTGAACATTTCATCTCACCATTTGGACTAAACACGGTGCTGGCAGAAACCTGGGGAGTTTTTTGTACCTGTCATTTGGGTATGGTTTTTTAGTGCCTAGAGTACACAGGTTAAGGTGTGAGTGCCCTATGTTACAGACCTGCTTTCTCAGCACTGGGACTATCTCCGTGTGATACCCAAGTCCTGAGGTTTTTTTGCAGTTTTTTGGAGTTTTCCATGCTAAGCACAGGTTTGTCCCTGTACAATGTATAGCTAAACTGGTATCAACTCACCTAATGTGGCCCAAACTCACCTGCAACTCATCTTTTAACGAATAGCCACCGATGATAACAATTAATATCATAACAATTACTTTTCCCCTTTTTATGCTGCTTTATTTATTATCATCATTTCTTTTATTTATTATCATCATATTAGATCTATTAAAACAATCGCTGTGGTGGAACAAGGCGCTTTGGGGCTTATTTGTGTCCTTGCTTTAGTATAGTACTTCAAACCTGCATTTCTATGGGGTAAGAATAGCTTAGCTTCTAAGAGCACAAGAACTGAGGATATATAAAGCTTTCACATAAAAACAACTGTACATTAATCAGGTGAACAAAATTACTTTGGAAACTTCACCTCCTGGCTACCATCAAAGAGAAATAGACATCAGAGAATGAGACTCAATAGAATAAAGTATTGCAATAGCAGCATCTTCACTCTGCTCAGTTAGGACACGGCTGGCACTTAGAGGAGTTTGTAAAGAAATACATTAGAAACAACACAGGGTCAAGCCATATCTTCCACTGCCATTTCCAAAAAACATGGTACTAAAATGGTACTGAAATATCTAACACTTACATTAATACAATCTCAACATATTACCTTCTGGCTAGCTTTGTATCATGGAGATAAAGCACCTGAAGATCTCATTGTTATATCACAGGCTATCACACACAACTCTACTTCTCCTTTAAACCATATGCTAATGACCCGACAAGCCTCATCAGGAGTTGTGGATAAAACCGAGTTGCCCATGGTGAGGGGACGTTGGGCAAACAATGACATCTCATCAGACGAGGCTCTAGACTTTGGGAGGCCTTAGGCGAAAGACAAACACGAGACCCTCACACACACGGCTAATTAAATAAAGTATATGCAGGTGATCATAAAAATGAACTGATATGAATAACATATTTTAAGTTCATACTTAAATCCCAGCAACTAGGAATTCACAGCTCCTAGAATTGTAATTGTCTCATTATTATTCTACAAATATCTATAAACAAAAACACTTGGTATAGATAAAAACTGTGTTGCTGACTTACTCACATCCTTATTGCCGTGTCCTAAATGTGATACACGGTTCATCTGATCGGTTTGTGAGTATTCATTTTGCGAGTGCCATCTTTGATCTCAAACAGCTCCCCAGTGCATCTTGTCCCCAATCAGCTCCTCAGGGCCGTCTGTGTGCCCAATCAGCTCGTCAGGACCATATGTGTGCCAAAACAGCTTGTCAGGGCCATCAGTGTACCCAAACAGTTCCTCAGGGCTATCTACGTGCCCAAACAGCTCATTCAGGCCATCAGTGTCCCCAAACATGACACTGCTCTCATTGTCCTCAAATAGCTTGGCAGGGCCCCATACAGCTTATCATACCCACTCAGCCAGCCCACACTCATTCATTGACACACTCAGCCAGCACACACTCACAGATACACTCAGTCAGCACACACTCACAGACACACTTAGCAAGCACTCAGCCTGATGGAGAAGGGCTCAATGTTAAAGTGGTCTCACAGACCCCGTTGTGCTGGCGCTTCTGCGCTGCCTGCTTGCTCTTCCTCACAGCGCTGGATGCACCGTGACAGTGGGGGTGGAGCGGAGTGGTCCTCTTCAGAAACGTAACAGCGTGCAATCCACACGATCACACACAAAGAGGGAAAAAAGGAATCTTAAGGGGCGACATGCCACCCCTTAAAATGCCGATGTCCATGGCACCGATGTTAGTGTAACAGGGGGCATAATAGCAGCTCATGTCACATCAAAGGCTATTAGGTGAGTTAGGCAGCCACGAGGCACCCGCGAGTCCGAGGCCTTAGGTGGCCACCTAACTTGTCTAATTATAGAGTCGCGTCTGCATCTCATGATCACTCTACTGGCAAGGGAACTTGGAGGCTCCAAACTGATTAGTTCAACAGAGGTACGAAATCTCAGGGTGTTGATTGATTCTGGAGTCATTAAACCAGCAAATAACTCCTGTAATAATACCAGCCTTCTTTCTTCTGAGAAACAGATCCAAGGACAGATACATTGCCAGGATACAACATGTAATTCTAGCGGATGATATGGCAACATTAATCAATGCATATGTGAGTTCTCATGTCTTGGTTATATCATGCCTCATCATGTAATGGACCTTACTTGGGCCTCCCCAGGAATTCAGCCACACTGCCCCCATATTCAAGAACTCCTTACCATGCTCAGCGAAGCACTATCATTACAGAATTTTTTTTTAAAAGCTTAAGACCCACCTCTTTTATCAGACATCCAGTCATCCCATCTGACCACAAGGAACTGTTCATTACTATGTTTATATTCCTGTAAAATGCTTTGAGTCTCACAGGGAGAAAAGTGCTATAAAAATTTATTATTATTCAATGCTTTTGAACACTACAACAGGTATTGTTTGCGATGTTTCTTCAGAGAAATTGTCTGTCAGGCTCCTTTGTTAGTGATGCTCAAGACAGGCTCCATCCGCTTCTTGGCAGAGCTCCAAGTAGACTCACAACCCCTGGAGCCCATTTTATTTGTAAAGAACAGGGGCCCTTCAATGATTGGTTCTAGAATCATTCTTTGTTTAAAAAGCAAAATACTTTGTTTAGTATATTATTCTCCCATTCAAAAATCCAACAAGAGGCAATGGTCCGGAGGACCTCTATCTACCAGTAGTACATTTATATATAATAGTTGAATGTATATGTTCATAAAATGCTTTAGTAAGTAGGGTACTTCTTGAGAATTTGTATGTGTTCTTGTTTTGACGAAAACATTAAGTTTATGAAATGATATAATTAATTCATTTATATGGGGTATTTGTTCATAATGCTATGTATTTAGACAGTGGTGTATCTTGATTTTGTGCTGCCCTAGGCAGACAAAATCCGGGCACCCCCCTACCCAAGCTGCACACCCACGTTACACACCTAAGACATGCCCCATCATTCAGACTCACATCAAGCTCATTCTCCCATCACACACACACTCCCATCACACTCAGTCACACACTCCTACTCCCATCACACACACTCTGACTCCCATCACACTCAGTCACACACACTGTCTCCCATCACACACACTCTGACTCCCATCTCCCATCACACTCAGTCACACACTCTGACTCCCATCACACTCAGTCACACACACTGTCTCCCATCACACACACTCTGACTCCCATCACACTCAGTCACACACACCGTCTCCCATCACACACACTCTGACTCCCATCACACTCAGTCACACACACCGTCTCCCATCACACACACTCTGACTCCCATCACACTCACTGTCTCCCATCACACACACTCTGACTCCCATCACACTCAGTCACACACACTGTCTCCCATCACACACACACTGTCTCCCATCACACACACTCTGACTCTCATCACACTCAGTCACACACACACACACAAACACAGTCTCCCATCAGCACTTACCTTTCCCTGGCAGGCAGGCAGGCAGAATGGTCCCTCCATGCTGCCTGTTCGGCTTCCCGGCGATTGTGCTGACAGGTCACGTGACCGGGCGCGCGTATGACGTCAGCGCGCCCGTCACGTGACTGTCGGCACTTCCGTGTCGGCACACTGCACGGGGAGCCGTACAGGCAGCACGGAGGTTTCTCTGTGCTGCCTGTTCGGATCCCCGTGCAGCCTGGCAGGCAGAGCGATGGTGAGGGGGGATCTTCCTCTGTCTCTGCCTGCAAGCGCAGTCTTTTTTTTTTAAAGGGCCGCGTTTTTTTTTTTTTTTTTTTTTCTTCAGTGCTGGGGGGCGCTGCCGCCCCCCAAAATTTGCCGCCCTAGGCATCCGCCTAGGATGCCTCGCGGTAAATACAGCACTGTATTTAGAGCTCCCAATAATGGCTTTTATTGCCAGCAATGTGTAGGCAGTTTGCTTTTTGCAATAGGTGGCAAGTAACCAAAGCTATTTCGTTGGAAATATTGATACGCAAGGAAAGTCTATAAATAGTTTATAGTCTCCTTTGATGTATGTCTGATAAATAATAGAATACAATTTCTGGGAGAAAATAGAACTAATGTGTAAACAGAACCAATGTGCTATTATTTAGCACTTGTAATAAAGTAATTATTGGTTAACATGAATTATATATGGGCAGTGTATTAAGAAAATGATGTTTACTCCAATGACAAAAGCTGTGTCCTGTTTGCATTGATAAATTAATCATACATGCTGCATAAGCATATATACATTTTACAATCCAGATAGCAACTAAACAGAATATGTACAAATATATATATTAGGTTCCAACAAAAAACTACCACAACTAGAGGACATGGTCTTAAATTAGAGGGGCAACAATTTAAAAGTAATATCAGGAAGTATTACTTTACTGAGAGGGTAGTGGATGTATGGAATAGCCTGCCAGCAGAAGTGGTAGAAGTAAACACAGTCAAGGAGTTTAAGCATGCGTGGGATAGACACAAGGCTATCCTAGCTATAAGACCGGGAACGGGGGACTAATAAAAGTACTCCAAAAAAAAATTGGGCAGACTAGATGGACCGAATGGTTCTTATCTGCCGACACATTCTATGTTTCTATGTTTCTACATACCATATTACGGAATAGCTAAAATCTCTACACATGTGGGGAATACTCAAATAGAAAGGAAGCCTCACTGTTCCCTTTTTCAGGCTATTCTCACAGTCAGATGCATGCACAAGGTACACATGAGGGTCTATTCACTAAGAGGTGAGTTGCAGATTAGTTGAAGATAGATGAACCTGATGCAGTCCACCTACAAGAAGAGCAGAGTTGGCCCTGCACACTGTGATGGTGTTTAAAGATTTAGTCATGCATTATCCATTTATGCATGGCCAGCTGAGCAGCACTGGCAGGAGATGTTTACCGTGTTAGTATAAGTGCGGCAGTGTAAACTTGACTCCAATAGTCTACCATGCATAATAGACCCCAATAATTACCCCCTCTACTAGGTTTTTATAGTATGGTCCAGTGATGTTGGCTGTAACTGACGGATCTTTCTATTTCACAAAAAGGTATTGTGTTCAGAATAAGCTACAGAGCAGGGCCAGGCAAAGGGTCTGTACAAGGGTACCAGTATCCTTGGCAAGGTCCGTGAAGGTCCATAGATCATCATTAAATAGCCGGCACAATGTGCAGTAAATGTTCTCCATGCACAAGCTTGGTGTCTAGAGAGTACACGTAGATATGTGTTTTGCAGCTACAGCTCCATTATATTGATCAGTGGCTCTTGGTGTTTTAACTCATTCATTTTAATTCCACCACTGAAATCAACCAGTTGGCAGGAAAATGCTGTGTATTGCTTTCTTTGACAAATGAGTCAAAGTTTAAAAAAAAAATGCTATCCAAAGTTTCCTACCATGAGTCTGCACAAATTTAATAGATGACACTGTGTAATTAAGGAGTGATGCAGTAAAATCAGGATAATGCAGAACAATGGTTGATCACATTGTTACAGTAGTCGGAAAATGTAAAAAAAAACTCTGCATGCTGGCACAGGGGAAACCTGTTTGTTTTCGTACTGTCTTACCAAGCCCTGTATTTGTCATCTGCAGAATGTCTGCCTGAATGATACAGGTTTGAATATTTGATGTTTATAGTTTGCAAACAGTACCAAAATTCTATGAATATGCAAAAAATATTAATTTCCCCAATGCAGTAATCAATTACTGTGCACAATCAGCTGCCTTGTTATCATTAACCCCATTGCGCCAGATCCTTAACAGCCAAATCGCCAAACCAGTGTCTTTGTGCTCCTTGCTCCAATCACTTCATGTTTGGGAGAAAGGAACATACAAGCAGATACAGATACAATACAGACCCCGTGGGTCTCTGGCAACATCCTGGAATACTTTGTGATGTCAGGTTTGACGTCATAGAGCTGTGCCAGAAAATGGAAGTTCGGGCACGCAGAGTTGTCGAAAAAATGTAGCCAACACTCACTTTCAGTGTCAGCTACATTTTGTATGTCAGACTGAGTCCACTCATAGTGGCCTCATCTGACACTGGGGAACCTGCTGCAAGTCCCTAGAGCAGGATCCGCACACAGCTCATTGCGGGAAGCCATGATGAGCTGGTAATCTCAGGAATTTCCATGCCATCCTACTAGCTTTCTGGCACTGAAAAGTAGGATGGCATAGAAGCAGACAACCCCAGAACTAACCATGTTGTATCCACATAGTAGACAACTTCCTATTCAGCATCTAGGCATGGAACTGATCATGAGTACTTACCATCATGATGAGTTGTCATTCATCCAGGCGATGTCCTGCTTGATCCCAGCACCCATACTCATTGCTTAAGCTAATTGTAGCATTTATTAGTACATGTTAATTGCTGCAATGTGCTGCTTGTCCACACACTCTCTGCTCAGCTACAGTTCTTTACACACACACATTTACAGCTTCTCTTCTTGTGGCAGCCATTTTAGCATGTGCACATCTATACATTGAAAGAGATCCTTTACACAACTGTTATTTGTGTTACATGAACTACAGGTGTGTGAGGTATGTGTGTTGTGCAATTTTACATGCAGCCTATGGTGTATGAGTATTTTAAATGCACTTACCTTTTCTTCACCACCTCCATGAACTGGTTGTTCCCACCAACTTCACTTACATAATCCACAACCTCCTGCCAGATGTCATTCCGCCTCATCAGGTTTGTCTTTTTCTGCTGCTCCCACTATCACCCAGTTGTAATGTTGGCACAGCTAACTTGTGCTCCTCTGTGCTCCTTTTTTTTTTTTTTAAATTAAAATCACAATAACAATTTTTCCCCAGATAGTTATAATTAAGAAAAATAACTTCATATAATTACATTAGACAGATGTTTTTGAATAATAGTGCTAGGTCAGTGCAAAAATACAGTAATTCACCATTTTGTCAGCATTTGATTCAAAATCAGACGAACATCTTGACGACAGAAACTGAAAGGGATTAGTCCCCCGGCACTTCAGGTTATGTAAGTTCCAGTTTAAAGTAGGTAACGGTTGGCGTTAATATTACACCATGCCTGATACAAGGCTAATGACTGATAAGTTAATGTAATTAATAAGATATTATTAATTACCTTAACCTTTTAAATATAGCCCTTGAAAACAAAACACACCCACAAATTGCCAGGCGGTAAGTAGAGTCATTATAATTTAATGCAGGGAGAGATTGCACAAACAACAGTGGGATGTGCTTGAAGAAACACAAAATGTTAAATGTTTCAGTTCAGTTTAAATAAAACCCCAATATGAACTTAAACATATGTTGTGTGATGGTTTACTGAGTTAAAATCTCCCCTATCTATCACTTCTTCATTTACAAATGAACTATGCTGTCTTTATGACTATTAATGTATAATTCAGTGCAAATTGACAAATTGCAGAAGGGAGAAATGGTCAGATATAGGCAAAGTGTTCGTACAACGACACCAAGGTCAGTGAAGGTCAATAGAACATCATTAAACTGTCCTTCACAATGTACAGTAAATGTTCACCATGAATACAAGGAATGCAGCCACCCATATAGGTCCACTGTTGACTAATGTAGCAGTACCCTCTAATCAACAGAAAGAGCAATAAATACATGGAATAATGTTCCAGTGTTTTAAAGTTTACTAAGTCTAACTATGAAAAGGAATTCAAGAATGTCTAAGGCTTTCATCCCAACTTCTGACCTGGGACAAGTGAGTCACTGGCAGGCAGAGTACCAGTCCTAGCACACAAGAGCAGTGGCACTGACACAGTCCCTTATCCCGCTGTCCCAACAAACTTTACCTCTGTACCGCAGAGCACAGCAGAGGTAGAGCTCAGAAGGACAGCGGGAGAGAGCCAGGACTATCCCACATAAAGAGGGACGGTTGGGAGGCATGATACTCAATAAAGAGAGAACTGTAGGTAATTGAGACGGGAATTTTAAACTCAGATGCATGGGCGAGTTTTTCCAAATCCAGCTGACACATTTAAAGCACATTCCACTCCTAATTTAGGCATTTGCTTGATGTTTGGCTAATACAATGCATAGATTATTTTCAATTATTTTTATTTTCTAGATTTTACATTTAGAACCACCTGTCATTAAATATTAATGTGTTAAATAAAGAAGTGTTAATTTAGTCGACTTAAATCTACTGGTGTTTTAGTTGATTAACACTAGACTAAAACTAAAACAATTCAGATGACTAAAATACGACTAGACTTAAATGGCATTTTAGACAAAAGACAATGAATAAAACTAAATCAAAATTTACCGTCACTGGTTTTCAGTGCATCATAAGTATACAAAAATGCTAACGGGCTACAGTTCAAACAATAAACTCACAGCACTATTGTCATTATACACCTTGCAATATACCAGTTTGTGTGTGTTTAAACATTACCTACCCAAAGATGTCTGAAATATCTATCCATTGTTTAGAAAAGATAGCCATTAAAGAAAAGGTTCAAATTATTTATCTGTGGTTACAATAAAACACTAGACATGTGCATTAGTTTTCAGACTAATGCATTTTTGTCCGAAAATAGCATTTTCGTCCATTCGTCCGAAAAACGAATAACGAAAATGCTAAACAAACGAAAGACGAATGAATGAATGGTTAATAAACGAAAATCATTTGTCCATTCTTCCATTCATGCTTTTGGCATTCTATAAACCGAGTCGGTTTATAGAATACCAATAGCATTACATATACATTCCATAAACCGACATAATGAACGACTTTCGGTTTATGGAATGCATGTAATACTATTGGCTTTCTATAAACCAAACTATTATGAATGGAGACTCTGTTTCTGTTTATAGAAAGCCAATAGTACTATTACATGTATTCCAAATGACGAAAGTCTATAAACCGAACGTTCGGTTTATAGACTTTCGGTTTATGGAATACATGTAATCCTATTGCTATTCTATAAACCGAACGTTCGGTTTATAGAATAGCAATAGGATTACATGTATTCCATAAGCCGAAAGTCTATAAACCGAACGACCTTTCGGTTTATGGAAGACTATTAGGTCAATTGATTCGTACAAACGAATGTAACGAAACGAAAATAATGAACGAATTTCGTCCGAAACCAATGTAGTAATGAACGAAATTCGCTTTAGACGAAATAAATATCATTTTCGTCCGAATGAACGAAAACGAAACGAAAATTTTCGTTTTGCACATGTCTAGAAAACACATAGCCGTCTACAGTATCATGTTATCCTATCAAGTCCTAATGATTTCAGTGGAAAATGGGGATTAGAAGCAAACAAAAAGGGGATAACATTTGGCAATATGGGAAACCCCATATTTTTTTAATACTACAAACATAGAGGAGGAAGGCTAACGGACAGGACATAACATTAGGTACTAAAAAATAGCTCCTTAATGTATACCTCTACAAGACAAAGATCAGAAAAACACAGTATGCCCTTAAATACAGTATTAGCCACCAATTTAAAGGACACTTAAACATTCTTCCCCCTTGTGCTCCTAAAAATAGAAGCAGAAATATCCTTGGTATGAGGACAAACTGGCCTGTGTTTTTAACCTCTGACCGACAGATGTGCTTTAAATATAGTCCATTTGCGAAGAGATCTGACCCAATATATTTCAATGACATATTTACACAATCGCTTTCATGAAAGGTCACCTAAAACCAATAATAGTATAAATATAGTACGGTCTTTTAATTCATGCGGAGAAACTAATTATCCAATTACACTTTCAGCAGCGTTGCAATGTAACTTTGTGAAAGTGGAGAAGACAGAGATCCATGTCCCTCCGAGGGCGTCAACGTAGCAACCATGGAAGTGTTGTATCATCGGGTTTGACAAAGGGCAAGACCAAAGAGACCCATCTAACCTGCCCATTACTAATTTATAAATGTGATACATTTTTAGCCCTTTCAGAGAAGGGCTACTAAACTGGTTCATGGGTTGAAGGATAAAACTTACCAGGAAAGGTTAAAGCATCATAACATGTATAGCTTGGAGGAAAGACGTAACAGGGGGGATATGATAGAAACATTTAAATACATAAAGGGAATCAACACAGTAAAGGAAGAGAGTATATTTAAAAGAAGAAAAACTACCACAACTAGAGGACATAGTCTTAAATTAGAGGGGCAACGATTTAAAAGTAATATCAGGAAGTATTACTTTACTGAGAGGGTAGTGGATGTATGGAATAGCCTGCCAGCAGAAGTGGTAGAGGTAAACACAGTCAAGGAGTTTAAGCATGCGTGGGATAGACACAAGGCTATCCTAGCTATGAGACCGGGAACGGGGGACTAATAAAAGTACACAAAAAAATTGGGCAGACTAGATGGACCGAATGGTTCTTATCTGCCGACACATTCTATGTTTCTATGTGATCGGAATTCTTTTTTTAAATTCCTATTCAGTCTAGCCATCTGTCTTTGACAACAGTTCTTGTAAACCACCAATGAACTTTTAGAAATAAAGCACTTATTGACAGATGTCTACAAAGAATCCTGATCCAGTGCAAAACGCGTTAGACTCCTCTTCTGCATTATTTTTGTGTCTGCATGGTACTGTGATGCATGTATATAAAAGCAGGCTACTGGAGATTTGGGAGGATTAAGTGCATTCTTTCCACCCAACATTATAACCTGTCATGAAACGTGCTCTTATCATTCTTGTTTGTTATTACATGTGCTTTTTCCCCTGAATTTAATTACTACAGCGAACTGCATAGCTATGTGGCTCCTTCATAGTGGCTAAAAATGGGTCACTTTAGATTAATTCCAGAATGAAAAGAGAATATCGATGTAGCATCCTCTGGCACAGGCCAATAAACTGGATGAAGCAGAGGTAACACAGTTGCAGTAATTAGCACATTGTGTAGATTCAATTTTAACATATTTGCTACACAGCTGGGCTACTATACACAATTAAACCCGTAGAAAGTATGCATGCTGTGATGGTGAAAAGCACCAGTCTCCATGGTTGCTCCTGTTATCAAGGTCACAATGGTTTCCTGGAAAGATTTGAGGGGGTGGTTATTTGTTTTGGATTTTTTTTTTGTACAGGCTCCAGTGATTCACCGTGAACGTGGGTAATGGCCAGAAAAGATTACAATGCTACTACTGTTTTAAAAAATGGGAATTTTATAAGGTAAACAATTGCCTTCACATCTGAGGAGGTTTTTCTAACACAACCTTAAGGCATATGTATTAAAGTGCTAGTTTTATGATATTAAGCATAAAATAATGTTATATGGCTACATTGCACAGTACCGTTGGGCTATGACTCCCGTCGTTTAGACTGTTGCTTAGTATTGTTCTGATGTGTATCAGCCCATTACATCATTGGAGGTCTACGTCCTAGATTGATGCTACCGGCTCTTAAGATCTGAATATTTTGTAGGCATGTCTCTGACGTGTGTTATTGGGGTGCAGCCTACCATGCGCCATCGTTTACCAACTCTGTGTACCGATTTGCATTGCTCATTCTTTACTTCGCTGTTGCCAAGCACCTTTCGTATAGCCAAATTAGGGTTCACCACACATTGGAATGAGCAATACTTATCTCAGGGCTCAACCTTGGGTCAAGTGTCAGCACTGTGACATAGACCCTTTTATATAACTGCCAGTTGACGAACACATATTAGAAGATGTATACCTTTATAGAAGACATTCCAAAACATGGGGTTATGGTAATGGCTATTTGTCTTCTAGACCAGAACTCTATGGTCCCACCTCTGAAGAAATGATCTAGCCATCTTCTGCTGGCCATCAGAAACATATAGTCACACTTGCTTAGAAGAAGGTGCACAGAAAGTAACCAAGCACAGTGGAGTAAAAGTAGACAACTGAGTAGAAACAGAGTGGGATAAAAGCTAGTATAAGACATTACAGGAATTATTGAATGCTGTAGATGACATACAGTGACATTGTAGACTACAAAATTCTAAAGTCATGGTGAAAGTGTGTTGTATCCATTAGTGTTGTAATCCAGTACTGTGGTCCCAGTTCAGTGGGTGGAGATAAAGTAAAAATGCGGATTCC
The DNA here is from genome assembly GCA_036172795.1 of Pelodytes ibericus. NCBI lineage: Eukaryota > Metazoa > Chordata > Amphibia > Anura > Pelodytidae > Pelodytes > Pelodytes ibericus. The sequence continues at coordinate 17,625,142 of CM069868.1, read as the reverse complement.
ATTTTTAGATTTACACTGCAAGGATAACATCCTGCTGTATTAGAGCTGTAGTGTGGACTCTCCTGGGGTTTGCTTGAGTATCTTGTTGCATGCAAGTCTGTTTTTTTCAGTTGTTGTTGAGCCACAGCAGCAGTTCTCTGACTTACCAGTTTCTAAATATGCAATACCAAGGCATCTCCTTAACCTTGCAAGGAGGTTGACACCAGCATCGTATTATGTTCATTAACCATCTACATAACCTGAATCATTCCACCTCATAGTTTTTAAATCCTTCCCATTTCAGGTCTCACATTTTCTCATTCTTGACACTTCTTTCATTATGTTGTTATCAGGGTCCTGATCCCTTTTCCTTATACTTATCCTGTCTACCATGATAAGCATTATTTTATTTACAACGTGTTCATTGTTTATATATAGCTGATATTGGCTATTTATTTTTGGCTCCAGCTTAGACTGAGGACATTTGTATTCACAACCTTGGGCTTGTTTGCTGCCTCTATCTTAATTTTTGGCTTTATTATATCCCTGCAATTATTTACTATGTGTTAGACCTTATCGGTCACCCATGGGTGATGTGGTATTTCTGGGGCAAGCGATATTCTACAGCATAGGTTGAACTGGAACCCTACATTTGCTTCTTTGCTACAACTACCATCATTCTCTGCCATTTTGGAAATTTAGTTGGGAATTATAGTATTTGTAGAATGCCTCGGTTCTAGAGGTAATTTTTCCATCCATTATTCCTGATGACTAGGCCAGGAAACTCCCAACCCACTAAATCAGGACCACAATACTGGATTCTGTGGTGTTTATGATTTTCACTGTACTGTGATGGATCCCCGTACTCCAGATTGAGTATATCCACCGTGTAGACCTTCCTAGCCCTAAGACAGCCGTGCAGCCCAGCTTATAGCCAAAACCACATTGTCACTTGCCAAGACTCCGCGTAGGGTGAAATATGGAGTATAGCAGGTTACCCCAATCACAAGTCAGAACCGCTGTGAAACAAGAACTGAGTTTATTGAACTGAAACACAGCTTTTATATACTTCAAAAAGGGGGTAGTCAGCACATGGACAAATATGACACAACAGGGTAAACAATAGAAATTGACACATGACTCTAATCCCACAGAAAAACCTTAGGCTATTCCACTTAGTAGGGAAAATTGTCTAGATATGCAACTAGGTATACATACAATCACTTTTCACAATTCACACCTCCAAATGCATACATTGCATACAAAACCTTAAGCATACTCTTTCAAACAGAAGGAGGCCTCCTGCAAACATTAAAACCAAGTCTTACTTTACCCAAATCGAGTAAAGAAGAAAACCATAGTCTATTGGAAGGAGACTGGGCCTCAGTCCTCTGCAGGAGTCCAAGTGACGGAGGGACGGAGACTGTCCCTTTAATGTAAAATGATCTATCATGAAAAAGCAACTTCTTAGTAGACAGCCATTCACTGCAACTTTGTGGATGAAAATACATGTCTGTCTTAATCTCCTTTTATTTCTCTTTGATTAATGTGTCTCTGTAGTTCCCTTGTATTATTGTCTCCTACTAACTTTAAGCCTGCATGCTGAGCACATGTCTTTCAGTGCTTGGATATTATATAGAGCAAGTGTTTAGGATCAGTATAATCATTAGACATGTGCATTCGTTTTCGGACGAATGCATTTTCGGACGAAAATAGCATTTTCGTCCATTCGTCCGAAAAACGAATAACGAAAATTTTAACTAACAAAATCCGAATGAACGAATGGTTAATAAACGAAAATAATTCGTTCATTCGTCCATTCGTCCATTCGTGCTATTGGCATTCTAAACCGAAATAGAGTCGGTTTACAATACCAATAGCATTGTACTACATTCCATAAACCGACATGAATGACTTTCGGTTTATGGAATGCATTTAATGCTATTAGCTTCCTATAAACCGAAATTGAGTTCCCATTCATACGAATAGGTCAATTGACCTATTCGTATGAATGGGGACTCTTTCGGTTTATAGAAAGCCAATAGCAGCATGTATTCTATAAGCCAAAAGTCTTTAAAACAAACGACGTTCGGTTTATAGAATACATGTAATGCTATTGCTGTTCTATAAGCCGAAAGACATTCGGCTTATAGAACAGCAATAGCATTACATGCATTCTATAAACCGAACGTCGTTCGTTTTAAAGACTTTCGGCTTATAGAATACTATTGGCATTCTATAAACCTAACTAGAGACCCTCCTCATTCATAAGAATTTCTTATGAATGGGGACTCGACTCTAGTTCGGTTTATAGAAAGCCAATAGTATTCTATAAGCCGAAAGTCTTTAAAACGAACGACGTTCGGTTTATAGAATACATGTAATCAGTGGTGTATCTTGATTTTGTGCTGCCCTAGGCAGACAAAATCTGGGCACCCCCCTACCCAAGCTGCACACCCACGTTACACACCTAAGACATGCCCCATCATTCAGACTCACATCAAGCTCATACTCCCATCACACACACACTCCCATCACACTCAGTCACACACTCCTACTCCCATCACACTCAGTCACACACTCCGAATCCCATCACACTCAGTCACACACTCAGACTCCCATCACACACACTCTGACTCCCATCACACTCAGTCACACACACTGTCTCCCATCACACACACTCTGACTCCCATCACACTCAGTCACACATACTGTCTCCCATCACACACACTCTGACTCCCATCACACTCAGTCACACACTCTGACTCCCATCACACTCAGTCACACACACTGTCTCCCATCACACACACTCTGACTCCCATCACACTCAGTCACACACACTGTCTCCCATCACACACACTCTGACTCCCATCACACTCAGTCACACACACTGTCTCCCATCACACACACTCTGACTCCCATCACACTCAGTCACACACACACAGTCTCCCATCAGCACTTACCTTTCCCTGGCAGGCAGGCAGCATGGTCCCTCCATGCTGCCTGTTCGGCTTCCCGGCGATTGTGCCGACAGGTCACGTGACCGGGCGCGCTTATGACGTCAGCGCGCCCGACCCGTGACTGTCGGCACTTCCGTATCGGCACACTGCACGGGGAGCCGAACAGGCAGCACGGAGGTTTCTCTGTGCTGCCTGTTCGGCTCGCCGTGCAGCCTGGCAGGCTGAGCGTTGGTGAGAGGGGATCTTCCGATCCCTTCTCACCTCCGTCTCTGCCTGCAAGAGCGGTCTTTTTTTTTTTTTAAAGGGCCGGATTTTTTTGGGGGGGATTTTTAAAAAAAAAAAAAATTTCAGTGCTGGGGGGCGCTGCCGCCCCCCAAAATTTGCCGCCCTAGGCATCCGCCTAGGATGCCTCGCGGTAAATACAGCACTGCATGTAATGCTATTGCTAATCTATAAACCGAACGACTTTCGGTTTATAGAATAGCCATAGGATTACATGTAGTACATAAGCCGAAAGTCTATAAACCGAAAGTCGTTCGGTTTATAGGCTGTCGGCATTTAACTATACAGAGACAGAGTCTCCATTCATAAAATTATGAATGGAGACTTTGTCTCCGTGTAGTAAAATGCCGAAAGCCTATAAACCGAACGATCGGTTTATAGACTTTCGGCTTATGTAATACATGTAATCCTATGGCTATTCTATAAACCGAAAGTTCGGTTTATAGAATAGCAATAGGAATACATGTATTCCATAAGCCGACAGCCTATAAACCGAACGTTCGGTTTATAGGCTGTGGGCATTTTACTACACGGAGACAAAGTCTCCATTCATAATTTTAAGACCGCCGGGACTTCTATGATGAAGCTGGGTACTTCCGGCTTCCTCATAAAAGTCCTGGCTGTCGTTCCGGGCGGCAGCAGGGGAGGTCTCGCTCCTCGCGCAGACATCCTCCGCTGCCTCACTAGCCACCAGGGAGAATCGGGCAGCTGGGGGATGTCTGCACGAATCGTGCAGACAACCTCCATGCTGCCCGACACTTCCGTCTATTATGTATAGTGAATACATCCCCCGGCTGCCCCCACTAGCCACCAGGGAGCAAGAAACAGGTGAGGGGGGGACAGAATAACAAGGGGGGGGGCAGAGAGAAACAAGGGGAGGGAAGGGGGGAAGAGACAGAAACAAGGGGAGGGGGGCAGAGAGAAACAGGGGGAGGGAAGGGGGGAAGAGACAGAAACAAGGGGAGGGGGGCAGAGAGAAACAGGGGGAGGGAAGGGGGGAAGAGACAGACACAAGGGGAGCGAGGGGGGAGCCAAAGGGAGGGTGAGAGAGAGACAACACTAAGGGGGGGAGAGCGACAAATCTGGGGGCAAGGGAAAGAGAGAGGCAGCATTGTCACATAAAAGGAAATAAAAACAAGATTTTTTTTATATCATAATTTTTTATTAAAAAAGCAATTTACATGTGAATATATACTAGACATGTGCATTTGTTTTCGGACGAATGCATTTTCGTCCATTCGCCCGAAAAACGAAGAACGAAAATGCTAAGCTAACTAAAGCCGAATGAACGAATGGTTAATAAAGGAAAATCGTTCGTTCATTCGTCCATTCGTAGTACTATTGCATTCTATAAGCCGAAATAGAGTCGGTTTATAGAATACAATAGCATTTAACTATACGGAGACAGAGTCTCCATTCATAAATTTATGAATGGAGACAAACGTATAGTTAAAAGCGGTCAGCCTATAAACCGAACGTTCGGTTTATAGGCTGTGGGCATTTAACTATACGGAGACAGAGTCTCCATTCATAAAATTATAAATGGAGACTTTGTCTCCATATAGTTAAAAGCCGGTGTTCTGACAAATTTCTGAAGCAAATTCTCCTGCGCAATCGCAGGAGAATTTGCTCACTGCGCATGCGCATAAAGTTACAGCTGATAACTCAGCTGTAACTTTGTGACCACCGCGCATGAGCCAGCTGCGCAACTGGATTTGTGATCCTGCTGCTGTATTATTGATGCAGCAGGAGGATCACAAATCCCATCAAGATGAGGCAGCCCTCACCAGGATGCTTGCCCCCTTATGTCCCGACGCCCCATGTTACTTACCACCTTAAGAACACAACAACGGACGCGCGCATTCCCAAACGGCTGGATAGGCGTGCGCATGCGCTGTGTATCGCTGTGGTCAATGATCTGGTAAGAAGGGGTGTGCAGGGGGTGTGAGGGGGGCGGGAGGTGGGTTGCGCAGCTGGCGCATGCGCGGTGGTCACAAAGTTACAGCTGAGTTATCAGCTGTAACTTTATGCGCATGCGCAGTGAGCAAATTCTCCTGCGATTGCGCAGGAGAATTTGCTCCAGAAATTTGTCAGAACACCGGCATTTAACTATAAAGAGACAGAGTCTCCATTCATAAAATTATAAATGGAGACTTTGTCTCCGTATAGTTAAAAGCCGGCATTTAACTATACGGAGACAGAGTCTCCATTCATAAAATTATGAATGGAGACTTTGTCTCCGTGTAGTAAAATGCCCACAGCCTATAAACCGAACGTTCGGTTTATAGGCTGTCGGCTTATGGAATACATGTATTCCTATTGCTATTCTATAAACCGAACGACTTTCGGTTTATAGAATAGCCATAGGATTACATGCATTATATAAGCCGAAAGTCTATAAACCGATCGTTCGGTTTATAGGCTGTCGGCTTATAGAATACAATTAATACTATTGCCTTTCTATGAACCGAACGAGAGCCCCATTCATAAGAATTTCTTATGAATGGGGCTCTCGTTCGGTTTATAGAAAGCCAATAGTATTACATTGTATTCTATAAAACGAACGAAAAAAATTAACGAAACGAAAATAATGAACGAATTTCGTCTGAAACGAATGCACTAATGAACGAAATTTGTTTTAGACGAAATAAATAACATTTTCGTCCGAATGGACGAAAACGAAACGAAAATTTTAGTTGTGCACATGTCTAATAATCATGGTTATTGAGGCTTATTGCATTATGTATTAATTCAGCTCATCATGGAATGGATGCAACTCAATTTGCTTACTCCGTCCTTCCGATATAGTAATGTTGCTTTTTTCTCTCATATGTTGTTTCACTATGAATCTTTATATGTCTTTTCTCACACCCAGCCCAATTGCTGCTGCTAGTATTACATCTTGCCAATTTCAACACTCCAGTTTAAACCCATACACTACAGACACAACACTTCCCCTTCGCCCCATCATATCTCTGAACAGTTCCTTCCTCCTGATTTCATTACGTTTAGTGCTCTCAGCGAGTCCTATTCAGTAAAAGGCAAGTTGCAGGGGAAAAGAGTTGATATGAACATTTCATCTCACCAATTTAGCTATACATTGTGCAGGGACAAATCTGGTGACTTTGCTTAGTGGGGGAAAATTTACCAGGTTTGTTCCAGCACAATGTATAGCTAAATTGGTGAGATTAATGAGCCCCGAGTGTCTTGCGTTTTCCCTCTTAGGTTTCTGTGTCGTTATCATTGGAAATCAACAGATAATCTTGTTTGTTTTTTATGTCTTCCATTGACCTCTATGACACGATTTTCAAAACTGTATCACTCCTCCTATCGCTCATACTAACTCCAGCCTACCTGATGCCATTACTTTTACAATCTGCTTTTAGCATGAGTTTCCTCTCTCCTTCTCTCGAATGCCTTGACACGTCCTTTTTGGATATTCTTCTAATGTAGAGCTGTAGGGCATCATGTGGTTTTTCACGATGTTATGAGTGCAAGAGAGAACGAGAGAAAGCAAGAGAAATTGATATCTGCTAACTGATATACTACCTCTATAATGCATTTCTCCAAAGAACAGAAGGGCTTGCCCATTCTTCAGATGCAAGTCAACATCTATCACAATGTGTGTTTCAGACCATTAGCCAATTTAGTGACTCAGGTAAACCAGGCAGTAATTCATGTCCATGCGATTGTGTGTGTCTTCTGTCGCCACCGTTCCTCTACTGAATGGAAATTGATTGCCGTGATAAGAAAACTTGTCAGATAAAGATGAGAGCAATTTAAGCACCTGCTGAGTTGCCAAGCATATCCCATAAATTGGATTTGCATAGTCTGCAAAAATGCGATACATTGCACGAGACAGAAGAGACAAGTGTAACATCTTGTCAATATTTTACTTTTTTTTTTTTTGGTCCAGTGAGAAAGTTGAGTTAAGTTCTTGCTCGATAGGAATGGTTCTACTAGGCTGGCTGGTAAAACTCCATCAGTGTAAAAACTAGCCAGGTTAGAAAAATACACAGCCCCCCCCCTGTGACCGCCATGTGCCGCCTACGCTGAGCTATCAGTATGAACGGATGAGACAACTGAATTACGTTATGTTGATTTGTTGTGTTTGTGCCCAGATGGGCCTTGTTTATAAAGTGATTTGTAAATTGTATTTTTTTTGATAATGTGATAAAGTAGAAGAAAGAAAGAGGAAAGAAAAAAAGAAGAAGAAAAAGAGAGAAAACTTGACTGATTTTAATGTGAAAGCAAGTTGGTTTATTTTTACAGTCAAATAAAGATATATAAATAAAAAAATTGAAAAAATATCTAGATTGTAATGTAACCAATGAATCTTATTTATTTCTAATAAATAGGGCAAGCATGTTTTGTTAACGTGATACCTTTAATGGCTAGTTGAGAGGATTGTAAATGCAAGCTTACAGGATACTAAAAACTTTTGCATAGGTTAGGCAGGTGGTTGCTGTGGTCTTGTGGTTGTTGTGGTCCTCATGACGAGAAGCCTTGCCAGGCATTCTGGGTCGGAATTTTCCTGATGGGTGGGACCAGTCTGATATGCTAATAAAGAGGTCTCCTCTGTAATGGAGCAAAAAAAAGTAGCTCTTTCCGAGCAGGTACCCTGCAGGGCAAGCTACTTCAGCGCTGTCAGTTCTCAGTCGGAGATGTGGCTCCCATATTTTTAACAGGGTGTTTTAAGTACTTCTGATGATGGATTTAATGTGTTCCTGTATTCTCCGGACTGATAGCAAGAACCCTTTATGTAAATTCAATAATCCAGTGTTTTCTAAAAACTCATTATTTCAAGAATTTCCTTTCAGAAAAAAAAAACAATGTTCTATTCTATAGCAACTATTAGCTGTTGGTTACTCAACATTAAACATTTATCCTTAGTAAATGACTTGCCATCTAATTTACACTATGTGGTTTAATCTGCGCAGCAAAGCAACACACGTTGTTTGCGTAGATAATTGCACTCTTGCCGTCGGTTCTGTTGCCCCCTGGATTTCTCGAGTCACTGACTATTAGTGAAAATGTGTTTCCTTTGGTTATAATCCCAGCTTCAGACTTGATTGGTTTCTGAAAATTAACTTGAGATGGGCCCTAACGAAATACCAATTTACCATATTAGTCATTTATTGATTCTCTTGACTGGTTTCATGTATAATGTAGAAATGAAACTCTACAGAAGGAATTACAGAACAAGCCGAAAAATCCATTAGAATCTGTAACAGTGCAAAGCCCAGCCAAGCACTGTTTAACATTTTAAAAAGTAATGTTTAAATATACATCAACAGCTTAAAAATGTATGAAACTAAAGAAAATGGATGCTGGCTATAACATTTTGGATTAAAGGGTCAGTTCCCCCTAGCCTACTTTCTTTATGTTAGAAAGGGTTATCATTAGCTTTTACTGTGGAATTAAAGGACAACTGTCAAGCACGTAAGAAGATTGCTATAAATAAAATATTAAGCCGTGTACATAAGCTATTCATTTTTTTAGGAAACCAGTCAAATGCAAATACTATAGATATTTTACCTTTTTTGGCAGTGCTTGCTGCCCATGTGAGTGCTGTCATCTTCACTCCTCACTTGGGTCGGATCTCCGACTCTCTAACCCATGCTGCCTACACTCACACCTCCTCCCTCATCAGGTCCCACCTCCTCTCTCATGAGGTCCCTCCTCTTCATCATGCAAGAGCGCGCTGTGATGCACACGCACGCATAGGACAGCTTGTATTTTTGCAACAGGGCTACGGGTCTGACTGTGCAACAGGGCTAATTGACTGTGCATTAGAAACCTTGTGTATTGTCTGTAAGAGCAATTTCTGAAAAGGAAGCAATCTACAGGACTGGTCATCATGGTGATTGCTCCAACTTTAGGACACTACCGCTAAAGTGTGGAAAATCCCAAATTCAAGGCCATGTGTCCAAACTGCCGATTGTTAAAATGGTATTTCTACTGGGAAGTGTTATTTTAACCATATGAAAGGCACTACCAGAGCTTACCACAGTGGTTATTACTCCAGTACTTAAAGGCCCATCCTGACATGTGTTTATTATTATTAAAAAAACAAGCTTCAGGGACATTTGAATGCTTAAATACATATAGTTTTGAGATATCTGCAACATAAAATGCATAATCCACCTGCTTTTACTCAGCTATTCCCCCAGTTGAAGATGAAGGGGCAGAAATGTAACATGCGTGTTGGTGAGCATAACATAATATCATTCATCCTACCCTCCTACTAATATGGCTTTGTGCTATATACAGTAAGGTATGTCTTGTTTTGTGACACTATATCTCTCTCTATATAGATAGATAGATAGATAGATAGATAGATAGATAGATAGATAGATAGATAACGTACATTATGCAAACAAAAGTAGGTGGCAAGCTCTTCTAATTTGTGGATTTGGCTCTTCAGCCACGCTTATTGCTGACAGGTGTCTAAACACACAGCCATGCAACCATATGGGCGACTGTTTTGTAACTGGATGAAGGATGTTCTGGGATTTGACCATTTGACATTTCATTTCGCGATTGTAGCTCTTGAGCTGGTTCCCAGTGCCACGTCAGGGCGTGAGTCTTTATAATAAAGCGCGTCTTAATATTTTTATACTGAATTACACTAGGTATGCTCTCTCTCTTCAAAAAGACGCAAATTACCGGGCTGCAGTCAAAGCTGGACGGAAGGATCTCTCCCTTTTGTCGGTGCCTTCCTGATGTAAGGACTATAACGGAATATTCCCCCAAATGAAATAGTGAAACAAATGGATCGGCACTCAGATGTGGAGTATGTATCAAAGATTTAATAAATGGTGAAACAAACAAGGAAACAGTCGTACAAATCGGATACAAAAGCTTGACGTTTTTCCTTATTCATTCCTCTGTGTCCAATCCAATATGTCTTTCTACTGCACAATTTCCTAAAAACATCTCCCCCTCTAGGTCCTGCTCTCACCACTTCAATAACCTGTACTGAGACATTTTTAATATTTCCTCCATCACAATTTTGGAAGTGATCGCTCACGTTTGTACCTTCGTCCCCAAATATGTCGTTAGGGTGCACTCTTATTCTGCATTTTAGCTGTCTTGTGGTGTGACCCACATTTAGTGAGCTACATTTGCTATAGCTAATAACGTAAATAACATTAACAGTACAACAATTGGCATCATTTTTAAAGTGCAGGCTCTACGTGACGAAAAGTGTATTCCCTGGTGTAAAACTTGATTATAGCCTTGATCCAAAGCCTTGATCTAAATGTAACAATGGACTGATTTGAACTATCTGAGGATAATCTCTGCTGTATGTAGTGCGGAAAGTAGGTGGCCCTTTCTTTGTCTGAGATGACAAGTTAGATCGTTTTGATGCCAATAATTTTTCTCTAGATAATTTATGAACTTTCAAGAAGGCTTTGTTTACTAATATGTAATTATAACTTCTCTGCAATTTACTATTAGAGAGAACTATTGATTTTTCCATTGTAATCCTTGAGATTCGAACAGTTCCTTCTGAGTCTAACAAACTCCTCTGTGGGGATATTTCTGATTACGTGGCGAGGATGGCAACTGGTAGCGTGTAGAGTTGAGTTACCTGCTATGGGTTTTTTAAACGTTATGGTGGGAATTTTGTTGGTATTGATATCACCTAGAAGCTCTAGTTCAAGATGTATTTTTCTGATCTTGGCCTTCCGTAGTCAGGTTTATATTTTGGGAGTTATCATTTAAATACTGATGAAAAGATGCCAAATAAAAATTAAATCATCAATGTATCCCCTCAAAAATTAATATTGTCTTTATATGGCTTGGATTTGGAAAAGATTTTTAATTCTTCACATGCTCCCATAAATATATTGGGTGCAAATGTTGCCCTCATTGCAGTTTCCAGAAATTTGTAAGTACAAAAAAATTGTAAGGAGGAATTCTAAGAAATTACTGTGTCAACTTTACCCTATATAAATGCATAGCGCCATGGTGAAGCCATGGTGCCATTGTCCCATGCACAGTCCCGTGGAGAAGAAACAATTGTCTGGGACTGATATACATGATTGTTTTCTAAATGGAAATATAAACTCAAGAGTCTACAAAGAATCTGCAGAAACAGTTTGGGGAAAGCTGCTTACTATTTAACACGACAATGACTGTGAGACAGGCCCAGTTGCTTATTGACAGTACTTGTCCTCATTAAGTTTCTTGAGGTACAATGGAAGACAATCTCTACAGCACTGTTCCAACATCTAGTGACATAACTTCCCAGAATAGTGGAGACTGTTACAAGAGCCAAAGGGAGACCAAATGCATAGGAATTACCATAGTTTGGGGAAAAGGTAGGTGTCCACACATTGTTACCCATGTGTTGTATTTAGTTATGTAAGGATTACACGTTCTCTGGATACATATTAGTGGATGTTTTGTTTGTCTGTTGTACAAGACTACAGAAAAAACAACAACAAAAGTGCGCCTTAAGGTATGCTGAAGTCAAATTACAACACCTTTTAGATGTAAATAGTGTAGTGATACAATGAATCCATACTGTGACATAGAACATTGCACATAGAAGGGTACTGGCTGGAAATCTACAAAATACCTATTTTGGAAGTGGCAGAATGCCATTAAAGATTCCTTGGCTTATGAGTAGACGCAAATCTTATAATTATATAAAGCCTTGTGGGTTACAGCTTCATATAATTGCACAGTAAGGTTGACTATCACTCTATTTCCAGGTTTAAAGATCAGGAATAGAAATATAAAAGAGAGTTTTACCAAAAATACACTAATTGAAATGAGTTTTAATCATTTTCCTCTTCTAATCATTTAATTTTTCCCGAAAACAATTCTACTTTTCTGTTTTTGACCCATGGTATGCGGCAATTCCTTCTACCACAACTGATGTAACTGATAACAAAAACACCTACTTAATGCTCATTAAATTCATCCAAATGTTTAATTACATGCACAGCCAATTATATCAAGTATCTAGTATGCAATTTTTAAATAAGCCAAAAACAATATGAGCAGTTGGGCATCTGATTTCCTATTCGACTAACAGACAGGATTTCAGCACTCTTCCAGAGAGCTACAGTTTAGACTTATTTGGATAGTCAATACCCTAACTAAAAATCTTATTTAGTCTAACTTACACAAGCCTGAGAGGCTTTAAAAAAAAATGCATTTCCAAGTAATATAATCAACATTAGCACTTGCCCATCCCCATCCCCATGCCAGAACTGTCATTCTAGCTGTGAATTATGACAAACTGTGCATTACATATAAAATTACACACTTACACATATATTTTATACTGAACAAGTATTTCTGCGTCAACAAGTAAATCAGAATATAAGTATTGTTGTCATTATATATATATTGTATTGTATCATTACATTTATTATTATTGATTATAATATATGATAATATTTTATTGTTAATAATTTTATATATTATATGTAAAATTATGTTAAAATATATGGTGTTATTGATATTGTAAGATATTGTAATATATACTTGTTATATTTAAATATGTTATGTATTAATATTAACCTGAAATGATAAGATAAAATAAATAAGATATAATATAAGTTATAAATTCAAATTTGAAATAAAAAGATATGGGGAAAAAAACAAAAAAAAACACAAGTAAATCAGAAGTAGAATATATAATAAACCCACTCTGAAGCACATGGAGATCCTTGGATATTATTCCCCATTACAAAATACAAATGCAATGCATTTATCCCAATCATGCAATCATTAAACATGAAATAAGAGTGGCTATCTTTTGAATTGATATTTGAATTTTTAGTGCATAAACTTGACATGCTCTTATATTGAAAGTAGAGTATTTTTAAATTTTCAGATTACCTTAGCTAAACGTGACATGTAATAATTATTTATTTTGAAATCGTTTTTTTTTTTTATATATATACTGGAGAAAACCATAGTAATAACTGCAGATATGAAAAAAAAAAATATTTCACGGTTAAAAAAATCACATGTGATGTTCAACGGGACATAGGAACTTGTCTACAAGCATATCCCAATCTCTGTATAGAAGAGAATAGATAAAAAAACAAGAAAGAAATGTAAAAAATAAAAGCAAACACCTTGAGCATAAACTTTAAAGGATATTTTGTCTGCACCAGTCTTCTTAAAAAACAAGATAAAAAAAAATATTCAAAATAAAAAAAGTAAATAACTACTAGTAAATATATGAAGCCAACCTCAATGTCTATTCCATAACTTAACATGAAGCCCCACTACATAAACCTACAGAACTGTGTTAAATAGAAATGCATTTGTGACACGAGCTACAATAATGTCCACAATACAAATAACAATAATAGCTTGAAAACTTTCTCTACTAACGTGTTAGGCATTGTCTCTGCCATAACGTAAATGATATGACTTAACTGGGAGAGTGGCAAACAGTGTTTATGGTCTCTGCCACTGAGAGCACCCTGAGCAGGACTTGCACATGATCAGAGATGCTGAATACCCCTTAGAGAAGCGCAGTACTCCCTTTCCTCTATTAATTATCTCAGAACTGCAGCTCCAACGTTGCAAGTACCATGCACATAAATCAGCCCCCATGTGCATGCCCATATCGAAGGAAGGAGCATCTAAGCAAGCCCTTTCCTCGCAGAAACAAAAAACCCTGTTTTCCCATTGCTAACTCATCCATTATTAAAATTCCACCGCATTCTTACAGCCACCCATGCCGTGTACGACATCTATATAATATACCAGGTGCCAGAGTACAGCAGTGTAAATGTTTCTTTATACAGAGCACGTATGCAACACATCATGGGTATTTCACAATATGTGCCCTCCTAATAAGCTTGCAAGTGTACTCAAGTGACAGATTCACCATCCTCCACCAGCTCCTTTAATCTGTGATTAATTACAGGTGCTACAATAATTAATACAATGTATGAGTGATCTGCCTTACGTTTCTGGCTTGAGTAGCCTGGGTAGTAGCCATAGTAGCCCGTGATCCTTAAGATTCTGTCTTCGATGGTTGCCACACCGTTGGGAGCTGCTTTGACATCCATACAGAGAGGTAGTGCGAGTGTCTTATCAAGGCGGCAGTGTTGGGATCTATGCAATGCCCTGCACAGTTTGCTCTTGCCTGTTCCGCTGGTCTCTATATTGGTGCTGCTGTCCCAGGTGCTGAACACGCTCTGTCCAACTCCTGCCTCTGCTCCAGATCCTGCACAGGTTTTCCGTCCTGAGCTCCTGCTGTCCAGGGTGCTGGATTCCTCGTGTTCTTTTCGAACACGTTGTTCTGTCCTGCCCTGTCCTGCTGCTGTCCAAGGTTGTGAACACACGCTATCCTGCCCTGAGCTTGCTGTTGCCCAAGGTTTTGATTGACTCAAGTGTGCCTTGCCTGGCGCTCTCCAGGGTGCTGATTGAACAGAGTCCTTTGGCGCTGCTGTTTCATCAGTTTCTTAGCTCTTTGTAGAACTGTCCTTCTATAATTAAGTCAGCCCCAAGTTCTGCTCCTGTTTCGGGTTCACTGTCCTTTTAGCTTGGTTGCAGTAACCAATTTTACTGCTGGTCTTTGTATTGTCCTTGCTGCAGCTTTACCACTGCTTCTTTCTATGTAGAAGGCTTCATATCACTGCATTACCCCCCATCCAAGCCGGTCTCTATGTCACTCAGGAGTAGAGAACTTCTCATTGCAGAGAGAAGACGTGAAAGCCAGAGGGCGCTCTGCACGCCGTGCTGTCACTGGATATAAAGCTGAGGGATATTACCAGTTCAGCATTAATGTAAAGCATCCAGAGAGAATGAAAAGCACAGTTCTCCAGGCACAGACACAAGATTAAAGCTTGCATGCAAGGGTTACATAGTCACAAATGCATAGACACAGTATTAACATCCTGCAACAGTGGATATAGGAAGTATAGGATTTCATAAGACTTACTACAGCAGCAATAGACTGGTGCAGTGGATTTTGAGGGCCCTACACACAAGCTTACACATAGATATTTTTTTTAAATGCCAAAAGCTCACTATTAGAATTTCCTGCAATAAAAAGGACTCATTTTGATTTACAGGTTAACAGCACACTACAAAGATAGATTTATTACCCTTTTTTTGTTTATTTACACTGTAAATAGAATCTAAATCATAGGGTTATATAAAATGTTATAACCATTGAATGCATGGCTACATCTTTCTGCAAGATCTGCTTCACCAATACATCTAAGTTCTTAAAATGTCATACATGTATTATGTAACTGTACCTGACATAAAAAAAACAGGTATCCATTATACATTGGAAGAAAAGGGGGGGGGGGGGTTGCCTTCTTCAGTATTAACAAATATGATTTTGTGGAAGGGTTGATGTTGATGGACTAAATGTCTTTTTTTTTCAACCTTGCTATTATTAGAATGTGTTTTGGAGTTACTCCTTTCACACATCCCTCACTGAGTTATACTGAGTTTGTAAACATTCCCAGGCAGTGTAGAAATAATAATACAGGAATCTCATCTTTAAATGAATTTACCCTGTGGAAAATGCATTTTTAAGCAAATAAATATAATAGGTCATTACAAAAAGGTAGACTGTGAAATTGATATTCGAGTATTTTATTAACAGATTACGGTACAAGTAATGAGTAATAATAATAATTGTAATCGTCTTAGCTAGTATTTTGGAAGTATAAATATATACATAAAACCAATATTACACATTTTGTAGTGAATATATTTAAGTAAATATAGAATACAAGAAATGTATGAATTAGAACCAAGACAGGCAGGAAACTCGCAAGGCTTGTTAAAACTGTACTTTTCCTTCCCACCTTATTACACTGTTATTGTTACCTGCTCATCCACAAACAAGAAATGGTGTCAGTACTCTCAAATAAATCAGGCTAATATCCACCAGTGAGGATAAATAAGTACTTTTATTGTCAGATCCAAAGCATTAGAATCACATAATAAAATCCTTGGTAGACCAGAAGAGGAACATAGTGCAAACAAACAAATAATAGAAAGTGAACGCAAACAAATAAAGGAAAGTGAATGCTGGATGCGTTTTGCACACCTGGAAGAGACTTCTGATAAAGCACGGGTGTGCCTCAGAGCTGAGGCAGACCCAGTCAGGAGCATAGCACATGCACATCCAATCACAACGTGAGCTCAACCTGCTTGTTTTTATCAGAGTCTATATTCAGCAGGGGCCTCTCACGGCTAGTGTGGAGAGAGACCCTTGTTTTCAAAGGAGTTCAGCAGAAAATAAATAATTACACTAATTTTCAAATGGAACGTATCTCTCTGAAATAGAGAGAGACAGTTGCCGACCAGATCGAGTGTCAGGAACGGGTGAAGCAGAGGATGGTCACAAATGGTACAGAGAATTTTATTCTCCATGTAGATAATAACAAAATGATTGCAATCAAATGCCTAAATAAGGGAAAAAATGTGTTTTAAATGTGTCTGGGGAGTCAACTGTTTATGACATCACCTGTAGTTGGCGCTGATTTTCAATGGGAACTCAGTCATTTGCATATTATGCCACAGGTGATGTCATAAGCAGAATATACCACAGACACATTTTCTCTCCATTTTGGCATTTACTTGCAATTCTGTTTGCACAATACACAGATCATGTTTAATCATATTTTTTATTCTCTAAATTCCCAGCAGAAATTCTTGATTGTAGTGAATTAAATAACTTCTATAAAAAGGCTACTCCCAATTATCTTACATTGTCAGATTTGATGACTTGCCCCTGTATACAAAAATAAGTAATGGTACCAAGTTCTAGCTACTTTTAATCCTATTTCTTATTTATAATTGCAGTCCCCTTCCAGTAAATGACATACTTATAGAATGAGTGAAGAAGGGTACGTTATGTAGCTAAGCATATTTTTACTTTGTAAACGACATACCAGCACTATCTGCCAACTACACAATTTTATTAAACTGCCAGTATAACCAATTGCATGCAAATCAATTAAAATCCAGGAATACAGCCACACAATACCATTAAGTGATCATTAGTAAGCAAAAAAAAAAAGAGATTTCCGGAAATTTGTTTGGGGGAAACCCAAGATTAAATTCTTTAATTGTGCTGATCAATATGGGCTACAAAAAATGACAGCATCTTTTCACTATTGAAGCTGACTATTTAACTGATTAAACTGTACTATCAACTATATCTAGCC